>CACVBM020001129.1:0-1200000 GCA_902728155.2 Microthlaspi erraticum | reverse complement strand
AGGCAGATAATAAAAGAGAGAAGAGTAATGTAGAAGATGTCTCAAAAACTTTTGCAATAATAGAAAACCCAAACATGAAGGATAATGAGTTCGCACCATCAATGATTCAAAGGAAACAAAAACTCGATCCATAGAGATAGAATGTAAACAAAAAGCTACCATAACAACACAGTTCCACAAGATAAAACTAATATAGCATTTCAATAGCTTCATTCCTCAACTGCGATCTTGCCCTTCTCGCTCACATAGATACCATCAAGAAACTTCCTAATATCCTTCTTCTTCACATGGCATTTCTGCGCAATACCAAACAATAATTCAAAACAGAGTTATTATCAAAGTCTGCAAAATTACTACGCAAAATCATAATCAAACCCATCACAAACAAGATTAATCATCATCATTACATATCATTTATCTTAGTTTCTACGACATTATAAAGAACCCAATTTTGACACATTTATCATTCCATTTCTTCTCAATACCAAACAATCATCAGAAAAAGAGTAATTAAAAAAAAAATATCAAACTCTGAAGCTTTACAATGCAAAACATAATCAGAGTCCATCACAAACAAGATTCAGAACAATTAAATTGCATTTTTCTTAGTTTCTACAACATTTTACTGAAACCCATTTGACACATTAACCATTCTAAATGCAAAACTCAAGTACTTAAAACAGAACAAGCAATAAGAAAGTACCTGGTTGATCAAAGCGCATGACCTTGAGACAAGCTCGATATCATTTCCCTCAAGAGTAATCTCATCCTTAACCTTCTCAGATCGAACAATGGTAACACCGTCCAACATATCAACCTTCCTCACCTGTTCCACACCATATAATCACATCAACACGCAAATCCTCTAAGCAAACACATTTCTACATAAGACTAAACAGAAATCTGAAATCCATAGATGAAAAAGAACGAACCTTTTTCTCGCCAAGGAAGTTACGGATCTCGATGGCCTTGTTGTCACTGGAGATCGAAGCGTTGATGGGAAAATGGGCATACACGAACCTCATCTTGTAAAGGAACCCTTGAGTGACACCAGCGATGAGATTGTCGACGTGGCTGAGAGCGGTTCGGATCGAAGCACTGGCTTTGCGAGAGCCGAACCACGAATCGATCTTGAGCTGTCTCTTTCCAGTGACCTCGTCTTTGATCAGCTGGAAATCGAGGTTGAGATGCTTGAAGTCGCGAACGAGCTTCCCGCGTGGGCCTTCGACTTCGATCACCTTGGCGTGAACCTTGATGGCGACGCCGTCGGGGATGTCCATCGTCTCAGATGACAAGATCGTCTTCATTTTTTCGTCTCTGAGGGAGAGCGACGGCTAGGGTTTTTGGATGTGGAGTTTAGGAGTAAGAGAAAAAGCCCTAAATTCGATTATAAATAGGTCACTTCATTTATAGGTTTTTCTTGTTTTCTCTGGTTATACAAAATAGCCCTATGAAAAGCCCATTTGTATCAAGTAAAGCCCATTTAAATAAATTAAAGTCCATAAAAGTCATTTAAGGCCCATCGTCGATACGATCTTTTAGTTAACACAGCAAAATGTGTTTAATCTGATTCAATTTATTTATGTGATATTGCAAGGTTTCACTGCAGTATGGTTTATGCCAGAATTGTTACATGCACATGTACATGTTTGCTTTAGTTGTATCTTAGATTAGCTAACAATGTTTATATATATGAACGTGTACATATACTTTTCCTTGTTGTGAGGCTAAACCCTTGATTCTAACTAAAATAACGTAACATTAATTTATAACAGTACAAATAAAAAAAACACAAGTGTGTAAGAGCGTCGACGTGTGTTTGAGAGATCACGAGATGTAACAAAAGAAAAAGCTGTTTACTTCGCGTACATAGTAACATCTCCATCTCAATTTCTACATATTATTCCTTTCCGTAATTAAGTTTGTAAGTTGTTTACTCTTGTTGCAATGTGTCTCAGCTTCTCCTATCACCCAAGCTTTCATCTCTCTAGATCTATATATATTGCCATGATCATGTAAATCGAATCCAATAATTCTATCGTCAATTCCAAAAAGAGAGAAAAAAAATCGATCGACGTAGATGTCTCCTTTTATAAGTATCGAGTCGATTGCCTCTTTTCTTGCAAGAATTTTCTCCTTCCGACGCGGTCGTGAGTCCATTGATCCAAGACCCACCACCACCACACATATCAGCTACTTCAGGATGTCAAAGAAACGTCCACTCTCTTTGCAGGTTTTTTTTCTTTCTTTACAAATTCATCCCATTTGTGCCTTACCGGAAACGCAATCGTAGGAAATAATGCCATTTATTTTTCCGGTTTGATTTTGCTTGATTCAGTTTGGATTAGAGATAATTATTACCGTGTTGTTGGTTTATAGCTAATCTTTTCAGTTTGGGTTGGGTTGGGTTGGTAATGATATATTTTTGTCCTAATGTAAAATGGTAATGATAATTTTTTATATGTTAATGTATACATGTTATACATCCAATATTTCTCATAAGAAACGTAATATATGTTTTGTGTTTGACATCCGTGCCACACCTAGACGGTTGATCTCAAGGTGAGAATGTGTTGCACTGGTTGCGTCAGGATCGTTAGGAACGCAATCTCAAAACTCCGAGGTCACAACTTTAATTCACATATAATTGTCATGATCTATAAGACTATATATAGTTATGCATGCTCTTGTTAAAGAGAATCTTAGATTCATTGATTGAAACCACAGGAGTTGATTCAGTAGAAGTGGAAAGAGAGATGGGAAGAGTGAGAGTAGTGGGGTACGTTGACAGAAACAAAGTGATCAAAGCCGTGAGACGAGCCGGGAAGAGAGCTGAGTTTTGGCCATACCCTGAGCCTCCACTTTACTTCACATCTACTCAAAACTATTTCGTAGATCCTTCGAAAGAGTTTAAAGAGAGTTATAACTATTACAGACATGGCTACAATAGCACGGAACAACATGGAACTATCCCCGTAGGTCGTCGTGGAGACGACAGGGTTAGTAATATGTTTAATGACGACAACGTCAATGCATGCCGTCTCATGTAACTGCTTAGAAATAACGACTCCAAACTTGATGCAAAAAGCTAAGTAATATAATTTTATTATAGTTAAAATTTAAAAGGATATAGTAAAATTTGTAATAAAACGTAACCATATAAATTCTGCTTAGTTAACTAAAAATGACGTACAATAACATAATGTATCAAGGTAACTATCACAATTCTAATGGTATTAAGGTAACTGATGTCATTCTTGATACAATAACACAAATGGTATTAACAAACGATTTGTGTTATTGTATCAAGGTAATGTAAATTCTGGCCGTACGGATGTTGTTGTAAAGGGCACTAATTGGAGTTTCTAATAATCACAGGAAGAAACTCGAAAGAAAGAATAGTATAGGGGTCACATATGTATATTCGAAAGGTAAAAACAAAAAGATAAGCGAAACATTTTTGTTTTTAACTTTTTACCTTGTAAACAGTAAAAATCAAAATGTCAGTGAAAAAAGAAAAAGGGAAGGGGAAGGTGGAAACTGGTCTTCTTCTTCTTCTTCTCCTCCTCCTCCTCTCTTCCTTTCTTCGTTAATCCAATCTCTCGACAATATCCACAAATTTCGAATCTCTTTCCTCATAAACCATAGCCATTTTTTTCGGCGAGGAGATGAAACAGTGTGATCGTGGTCTGTCTCCTCTCGCCCCACCTTTCGCCATTGCTTCTTCCTCGTTATCTTCTTTCGCTGCTTCTGAATCCGATCCCGAAGATTCCTTCTGGCGTGATTTCACTTTCGATTTCTCCTTCTTGACATCCGACGAACAGAAGAATGGTACCGATGATGGTGACGACGTTGATTCTCTACCAAAATTGTCACGCCGTCCGGATTCGAATACTGTTCCTCAAGGTGAAAATTGATTTTTTTCCCCCTCTCAAATGTTATGCTAAAGGTTTCAATTGAATCAATTGGATAAAATTGCAACCAATTTGGGTTTTTTTCTTTTGTTTTTCCAATTTGTGGCTATGAGAAATTAATAATGAGAATTGAGATTTACGGATACGTTTGTGAATTTTTCTTTGGAATGCCTGTAGCTGAAGAATCAGAGCTATACGGTTTAGCTGCTAATGCAAGAACTGTGAGAAACCTGGAAATAAGGAAGCGTGTGGATTCTTCTCAGCCTTCATCTTCATTAGCTGCTGTTTCCACAAATCATTTTGATTCAAATGTTGCTAATGATGGAGCAGAAGGACGGTTGGGCAAAGAAGCTTGTTCTGGGAAATTTCTGGTTAGCAAAGATATCAGTGAAAGCAATATTAGTCCACTTTTCTCAAAAATGTTGAAATGTTCTTTACCTTCTGATCAAGATGACGTTGAGGTGGATTCTCCTTGCTGGAGAGGAACAAGGTCTTCGAGTTTCAGGCGTTGTACCGATGATGTAAATGTTCTCTACGGATTGAATCCTTTGGCACCTCAGTTTATACCATCTAGTGCTAAGATGAAGCTAGACAAGAACGAGACGGAGTTTGAAGAAAACGGTTCTTCGTCTTTGAAAAGGTCTTTGTCTTCAACTTTTCCACCATCCTCGGGAGAGTTCGGTTTCACCGATTCTTCTGGAGCTGGGATTGAACAAGATTATAGCCAAAGGAATAATAGAACAGAGTTCGTGATTCATGATGCAGATGAAAGTTTGGGTTTAGTGTCTCAAGATAGTGTTTCCGAGGCTATGAGCATGTTGGATATTAGCTATCAGTTCCAAACGCCTAAAAAGCTTGATCCTTTGGCCCCTGTCTTCGTTCCTGCTAATGCAAAACTAAGTGCCGTCGTCCATGCAGATCACATGATAGCTATTGAGAGAAATGCTGACTCAACTTATGCTTTAAGTTCTTCAGATGATATGTTGCTAGAGAATCTAAAGGTTGAAACACATTCTTCAGAGGTCAGCCACAGTTTAAGGAATCTATACTCTAGTAATGTTCATGAATCTGGAGCAACATATTCATTCAACACTCCTGGATCTCAAGTTCAGATATCTGATAATGCGAAACTGGATAGTTCCAGTAACAAGTCTCGTGGTCAGAAGAAGCTAAATCCTCTGGCTCGTCAGTTCTCGCTAGCAGATACTAAACAAAAAGTATATGGCGGTGAGGAAAATCAAGCTGTGAATGGTTTACCGCCAATGGTGAATAGTTCCGTTTTGTTATCTCCAATTGGCTACAGGAACCACAAAGAGTCATCTTTTAATGAAGTTGATACAAAGCAGATGGGACGTCTCCATCCCAACATATTACGTGGAAGTTCTTCTAAACCTACAAAGGAACCGTTCCATATCTTAGAAACTAGCTCATCTTCGAACCATGTCAAAGCTTCATCTGACTTTGGCGATAGACATGGCTGTTCCACGTCATCACCATCTTCAGAAATGGATGTCAAGAAAATCCTTACGACGATACATGGGCTCTCAGAGCTGCTAACGCATGTACATGGTTCAGAAACTTCAGATCCACCAAATGAGCAAGATCTTGATCTCATCAACTGTACTGTGCAGAATCTCAACTCATACATCAATAACAGAGTTCAGGAGCATACTGGGAATTATGCAAGCGCCGTAGACACTTCATGTGATTTCAATCCGTTGCATAATAATATGCGTAAGGTATGTTCTTCTGACAGTTTTTATGTAGGCTTTGATGCATTAATAGGTTTGCGAGTGAGTTCATTGAAACATGTTACAATCTTAAAGCACATTGGAATTCACGGAACATCTAGAACGCATGAAAAAAATGAATATTTGCACTCATCACTTCTATTCAGTTCCAAAGTTTGGATTTTTATTATCCAGTAAAATTATCCAACTAACTGTTTTGCTTGAACAATGTTTGCTTTTACCATATTTCTGTAAAAGGCAGGTGGGAATTTTTGTCATCATTTCTTGTAGATATACAGAAATGATCATGTGTTTAATTTATCTCTAAGAATCCAAATGTTCTCTATAGCTATCGATAAGAGACCATCAGCTACAAAGGGCGCAAAATATGGCTCTCAACGCTGATGTTCAAAGAAAAGAGTACTCCATGGTCTCAGGGAATATGGAGCCTATGGTTCCAGTTTCTCATTTTGAATTTGGTGCGACTCAAGAAAATGGCTTTGCCAAGGTAAAAATACTCTGTACTTCTTATATACTTTCAGGCTTGATATTGTGACGTTTCCTCATAGTATTGGTTTGACAATGTGCAGGTTACAGGGAATTATCAAACAGAAGAGCAAATCAATCCACGTGCCTTGTTTTATAGAAGCTTATGGCTCAAGGCTAAAGCAGATAGGTCTTTGATGGAATATGAAACATTTCTCTCCAAAACAAGGAACTTGAGCAATTAGTCGGATTTACGAGAATGTACAAGGTGACATCAAATCACCCCAAGTTTTATTTTCACAGCAACAAATGTCAAAGATTGATTACTCCTTGTAAATGAGGTCCTCTTGTTCGTTTGCTTCTCGCCTTTTCAGGTTAGCACGTAGAAATCTCAAAGAACAGCCTCAGAATTGAAACTAACAGGCTATGTAGTAGGTTGAATTGAGATGTTGAATCTTATTCAAGTGTTGTTTAAACTCTAAATACACTCAACCTTGTTATCAATTTTGTATTTGCCACAAAAAAAAATGTTGAAGATGTTTTTGTTACTGTTCGGATAATGATATGTTAAAAACGCACAACTCTTCTTGCATTCTCTTGCTAAAGAAGATTAGACATAAAAGTCTCATTTCATAGATTTGAAGCAGCAATGTTTATGGCTAAAGAGGAGAGGGAAAATAAATAGCCTTAAAAGTGTTGAAACACATAATGTTTTCAAGAAAAATACTAGCGAAATGTCAAGTGAATTAAAAAAGCAGCAAGAATATTGCGAGAATATGAACCTCAACAAGTTCATGTAGTGAGTTCCATAATGGCGGAAACGATATCTCCATCAGCGGCCTTAAGAGCCTTGACGGCTTTGCCCCTCGGGACACCAGCTTGAGTCATCACAAGATCAATGTCCTTAGGTTCAACACCAGTCTCATCAACAACTTCATCGTCGTCCTCGTCCTGTGCAACCGCGGCTGCTTCGGAAGCATCGGTGTTAGGGATCATAGACGCAACGTCGGGCATCTTGAACCTCTGAGCCGCTTGAGCTTGTAGCTGAGAGCTCATGTCATCGATCTTGGCCTCACCGAAGATCACATAGGTCTCGGAGTTGGGACTCTTGAAAACATCTGGCTTCGAGATGACAAACAACACCTGAGGAACATGCAAGAACATACAGAATCAAAACATAGCCATATACAAGAATAGAAATTTGATTCAAGAGGTCAAGTGATGAGTTTTTTTTTTACATTCTTGGATCTCTTGATTGTCACTCTGCTAACATCTGTGACTGGTTTCATTCCGAGTTTCAGCATTGCTTTGCGGCTTTTCTTCTCGCTTCTGCTTTGCTTTGAGCTATCAACCTCACCAGCTCCTTCACCAACACACAAACAACAAAAATTAAGAACCCTTAAACTGTAACTCTAAAGCAATCTGATACAAAGCCTAATCCAGCATTACTGTATAAGACTATTAACAGAACGAAGAGCAAATTCACGTTTCCAAATCCACAGAACTGTTTCAGGAACATCTCAAATCAATCGAGGAACAGATTCACGTTTCCCAATCAAAAATCCACAATTGTTTCAGAAATATCTCAGAGAGTCGAATCAATCAAAGAAGAGAACGAAGGCAATCTATAAAACAAAAATAATCAAATCGAGAAAAGAGGATATATACCATCGGCGTTGTCATCGTCCTCGTCATCATCGTCATCGTCCTCTCCATCGTTCACATCCTCAACAACAACATCGTCTTCCTTCTGCTCCATACACACAAAACAATTTTTTAAGAAAAACAAAATCGTAATCGACGAAACATATTGGACTCGGTTAAGAAAAGGGAAACGAACCTCGAGCTTCATTTGCTCTTTGATGGCGTCCATCAACTGGTCCTCAACGCTCAATTCTTCAATAACTGGGCCTGGCATCTGCTTCAACCTCTTATCTTCTTCTTCCTTTCGATAACGAAAACCCTTGAACAGCGCAGCGAAACTCTAACCCTTTTTTCTGGCTTTCACTCAGTTTATCAGTGGCGATGAATAAATATGAAGACGGCGTAATCTACTGCTTGGGGCTTACCCTATATTCAGCCCATTTATGGTTAACGGGCTTTCGAAAATCCTTTTTCCAATTATAGTCCATTAGGTCTTATCGAGAGGCCCATTGGGTCAAATCTCCACGACTTTCTCGTTGTTTCCATCTTTATCACAGTCATATGGCGATTCCATTCATTACCAATTGGTGAGTAAAATGGCACATGTCCCTTTTATATTAGTTAAGGTCGAGCAAACTTATCTTACAGACTTTCTAAAGATTAATAATTCATGAAAACCAATAGGCCAACTCCTCAATCAAGTGAAAACCACTTGGTTTATGAGGAACACGTTGAGAATGTAAAAAGAGACAAGATAAAGTACTATACTAAGATTTAACATAATGACTAATCCTTAACATTATTTGCAAACTAGATGAGTTTTGGAAGGCATTGATTTTTAATCTTTTAGGTGATTCTATCACACTAATTCTCTTTAAAAGTTTTTTTTTTTGTTTGCTCGTTGTATTAAAATCTGTGTTCTAAAACTCGTTAGGCGGTACTAGGGCGCTCCGTCTCCTTCTAGCGATTTTCTCAAAAGTCGGAAATAAATCGGAGAGTACTCGGAATTAATTTTAAGTACATTTTTATATATTTCCAACATTTTTAATTTTTTATATATAATACATCAACATGAAAATCATATACTACATTATTACCAAATAACATTCTTTTTTTATATATAATACATCAATATAAAAGTCATATACTACATTTTTAAGGTTTCATATTGAATGAAAAGTGTTTTACACACTTTGGGCGAATTGGGGCTAATTGTGAACAAAAATCAAACTTTAACCACCAGATTTTAACATTTACTTACTGATTTTTATAATAATGTGAATGTCAAAGTACGGTCAACGGTTGACCATATCTTTACTCGGTTTTTAAAAAGTCGGAACGGCAACCTCCTTCTGGCGGTTTTAGGACCGAGTACTCGGCAACTCGGCCGACTTTTAGAACACAAATTAAAATTCTTATTGCTGAGTTTTTATGATGTATGATGTTAGCTCAACTGGAGAAAGAGCATCTTACTTAAATCGATTGATGAAAAAGAAAAAAAAAAAAAAAGAGAAAACCTATATTTATCATATCAAATACTATGTTCATTTAGTAAAACTTTTTATTAAACTGACCCTTTTTAGGGTTATTATAGACTTTTATGTTAACTTTGTTTTAGAATTTTGTTTGCATTTGCAAAAAGTTCCAAGAAAATCCAAAAATATTGAAAACTTTTTAAAGAATCACGAGACTCGAAGTGGAAGTGGATTCTTCAATGGTGGTCGAGTTTCTTACGACAGAGGTCTACAAGTCTCATCTTATGTCATTCCTGATACTTATGTGTCGAGGCTTTTTATCAAAGGACTGGGAAGTCCGAGTAATTCACGTGTTCAGGGAGGCTAACCGTCTTGCAGATGGGTTGACTAATTTTGCTTTTTCTTTGTCATTAGACTTGCACACTTTTGATGTAATTCCGCCGGAACTGTTGCCGGTTTTATGTGACAATGAGATGGGTCTCTAGAGCGCGTTCGTGTGTAACATTTTACTTTTTCAATAAAATAGGGAGCTTACTCCCGCTGCTTCACAAAAAAAAAAAAAAAAAAAAAAAAAAAAAAAAAAAATCTGTACGCAAAACACAATCATATAAAATCATTAAAACCCAGCTTATACGTAATCTCGAATAGTACGGAAAATGTAACTTTGTTAAACTCTGACGTCATATGATATGACGTCATACTGCTGACGTCATCTTTTCGCTTGCATGACAAATGTTACCTTCTTCATTATGTTTCTTTGGATTTCTGAATTCATATCTAATCTCATTAAATTATTTTTATTGAAAAATGGAAATAACTAAAGTGGAAACAAAATAAAATATAATCCTTAGTAATTTTTTTTTCTTTTTTCTTATATTTTTCTATTAAAGATTATCACACATGTCAACAGTGACTTGCAAACGTAAGAGATGACCTCACAAAATCAAATACGTTTAGCCGACGTGGTAAACAACGTACGGTGCATGTCCTTATATATATATAACATGTGGGATTGCAAATGATCACAGAACATCTCGATCTCTCTCTTTCTCTATCACTTTAGATTTCACATCTCTCTCAGACACCAATCATGGACGCTTCTGCAACATCCAAGCTCCTCGTGTCCGACATCGCCTCCGTCACTGATCACGTCCCTTCAAACTACGTCCGACCAATCTCTGACCGTCCAAACCTTTCCGAGGTTGAAACCTCCGGCGATTCTATCCCTCTGATCGATCTCCAGGAGCTTAATGGACCGAACCGAGCCGATGTTATCCATCAGCTAGCTCATGCATGCTCCGCTTATGGCTTCTTCCAGGTAATTAGTCCCCATGTTTTAGTGCAATAAAATATGATTTTTTCCTAATTTATAGTATACTTTGTTTTATTTTATTTTATAAAGTATATTTTGTTTTATTGCATATACACACTTTGTTTTCTCTGTTTCAGTGCAATAAACTATTGTTCTATTGAATATACACTGTTTCATTGCAAGGCAATATGATTTTTCTGATTTAGTGCAATAAACTTTGAATCAACACATTATTGTTTCTTGTTCCAGATCAAGAACCATGGCGTACCAGAAAAAACGATCGAGAGAATGATGACTGTGACGAGAGAGTTTTTCCGGCAGCCAGAGAGCGAAAGAGTAAAGCATTACTCTGCAGATCCAAAGAAGACAACAAGACTCTCCACAAGTTTCAACGTTGGCACAGAGAAAGTCTCTAACTGGAGAGACTTCCTCCGACTCCATTGCTTTCCAGTCGAAGATTTCATCGGCGAATGGCCCTCAAATCCTGCCTCCTTCAAAGAGATCACAGCCGAATACGCCACAAGCATTAGAGCCTTGGTCTTGACACTTCTTGAGGCAATCTCGGAGAGCTTGGGCCTTGCGAAAGACCGTGTAAGCAATACATTAGGCAAACACGGTCAACACATGGCCTTAAACTACTATCCTCCGTGTCCCCAACCGGACCTGACTTATGGACTTCCTAGTCATACAGATGCAAACTTGATAACTGTTCTTCTTCAAGACGAAGTCCCTGGTTTACAGGTCTTTAAAGATGGCAAATGGATCGCTGTTCATCCTGTTCCCAACACTTTTATAGTTAACATCGGCGATCAAATGCAAGTAATAAGCAATGACAAGTACAAGAGTGTTCACCACAGAGCGATTGTGAACACCGACAAGGAGCGGATATCGATACCGACGTTCTACTGTCCTTCTTTAGATGCTGTGGTTGGTCCAGCACAAGAACTGATCAATGAGAAAGAAGACTCTCCTGCTGTTTACCGAAGCTTTACGTATGCTGAGTATTATGAAAAGTTTTGGGACAGAGCACTTGCGGATTGTCTTGACTTGTTCAAAGTTCCCAACGATCCTAAGATAGTGTGATAGTGTTAAGACCCTCTCTAATGTATTTCCTCATTTTTCTCCTTATTTTAGTGGTTTTTTTTAAAATGTTTTTTTATGAATGTTAAGACCATCTCTAATGTAATCGCTCAGTTTTCCCTTTATTTTAGTGCTTCCTTAATAATGTGGTGTTTTTCTCCTATGTATTCCTTTATTTTTAACAATAAAAAAGAATATTCTAAATTGAAATTTATTGAAAAAACTTTTTAATTATAAGTTTTACAAATCAGCTCCACATATTTTATTTTTTTTGTCCAAAATTCCAAAAATAAGTAAATTATTTAAATAATTTGTATGTATTTTCAAAAACTTTAGATACTTTTCATTTACATACTTTTTAAAAGATTTATATTATTTACTTTGTAATGACTAAAACAGAATTTTAATATTTTTATAAAATATCATGTTATTTTCTAAATTAATGTTTTATGATTAATTATAGTAAAAAAGGAAGAAAAATATTTTTTTTATGATTTCTTTAATTTAGAAATAAAAAGTTATATTTGATAGATTATTATGAAAAAAAAAAAGATCAACATCAAAATAAGGTGAGAAATAAAGTTACGCTATAAATGAAGGAAAAATAGTATTCTCTTATTTTGATGGCAAAAATAAGGGTGAATTAGAAATGAATTTCACACTTGAATAAGTTTAAGGGAAGATTTAATGGTGGATTGGAGATGGTCTAACAAATCTGCCTAGAAACCAGCCATTTCAAATATAAACTATGTTCGTGGTTACCATTCAAATATGACTCTTTAACATGTATTTATTAACTAAGTTAGTTGTGCCGACTCATACTTTTTTTGTTTCATATCAGTTGTGGTTCTATTAATTCAAAACATATCCAGATACATTTATAGAATAACAACTAAGAAACGGAGAGACATAACATGTATAGTCAAACTTGCTGAGTCGGCTCCTACATCAACTGAGTCATCAACAATTCTATTTTTTTCTAAAAATTAAGAATTATGATTTGTTTTTTTTCTCTAAACTTACAATTTTATCTAAATTAGTATAATTTATAGTATATCATAATTATCCGTTTAAAGAGAAATTCATGTTAAAAAAAACTATTTATCGTAAAAACTTAAAGTAAAAAATGCACGTAATTCTTTTATGTGGAGCTTTTTATTTTCTTGATTTATTGGAAAATTAGTTTTCCATTTTTTTTCTCAAAAATATATTATTTCCAATGAATTACACAGAGTAGATGGACATGCACAAATAAATAAAATCGTCACAATCATCTCCAATTCTCCATTAGTATCTCATAAATATAATACTATTAATTTTAGTTTTATTTAGTTAAATAATTAAATTTTAAATAAAATAAAAAGTTTGGACTAATAAGTAAATGGACAAATCACATATGGTATCTCAAAACATTTTGTTGGGGTTCTCAAATGAGATATCCACTTCTCTTTCTTTTCATTTTATAACTTTTTTTAACTTTATAATGTTGAGATACTCTCTTAAATACTACCAATGGGGTTGTTCTAATGGTGCTTCGATGCTTTGAGAAAACTTTGTGTCGTTCAAGTCAAATAAAGCTCGAGAAAAAAGATTAAAAGATAATGTTAACCTTGTTGGTCAACTGGCGAAAAAGATACAGAAAATGTTAATGTTGAAGATCAGCTGACGTATTCGGCTGTGTCTTCTCTTAGATTATGTGACTCCATCACATTTGTTTTTCCGGTAATCTTCCGGCCGTACTCTTACACATAATACCATATTTAACTTCTTCTTCCGTAAAGTATTTTTCAAACTGACTATTCACCGCATCTCGGATCGGGAGTTACCGTTACATACATAACCAATAACTTCTTCTTTTTCTTCTGGTTTTCGATGCATTATAATGTGGTCTTTTTCTTTTCAACTTTCTATCATCTATTCACCGACTATTCTCAAACAAATCTTCAAATAAAAATTTATTACAGCAGCACATAACCCATCCTACGACATATCATAATTAATACAGTGTAACTGATTTGTATTTAATTTGTATTTGTTCTGGACTTTCGTTCAAGGCCATAAAATAACCTATTTAATACGTGAATCTCGAATATACGAAAATGCGTAACTTTGCTAAACGCACTGACGTCATGTAGCATGACGTCACGTTGCTACAGTCATCCCTTCATTTGTTTGACACTTGTCTCCGTATCACATACTCCACATTTGTTTATTCGGTAACGCGTTGTTTATTTTGTCGCAAGTAAATTAATGACATGTTTAGAACACGTCTTTAAATGCGGTCGGTGATCTACCAAAATCTGAGCCAACCCCACTTACCTACACGGCTTACGGCTACACCACCGCATTAGCAAAATCTTTTAAATTAATAGACCCACATAAATTTTTATTTACAAAATGTTTTCAAAATGTAAAATTGTAAAACACCTCTTCAATTCAAGAAAAGTCCATTTGATCAAATCTTGTTAGTACTAAAGGTATAAAGAAAAGCCTTTCGACTCTTTATCTCAAGTTCGAAGACTTAGTGTATAGACTATATGGTTTTTTTTTTTTTTTTTTTTTTTTTTTTTTTTTGTTCAAAAGACTATATGGTTTTTATGATCAAGAACCAGAAGACAGATAATTTTCTGTACACGATGGAAGTATGGAACTAGTAAAGAACTATAGATGATGTTATTCCCATAAAATGGCCTATTTTCCACGCACTTAAAAGCTTTCTTAAAGTTCAACGATTTTTCATGCATTTTATATAACCTCTTATTTAAAAAAAATCAAATAGATTGCGTTCTAGTCATTTTGCTTAAATGTTGTTTTTCCATTTAGAAAATAATGAAGGAAATTATATGATGTTTTTTTTTCTAATTATGTTTGTAGTATACATAAACGTAAATGTTACATGTTCTATACCAATTTTAAACTTTTAAAATCCTATCATTGAATTGAAAAATATTTTCTTCTTTTCTTTCCATGATTTCATCGACAAAACATACGCGTCCATATACAAACATATCATACTATTATTTGCGAAGTCAGAATTCGAATGGAGGCACTACGTTAACTCTCAGCCGCGGAATTACATAACTACCCTTAATGAAAATCTTTCAATTAAATCTTCGAATTTTTTTTTTTTTATTAAAAACGAATTTCATTATTGACTTTTAATATTTTTAGATAAATATGTTAACTACCATATCCCCGCCTTATTTTTGGCAGATATTATAAATTTTAGGAAGATTAATAAATTTTAGAAAGATAAATAAAAAGTAAACCCTAAGATTCTTAACCAACCATGTCTTATATAAATAGATACGAACAAGGAAAATCAACACAATTCTCATTACGATTTACAATTCCTCTTTTTATACGTAATTTTAGTTCTTAGATCTCATATTTCTTCTCTTCATGTATCTTAATTGTTTTAGTTTGATCTTAGTTCTATTAAATCTATTTATGAACTGATTATTTGTTATTTCTGTCAATATCATCTATTGATCCGCTTCTAACTTCTTCCCCTCTCACTTTTGTAACAGAAAATTCATTATTTGTAAGCTGATGGAATCGAGAAGTTCAGATATGGTCCCAAGCCAGAAATATTCTTCCCCAAAAATAGAGGGTATGAACATCTTTTCTTTTATATATCAACTTAATATTCATGAAACCCTAATTCTAATGGCGAGACTATAACGTTTTTTGTTTTTTTCAGTATCCATATTAATATATTCATAACGTTTTTTTTTTCAGTATCCATATTATTAGTTTCATAGTTCATATTAAATCTTTAAGTGGTGACTTTATTGAATCAGCACCTACAAGAAGCTTTTTATGTATGATAAGATCTTGAGGAAGAGGTATACACCGTTTCCGGACTTGGGCCGAGGACACACGAATCTGGAATTTTGGTCAAAGTTTTGCGTTTGTGGATTAACGATTACGCAACTTCTGCTAAAAGACTAGAGTTTATACTATCTGATGAAAAGGAGGATAAGCTATGTAGTATAGGAATATTATGCACCATACCTTTACATTGTATGCCTTTAACGATTTACTTTTCTATGCCTTTTGAATAAATATGCACCATACCTTATACATTGTTTGAATATTATTGCAAGGCATACTCGCCATTGGGATCTATAGGAACAACGTGGCTTAAGAGCTATGTTTTCAAGAACCCAAAACATTCGGAAAGTCTCCTGCTCAAGTTGTGTTTCATTGGGAGCTCCGATTGGGTAACAGTGTACTTCTTAAAAGTACCAATGAAGGAAGAATTAGAGGGAATTATGAAGTTTTCGACTGGTCAATACCCAATGACCTGTTTGCCAAGTTTACAAAGAGTGAACATGTATGGCTACATCTCCAGTTCGTTCTTTACACTTCCTTACATAATTTTAGTTGCTCTGATTTTTCTTGATTTGATTGATCTAAGAACTAAGAGTTGTATATTTGGTATTCAGTGCATAATTTAAATTTTATTGGATATTTGAGATTTATTTAACTATTAAATGTAATGATAAAATTATTTGGGCCTATGATCAACGTGTTTTTCTATTATCTTGATGCTAATTATTGTTGGTTTATTTTATGCCAAATTTGATTTTACAGTTTAACGTTTAACGTATAAAATTATAGAGTTATATTTTATTTATGTGTAATATACTTTTGTGTTAAGGGTAGATGGGTCTTGAAAAGAAAAACTGAAAAAAGTAAGAGAAGACAAACTAGAAAAAGGAAAATATGAGGAAAAAGACGAAAACATATAAAAATCATAAGAATGGAAAATCGGGAAGACAAAGGAAATAATACAAAGAAGATAAATAAAACCGTACAAATAAAAGAAGTAAATATCAGTATGAGTTTAGAATAATGTATGTACAATCAGATTTCGTCAACTGTTATAGTTCAATCATCTTCATATACAGTTTTATGATTTTAGTTCTTATTTTGATGTAGTATAGGTTGCAAAAGAAACGAATTTAGCGTATTGATGTTTGATTATGATACTTGATATGTTATAGTGTTTCTAAATATATTAGTTATTATTTTAGTGTGGGGTAGGTTTATATTATGGATGTATAATTTATTATTGGGGTAGGGGTTTACAATGTGAGTTAGCGATGATATTGTGGGTGTAGGGTTTAGTTTTTTGTTTCATCATTAAAATTTGAATTATTTAGATAATTATAATATATGAGAAAAAAATTATTGACTAAAAATTTATGCAAACTTACATCGACGATAATAAAATAATGGAATAAAAAGTTAAATATTCATGAGTATATTAACAAATATATCTAAAAACAGAAAGCCTCAAAATAAGAACAGAATCCCACTGAAAATAGAAATTGTAAATAAAAGAAAGAAAAGGAATAAGAAACAAGAAATAAAAAGACGACGATGAAGAAAAAGAGATTGGGAATTTGAATAAGAATAAAAAAAATAGTACAAATGATGGAAAACAAAAAAAGGAGAGAACACCATATTAAGGCAAACAAATATTTCATTCAAATTGAAGAAAGTTGTCTATTATATGGTTATGGTGTGGGGTGAGGGGGGGGGAGGGAGGTTGTTGTAGGGTTAGGTTTAGAAGGTAGGGTTTATATTGGTGGGTGTAGGGTTTAGTTTTTTGTGTATTTTAAAAATACTTAGTTCTTGAAAAATTTAAGGATAAAGGAAATAGTTAAACAACTAAATTATTTAATATTTTGTTCAAATTATATCGATTAGTTAATAACATTGCAAATTTTTGAAATATCATTTGAAATTTTGTATAACAACAACAATTACACCAAATTAAGCAAAAAAAAATCATTAAATTGAAAAGAGTTGTCTATTATGTGGTTATGGTGTAATGTATGGATGGGAGGAGGTGTTTATTGTAGGGTTAAGAGTTCAAAAAAAACAGCAACAACTACTTTTAAAAGATCTAAAAAAATAAAAGCAAATCCGGTTTGTACTGTGGGGTTATGCTATACGATATATGAAGTTTATAATGTGGGGTTAGGGTTTAAATTGATGGATGTAGGGTTTAGTTTATGGTGCATTTAAAAAAATGAATTCTTATGAAAATATATCAAATTTAAAATCATTGAATTAAAAAATACATTGACAATAGAAAAAACTAAAACAATTATAGCAAATCCAGAATCAAAAGATAATAACACCAATAGATATTTACTAAGAGATCATAATTAATATAAAGATATAAAATATTTAGAGAATCCTTAAAAACTTAAACTATCAAACGGATACATTGATTATATCATCTAAGAATCACGAAGCAAAGAGAAGATAGGAGTAAAGAAGGAGGGGAAGCAGAAGAAAAACCGAAAGTAAAAAATGTAGAAGATAAAGAAGAAGAGAAAAATTGAAAGATCAGAAAGGAAAAGAAGAAGAACACAAAGTTGATGAAGAAATCAGAAAGAAATGGAGAAGAAGATGAAAAACCAATAATAAAAAGAAAACAAAATAAATCAGAAAAAAACGTAAACGATAAAGAAAAAGATAAAATAGATAGGTTTAAATTGTTATTTGAGAAACAAAAGTATATGAAACTGATTATTGTATAGTATAATAAAGTTTTCTAAAATATTTGATTTGATTTGAATATTATATTATTTTTATGTCCACATTTTAATAGTTTTCTTTTTTGTTTCAGTTTTTTTTTTAAATTATCGTGATATTTGAATTATGAAAAAATGTTTTTATTTTATAAATAATTATTTTTCAAAACAGCTCATGCCCGTGCAAGGCGCGAACCAACTACCTCGTTAAAATTATATGCTTAAAACGCTGAGGATCTCATAAAAATCCAAATCAAATGTAGATGAGTCGACGTGGTGAACAACGTGCGGTGCATGTCACAAGTTTCTATCATCTATGACATGTGTGATTATTATATAATAATGATATCATCTCTCTCTCTCTCTCTTCACATTTCAGATTTCACATCTCGACGCGATCACACCAACCATGGAAGCTTCTGCAACATCCAAGCTCCTTGTCTCCGACATCGCCTCCTCCGTTGATCACGTCCCTTCAAACTACGTCCGACCAATCTCTGACCGTCCAAATCTGTCTGAGGTTGAAACTTCCGGCGATTCCATCCCTCTGATCGATCTGCAGGAGCTTAATGGACCCAATCGAGTCGACATTATTCTTCAGTTTTCTCACGCATGCTCCTCTTACGGCTTCTTCCAGGTAACTCCTCGATTCATACATCAGTTTGCTCATGCATTTTCCACGCTCCACTTATGGACCCAAATCTTGTTTCCAATCTACTCTGTTTTCTGATATACACTCTGCTTTCAGCCAATTTTTTATTTCTGGCAGAACACTTTGCTTGCTCTCGAGTTTACTCTGTTTTGAGCAAATTTAGTTTGTTTAGTGTAATACACTCTGCTGACCTGGTCTCACGCGAATTTCCTCTGTTTTACTCCATACACTCTTGTTTTTTGGAATTTCCTCTGTTTTGCTGCAATACACTCTGTTTTCACTCGAATTTAGCATGCTTCCTCTTGAATTTCCTCTGTTTTAGAGCAATACACTCTGTTTTCACTCGAATATACCCTGTTTCCTCTTGAGTTTACTCTGTTTTACTGCAATAGACTCTTGTTCTTTTGATTTTACTCTGTTTCTATTGCAAGGCACTATGTTTACTCTGTTTTGTTACAAGATACGCTCTGGATTCTAACTATATGGATCAAAAAATTATCCTTTCTTGTTCCAGATCAAGAACCATGGTGTACCAGAAAAAACGATCCAAAGAATGATGACGGTGGCGAGAGAGTTTTTCCGGCAGCCAGAGAGCGAAAGAGTAAAGCATTACTCCGCAGATCCGAAAAAGACGACAAGACTCTCCACAAGTTTCAACGTCGGCACAGAGAAAGTCTCTAACTGGAGAGACTTCCTCCGACTCCATTGCTTTCCGATCCAAGATTTCATCGACGAATGGCCCTCAAATCCTGTCTCTTTCAGAGACATCACAGCCGAATACGCCACAAGCGTCAGAGCCTTGGTCTTGACACTTCTTGAAGCAATATCGGAGAGCTTAGGCGTTGAGAAAGACCGTGTAAGCAATACGTTAGGCAAACACGGTCAACACATGGCGTTAAACTACTATCCTCCGTGTCCTCAACCGGATCTAACGTTCGGACTTCCGTGCCATAAAGATCCAAACTTGATAACTGTTCTTCTCCAAGACGAAGTCTCTGGTTTGCAAGTCTTTAAAGATGGTAAATGGGTCGCTGTCCATCCTGTTCCCAACACTTTTATAGTCAACATCGGCGACCAAATGCAGGTAAATAAGCAATGACAAAATTAGAGAAAATTCCTCTGTTTCTTCACTCTCTTTGTGCTAAATTTCTGTGGTTGTTTCTCCTCTTAGGTTATAAGCAATGACAAATACAAGAGTGTTCTACACAGAGCGGTTGTGAACAACGACAAGGAGCGGATATCGATACCGACATTTTACTGTCCTTCTGCTGATGCTGTGGTTGGTCCACCACAAGAGCTGATCAATGAGGAAGAGGGATCTCCTGCTGTGTACAGAAGCTTTACTTATGCTGAGTATTATGAAAAGTTTTGGGACAGAGCACTTGCAACAGAGAGCTGTCTTGACTTGTTCAAAGTTTCCAACTCCTGAGATAGTGTGCTTTAGAATCAATCAGTCATGACTAGGGATCCATATGCTTTTTTATGTTCTAAACTTTTCTTTATCTTTAGATTCTTATGAATTTGAACAGATATGATTGACAAATAAAACAAACCGTTCTTGCAATAAACTGAACTCATTGATTGTGGTTTAGAAATCATCTTATATATGTATTTTTAACTTTCAGCTATGTATGTAAAACTTATGTTTCTGCATTACTCGAGTGATTGTATAGAAAAACATCAAGTGGCTCACAATCCATAGAATACTATTTTGGCGATAACTATGTGTGAGCGTATCTTGAAGGAAATAATTGGGATACAGAGAAGAATTGCTCTGTTCCAAATTAATTTGTGCGCATTGCCGTAATATCCGTCGGGCAAAGGAGGATCCACAGCGTTTCGGATTCCCACGCAAAAAACCAAAACTGTGACTCCATCTTTATTAAGATTTAGAGCTTTGACTCTTGACTTCCATAAATAAGCACTTAAAACTTCGAAAGTAGTGGGTGTCTCGTTAGAGAAGTCATACACTTCCAATGCAGCTTCTTTCAATCTTCTTATGCTCCCGGCTCTGATATTTATTTTTTCAGTTACCTGGTAACAAAATATAAATACGGATAGGATAAACTTGAAGATCTAGTATAATATTTTGGTTATATAATTTAATTGTTGAATTAATCTAGCTAGTGGTGATATATTTGGAAAAAACCTTAAAAAAATATGATAATCTTTTGAAATATATTGTAAAGACTATTCTCTAAAATGCTACACCTTAGTTATTTGTCAACCATGCTTAACCTTTTAATAGATAGTAGTAATCATGCATGATAGTCTTGTTTTGTGCACACATACCCAATCATCGGTAGGTAAGTAGGGCGAAGCAGCCGTGGCTCCACCGGGAACAAAGGGAGGTCGATCGATTTCAGGCTTCCCCACAAGTCTCTCTCTTTCCCAAATCGGTGTCACCGTCAGTTTTTTGTGCTCGCCAGCCAACTCCGCCAAGGCACACATGGTATGACCCAGGCCATATCCATCAAACATTGCATGCGATGAAGCTATTCCTAACACGAATCCTCCACACACGAATTTGGTCACCTGTCTTGGAGAAAATATACTATACACATGTAATCAGGTTTGGACCAAGATAACAGAACATCGAATGTACTACTTAAACTAATTAATGCCTTTGACGAGTATATCATTTTATTAATATCACTAAAACTAAAGTCGGAAAAGTTCGTAAGAAATTACAAGATCTAGCTAGTCCAAATATGCTGTCTACACTATTCTTAAATTAATGTGTAATATTATTCTCAATCACGACATACAAATTAATTTAAAGAAACACAAGTCCATTAATTTTTACGAAGAAGTTCCCTAATGCATAAAAAAAAAAAAAAAAAAAGAAGAGAAGTGCCCTGATGAAATTCTTTATATAATATACTAAAGTTCTTGATTTTTAATTAAGTTTCTAATCTTTTATCGTTCTTAAATTCTCTAAAAAAATTCCGACATGATCAAATTTATATAATATATCACTTTCTCTCTTTTAATGAATATGCCATGCATGTCGCCAAAAAAAAAAAAAAAAATGAATATGCCATGCATGCGTGTTTGTTTTTGTAGTCGTTTAATTACCGTAGCGATTACGATAGCAATCCATTAACAAAATCATGTTAAAACCAAAAAAAAAATCATGTTCATTTTACAATTACCAGCGACAGTGAAGCTCAGGCAAAAACTTATATGAAACATATCAATGATGTGTTTACCTGCAAAGCAAAAGGTCGATAACCATCTTTGTCCTCTTGAAGCTCAGGCAAGAACTTCAAGGCCGTATCTAAGTCAATGTTCTCTAGATTCTCCAAAGAAGAGAGTTCCACATTTGCAGTAGCCTGCGTGAACGCCACGCCGCCCTCATCGCCGCCACAGCTTACCTGAAGCTTCCGATCACTCTCCTTACGCTTCAAACTCCCTGAAAGCGGGTAGTAGTAGCCGAGAAGATCGGACAAAGCCTCCCTAAGCAGAGATTCCGGTCGGTCATCATCATCAACGTTCTTGGGTTTGAAAACGTAACACATCTTGTAAGTAACTTCATCGAAAGGATCATTGTCAAGTGTTGAGAGGGAAAGGATTTGATAAGGTATGGATTTTGAGGGTTTCACCATTTCGGAAAGTTTCTTCTCGACCATTAAAGGGATCGATGAGCTCACTTGGGTTGGCATGTTTTAGATTAAATTGTTTTGATGAGTACAGCTCTAACTAAGAACCCTCTTGTCTTTTATAGAAAGGTCTTGGCATATGTCTTTTTGAATTTTCGTTTCCTATATTATTATTTTCCAATGTATTAAATTGGAGTAAATCCAATAAATCTAGTTAGTTTCTTATACACAAAACAGCCTACCAAGACAAGTAAAAGACAAGTAAAAGGAAATAGAGAGAGTATTATATAAGTTTGTGTAATTTTGACAAGAAGGTGGTATTTTTGAAATCCGTTCCTCAAACTATCTTCTTCTACAAAGGAGACAATATGTGGATATCCTTCTACCATTCCTTTCTCTTGGGACCTTCAAGAATCCACAAATCAAAATGTGCAGTGCTTCCATCAATTTTGGTGGTTGTAAAAATTAGAGTATTTATTGACTTTTGTAATTTCATACTTGTTCATTTTGTTATTTTTTCCCACGTTTAACCCAATTTTGTGAACAACTCATAATTTTGCATCTACATGCATTTCGGGCTTCTGTATCAGTCTTTAATTTGTAGGGATGGATCGATTGAGACTGGTGAATTATTTTTTGCCTTATCTAACAAAATGTCATAAAATAATGATGGTATCGACTATGTAAAATAATGATGGTATCGATGATATTTTTGCCTTATCTATCTGCATATACTTCATCAATTTCATAATAACTAAAATTTATCCAGAAAATATCTATTTGGCATATACTGGAAATTTTAGCTCTTTTTTTTTACAATATAAATATCATTTTACATTACATATTTTAAGCCAAATTTCCAGTTTTAACTTTATTTGCTTAACATATTAACAAGAGAACTAAATAATATATTGTCATCTGTTCTGAAATAAGTGGAATTTTGAAATTATACACACCTATTAAGAAATTATTTAATTTTCTATTTTTTTCAAAACAAAACATGTTTTATCATATTTACAAGAAAATTCAACCAATAAAATTTTAATCTGCAGAATTTAAACAGTCAAAACAACAAAATACTATGTCTAGTCTAGTTATCTTAGTGGTATAGCACGATGAGTCTTGTCCTCAAATCCATTTGCTGCTTCAATTCTCGAATGTTTAAACTCTTCAGTGTGCCATACTGTCGTGCATGTCAGTCCTCACCTGGCGAATAAAAATTTCAGATTAATTTGCGTTCTCTTAAAACAAATTTAGCCAATTGATCAAACGGTCTTTAATTTGGTCTCCCACACAGTACAGATGCTCCAGATTATAAAATTATTTATGTTGTTTTTTTTGGTTCATCAATTTATAAATTATTAATGTTTTATCCTTAAATCGCTTCCACATCTATATAATAATTAATTACTAGTCTGTTACGGATTTCACTATGTAAGACCTCAACAAAGAACATTAAAATCCATTTATTTGTAGTGTATATCGTTACAAACATAACCGGTTTCTTGAACAACACATAAAAAGGGGAAAATAACGATGCAAGCCTTGCAAGTAGCGAGGGAGACTCATATAAATACTTGAAAACATAATTCCATCTGTCATATGATCGGTTTGCGAGGTAAAACATGTAACATGAAGCTGATACACATTATTGTCGTCGCCTGATCTTGAGATTCTCCACCATGATTATCAATAAAGTTTACGAAATACTTGCGATCACCCTTCACATGTTAAAAAAATAAAGATCGTTAGAGAGGCAAAACCAAGTAGAGGTGCAAAATGTGAGGGTTATGGGCCTTATGGCATGTATCGTTTTCTGTTTTCCATGCCAAATTTACAATATTCTGAATGGAATGACAAAACGTAACAAATACAAGTCATTTTTCTATTTATTTTGCCCGTTTACTTTTTGATCCGACTGTTTTTACCGTTCTATTTTTAGTGTTATTTAACTTATGCTTTTTTATTTATGTTTTTCAATTCAGTTTCTTCATGCTATTCATTTGACAAACCGGTCAAGCAAAATATTAACGAGAATCATAAACTGCTGGTTTAGGTAGGTTTTGAATGGTTTCACTGATAAATAAATAAAAAATCAAATTTAGTTCGATTTGGTTTCGTTCATCCGGTCCGATTTGGATTGAGAGCAATCTTTATAGGATCCTATAAAGCAACAATTAAGGAACAATAACAATCATCGTACTGGTATTTCTTTTTACTACGGATAGTGTAAGAATAGTTACCTCGACTTAGGGCCTGATTGGTTCTCCCGCTACCACCCGCAAACGCAGCGTTTGCGGTTCGTAGCGGTTTTCGGCGGTTTATAACAATCACGACAACCGCTTTGAATCGCTCTATACCACTCTGTACCGCTCTATATCGCTGAAAATCAAAAGCTCCTTTCCGCAAGCGTTTGCGGTTGCGGGCGGTTGCGGGTGGATAATTAAAAAAAAAAAAAAACACAAACTTATATAAAATCCGAAAATAAATAATAATATTTATTAAAAAATAAGATTTGGATAATAAAATCACAATATAAATAAAAAATTAGTACTTTTAGTCAATATTCATTAAAATCATATAATACTTATATATTTATAAGTTCTACAAATCAAAATTCTCTTCATAAATATTCTTTTCATACTAATACATATATATCTAATAAATAAAATTGTAAAATAAATTTAATTTTCACATTAAATATATATTTTGAAAATAAAATCACATTTTTTATTTAAATTATAGAAATTAAAAAATAGACGTAAGTATTATACACATATTATTCTTTATAAAAAAATTATTTTTAATTATGTTGAACCATAAATTTAAAATTTTCATTATAATATAGTTTTGATATTTTTATAATTATATAATGTGTTTATATTATTAATTTATTGTTTAACCGCTATTGCATCCGCAAGTGAACCAGTCATAAGTATCCCGCAAACGCATCCATTTTCAATTGTTATGCCAGTCGTACAAACCGCTTAATAACGCTACTAATCACAACCGCCCGCTTCCGCAAACTCCCGCACCCGCAACCGCAACCGCAGCGGTTAAACCAGTCAGACCCTTAAGGAACAATAACAATCATCGTACTGGCATCTCTAATCGCAAGATCATATTTGAGGGTTTTTTCCCACAACAAACATGTAGCACACTCCCATTTCCTTCTTATACCAATTGTTGGACTATTAAGGCTATGTCTACTTCTCCAATAGTATGATATTATTCACTTTGGATCCTAGTGACATATCTTTGTACTTCTTCCCAAAAATATCTCATATTATGTCTTATATTGGTTGGAGTTGGATTTTTCTTATATATTAGACATTTCTTTTCTTGATATCCCAACAATACAAATAATATAAGATTTCTGCTTATAAATTATAAGAAACGGATAAAGAACATTGAGGTTGATCTAGAAGAGTATAACAAAATGCACCAAGCTCGCAATATAGGAAGGTTTGTGATTTGTCCGTTTTTTGTGTCTATGCAATTTGCCAAGAGTCATAAGTTGAATATTTTTTTGGTTTTAAAAATATTTTGTAAAGCTCCAAATAACTTCTCAAGATATATATATACATGGAAAAAGGATTCAGAGAGAAAGAAAACAAAGCTGAGCTTAACGAGGATTACTGTGAGAACAAATGCATAACTGTGTTCTCTTCACTAAAGATGGAATCTTTGGCCAAAACATGTTCTGCTTTCCAAATTACAAGAATTGTTCTCTCCTATCTGACATTCCTGAACAACTGAAACAGAGCAGCAAAAATAACTAAAAAACTATATAGCAACTCTCAATTCACAGTTCTACTTCTAACCCTCCTTCAATTGTCAAAGGCTCAAAAAGTTTCTGCCTTTTGTTTTCAAAAGAAGCCAATCATCAAGTCTCTGAATCTTCTTCTGCTTCTTCTTCAATCACAGTAGGAAGCGAACCTTCTCTGCTGAAACCAGGGTTTAAGAACTTGGCCACAAACGCCCATAGCTTATAAACATCTTCAAAATTCGACAAGAAGCTAAGAGAAGCTGTGACAACTTCAAACCTCACAAACCCATTCTTCCCACCTCGCTTACCACCACCATCTCTCTGTAGATGCAAAGAGCTATCTTCCTTGATCCTAGCGCCACCACGATGACTCCTAGGGCTATCCATAATCCGAATGTGACTCAAGATACCAATACCAAGAGACACACCTTCTCTTTCAGCAAGTTTCAGAACAACTTCAGGACTCACAAAGCCTTTGCTTTTGTCTTTCACATTGAAAGCAACCGCTGCTCCTCTCTCGTATTTGATCTTTGGACCATAAATCTGCACAAGATTCATGTGTCTTCCGTCACCGCCTGAAGATTCAGGAACTTTCAGTTGCAGCAAAGAGATCACAAGCCAGTTAATCAGAAACCTGAGCCTACTTGTGGTTTTGTTAAGTCCTAACATATTCACATGGTCAATATGGCTGCAAACAATCTCAGGTTCTCTTCTTCTCTCCCAATCATCCTCCTCCTCATTCTGGTTTTCGCCATCGCTTTCGTCATACACACAGGCCAAAGAAGCTTCACCTTGGTCAAGACTCTGACTCACACGGTCCATGTTAAACGAAACTCGTGTCCCTCTGCTCGGTTGTTCATCTTCCACACCATAAAGCCTCCCACCAGTACTACTAGTACCTCTTCTCCCCAATAACCTAAACTCTCCTTCCGTCTCTCGTCTAATCGCATTCTCTTTCATATCTGAAGAAATCTTTGAGCTTGAGCCATTTGATCCAAAACCAGACCCTGCGTGAAACACACCGCCGTTTTCTTCCTGTATCTCTTGAATCTGGAGATTACTAGAGCTCCTCAAGTTCCTTGACGGCGTTGAGTTTGTCTCCTGAGTAGTAACTGACATAACCGCAGCATCAAACGAGAGAACATCTTTACCATCATACATAGGACTACTGTAACTCTTTGCTCCCAACGGTTTCGGCGACTGCCGTTTGCTTGTAAACCAAAACGGTGGCAACGGAGAAGCAATCTTATGGTGGTTCCCACGGTCAGAACCAAGCGGACTCTGCCCCAAATCAATCCAAAACGAGTTATCAGACGACTCATCCTCACTAAACGCCGGACTTTTCATCAACTCACCAACCGAAACGCTTTCGTTCTCCTCAAATATGGTGCTACTAGTCCCATCTCTATCAGAGACACTATCTTCCAAAAGCTCTGTCTCAAACACATCTCTCACTTGAGCTGAAGTATACGCACCAGAGAAAACCGGCATCTGAGCTACTTTCCGAGCTTCCATGGGAGCTTTATCACCACCACCATTCATCATACCAATGTCATGATGATCTTCAAGACCAGCCAATCCGTCCAAACCATCAATCGAATCGCTGAGATACAACGGATACTCAGGTGTGATCTTCACCATCCCTGACCCTGTCTTCCCAGACTGGCTCTGAAGATTACCCATCACTGACTTCTTAATCAACAAGCAACCAAAACCTGAAGGATCATGCCCAAACACCTTGTAGAACGAGGTTATAATAAACTCCGGCCTAAACAACGATAACCCCAGCGAGTCCATGTCTTTGGGACCTAACGAGCCAGCGTCAAGCAACACGTGCCAGTTGTTCTGCTGAGCCAAAGCCATCCACTGGTAAGAGTACTTAGAGCCAGTCACTCTAGACTGAGCAGGAAACACAAACAAACCAACAGCCGAATCTTTCTTCTTCCTCTTCTTATGAGCTAAACGCTTCTTCAAATCCGTCGAACACAGCTTCAACGTTGGCCACTTAAACCACGCATTGTAAGCTTTAGCGCCTTTCTCTCTCGCCGTCTGAGCCATCCAGTTCACAGACTGGCTCTCGTGATCGAACATGGTCAAGAGACGCTTGTTCGTGTGGAAAGGGTAAGATTCCGCTAGCAACCTAAACGCAGAGCCTCTACTTGCAGTGAACACAAGACCATACTCACTCTCAGGTATGTTGAGGTAATCCATTATCCTAGTCTTGAGATCATGCTCTACAGTGCCAATCTCAGCTCCACCGTAAAGCGCATGGTTACTCAGATTCGCAGTGATCTCAGATAAGCTAAACGTACAAGAATCCCAGTAATGCAGAGTCTGAACATACGAGAAGAGTCCAAATCCACAGTAATCGAGACATACCTTTGAATCTGATAAGTGAGCGTACTCGTCAGATCTCAATTGATCGACTTTCTCTGAAGCTTCGTACTTTGGGTACATTGTGAGGAACTTGTTGAAAGCTTCGAGGAGCTGAGGGATTGCGTCTTCCGTCTCGAAATCGCGTTCCGCGGCCAGAGCGGTCGCTCGGAGGAATTCGCGTTGCGCGTGGAGTCTGGCAAGAGATCTGGAGCGGCCCAAGGTTTCGTCTTGTTGATTCTCTTTCTCGATGTCTTGCGATTTGAAGAGTGACCCGTTCTCGGATGCTTCCTCGAGAGCTTCTCTGAGCTTGTCTTCGTATAGTCGACGAAGGATTGAAGCTTTTCTTCTGACGTCGATTGGTGAATCGGAGGCATTGTTGGTGTTGCTGTTGTCTCTCCTCCTGCTCTTGCTCTTATCTAAGATCAGAGCAGCACAGTGGTGAATTTGCTTCCACAGAGGAAAATGCATTAATGCTTTCCGAGATTTAGCAACAAAAAAAGGGTTTTTTTCTTCTTCTAGCCCATGAGAAAAACCCTAAAAAAGGTGAACGGAATTGAGAAGAAATGAGAAGATCTTGAAACAGATCAAGAGAAGCCTCTAAAAACGGAAACTTTCAGTGAACCCAGAAAAAATCAGAAAATAAATAAAATGGGTTTAATCAAACGTACGGAGCAGAATTTCAAAGGAAAATTCCAAAATGAGAAGGAATCTAACGAAAAGAAGATGGAAGAAGGAAAAAAACAGATCCCACAATTTTGTATGAAGAATCAGAAGAAAAAAAAAAAGATGAATTTTGAGAAGAAAGAAGCTCTTTTGTTTTTTTGGAAGATTAGATAATAAATGCAAAGCTGACTCCTTTCACCACCAATCTCTCGTTTCATTTACTACACTCTCTCTCTCTCTACTCAGTGGGCTATTCTCTTCTCTATTGTTTCCTTTACATTTTGGTCAAAAAAGGCATTGACTTTTTATTTCACAGAAGCAGAGTAGTGGTGGCTTTTGGCTACTTCTTGATTAGGGTTTTCAAAGCTAAATATTTTAATTTCTGTAATCATATTTATCTTCAATGAAAGATCTGTTTAAGCTCATTTTATGCAGTTTGTATGCATAGAATGTAGTTGAATATAACTATAACAAATTTGAGCTTATTCTAATCAGAGAAAAACAAAACAGAAATGTATTTTAAAACTTATTTAAAACATAATTTTGTCTTATTTTGTGAGCTGAAAAAACGTAGGAATTAGTCAACTCTGCCAGCAGTAAAGGGAAAAAAGGAGAAAACTTGTTCGTTTGTGTCACATTTAGATTATAATTATTCTTGGTGACTTTGGATTTGAATTCGATATGTTTTTAACTCCTAGAAATATTTTGTTATAGTTAATTTAAGAAAGTAAAATAGTTCTGATTAGATATGTTGGGAGTGTTGGGTGAGCAGACCACTTATATATGGGTATTAAATATGTTAGGTTGAGAAGAGTGGGAAGATTCTTGCTCCTTTTAGACTCCACATTTAAGAAAAAGATTTGCAGAATATTATTCAAATGGCTAAAAAGAATTCTACATGTTATCATCATTAAGCTTTGAATTCGGAACAAATTGGCAATTATTTTAGGTTTTGTTCTACTTTCAAATGTGGGATTTAAAGCTAGGCCTAGAGTCTTCAAAAACAAAAAATAACATGTAGACAATGATGAACACATCAAGCAACCAGAAAATATTGTAAACAAGACTGAGGATATTAGTTTGAAAATATGACGGAGGAAAGTTACTAGTCTAAACACAAACTCCAAACTCAAAATTTTAAACCTGTTATGTTAAATTTTAATTTTTTTTAGGCCCTAAATCATAAATTCTACTCCTAATTATAAGGATCCTTAATAAACTTTGCTTAATTATTGTTGCATATATATTGATGAAAGAGTTTAAATAAACCCGCATTAAAAGTTGTAAAAAAAGATTTCGCATTAAAAATAAGTCTTGCAAGGATTCTAAGTTTCTAACTTTATCCGTTAGAAACAAAAGAAGTTAAAAGTTTTCAAAGTGCTTGATGAACACAACAAGCCAACCAAAAAACAAAAGAGAGAGAGATGTGTCAAAGACTCAGAGACAGAGTACCAAGGTTTCTAAAGCCCACTTTAGCACCTTCGACGCTGCCTTAGTCTTGCACCAATGCTATCTGGACTAGGAGGCGGAGGAGCTTTCCTCTTATTCCTCGTGCCTCGAGTCTTCACTGCGTTACCTACGGTCTTTGTCTCATCGCTGAGGACCTTAACATCGACCACAAGAAGAGTCTGATTCTCCTCAGGAAGCAAGTAGCTCGAGCCTTCTCCTGTCTTTTCTTCACTTCTTGAAAGACCATCACCAATGTCGCCACATGAACGTTCTTGATTATCCTCCTTTGGCGCCTCGAGATCACTTATGACCTGAACAACATCAACAATTAGGGCTTGATCCTCCACAGCAGAAGGCAAGACGAAGCTCAGCGAGCTTTTAGCTGAATTCGGATTCTCATCCGTACTTTCATCATCATTCTGAAGCTTTGGTTCTACTTCTTCAGTGAGATCATCATCACCAATCTCTGTCTCATCGCTGAGAACCTTAACATCGGCCCCAAGAAGAGTCTGAGTTTCCTCAGGAAGCAATTCTTCACTTCTTGAATGATCACCAATGTGGGCACATGAACGTTCTTGGTTATCCTCCTTTGGCGCCTCGAGATCATCGACCAATGGAGCTTGATCATCCACAGAAGAAGGCACGACGAAGCTCAGCGACCTTTTCGCCGAGTTCGGATTCTCATCTTCCTCTTTCTTCAAGGAATCACCATTCTGAAGCATTAGCACTACTTCTTCACTGAGATCATTATCATCACCAGCAGCAATCTCAGAAAGTGGTTTGGCTTCTTTGAAGGAAAGTGATCTCTTTGCAGAAGCTTGACTCGGAGTACTATCATCATCGTCATCATCGGTTTGAGCCCGTTTGGTTTGAATCAGATAATGCGCAACAGACTTGTACCCTAGCTTAGCTATCTGCAAATCCAATCCCAAGAAAGAAACAAATCTTTCAATCTTCAGCTCATTGAAAAAAACATGCAAATGAAAGATTTGAAAAAGAACAACGACGAACCCTTCTGTAGATCGCACCAGTAGGAACCCATCCTTTATGATTCCTGCACAAACTGCAATTGCAAATCCCTCTACAAACAGGGCATTTCCAGTCCGGATTCTCCAGAGCTTCCATCACATGTTCACCATATCTATACTCATCAAACACATTCAATCATCAATACCTCAATACCAACAACAACAAAAAACTCAATTGGTAGTGATCTTAAGTCTTAACACACCTCATATACAAGCAGTCTCCACAGAACTGTCCTTGGACCATCTCGCAACCGCTGCAATGTGTGCGATGACCAAGCGTCTTCTGCCTATAAACCACACACAAGAGAGAAATTGATTCACTTTTTTCCAAAATCTTTGATTTTTTATTTATGTGTCAAAGAGAGAAGACTAACCTGCATTGGTGACAAGTTTTGCCCTTGAAAGGATCATGCATCCGTTTACCATCCTTAGCGTAACCATCAACGAAGCAAGTCCAGACTCGTTCTGTGTTACCAAGCAGCTTCTCATGTTCCTCAGTGTAAATCTCAGGCCTTGCGCCTTCACCAATCACCACCACACACTCTCGTTTCGAGGCTTTACTCTTCTCATTGACTCCATCGTTGTAGTTAACTGGAGTCGCGTTCTCCAATCTGACGGAAATGACATGAGAGATGAAATCATAAACCCTAATTTCGACTCATTAATTACTTTCCCTCTTTTCAATCAGAGCAATCGCAAACCCTAATTTCAACCCGAAAATCCCCAATTACTCTGGCAATTCAAAACCCTAATCATTCAAACAGAGAAATTGAGAATCTAGAGACGGAAGAGATTACTTACCGAGAAGATCGCCGGGAAGGCTGAAGGGGAGCAGGCGATTTCTGGGCGGAATCGGTGCGACGAGTGTATCTCCTTTTGACGGGTTGGGTCTCGGATTTGAGATTCTGGGCGAGATTCAAGAGGCCGAGATTTTGCATCCGCTGGAGATTCTCTTTGATCCTCTCTTCTCTGGATTGTTCGTAGAGAGAGGCCTTTGCGGTTCCTTCGTTAGCCACTGGGTTAGGGTTTGATTTGGGGATTGAAGCTTCCATGGTGACCATGTTGATAAACGATTCTCACTGGTTTCAGATTTCAGATCTCTCTCTCTCTGTCTCTCACTGTTGTTGAGAAATGAGAAATGAGAAATGATTTATTTTAAAGGTGAGGTTTTTAGTGGGTGTTACAGCAACGGTCGGATTTTTTTATTTGAAAAAATAAGCACGAAATGGGTTTAGGGTTGTAGGTTCTGTAATCAATACTGACTGATTTGATGGGAGTTTAAATATACTTTTTGTTTTGCTAATTGCAGCAATAAAGCTGAATTCAGTAAGTGGGAATATGGAAAGCTGTAAGGATTTTTTACCAATTTACGATTTGAAAATATCGTCTTTAGAGGAAACCCAAATTAGTATCCATAATTTCTGAAAATGATGAATAGGAATATCAAATTCCAGCTAATTTCCAAGTTGGATGTTTTCAAAAGTCGCAACTTTTCAGCAAGGTTGCCAAAACAATAAAAATTTAGTCTCACCTTCTTGACCAAGTACACCTAATCTCAATCTCTTTCAAGAAACATTTTCATTTACAGATTTACGTAAAATTTGGGTATTTTGTCCTTATATTATTCTGTAGTTGTTCAAACAAAAAAAGTCCTTATATTGTTCTGTAATCCACAAAACAAATTAAATTATAAGCAAAATGTAAAGAAGAAAAAAATAACATACAGTACTGCATGTGATTTGACACAAAGTCTCTTTCTTATCAAACATACTGTAATTGTATTTTCGTTGTAAACTGTAATAAAATCACTTTTGCTTAAGTAAATGCTACCAGTAATTACTTTTCTTCTTGAAAATTGATATTATAAATTACTCCAACAAATTTGAACTACTTGAGTTAATTACGACTCTAATAACTTCGGAGTGTTCAAGCGTCCAACGAATTCAATAGTTCCAAGTCATTAAGGAAAAGGAAAAACTAGTCCAACGTTGATGAACAACCACTTGAAAAACCTTGAAGCCTCCATTTATTCCTAAATCAGTCAAGCCAATTCAATATTCGATTCAGCTAATTAAACTCAATCTCACAAGTTTCCCTTCTATCCCAAACCCTTCTCTCTTATATAAGTCCCAAATAAAAACACCCAAATTTCTCAAAAACCGAGAGCTATGGCAACTAGAGCTTCTAGTTCAAGAAGAGTCTCTCCAGCTTCTTTCACACCCATGGACGTGACTCTCTTCTTCTTCTTCTTCCTCTTAACTCTCACTGCTTTAGTGGAAGCTGCTGGTCGTGGAGTGAACAACAACAATAAAAATGGCGCATTAGGAGCTTCGTTTATATTTGGAGATTCTCTAGTCGATGCGGGAAATAACAATTATCTACCGACGTTGTCTAGAGCCAACATGAAGCCTAATGGTATTGATTTCAAAGCCTCCGGAGGAAATCCTACCGGGCGGTTCACCAATGGCCGGACCATCGGTGACATCGTTGGTACGTACAAAAATCGCAAAATTCCATCTATATTCTATAAACCATAGTAAATGATAGGTGGAATATATTATTAGTCAAGGTATGTTGTTCAACTAACACACCTACACATTTCTGTTAACGTTGATTAATTTGATTTAGTTATGTTTAACTTTTGGTCTCATTTTAATTTAAGTGTTATTAAAACGTCAGTTACGTTTAATTTACAATATTTTAGGGGAAGAACTTGGATCAGCGAACTACGCGATCCCATTCTTAGCACCAAACGCAACCGGAAAAGCTTTATTAGCCGGTGTGAATTACGCATCAGGTGGAGGAGGAATCATGAATGCCACCGGAAGAATCTTTGTACGTAATAATCTAATTTTAATCACTAGGATTTAAAAATGTCTTTATATTCGTTTTTAGAGTTCTCATGAATTATGTGTTTTTGTTGTGAAAATGTAAATATTTGGTATAGGTGAATAGGCTGGGTATGGATGTACAAGTCGATTTCTTCAACACTACAAGGAAACAATTCGACGATCTTCTTGGAAAAGATAAAGCAAAAGATTATATAAGCAAGAAATCGATATTCTCAATCACTATAGGAGCAAATGATTTCCTCAACAATTATCTCTTTCCACTTCTCTCCGTTGGAACAAGGTTCACTCAAACTCCTGATAATTTCATCGACGACATGCTTGATCATCTACGCGACCAACTAACCGTAAGCAACAATAAAAAAATTCATGAAAGTATAACATATATATGTTATAATTAGAAAGGTTTTGATAGTTTTATATCATATGGTATAAGCTTATGATGGTGTTTTATGATTGTAACGCAGAGGCTGTATCAACTGGATGCGAGGAAGTTTGTGATCGGGAACGTTGGACCAATCGGGTGCATACCGTACCAGAAAACGATTAATCAATTAGCCGAAGACGAGTGTGTGGATTTGGCTAATAAACTAGCAAATCAATACAATATTCGACTAAAGAGTTTATTAGAGGACCTAAACACGAAACTTCCCGGAGCAATGTTCGTCCATGCCAACGTCTACGATCTCGTCATGGAACTCATTACCAACTACAAAAAATACGGTAAACATATTTTTTCAGTCTTCTACAACTTACACACGCATACTACCAAATACATACACGTTTTAAACTTAAATATCTTGACTAGTATGGTATGTAGCTTTTTCAAGTTTTGACTATTGTGAATATATATGATGATTTAAATATTTTTGGATTGGTAAAAAATTGTAGGGTTTATAACGGCGACAAAGGCTTGTTGCGGTAATGGAGGACAATTCGCGGGTATAATTCCATGCGGACCAACTTCAAGTATGTGTGAAGATAGGGACAAATATGTGTTTTGGGATCCTTATCATCCGAGTGAAGCAGCAAATGTTATCATCGCGAAGCAATTGTTATACGGTGATATTAAAGTTATATCTCCGGTTAATCTCAGTAAACTTAGAGATATGTGATATGATTGTTGTTTGTTGAACAAACAAAGTGTCTCCTTGGAGATTTTATAAACATAATTTCTTGCATTTACGTTGGTTATACTACACAAAGTTAAGTTTGGTCTTTCGTATGTATATGCGTTGTCGTGTTATAAATTTGGTGAGAATGCTTTTGTTTTCTGTCAAATATGTGATAAAACCAACATGCATTACAATACAGTTCTCTCATAAATCTTTATTCATTATAACACTTGCTTAACTCTCATACATATTAGATGTATTCTCATATGGCTTAACTATTGTGGTCGAAGCTGAAGTTATTAAATATTTTGTGTATGATTATGTCAACTTGATCTATGCATACTTCTTTGCAATTTCCAAGAGATGTGCACAGAGTTCTTGAGGCTTAGAGCACATTGGCATATGATCTGCATCTTTGATCTCTATTACTTCTTTTGGTGGAAAGTTTCTGATTATCCAACTCTGGTATTCCTTAGGTATTATATTATCCTCTCCGCATATGATATAAATACGTGTGACCGATCCGTATCCTTCCTCGCTAAAGCTTCTTGTCCCTGCCAGATTGTTTGTAACTATAGGGTTTACTCTCACCAACATTTTTGCCAATACAAGATCCTAACAAGAATCAACAAACGAATGCGAGTGAGGTTACTAGGAAAGTAGGAATCCCAAGAGAGGTTTGATTAAGCTTGGACTCTTACTTCGACAGGAGAGAGTTGATAAAACTTTTCGGCCAAGAACTTTGGTCCAAAGAGAATACTCTGTAGAGGACAATCAGGTGTCCCATAGCTTCCAATGACAGTGTCTAAGAACTCTTCTTGTGGAATGCTTTCAAACATCTGCATATTTTTCACTCAGTTATCAGCATCACTCTCAAGAGATCATACCTAATCACTGGAGGAATCATTCTATGTACCTTTTGGAAAGCGTAAGCAGGCGGGTTTTTGGTGTCCGGCATTGAAGACGTTAAGAACACAATAGCAGCGATGTTACTTGGGTAGATGTCGGCAGCGAGAGCAGCGGGTACTGCTCCCATGCTATGAGCGACAAGAACCACCTTCTCGTCTGAGCCAAGCGAGCTCATGATCTCTAGCAATGGTTTGGCATAGTCCTTCAACGTACGAATCTCTTCCACTCTGGTCGTGTTGATACCTGATGCAGCCAGATCCACTGCGGTGACACAGTGCCCTGAAGCCTCTAGATGTGTTTTCACCTTGTACCAACACCATGCACCGTGGCATCCCGCATGGACAAGGACAAACTGCTTCCGGTTCTTCTTCTCCATTGCCTTCTCTGTTTTTTTTTTTCGGCTTCTAGGTTTCCCTCTTATTCTAAGTTCCATTGACTGTTAGTTTCCGGTCGTTCTCTAAGATCAAGAGAATGGTACACCAAGTTTACATTGAATGTTAGTTTTAATTCAGTAGAGTTCATGTAGTTTGGTTGACCTCTAGATTGGATAGAATCATAGAGCACATAGTTATCTTTTAGAGCACTATCTTTAAAATGGCTAAATGAATACGAAACCAAAGTTTTTTTTTTGTTTTTTTTGTCAAAAATCAATAATTTGGGTTCATTATATTTGCTAGAATTACCGTGGTCTCACCCTTGGTCTCAGTGTGGTTTGGTTTGTTTTAAACCGTAACATTAACTCCAATCCATGTGCATTATTTATGGCAACCACGTTCATATGCATTCTTTATAAGGCAGTTACGTGCACGTAAACGATGTGTTAACTAGAAGTAGTGTACGTACGAAGACTTAATTCATTTTCTCCACAGTAAAATCTCGTTCGTGTCAAAAATAATCTTGCGATTAATACGGCGTGCTAAGCTCTCGTAAGGCAAAATAAAAAAATGTTATTTTTCTTCTAATTATTATACAAACTGTACCAAAAAATTAGTTAAACTTTATGTTAGTAATGTGATTGCATTATAAAACATATGTAGTGTTGTTAAAATATAACTATTAGTATTATGAACAAAAACTAGATATAAAAGAGGTGTATTCAATCTAGTATTTGGGAAGGTTTAGATGGAATTATATATTTGGATTTTGGTGAGTTTTTAGATGATTGACTAAAATATTCCAAAATCTCATCTAAAATTAAACCATAATATTTGGATATTCATATTTATAACTCTAGCAAAATATGTACGTTAAGCTCGGCCGTGAAGACACGTTATCCGTCAATAAAATCTCTTTATATAAACTGTTGTAAGAGTTGGTTACAATACAAAATCAAAAGTTAGACAAGAAAATGACCGAGGAGAAGAAGAGTCAGCAGCACTTCGTGCTAGTCCATGGTCCGTGCCACGGTGCATGGTATTGGTACAAGGTTAAGCCGTTGCTTGAGGCTGCGGGCCACCGAGTGACAGCCATAGACCTAGCTGCTTCCGGTATAAACATGAACCCCAGCTCGATCACCGAGGTCCTCTCTTGTGATCAGTACACTGAGCCATTGTTGAAGTTCCTGAGCTCATTACCACGTGAAGAGAAAGTTGTGCTTGTTAGTCATAGCACTGGAGGTTTGAGTGTAGCCATCGCAATGGATACGTTTCCCCACAAAATATCTGTCGCTGTCTTCGTAACTGCTTTCATGCCCGATACCAAAAACTCGCCAGCGTACGTCGTGGATAAGGTATCTCGTTTCTTAAAATCCAATAATTATAGTGGATCACTTTCATTGTGGTTACAGTTTGTACCACCATATCATTCTAATATGAGATATAGTTAAAATAGACTAAAATCAAATTATATTCCAAAAATAGATTTATAGGTATTTTTCCCCAAAACTAGTACACATTATTAAATGTTATTTTTACGCTTTTTAATCATGTAAAATTAGTTTTTTCAATCGACGACACTAGAGCCATGGTTGGGCACCGAGTTTGTACCTTATGACAAAGAAGGTGTGTCGTCTATGTACACATCATCTTCTAAAGAGGTAGTTTTATCTACTCTTTTTTATTTTATCATCATGTTTCAGTCACCATAATAAATTGATAATACTCATCATGTATATGGTTATCTTGATTTAGGATATTGAGCTTGCATTGCTTCTAAAGAGACCCGGATCATTGTTTATCAACGAATTAGCGAGGCGTGAAAAGTTTTCCGATGAGAGGTATGGATCTGTTCCTCGAGCTTACATTGTGTGCAAAGATGACAAAGCGCTTACAGAAGAATATCAACAATGGATGATTGAGAATTATCCGGTGGATTTCATGACGGAGATGGAAGGGTCAGATCATATTCCGATGATCAGTCAGCCTCAGCTCCTAAGTGAACGTATCTTAGAAATCGGGGACCTATTAGTATTTTGGAAATAGGGGACATGTACTCTCAAATATAATTTCCTGAAAATGTATTTGCAATTTGTGATGTATCGTACATCTTTTCCTGACTTTTTATGTTTGTTTTTTTTCTCTCTCTCTGTTTTTCCTTATTTGTTTTGAATTCACTTGTTGTTGCTTTTGTTGTTCGTTTCGACATTTTCGATAAAAAAAAGAGAGAAAAAATATGAGAAAACTCTAGTTTCCATAACTCCCAACATTCTTTTGAGACTACAACCGATTTATGAAGGCTTGATTAACATGAATCAATTATACTATGCAGTCTTTTTAATAAATAAAAAAAATAGTTGCTGTAATTTTGCTGCTTTTAGCTAAAACAGTATAGATAAAAATAAGTAGAATAATCTCTTTTATTACCTCATCAACTCACACCTTCAAATCATGGCACATCATCAACTGTACGATTTACTATCTACATAAACGAAAGAATAAATAGTTAATAGTAGATTATTAAATATCTTGCGATCTTTTTCTTGCTTAAATGTAATTTATCGAATTGTAAAACTATTATTAAGATCATTTATGGGAGGAGCATCTTAGCTCGATTGGCACGAAAGACTATACTATTATATATTTTCATTAAAGTATGTATGTGTATTCTGGTTATCTAAGCACGAACTTCTTAGGGACTTCGGAATAATATAAAGCATATTACCCATGTGTATTTTTAGGTCTTCGGGATAATAAAAAACATATCATCGACTATAAACCGTAACATTGACTCCAATCCATGTGCATTCTTTTTGGCAACCACGTTCATATGCATTCTTTGTGAGGCACTTACGTGCACGTAAACCATGTGTGAACTAGAATTACGACGAGTTTAATTATTTTATTTTCTCCGCAATAAAATCTCTCTGTTTAGTGTTGTGTGTTGTATCCGTGTCACTTATCAAAAATTATCTTGCGATTAATACGGCGTGCTAAGCTCTCTAGAGATCCGAAGCAAAAACAAAATTAAAATGTGATTTTTCCTTCTAATTATTATATAAACTATACAAAAAGCTTAATCAAACTGTATGTTAATACATATCTAATCGTGTTATGAAAAAGAGACTAGGTATAACAAGGGAGTATTCAAACTAGTATTTGGGAAGATTTTTTGGAAGGATTTGGTTGTTAATGAGTTTTTTTATGGTTTTGTGTGAATTAGAGAATTTGCTTTGACTTTGGTTAAAACACTTTAGAATCTAAACCAATGGAATTTGTATTTTCATATTCTTAGTTACAAAACTCCACCACAATACTTATATTAAAATCATAACGAAACTCTTAAAATCCAATACTTACTATATTTTCAATAACAATAGATTTTAAAATACATATTTTTTTGTCAAGGAAAAGATACATTATTTAACATCACAAATTTAATAACACCTGGTCGCTGAATTTATAACACAACCAAATTTATAAGAAGAAACGGAGTATTACTATTTGCTCGAAATTTGAAGTGGAAAGTCACATACTCCTGCCAATCAGAGCCAATTAATTCTGACCATTGAGATCTGAGCCAATTAATTCTGGAAATGGGGTCCCTTAAATTATTACTCCTATATACGTAAAATATGGAACCCTGAGTTAGTTGACTAATTTGATGCACGTTAAGATACGTTTTTTTTTCCCTTCTTATCCGTCAATAAAATCTCTCTATATAAACTGTTGTGTGTAAGAGTACGAACCATATACAAAACCAAAAGTTAGACAAGAAAATGAGCGAGGAGAAGAAGAGTCACTTCGTGCTAGTCCATGGTCCGTGCCACGGCGCATGGTGCTGGTACAAGGTTAAGCCGTTGCTTGAGGCTGCGGGCCACCGTGTGACAGCCATAGACCTAGCTGCTTCCGGTGTAAACACAAACCTTAGCTCGATCACCGAGGTCTTCTCATGTGATCAATACACTGAGCCATTGTTGAAGTTCCTGAGCTCATTACCATGTGAAGAGAAAGTTGTGCTCGTTAGTCAGAGCACTGGAGGTTTGAGTGTAGCCATCGCTATGGATACGTTTCCCCAAAAAATCTCTGTCGCGGTCTTCGCCACTTCTTTCTTGCCCGATACCACAAACTCACCAGCGTACGTCGTGGATAAGGTATCTCCTAAACAATGTTTTAAGTTTTGAACCATTTTTATTTTGAATTTTGGTCTATTATGGGGAAAAGTTTATCAGTCTATTTTTGGAAGAAAACAAAAATTGATCCATTTTAGAGAATTAAAATTAAAATTTAATTTGTACGTATTTTTTGCTGGAACATAAAATCTAATGTTAAACTTTTTGATCATAAAATTAGTTTTTCCAATCGGCGCCACCAGAAGCATGGTTGGGCACAGAGTTCGTACCATACGGCAAAGACGGTGTGTCTATGTCCTTCAGTCCTGAGTTCGTGAAGCAAGCCTTGTACACATCATCTACTAAAGAGGTAGTTTTATTTACTTTTTTTTTTTTATTAATTATCTTGTTTGGGTAACCTTAATAAGTTGATAATATATGCTCACGTACTGTATATGGTAATCTTGATTTAGGATGCTGAGCTTACATTGCTTGTAAAGCGACCGGGATCATTGTTTATCAACGAATTAAAGAGGCGTGAAAAGTTTTCCGAGGAAAGGTATGGATCTGTTCCTCGAGCTTACATTGTGTGCAAAGATGACAAAGCCCTTACAGAAGAATATCAACGTTGGATGATTGGTAACTATTCAGTGGATTTCGTGTCGGATATTGAAGGGGCAGATCATATTCCAATGATCAGTCAGCCTGAGCTCCTAAGTGAGCGTATCTTGGAAATCGGTCAAAAGTTCGCTTGAATTATCTTCTCCAAAACTAAAAATAATAACAATAATAATCTTCTCCTGAAAATGTATTTGCAATTTCTGATTTCATCGTTCATGTTCTCTCAGGATTTGTATTATTTCCTTTTTATGTTGTTTTTGTTTGTTTTTTCAATTTCTCCTTGTTTGGTTTGAATTCACTTGTTGTTTTCGTTATCCGTCATCTTTCGACAATTTGAATAAAAGAGAGAACAAAAAAATAAGAGAAAACTCTAGTTTCCATAACTCTCAACATTTTGGAGAAGCATTTTTTTTAGTTTTTTTCACAAAGCATTTCGGTGGCCTCGCAAACAATCGAATCCTTCAACACTCATAAAGATGTTCATTATTACATTATAAGATATGCCTTTCAAACAACACTCTCTCAGCTTTGGTGGGAACGAAATAGCCGACGCCAACGAGAGCCTCCTTCCCCACAGAAAATGTTTTACTGAATGTTATATTCTCTCCATTTAAAAATATAAAATGTTTTGGAGTTCAATCTTGCAATCGTGCTTCATTCTAACCCTCTAGAACCTTCCTTTTATAATTTTGTATGATTTATTAATATAAAACTATTAAAAAGTCTAAACATCACCATTACATTTGAACCAAAATTATTGCTTTAACAATCATGCTACGTGCGTCACATTCCGCATATAGTTTGAGTTTATGTTTATAAGTTATGAGATTAATATGGACTAAAGTAATCAAGACATTATTAGCATCGACCTTTTCTCCAAAAAAATAGGAAAAAGACATTATTAGCACCATCCAAAAATAATACCAAATATACATGCATGAGAAATAATATCATTCATATCATAATGGTAATATGAATAAGAAAATGCTTGAATGATATGAACAAGACTTACATTAAGAGACCACAATTTCGTTGACCAAAAAAAAAAAAAAAAGAGACCACAATTTCATTTACAACAAAAACGTATTTGTACAAGAAAACCAAATACATTTCCATCAAATGATAAGTTGAGCCAATTTTATGATCTGAAACAATCGTGACCTCATGAGACCAATGCATGTTAACCAAGCCTTCAAAATCTGCTGAATTCTCTCAAAAAATGGTGGGAGTTATTGAAACTAGAGTTTTCTCTCTTTATTTTTCATTAATCTTTTCATAAGATGATGGATAACGATAACAACAAGTGAATCCAAAACACACAAGGAGAAACTGAAAAAAAAAAACATTAAAAAGAAAAACAAATCCTGAAGGAGAAGATGAACGATAACATCACAGATCCAAATACATATTATACATTTTCAGGAAAATATTATTTAAGCGAATTTTTTCCCGATTTCCAAGAGACGCTTAGTTAGCAGTTGAGGATTGCTAATCATTGGAATATGATCTGTCCCTTCCATCTCCGTCACGAAATCCGGTGGATAATTATCGATCATCCACCGTTGATATTCCTCTGTTAAGGCTTTGTCATCTTTGCTCACAATGAAAGCTCGAGGAACAGATCCATACCCTTTCTCCGTAAACTTTTCCCGCTTCAATAATTCGTTGATAAACAACGATCCGGGTCTCTTTAGAAGCAATACAAGCTCAATATCCTAAATCAAGATTACCATATACATTAGTACATTTTATCAACTTATAGTCATGGTGACTGAAAATGATGGTAATTAAGAAAATAAAAATAAAATTACCTCTTTAGAAGATGATGTGTACACAGCATTCTTCACGAACTCAGGACTAAAGGACATCGATACACCGTCTTCGCCGTAAGGTACGAACTCGGTGCCCATCCATGCTTCTGGTGGCGCCGATTGAAAAAACTATTTTTACATGATTAAAAAAAGTTTTAAATTTTCAAGTTAAAGGTACAAATTAAATCTGTATAAACTAAAAACTCTAACCACTATAAAAGCGACACTATAATAATTGGTCGCTTGTTGACAAAACGTAAATAAATAATAATATTGGCCGCTAAAAAACGAGATACCTTATCCACGACAAACGCTGGCGAGTTTTTGGTATCGGGCATGAAAGCAGTGGCGAAGACAGCGACAGAGATTTTTTCGGGAAACTTATCCATCGCTATGGCTAAGCTCACACCTCCAGTGCTCTGAGCAACGAGCACAACCTTTTCATCGCTTTGTAGTGAGCTCAGGAGCTTCAACAATGGCTCAGTGTATTGATCACATGAGAAGACCTCGGTGATCGAGCTGGGGTTCGTGTTTATACCGGAAGCAGCTAGGTCTATGGCTGTCACACGATGGCCCGCAGCCTCAAGCAACGGCTTAACCTTGTACCAATACCAGGCGCCGTGGCAGGGACCATGGACTAGCACGAAATGTTGCTTCTTCTTCGTGTCCACACTCATTTTCTTCTCTAACTTTTGATTTTGTATGTTGTTCCTACTCTTAAGCACAACACTTATATTAGGAGATTTTCTTGACGAATAAGAAGAAAAAAGATAACGTGTATTTTTTTATAAGAGATTTAAAAAGATAACGTGTATTATCAGCAGTAAGCGTAGACTATTTTTTACACCACACACGACGACACTAAATAAAAATATTTTATTCCGGAGAAAAACTATATAAAAAAAAAGGCGACGTAGACTACTTTTGGTTCACACGATTACGTGCTTGCTTTAACTCCCTCACCGACTGTATGTATATGGTCACAAGGTTTGATGTGTTATTACAAACGTGGCTATGTGCATGTGATATGCATGCTTCAACGTCTCTCTCATTACTATTTATTTTGAAACTTTACTGTTTATTTTGTTGATTAATAAATTTAATTTGTAACAAAAATAATAACTTAAAATCAAACCATGAATCATATGACATGAAACAAAGAAAATATATGACATTGGTTTTCGACAGGTCGGTGTCGGTTACTTTCATAAAGAAAAAAAATTTGTGGTTAGAAATAGAAAGAACAGAGCGCAATCACATGGTATCACACATGGCTGCAATAACTTTAGAAGGTGGGGATCAACTTCTTACATACAAAAACAAAAATACTATTACTAATGTACAAGTATGTCAATACAAGTGAAATCGATTTTTGACCTGAAATGTTATGACCTAAGAATTGATATATTAGTGTTGATCAAGTTATGACCTAAGAATGTCTTTCCGATATCTCGAAGCGAGCAAGTTTGAAAGTCTTTCGTAGCCACTAATTCTAAACTCGGACTACATCTTAGTCACTACTCACTATATATCCTTTCAATTTTGTCTTGTTCATTCTTGAAACGTTTTCCGCTTCCTTTTGTTTGTTTCTAAATCATTGTTAGTGGATCAAATGAATTTAATATGTTTGGAAAACAATATTTTGAAATCCGACCATATGACATAAGGAAACAATGAAGAAATAATATGACATAGGTCGGTCACCTTTTAAGAAGAAAGTTGTGGTTGGAAATAGATAGAAGAGAGCAATCACACGGCTCCAATAACTTAGAAAATCCAAACCGGATTGAATTTTGGTTTGCTATGTATGGACCACTTGTGTTATTACGATAGCCACATGACAATCAAAATGGGATTTTTTAGGTGGACACATTAAAACAGAGATATATAGTATATTTTTACGTTATCTTGAAATGGTTAACTCATAATTTATTTTCTTTTGTTTGGGTTTTACATTAATCCATTTTGAAACACAGAAACAAATCCATCCATCACACATTTCTCCAAACACATGCCAATCTCCACCCCACCAATCTCATCTCCTCTCCGTCATAGAGAAGAGAAGGTTTTTGTTGAAGAATATATTCTCAGTACTAAGAGGTCTTCCCCACCCAAAATCACATCCATATATCCCAAACTTGTTAGATCCAGAGACAGACAAGCTTCTGTGCACTACCTAGTTCCATCTTTTTTATTCCTTCCTCGTACAACTCCCATATTGACTCAGCTCCTCGTGAATCAAACCTTCACCGAATCGCTTAGAATCTTGACAGCATTTACAAATCCATCTTCTCCAAAAACGTCTTGGCTTTGTCTCCAGAGAAGCTGATAGGTAAACACAGTTCCCAAAGTAGTTCACTGGAACCGGCGGGTCTAACCGGTCTCTGAAATCAGCAACGAACGTGAAAGGAACTGTATCTCCGTCGTCTCCACGTGCCTTCACCACACATGTCATACATAGGCGTAAGCGAGTACAAAAGTTGACAGGTGAAGATCATCAGAGGAGTTGACTCGCTTTTGGCTCGCTCTCTTAGTTTCTTCACGTTCTCTTGAGTAAGCTCGAGCGTTACCCTAACGAGATCTTCACTCTTTTGGTGGAAGGAAACTTTAGGGTTCTTACGTTGCCTGAGAGATATGGCGTGCGTTTGAAGAAATCTGATTCGAGTTCCGGTAGAATATTGATGACCTTACGATCTAAAAGCATAGGTAAATCAAGATCTTGCGGTGTTGTTCCGTACTTGCATATGTGAGCCCATGATTTGAGAAACTTCACCACAGTTTTGCCGTCCATGACAAGATGGTTGATTGTGAGTCCGATGCAAAAGCCTTGCTTCGGGAACAAAGTGATTTGCAAAGTGAAAGCAGAGGCTGAGTCAGAGGAAGAAACTGGTAACTCGGACACTAGAGGGTGTAACTCAGTCTGGTGACGAAGCCCTTTGCCGGAAACACGAGAGAAGTCAGCGTCGGTGATCTCGGCCACTGTGAGAGAGACACTGTCTTGCGGGAAGACGGCGATGTAGGGTTTAGGATCTTGTGGGTCCCATTTGACGTGACCGGAGAGAGGGAGGAAGTGTGTGAGGACGAGGGAGAGAGATTGCTCGAGCTTGGGGAGGATCACGGAGTAGAAGGAGTCGCTAGATGACTCGGTGAGTTTGTAAAAGATGACTCGGTTCGTAGGTTTGTCTGGTAGCCAAACTAAGTCGAAGAAAGTGAGTGGGAGAATGAGAGGGTCGACCAAACTTGTTGCAGGACCGACTCGAGAGGTTTTGATCACGTTATTGGCCATTGTTGAGGGAAGTAAGTGCGAGAGTGAGAGAACAATAATCTCTTCACTTGGACTCTCTCTTTTATATAATTTGTAAAACATGCTTTTGTGAGCAAACTAGTTACTATCAAACTTTATCAATGGTTTTAATAATGGGATCCATTTATTCCTTATTATAACTCGTGAGATTAGTGTTAGGTTACCGACTCAAACTTTATCAATTACTAGACAAATTCCTAATGGACACGAATAATGTGACATACATAAAATTGACACGAACTTGGATTTATGTTATAACTTTATATAAATATGTGCAACATGATGGAGCTGGTAAGACCATTCATGTGAAGCCACTCGATCATGCTCCAACAAAATTATAATTTCTAAAACATGTATTAATGTATGGTATTGTATTACACTTGAGAATGAAAAAAAACCGCCAAAATTGTTTCTGTTAAACTTAGTGTCGGGTTTACAAGACCAATGCTCGAACCGGTAAATCTGCGATCCGATAACAAACCGGTTTAATCCTTTTTTTTTGGTCCGGTCTAAATCTAACAAAAACCCGGTTTTGCCTTAAGACAACTCTGTTTCTTCTACATTTTTTTCTGGGTTTCTCTGCTCTCATCGTTCCGAGTTCTGACGAATTACTGTAGTCTCCTTGTTTTCCCAAATCATGTCGGAAATTGCCAAATTTAAGATGCAGAGATTCGTTACTGCTCAAAACTTCAGGAGAAAAAGGGTCAGTAAATTATCATTTCCTTAAACTGCAACAAAAATTAGTGACTTGCAATACCAAATCGATTCAATATTTCATTTGCGTCAGATTGAGTATATCTAGCTAGATTTTTTCTCTCATTTTCTTTCGGTGATTGTACTTTCTCTAACTATATTCGATAGATGCTGAAAAGGTTTAGCCTTTTCTTTGTTTTCTTCCTTAGATTCAAGAGATTGACTCTCAAGTCTGCTCCCGTTAGTGTATAATGAATCTTATAGAAGATTATGGAGGAGAGAAGTTAAATCAGTGCAGTTAACATTGCTTTTATGACCAATGTTCATGTTTATCTTAGGCATGTTTATGTATGTTACTATGGTTGAGATAATCAGTGACATTGACATATGACAATTAAAAAATTGTAATTTTTCTACCAGAGTAGCTCAACTGTTGTTGCTGAACAATACTGAGATTGAAGTTCGCTCCTTTATGATGCGTTTCTAACATTTAGTAATTTATCTGCAATGATGATGATTTCTGCTTTGTTTAGGCATATTTCTCTGCAATCTTCAGGAGAAGAGCATAGAGTTCTTGAGGCTTTGAGAACATTGGCATATGATCTGCGTCTTTGATCTCCATTACTTCTTTTGGTGGAAAGTTCTCGATCATCCAACGCTGGTACTCCTCAGATATCGCAAGATCCTCTCCGCATACGATGTAAACACGTGTAACGGATCCGTATCCTTCCTTGCTAAAGCTTCTTGTCCCTACCAGATTCTTTGTGGCTAATGGGTTTACTCTCACCAACATCTTTGCCAATACAAGATCCTAACACGCCACAAGTCAAGAATCAAGAGTGAGGTCACTTGCAAATCCCATTTGGGTTTGGAAAGTTGAGATTTTTATATAAAGTTTGGAGTCATACTTCGACCGGAGAGAGTTGATATAAGCTCTTGGCTAGAAACTTTGGTCCGAAAAGAACATACTCTAGAGGACGATCAGGCTTCCCATAGGTCCCGAACACTGTGTCCAACCAGTCCTCTTGTGGAACGCTTCTGATCAGCTGCAGATTTTCAGGTAGATATATCAGAGTCACTCGGAAGAGATTACAACCAAATCATCAATGTTTATGTTACCTTTTCGTAAACGTAAGCAGGTTCGTTTCTTGTGTCAGGCATGAAAGCTGTCAAGAAGACTGAAGCAGAGATCTTACGAGGGAAGGTGTCAGCAGCAAGCGCAGCGCAAATTCCCCCCATGCTATGAGAAACAAGAATCACCTTTTCGTCTTCATCTGAGCCAAGCGAGCTCAGAAACTCAAGCAGCGGTTTGCAGTAGTCCTTCAGTGTTTGAATATCTTCCAGTCTGGTTATGTTGATACCTGATGAGGCCAGGTCCACTGCGGTAACACTGTGACCTGCAGCTTCCAGCTGCGTTTTCGTTTTGTACCAAGTCCATGCGCCATGGCAGAGCCCATGGATGAGCACAAAGCGCTTCTGGCTCTTCTTCTCCATTGCCTTCTTAAAGTGCAACATCTTGGTTCAACACTTATATCGACGGTTAGTTTCCCGCATACTGTTTGTATATTGACTGTTAGTTTTTTGTCGTTCTCTGAGATTCAGAGAACTTTAAACCAACACTACATTGACTGTTAGCTGTGGCATTTAATCACAGAAAGCAATAAAGTCTGAAACTTTAGAAAGATCCATATCGGTAAGCAATTATTTGTACAGTTTATTGAACATCTGTCACTCCATTTAGACTTTAGAAGTTCTGCCTTAAGATGGAAACAAAAATTGGGTTTATCGGCTCTCAGCATTCAACAAACTATACTTTATTTTGGTTCAAACCTGTCCGTCCCAATTCCAACCAAACATATTGCATGTTGTTGACAAAAAAACTAAACTGGTTTATTTATTGACTTTTTATCTTTCTCATAAAGCTTTGAAAAGTTGTTCGTTTATTATCTAGGTTCGAGAAATTGCTCTGAAGTTAGTATGATTGTGTAATTCATCTTTCTGGTTTCTCTTTAATCTGTAGAGAATATCATGGACTTGAGAAGCTTTAAGTCTTTTCTCTATCCAGTGTTCAGTTTTGTTAAAATGCTCTACCAAATTGGTTTCAGTGTGTGTTACTTTGGTAGGAGCTGGTTGGGATAAATATTGCAATAGATAGATACAAAGAGATCCCAATGTAATAAGTTCTGTGATGAATCTTATTTCTATAACCATTCTTTTAAATATCATCACTTGCTTAGTTCTCATACAAATGTATTCTTATATCATATGGCTTATTAATAATTATTGTGCTAGGAGCTGAAGTTAGCAACTCATTTGCAGTGACGATCTCACGTTTATTTAGGCATATTTAGCTGCGATCTCCACGAGAAGACAATAGAGCTCTTGAGTCTTTGAGAACATTGGCATATGATCTGCATCTTTGATCTCCATAACTTCTTTTGGCGGAAAGTTCTTGATCATCCAACGCTGGTAATCTTCAGATACCAAAAGATCCTTTTCGCTTACAATAAATATACGTGTAACGGATCCATATCCTTCCTCACTGAAGCTTCTTGTCCCTGCCAGATTGTTGGTGACTAACGGATTTACCCTCACCAACATCTTCGCCAATACAAGATCCTAACAAGCCACACAACAATCAACAAAAGATTACTTGCAAATACCATTTTGGTTTGGAAAGTAGGTTGATCATCCAACGCTGGTAATCTTCAGATACCAAAAGATCCTTTTCGCTTACAATAAATATACGTGTAACGGATCCATATCCTTCCTCACTGAAGCTTCTTGTCCCTGCCAGATTGTTGGTGACTAACGGATTTACCCTCACCAACATCTTCGCCAATACAAGATCCTAACAAGCCACACAACAATCAACAAAAGATTACTTGCAAATACCATTTTGGTTTGGAAAGTAGGTAGTTTTATTAGGCTTGAAGTCATACTTCGAGCGGAGAGAGTTGATAAAAGATCTTGGCCAGGCACTTTGGTCCCAGAAGAGCAAACTCTAGAGGGCATTCGGGTCTCCCGTAGGTCCCAAACACGGTGTCCAACCATTTCTCTCGTGGAGTGCTACTGACAAACTGCATATTTCAGGGAGATTTCAGAATCACTTGGAAGAAATCAAATCATAATATTGATGTACCTTTTCTACAACGTAAGCAGGTGGGTTTGTTGTGTCGGGCATGGCAGCATTCAAGAAGACAAGGGCGGCGATATTACCAGGGAAGCATTCGGCAGCAAGTGCAGCGGATATTCCTCCCATGCTGTGAGCAACAAGAATCACCTTTTCGTCTTTTGAGCCAAGCGAGCTGAAAACGTCAAGCAGCGGTTTGCTGTAATCTTTCAAAGTCTGAATATCTTCCAACCTGGTCATGTTTATACCCGATGCAGCCAGATCCACTGCGGTAACACTGTGTCCTGCGGCCTCCAACAGCGTTTTCACTTTGTACCAAATCCATGCGCCTTGGCAGAGTCCATGGACGAGCACAAACCGCTTCTTGTTCTCCTTCTCCATTGCCCTTCTTTACTCTCAGCGTCTTGGCTCAACACTTATATAAACGGTTAGTTTCCCGCGTGTACTCTTTGTATATATTGACTGTTAGTTTTTGGTCGCTCTCTGAGATCTTGAGAATGCTAAAACAACACAACATTGACTGTTAGTTTTTTTTGTTTTTTTTTTCAGCCTAGAAAACAATAGAGTCTGGACTCTTAGATAGATCCATTTTAGATCCCACACTTAATTGTATCAAATACAACTACATTTTCATCATATTTGTTCACACGAATTTGTTTGCTATTTCCAAGATATGATCTTATAGTAGTTGAGGCTTGCAGAACATTGGCATATGATCTGTATCTTCCATATCTATCATCCATCGTTGATGTTTCTTTGATATGGCTTTGTTCTCTTTGCCCACAGTGTAAGCTCGTGGAAAAAATGTAAGTAGAATAGGTATATTTGTTCACAGATGATATCATGATAAGACGACACTACATTACAGTATCAAATGGACCATTCACCTGCTTCAGATTACAGTATGTTTAGTATACAGTGTCTCGTTAGCCTAGATTAATGGCCTCAGTTCTTGCATTTGTCTTATGGATAGATGCTGAAAAGCTATGGTTGTGAAATGAATAGCATGGAGCAGAGAGATTTTGTGTCTCTTCTCTATCCAATGTTCAGGTTTGTTGAATATAGACTCAAATTGGTTTCGGTCATCAAATATGATTTGGAGAAATCAGTTTTGTTTAGTTCGTAAACTCGTGGAATCTTCTTAAAAATTACATATGTTGATCTAAGCCGAGTCCATAGTAATATTTTGGCGTTTGATCAATAATATCATTTGATAATTTGACAGGAAATTTTGAGGTAGTTTGTTATCCTCTTCGTACATTCTTATACATATAATCGATAATATCATTTGCTTGTTTCTTGTACATGTATAATGTAGTCACCCAAATCACTCATTATTGTGATGGAAGCTAATATGCAGTCTCAGGTTTATTTAGGCATATTTATCTGCAGTCTTCAAGAGAAGAGCACAGAGTTCTTGAGGCTTGGAGAACATTGCCATATGATCTGCATCTTTGATCTCCATCACTTCTTTTGGTGGAAAGTTACTGATCATCCAGCGCTGGTCATCCTCGGGTATCATCATGTCCTCTCCGCATACAATGTATACACGATTAACAGATCCATAGCCTTCCTCACTGAAGCTTCTTGTCCCTGCCAGATTGTCCGTTACTACCGGGTTTACCCTCACCAACATCTTCGCCAATACAAGATCCTAACAGGCCACAAGTCAAGAATCAACCAAAAGCTTACTAGCAAACCAATTTCCGATTAGAAAGAAGAAATTTTATTTAAAGCTTGGAGTCATACTTCAACCGGAGAGAGTTGATAAGCATTCTTAGCCATGGACTTTGGTCCGGCAAGAGCAAACTCTAGAGGACGATCAGGTCTCCCGTAGACTCCAAACACCGTGTCCAACCAGTCCAGTTGTGAAGTGCTTTCCAGCTGTAAAATTCATTCAGATATCAGAAACACTCAGAAGGGATCATCATACAGTGCAACTGAAGTTTTTATGTACCTTGTCTATAACATAAGCCGGCGGGTTTTTTGTGTCGGGCATGAAAGATGTTACGAAGACCATAGCAGCGATCTTTCGAGGGAACATGTCAGCTGCAAGTGCAGCCGGTATTCCTCCCATGCTATGAGAAACAAGAATCACCTTACCTTCATCTGAGCCAAGCGAGCTCAGAACGTCAAGCAACGGTTTGGTGTAATCCTTCAAAGTCTGAATCTCTTCCAGTCTGGTCATGTTTATACCCGATGCAGCCAGGTCCACTGCGGTCACACAGTGACCTGCCATCTCCAGCTGTGCTTTCACTTTGTACCAAGTCCATGCACCGTGGCAGAGCCCATGGACAAACACAAACCTTTTCTGATTCTCCTTCTCCATTGCCTTCTTTACTCTCAGCTTCCCGGCTCAACACTTATATAGACGGTTAGTTTCCCACCATATATTATATATTTGACTGTTAGTTTTTGGTCGCTCTCTGAGATCCGGAGAATGCTAAACCAACACAACACTGACTGTTAGTTTTTTTCTTTTTCAAAACCTAGAAACTAATAACGTATGAACCTTTGAATAGATGCAGTTTAGAGCACACACTTAACTGTATCAAATACAATTACATTTTCATCAAAGAATAATTATTGATCATCCATTGTTGATATTTTTTTTATATGGCTTTGTTCTCTTTGCACAATGTAAGTAGAGTGCTTATCTAATGGACCATCTTCACCCAGATTCTCAAATTCACCTACTTCTGACTGAGTATGTTTAGTTACATCGTCTCGTTAGCCTCTGTTCTTGCACGTGTCTGATGATAGACTGAGAAACTATGATTGTATAATGGATCTTTCTGGTTTCTCTGTTATCTTATGGAGTAGAGAGGTATCTTCCTCTTCTCTATTCAATGTTCAGGTTTTTTTGCATATAGAAAATGCTCTCAAATTGGTATCAGTATCATATGTATTTGAGAAATCATTTTTTCTTATCCTCTTCCTACATTCTTATTCATATCATGATTCATGAGTACTATCATTTGCTTATATCTTGTACATGTATATAATGAAGTCTCCCAGATCTTTTACATATGGCATATTATTGTGGTGGAAGCTGAATTTCGTAACTAATATGCAGTGAAGATCTCAGGTTTATTTAGGCATATTTTTCTGCAACCTCCAAGAGAAGAGCACAAAGTTCTTGAGGCTTGGAGAACATTGCCATATGATCCGCATCTTTGATCTCCATCACTTCATTCACTGGAAAGTTGCTGATCATCCAACGCTGGTAATCTTCAGGTATCGTCATGTCCTCTCCGCATACGATATATACACGAGTAACGGATCCATAGCCTTCCTCACTGAAGCTTCTTGTCCCTGCCAGATTGTCCGTAATCACCGGGTTTACCCTCATTAACATTGTCGCCAATACAAGATCCTAACAGGTCACAAGTCAAGAATCAACAAAAAGATTACTAGCAATCCCATTTCAGGTTAGAAAGAAGAGATTTTAACTAAAGCTTGGAGTCATACTTCAACTGGAGAGAGTTGATAGGCATTCTTAGCCAAGGACTTTGTTCCGGAAAGAGCAAACCTTAAAGGATGATCAGGTCTCCCGTAGACTCCAAACACGGTGTCCAACCATTCCATTTGTGAAGTGCTTCTCAGCTGTAAATTTCATTCAGATATCAGAAACACTCAGAAGGGATCATTTCATCGGTTTTTGTGTACCTTGTCTATAACATAAGCAGGTGGGTTTCTTGTGTCCGGCATGAAAGCTGTCACGAAGACAATAGCAGCGATCTTACGAGGGAAGATGTCAGCAGCAAGAGCAGCAGGTATTCCTCCCATGCTATGAGCAACAAGAAGCACCTTATCTTCATCCGAGCCAAGCGAGCTCAGAACGTCAAGCAACGGTTTGGTGTAATCCTTCAAAGTCTGAATCTCTTCCAGTCTGGTCATGTTTATACCCGATGCAGCCAGATCCACTGCGGTCACACAGTGCCCTGCAGCCTCCAGCATCGTTTTCACTTTGTACCAACACCACGCGCCGTGGCAGAGCCCATGGACAAGCACAAACTGCTTCTGGTTCTCCTTCTCCATTGCCTTCTTTGATTTCAGAGTCTTGGTTCAACACATATATAAACGGTTAGTCTGCTGAAAAGTCCTGCTTTTTTTGTATTCACTTTAAAGTAGTTTTTGTTGTCTAGAAACTGACAAGGCTATTGGTATTACTTCATTAACTCTGAATCAGGTATTGCATAATCCAATTTTGTCTTCTTCTTCCTTTTATTCTTTAACATTAGAGACTTTTCTTCTCAATAGCGTGAGAGAGAAGAGTAAAGCAGAGATCCACACGGCTAAAAGACTGTAAATTTCTGAGAAAGAGATAAATTTGGCTGCGATTAGACAATGTGCATGATAAATTTCAGAGTCTTTTTTTTCCTTTATATTTTTCTTAGATGAAGTATAAGCCACCTATAACTGTAAATTTTTGAGAAAAAAAAGATAAATTTGGCTGTGACTCACTGACTAAGACTATATTCCCTAGATTATTTTTTTTCCTTTGAGACTTGCACTTGTCAGGTGATAGATGGTAGATGCTGAAAAGATTTAGGCTTTTTTTTTTCTCTCTTAAAGATGCTGAATAGTTGTTTCTTCTCAAGATTCAAGAAATTTCCATTAGTATGATTGTGTAATGAATCTTTCTGGTTTATTTTTTATAGAGTAAAGAGAGAGGCTTAATGGTTTCAGTGATGTTTCTGGTTTCCTCTGTGTTCAGTTAAATAGATTGCAATTCACTACATTCTCCAAGGAATCTTGTTTATAACCACTCTTATGAATGTATTATCATATTGCTTATTGTTGTGGTTGAAGCTGAACTTCGTAACCAATATTGTAGAGACTATTGCAGGTTTCTTTTGGCATATATTGTTCATATGGCTTATTGTTGCAGTGAAGACGATTTCACGTTTGTTTATGCATATCTATCTGCAATTTCCAAGAGAAGACCACAGAGTTCTTGGGGCTTGGAGAACATTGCCATATGATCTGCATCTTTGATCGCCATCACTTCATTCACCGGAAAGTTGCTGATCATCCAACGCTGGTAATCCTCAGGTATCCTTCTATCCTCTCCGCATACGATGTACACACGATTAACAGATCCGTACCCTTCCTCACTGAAGCTTCTTGTCCCTGCCAGATTGTCCGTGATCACCGGGTTTACCCTCACCAACATTGTCGCCAATACAAGATCCTAAAAGGCCACAAGTCAAGAATCAACCAAAAGAGTACTAGCAAACCCATTTCCGGTTAGAAAAAAGAGATCTTAGTTAAAGCGTGGAGTCATACTTCAACTGGAGAGAGTTGATAGGCATTCTTAGCCATGGACTTTGGTCCGGCAAGAGCAAACCTTAAAAGACGATCAGGTCTCCCGTAGACTCCTAACACGGTGTCCAACCGATCCGTTTGTGAAGTGCTTCTCAGCTGTAACTTTCATTCAGATATCAGAAACACTCAGAAGGGATCATCATACCGTGCAACTGAAATCATCGGTTTTTCTGTACCTTGTCTATAACATAAGCCGGTGGGTTTCTTGTGTCGGGCATGAAAGATGTCACGAAGACAATAGCAGCGATCTTACGAGGGAAGATGTCAGCAGCAAGAGCAGCAGGTATTCCTCCCATGCTATGAGCAACAAGAATCACCTTATCTTCATCCGACCCAAGCGAGCTCAGAACGTCAAGCAACGGTTTGGAGTAATCCTTCAAAGTCTGAATCTCTTCCAGTCTGGTCATGTTTATACCTGATGCAGCCAGATCCACTGCGGTCACGCAGTGACCTGCAGCCTCCAGCATCACTTTCACTTTGTACCAACACCACGCTCCGTTGCAGAGCCCATGGACAAGCACAAACTGCTTCTGTTTCTCCTTCTCCATTGTCTTGCTTTCAGAATCTTGGTTCAACTCATATATAAACGGTTAGTATATTGAAAATTCTTCCTTTTTTATTCATTTTAAAGTAGTTCTTGTTGTCTATAAACTGACAAAGCTCTAGGTACAAACATTCTTCTTTTACTCCCTTAACTCTGAATCAGGTATTGCATAATCCAATTTTGTCTTCTTCTTCTTTTTCGATCTTTAACATTGGAGACTTTTCTTTTCTTCTCAATAGTGTGAGAGAGAAAAGTAAAGCAGAGATCCACACGGCTAAAAGACTGTAAATTTATGAGAAAAGAGATAAATTTGGCTGTGACTTAGACTATATTCCCTAGATTATTTTTGCCTTTGGGGCGTGTACTTGTCAGGTGATAGTTGCTAGATGCTGGAAAGATTAAGGCTTTTGTTTTTTTATTCTCTTAAAGATGCTGAATAGTTGTTTCTTCTCAAGATTCAAGAAATTTCCATTAGTATGATTGTGTAATGAATCTTTCTGGTTTATTTTTTATGGAGTAAAGAGAGAGGCTTAATTAATGATTCTCCTCTGTTCTCTGCCAAACTGGTTTCAGTGATGTTTCATGTTACCTCTGTGTTCAGTTAAATAGATTGCAATTCACTTCATTCTCCAAGGAATCTTGTTTATAACCACTCTTATGAATGTATTATCATATTGCTTATTGTTGTGGTTGAAGCTGAACTTCAGAACCAATATTGTAGAGACTATTGCAGGGTTCTTAAGGCATACATTGTTCATATTTATTGTTGTGGTTGAAGCTGAACTTCAGAACCAATATTGTAGAGACTATTGCAGGTTTCTTAAGGCATACATTGTTCATATGGCTTATTGTTGCAGTGACGACGATTTCACGTTTGTTTATGCATATCTATCTGAAATTTCCAAGAGAAGATCACCGAGTTCTCGAGGCTTGGAGAACATTGCCATATGATCTGCATCTTTGATCTCCATCACTTCGTTCACTGGAAAGTTCTTGATCATCCAACGCTGGTAATCTTCAGGTTCCACAAGATCCTGTCCACATACAATATATATACGTTTAACGGATCCATATCCTTCCTCACTGAAGCTTCTTGTCCCTGCCAGATTGATCGTAACTATCGGGTTTACCCTCATCATCATCTTCGCCAATACAAGATCCTAAACACGCCACAACAACAATCAATAAAACATTGAGTTAAGGTTTTGAAAGTAGAGGTTTGGAGTCTTACTTGGACTGGAGAGAGTTGATATGCATAATTGGCCAAGAACTTTTGTCCCAAAAGAGCAAACTCTAGAGAATAATCAGGTTCACCGTACCTCCCAAACAGAGTATCCAACCATACTTCTGGTGGAATGCTACTGTACCACTGCAGATTTCAGTAAACTATATCAGAATCACTCGGTAAGAGATCATCTCCCCTGCAACCAAATCATCATGTTTATGTATGTACCTTTTCAAAAACATAAGAAGGTGGGTTTCTTGTGTCAGGCATGAAAGCAGTCAAGAAGATAATCGCAGCTATCTTCCAAGGGAAGATGTCAGCAGCAAGAGCAGCTGATATCCCTCCCATGCTATGAGCAACAAGAATCACTTTCTCGTCATCTGAGCCAAGCGAGCTCAGAAACTCAAGCAACGGTTTGCAGTAATCCTTCAAAGTCTCAATCTCTTCCAATCTTGTCATGTCTATACCCGATGCTGCTAGATCCACCGCGGTCACAGAGTGCCCTGCAGCCTCTAGCTGCGTTTTCACTTTGTACCAACACCACGCACCGTGGCAGAGCCCATGGACGAGCACAAACCGCTTCTTGTTCTCTTCCTCCATCGCCTTCTTTACTTTGTGAAAATCTTGGTTCAACACTTATATAGACAGTAAGTTTCACCCATATACTCATTTTGTATATTGACTGTTAGTTTTTAGTCATTCTCTAAACCAACACTTCATTGACTGTTTGTTTTCTTTTATTTTAACCATAAGAAAGCGATAGAGCCTTAAACTTATAGAAAGATTCATTTGTAACAAACACTTATTTGTATCAAATACATAAAACATTTTTCATCAAAGGATAGTTTAAGCGATTTTTTCTGCGATTTCGACGAGATGATCACTTAGTAGTTGAGGCTTGCAAAACATTGGCATATGATCAGTCTCCTCCATCTCTTTCACTATATTCGCCGGATAATTCTCAATCATCCATCGTTGATGTTCTTTTGTGATTATTTTGTCCTCTTTGCAAACAATGAAGGCTCGAGGAACAGATCCATACCCTTTGTCCGAGAAGTTCTTTACCCTTGATAACTCGTTCATAAACAATGATCCGGGTCTCTTTAGAAGCAATGCAAGTTCAAGATCCTACAATCAAGATTACCATATACATGAGTATTATCATTTTGTGATGATGATGATGATGATGATGATGATGAATTAAATTTACCTCAATAGGAGAGAGTTGGTAGAGAGCATGCTTCATGAACTCATTGCTGAAGGACATAGACACACCGGAGTTGTCTGAGCCGTACGGTTCGAGCTTGCTGCCTAACCATGCTTCTGGTGGCATGTCTCGTCCAAACTTTTAAAGTGATTAAAAGTGTTAGAATTCGGAGTTATTTTTTTAGTTAGATGCAAATTAATCAAGAAGAGAACAAAATCAAATCTTAGAATGATATGGTTGGTAAAACTCTAACCACTGTGATAGTACACTACTTGGACATTCAATAAAATATATGAAATTAAAGTAATAAACTCATTTGTGCCCACATATACGTTACGTTATAGTATATACAACACAAATTATAAAGACTCCAAAATTGGAAATATAAATTGTGACCACAAATAATAAAGATAAAAAAATGGAAATGTATACATCATGGGTCACACTACTATAGCTTGCTTATAGGTGTAGGACGTAGATTTGTGGTTTGGACAAACATTCTCTAAAAAGAAAAAATCTTTAGTTTTCATAGACGTAAAATAATGGAAAATTATAATCAATAATCATATTGGCAACCAAAATTAACAAACTAACCATATCAAACTCTTGGCTAGAGTACAAAGTATATTTTATACAATAATACCAATTTTGTCCTTCTTCTTTTATACATAAAAATCAATTCCATACTATTTTTTGTGTGTGTATGGGATAGAACCATGTTTTCTTTTTCTCATTTAGGGTTTAGTTTTTTTAGATTCAGGATTTCCATTTTGTGTTTAGTATTTTGATTTTAGGTTTGTGTTTATATTTTTAGTTTAGGATTTTGGTTTCAGTTTAGGATTTTAGTTTTTTTGGTTTAGGGTTTAAATTTTGGGTTTTAGGATTAAGAGTTTTTTTTCTTAAAACAGGGTTTATATTATAGTTTTAGGGTTTAGTTTTTTTTCAGTTTAGGATTTAGATTTTGGGTTTAGGGTTTATATTTTTTTTTAGTGTTTAGATTATTTTTGGGATTTGGGTTTTATTTGGTTTTAGATTCTACACCCTAAACCTAAAACCTAAAATATAAATCATAAAACCAATATGTAAACCCTAAACTCAAAAATTACTCTAAATCTCTAAATATCTAGTAGAAGTTTTGTTCTACAACAACAATAAATAGTATAGTATTTTTTAGGGTTAATATAGGTAAGTTTTTTGTGAATATATTTATGTATCATAGCCAAACATTTGTAATGGCTATATTCTTAATATTTTCCCAATATGATTATTCACCAAATTAACCCTAAAATAATTATAATCAAAGAACAAAATAATAAAGTTGCTAGTGTTATAGAATCTTGTTCAAAAACAACCATATAATGACATAGTTAAGTCCATTCACTTGTTGCTAATTAATTTTCAATTGAATGTCCTTAATTACTAAAATACACTATAATTAACTCGGTTTAAACTTCAATTCACGAGGATTTTGTTCTAAACAACAACAACAAAAGAGTATTTGGTGGTTGAAAACTAGATACCTTATCCATGACGAACGATGGTGAGTGTTTGGTATCAGGCATGAAAGCAGTCACAAAGACAGAGACAGAGATTTTGTCAGGAAACTTATCCATGGCCATGGCTAAACTCAAACCTCCAAAGCTATGACCAACGAGCACAACCTTCTCATCGCTTGGCAATGAGTTTAGGAGCCTCATCAATGGCTCAGAGTACTGTTCGCATGTGGAGATCTCAGTGATCGACCTGGTTGTGTCTATACCGGAAGCAGCTAGGTCAAAGACGGACACGCGGTGGCCTGCTTCCTCGAGCAGTGGCTTAAGCTTGTACCAGCACCATGCGCCGTGGCACGCACCATGTACTAGCACGAAGTGCTGCTGCTTCTTCTCCTCTCTCATTTTCTTGTTTTACTTTTGATTTTGTGTTTCAACGAAAAAGCTTTTGATTTTGTGCTGTTTAATGTTCACACCCATACCAGTTACCACACCACACCACATACAACATATATATAATAAAGAGAACTTTAGATTATTTTAATTCCGTAGATGTCGGTTTCGTCTATTCAGTACTTATAATAATTATTTTCTGGATTTTGTTTGGCCAGAAACAGCACATTTGGATAAGACACCTTTTAAAAGCGAAAGTATAATTTTGAAATGTCATTATATTAGGACTCGTCACGAGTTAAAGCAGGTTAACAGTTACATAACTTGTTTATTTTAGAGGAAAACCGTAGATAAAATATTTTTTTGTAGATTTTGATATTACCATAGAATTTTCTATTGCAAATAACTTGTTTTTTGTGTGTAGTGGTTACAACACAAAAAGGAACAAAGTTTGTTCAAAGAAAAGAAAAGAAACAATGTGTGAAACTTTAAAAAGATACATTATTATTCATTTGCAATAAGCACTTATTAATCAAGTCCAAAACGTTTTCATCAAGATATTTAAACGAATTTGTCTGCGATTTCCATGAAGTGATCGCAGAGTTGCTGAGGCTTGCAGAACATTGGCATATGATCTACCTCCTCCATTTCCACCACTAAATTCACCGGAAAATTATCAATCATCCATCTTTGGAATTCCTCCGGAATGCCTTTGTCCTCTTTGCACACTATGTAAGCTCGAGGAACAGATCCATATCCTTTATCTGAGAAGTTCTTCTCTTTCGATAAGTTGCTCATAAACAACGAACCAGGCCTCTTTAAAATCAATCCAAGTTCAAGATCCTAAAACAAGATTACAAGAGCATAAATAAACATCAAATTTTTGTATCCGTTCCCTAGGACTCATTGTTGAAGATAATGAAATCACCTCAACAGCAGAAAGTTGGTAGAGAGCATGCTTCATGAACTCATTGCTGAAGAACATACTCAGCCCGGAATTGTCTGAACCATATGGTTCGAATTCGGTGCCCATCCATGCTTCTAGTGGCATGGTGCTTCCAAACTTTTACGTAATTAAAGAAAATTTAAACTCAGAGTTATGTTTTCCTGAGTTTAATGCAATAAAATATACAAGAATATATTAAATATATCATTGATCCTACTCTTAGACTGAGATTTAGTTTAAGATGGGTTAAAACTCGGAAAAACCATTGTAAAGAGATTACCTTAGAAATTTCATATCGAAAATAAGATGTGAACAAAAAAAAATAGTTAATTTTGATTAGAAAGTATAAGAACTATGAGATAAATTTTGATTTTGGCTATATATGAAAAGTCTTTTGATTAGAAAGTTATAAGAACTATGAGATAAAATTTGATTTTGGCTAGATATGAAAAGTCATTGGACGTCTGCTTTTTCAATAAAAAGAAAGAAGAGTCAATATGAACATTAGATTGGCAATACATGAACTATGGTTATCGCATACAGACCACATAAAGATTTCTAATAGTAGATTCCAAAGTAAGAAAAAGATGTTCAAACGAAAGCTCCAAAAAGGAAATCTGTCTAACATTTGCTCAAAATTACGGGCCATGGACACTGGAGAAGACAAATCAAGGAAGTGTTGGTCCCTAAAGAAAGAGACGTTCACGATCGACATGAACCTTTTTCTTGATATACCAATAAAAACAAAGTATTAAAAAAAAAAACGAAATACCTTGTCCAAGACGAAGGATGGTGAGTTTTTGGTGTCGGGCATGAAAGCAGTCAAGAAGATAGAGACAGAGATCTTGTCAGGAAACTTATCCATGGCCATCGCTAAGCTCAAGCCTCCAAAGCTATGACCAATGAGCACAACCTTCTCATCACTTGGCAATGAGTTTAGGAGCTTCAACAATGGCTCGGTGTATTGTTCGCATGTGGAGATTTCAGTGATCGACTTAGTCATATCTATCCCGCAGGCAGATAAGTTTAAGGCGGTTACACGGTGCCCTGCCGCCTCAAGCAGCGGCTTAACCTTATGCCAGCACCACGCGCCATGGCAGGAACCATGTACTAACACAAAGTGTTGTTTTCTTTTAGTTTCACTCATTCTTCTGACTTTTGATTTTTGTTTTTCTTACTCTCCTCACTCATACGCAGACAATATAAATAGGAAGAATTATAGTGTGTGGAAATGTTTTCTATTTTTCTTTAATGTCGCTTCGGTATGAAGGATTATGGTGAGTGCTAATCACGATTACAATGTTTCCTCTTAATTAACTTAGCGTTTATCATCAACCAATATAACAAATACACATTATATGTTGCCGATCCAAAAAGCTCAATAATACTTATGACTTATGAGCTAGTAATATACTCCTGATATTTTATAACTGTATGGAACTGTTAACCCTGATATTTTATTGAGTTGTCATTATCATCCAGCTAACTAACAGACTTGGTCATTAATCATTTAACTTAAAATACACCAACTAAGTAATATTTTTCAAAAAAAATATACAGACTTTTTGATTCTCGATCTGAATAATAATGTACTACTATTTAACTATTCCTATTTAGTAGTGTAAACAAACAACATATCATGAAAGCCTTACACCTGTATCTTAACAGACCGTTAGCTTGATAAAACAGAAACGTATGAACGGTGTCAAATTAAAAAACATGTGTTTAAGAGTATATATGATTATATGTGTTTTAACTGATTAGCCAATACTATTTGATAATTAAAAAAAAAATCAATACTGTATATGTTAACAATTAAATCATTTTGTTGATATAAAATTTAATAAATTACAGCCATATTTTGGAGGACCGTTCAAAAGAAGAAAAAACAGGACTGACGAAAATTTGTTCGAAATAAATGTTGGTTTTGAATGCGATCGAAACTTGTATAAATGGAACAATAAAGGCAAGAAAAGTTTGTTTAAAGAAAAAAGAAGATTTATAAGTCCAAACAAATGTCGAGTGGGGACCTACTCGACTCAACGTCAACGATACAAATTGACATGTGATTTATATATAGGCAGCTGAACAACTGGTGAGGTAGGATATGATCATCATCAGTTTCATTGTCTATACAAAATACGTTTGCTTTTCGCTTTCTTTAGATTCAGTTTTGCAACAAGATTTCTCATTGAAAATATACATAGAAAATTAGTGTGTATTTTTCGTAATCAAAAACGTTTTATATAAATTTCGCTTCAATTTTGGTCGTTTTTTAGCTCTAAATACAAATGTTGCTTCAATCTATGAGATTGTTTTCCAAAACTATAATCAAAATAAAATGTACATTTAGACTATAAATCTAAAAGACAAGTGGGTAGTTATTTTTTTTTTCTTAAAAATTGTCTAGAGCCTCGATAAACATATCAACTATTCTGAAGATGCTCAATGTGAGTCATCAAATCAAACAAGACTACATTTAAGATGTCATATTTGGACGCCAATAATTCGTATAATGGAGCCCACGTAGAGCAAATTCTTGTTAACAAAGTCGTCATCGATGAAAAAGATATTTTTTTCTTGTTAGTTGAATTCCAAATCGTCAAAAGAGAAAAGTCATATTTTCTTATCTTGATTTGGGTTACAACTTACAAGTCGTTACCATCGTGAATTGAAAAGCGATCACTCTAACTTACAGAAGTGTCTTTATCTTAGACGTCACGTCACACCCTCGTGACCTAATTAACAATAACCTCAAATATATAAGGGAACAAACAAACACAATAGTGAAATACAACGATATGATAAGATATTATTAATCTAGATCAAACGGGACGTTTGGCTTTTCCGCAGAAGAGAGCATTAAGAGGAGGCTCGGCTTCGGTGTAGATAGACCTCTCATTGTTCCAAACACGAACATAGAGTTCTTGTCCTAAGTATCTCCTTGACCATATTTGTGACCTCACATTCCACATTCCCTTATTGTCTAGTGATGCCAATACGCTCGTCCACGACATTGGATACACCTATATGTACATAATAGTCAATAGACACCGTTTATATATTTACTAGATGTGTTATAGATTCCAAGTGTTGTTTCAATCTCCAAATAGCAATAGAAAATTTACGAAAATGGTAATTAAGGGGTAACATTTTGGTTTTCTTTCGGCATGTTAGGTTAGACTCAAGAGAAATGTTTTGGGCTTTAGGCAAACTAGCTCAATTTTCTTGTGCTTGAAAATCAAAAGTATCTATCTATGTTGGTTTTTAGATTTGACCTGAAAAGTGTGCCTTGAAACAGCATCAACCAAGTTGTAACGTTTCCTCATGGCTATGTTCCATGTGCCTGTCCCGTATCTGATTATATGTCAAAAACTGATCAATAAATGAAATGAAAGATCTAAATCTTGGTCGATAGATAGCAATAGAGAAAGAGATCAAAGAATCATGGCCTGTTACCCAACAACGTAGGCGTTACTGCCGTCAATGTGCCAAGATTGGATAGATCTCTCGTTGTTCTGGAACACGAACTCAACGTACTCATGAAGAGCAACGTCGAAGACTGAAGTTCCAAGAACGGAGGGTCCAGGTGTAGAAATGTTCTTAATGGTCGTGAAATTGAACACACCGGGAATATTGTACCAATCGGCTAATTTCAAAGGAGTTATCGGGTTAACGTACGACACACGGTTCACCGTGTACCGGAGTTTCCCGTTGATCGTCGCTCTTCCGTTAGCTAGAATTAAAGTTCGACTAATCGGTATAGTACCGAAGTGAAACGCTCCTTGAGGATTAGGCCTTGCTGCATTCGCCGTCAAATTTAACCTAAATTCACCTTTCAAATTAGGTGTTGACATATAAATCGAACCGAATATGAATTGCTTCAAAAGAACGTACCAAATAGTTCGGTTTGGTTTGTTCAGTGTGATCAAATTGTAAAAATTACCTGATGGTTCTTGCTTGTTTCATGGACCAGTGGACATGGTAAGTTGGACCAATAGGGAGAGGACGAGATGGTCCAATTTTGGAGCCTTGGTAACGGAGGGTTGCTGTGGTGGTCAATACCGGTTTGGTAAACCGAGTTGAAGCCACGATGAAGTAGTTCTTCACTGGCGCTTTCAAAGTAACCAGAACGGTCAGGGACTGGCCAACATGCACGTCAAGCGATTCATAGACTTCTTCCAGAGTGTGAGAGCCTTCTACTTCGACGAGAGTCATCATATGTCCTTGTATCCTAAAGTTAATCGATGTTGATATACCGACATTCGATATCCGAAACCTGTATATCTTGCCTTTAGAGAAAATAAAAACATAACATCAATAAAGAGATCCAAGAACTGAGAGTATAGTTTGTGGAAAAAAAAACTGGTTCTTGGTGATGAGGATTTACCATGTTGACCGGTAAATATTAAACCTTTAGAAACTCCATTGATGAGAAGACCGTCTGGAAGAGGAAGATTACGACCCGAGTCGAGCCTCTTTCGCATTTCCTGTCAAGGGAAATAGGGAGAGGCAGAAATGTTAAACCCTAAAAGTATATTGATTGCTTGAGGAACAAGTTAACTCGTGTTTTTAGGTTTTGTTTTTTACCTTTTGGCCCATCTTGTACCAATCACTGACGAGGAGAGTGAAGTCAGCGTCTGGTTTAGGGTAAGGAAGGAATATGACCGATCTCTGGTAAACATTGAGTGCACCAAAAGCACCACTTGCTCTGTGCATCGACGTCGAAGCAAAGTATGTATAAGTACCGATTTGGTCCTTGAGTTGAAAATGGTAAGTCCAGTTCGAGTTTGGTTGGATCGGACAGTTTGTTCCTAAAACTCCGTCTTGCCACGACATCCTCCTCTGTTTAATTCCGTTCCTACACAATTGTGTGGATACGTTTGATCATATCGCAACTTTCTTCCATATTCCAAAATATGCGGTATTACCCATTTTATCATGTGAATATAGGATGAATTGTACGTACCAGGTAATGAGGAAAGGTTCGTCGAGCTTGTTAATTAGATTAACAATAATGTTATTGTTTGTTGTACCTTCAATTGGAGGACCAGGGAACTGGTCATTGATAAGAATAACCTGAAATACAATATCCAAACATTGAATTATAATAATTAATTAACAGGTATTTAAATAAAATAAAGAGAGAAAAGGAGTCAGAACAGTGTATTAACCTGTTGAGGAACACCTAAGGGAGATCTGGTTCCATAAGTAACAGTCCAAGTGAAGAAAAGATAAGGGTCCTCTGCATTTATCACCAAAGCAGAACCTAGGCAATAAGCAAATAAGATGCCTAGAAGCAAAAGATTTCTCTGCTTCATTGTTTGGAATTTGAACAATTTAAGTGCTTTTGAGATGAAGAGAGAGTTTGATACTGTTCTTGAGATGTAACCATAAGGTTGTTAATCTTAAATACAAGTGACTAAGTGAGTAAGGAATCAATGGAAGTGAGGAAGTAAGTTCATATGCCAGAGTGGTTGTGAATCCCCATGTACACAAAGCCAGCAATGCTCTTTTGCGCCGTACTTCATGCCATTTCGGTAAAGTAAGAAAAAAATATTTGTTTTCTGTTGCATTTTTCAGCAATATATTTTGTTATACTCTTTTAATTTTAGTACCAAAATGTATGAACTGTTGAACTCGAACTATTCTTGATCTCCATCTTAATTTAAGAATAGGAAAATTCCTCTCCGTTCATTGACTTCTTAACAAGCTAAATTGCCAGTAATATAACTTCGTTTGCAAAACAAAATTTGGTAAGTTATGTATTTACAATTAATGAGACCAGGATATTAGTTGCTTAAAATACATAGAAACTACTAAAAAAACGACTTGCTTCTGCATACAATAACTGTCACGAGACACCACTAAAAGATCACATGGGGAAAGCAAAGTTTTTAATCAATCAGTATCATACATATATGCGTCACCAGTAAGCTCGGTTATTCCATGTTGCTCTCGTAAATAAATTTGGAAATTTTTAATTATACATTTATATTTACACTGTACAAAATAAATATAATATCACTGTCACCACTATTATCATCGTTATTATCACTACTATCACTAACGTAACTAACATAATTGTTTTTTCCAAATTTTCCTTTTGATTTTTAGACTTTTTAATTAGAGTTTGTTGGATCAAAGTTTATCTTGCACTTTTTGTCACTTAAATTTTTATTTTATACTAGTCTTCTATATGTTTATGCCGAATGCTAAAATTAATTTTATATTTGTTTATCAGTTGAGATATTTTCCATTTTTTCCTTAATTTCTTACACCATATTGCAAAAACATTTATTTTTAATTTGGCAAATTATAGCTACTTTGCTAGGGATGAACTAGTTTAGAATCCAAAAGGGCAAAAAGATTCTACATAATTTTTCAAAAACTCTATCGGTAATCAAATTTACTATCCGATCAACATGTCTGATGGCTTATTTAAGCCATCATCTCATTTTCTCCTTATCGAATCGTCCAACATAGTTTCCATTCAAAGCAACACATATCAACCATGCATGCATGGCTTACACGTCACCAAATTTCACCACGACGTGTTACATCAAGGACTAATGTAATGAACATTTTTTCTCATATACACAGTTATATCTAATATATTTCGTCGTAAGCTATAATTTTCTATTTTCGATCGTTTCCGTCTACCAGGAATTATCCTAACAGCCATGGCCAACGACGTGACCAAAAATCCATCACTCGAATCTGGTAAGGAAAATTAAGAAACAAATGGAAAGAAAGAACAAAATTCTCTGCAAATTATATCTGATTTTATGTTTTCCTTAAATATGATTTTTCTTGTTATGTTTCATGAATTGCATCGAAGATGTTGTGGAGGATATTTACTTATGGAGGAGGAAGAAACTCGCCTTCTCTATACTCTCTCTCTCAACGGCGACATGGGCTTTGCTCAATATTTACGGTTTCAGTTCTGTAACCATTGTTTCTTGGACAGCCATCGCCATCATCTCTTTGTTCTTCCTTTGGGGGAATTTACTTCGCCTTCTCAGCAAGTAATTAATTTCATGTCTTAAAATATTTGAAATCTCTATGCAAATCTTTTATTTTTTTTAAAAAGGAAATTTTAAAGATTTTCTTCTAGGAAAAAAAAAAACCTTTAATTGTATAATGTTTATTCGAATATCCACCAGTTGTTGCACATGCTAAAAAAAAAGGTCTATGTTTTGGGTAGAGCCTTATCTTAAAGATATTCATATGTTTTGGAGTATTAAAATATGACTATAAAAAAAAAAGATACTAATTCAAATGTTTTTTGTGTTTAACAATTTTCGGACAGGGTCGAACCGGATTTGTCGGGGTTAGAGGTGTCGGAGGAGTTTGTAGTGGAAACGGTGAGGTCTTTTCGGAAGTTAATGGAAGAAATGGTTAGATGGATGTTCCGAGTCGGTGCTGAAAATGAATGGTTTGTGTTCGCGAGAACCGTTTTGGGTCTTTGGGTCTTGTCAAGAATTGGGAACCTTCTCGATTTTCATACTTTCCTCTTCATCGGTACGTAACTAGTAGATGTATATATCATATATGCTAATCGAAAGTGATCTTTATAAAGATGGTATCAAGTAGATGTGATTCAGTGTTTTGCTTGCTTGCTTGGTTCTATGGTGATTACAGGTTTGGTGATCGGCTTAACACTTCCAAAGTTGTGGGAGAGAAATGGAGATCGAATACAGAGCCTATCAACTAATCTTAAAGAGAGATCGAAAGGAGCGTATGGTAACACTCGTGAGAAGATTTTAATGATGAAGAATAAGTTACAGCATGGTACAGAGGAGAAAGTAAAGAAAACACAGTAGATTTTTACCTGTCTTTGTAATTGTAATCCATAAAAGTAAATGTGCGAGCAAGTGAAAAAAACACGGTAGATTTCACCTGTCTTTTAAATCTACAAAAGTAAATGTGTTCCATGTGTAAATGTAAACAAATTTGAGTAGATTTCTTCTACCTGTCGCTTACCTTTTACAAGAAAAAGTAGACACTGTGACTTAAATTTTTTAAATTTACAGTTTCTAAATTTATAATTCCTCAGTGGGGTACATATTCGTAAAAGTTGATGGGCCGAGCAAGTTGATGTGTAAATGTGTTTGTAGGCCGAATCCAGCCCAGAGTAAAATAAACGAATAAAAAAATAAAATGAATCGGAAGCCACTCCTTATCAGAGCCAGGTTCCGATCCTGGGACCTGTGGGTTATGGGCCCACCACGCTTCCGCTGCGCCACTCTGATATGTTGTTACTTGTGTAGCAATATTTATATTTATACGTTACAGATCATCGTCATTCAAGAATTCTCCTAGTTTTCGATCCTTATTTATTCTTTAACCCTAGTTAATGGATCTCGAAGTCAAATAAATATCCAATCTCAACCGGTAAATCATTCATCAATCTCTTCTGACTTGTGTTATTAATTAAAAAATAAATTAAGATGCTCAAGAGTAACCATCTAACAAATGAAAATGTCTTCTCAATGCAAATTGGTCTTTTAATAACTAGCTTCCTTGTTTTCAGATTTCCTCCATTTAACCGGAGGCTCAAGCTCTTCTTCCTCCTCCTCTTCATTAAGATTCTCTTCTCCCATTGGTTGCATGAGAAACTGTCCTTCATTTTGCTCTTGACCCTCTTGTAAAGGAGGCTGAAGCATAAGCTGTGTCTGAAGCTGATGATCATGGTTTATATGATGATTCTCTGTCTCTTGACCCATTTGATAAGCCTCACCAAAGCTTCCTAAAGCAAGAGATGGTCCAGAAAACGAACCACCACCAGCGTGATCATTCACATCCATCTGGTTATAACCCGTGGCTGTGACCGAACCATTGTTGTCTATTCCATAGCCATTGAACATCCCTTGTTGATGATCTCCTCTGTCCAAAATCATTGCAGCCATTCTCTGTGCATCAGAAGCCATGAGCTGTAACTGCTCATCTTGTTGTTGCGTTTGGTGTTGTTGATGTTGTTGTTGATGCTGAGACATGATCAATGGTTCTCCTTGAGGGATCACTCCATGTGGCATTCCTTCCATAGCCATCATGAAATTAGGTGGAGGATTGTTGCCTAAAGGAGGAAGATAAGCTGGTTGCGAAATCATAGCATCGGGTCCTATGTAACCTGCAAGCTCTTCTTTAGCAGTGACAAGATCTTGTTGGATTTTCTTTAGACATTGTTGTAAGAAAGAGATGAGACCAACGCATCCGTAGATTGGGTCACGGATACGGGCCTCGGCTTCATAGAAGAGGGAATTAACAGCGTCTTCACGGCTTGCGGGTGGGAGATCGTTGAGGATCTTGGTTACGTTACTTGCTCCAAAGACTTTGTGCACAGAGATAAACTTTTGAGGCTGTGTTGGTGGGAAATATGGCGCAAAGACACATTCTTGGGTGCATTTTCTCCTCAAGAGCTTGCAAGCTGCACAAGGTGTTGAAGCCATTCTCTCTCGAGATCAATACTGTCAAAATTGAAAAATGGAATTGATACATATTGTCAGAACAAAGACAAATGGTATACAAGACTAACAATTACTCGAATCTTGCAGCACAAGAAACACGAACATGGTTTTAGCTTTGAACACAAGAAACAAAAGTTGCGGCATTTAGTATTTCAGATCATCCTAGAATTGAACAGATCAGATCAACATCCTCAAAGAAACCATGATTATGACATCATTTATTTTTAACTATTTTTTTCAAAACTGAAAATTATATCAATTTTCAGCTAAATCAATCTCATTAAGAAAATTCAGAAATATAAAAACGAGAAATTTCAGAAATGATTAAGAAATATAACCTGATCGTTCGAGACCCTTTTCCTGATGAATCTTTGATGATCTTACCTGGAATTACATAACTATTTAGAAGAAAAAAACGAAAAAATACAATTGAAATCAGAAAGAAAACCTAAAATAAAATAAGAAAAAGAGTTACTGGATTTTGGGGAGTGAGAGAATGGTGGAGAAAAAAAAAAAAGAGACAGAGATTTTCCCAGTACAGTGCCTGAGGAACCGTGCGGATTGATAGAAACTGAGGAACAAATGACGGAGATGTTTCTGAGAAAATTTTAAGGAAGAAAAAAAAATGAGATTTAGAAACCTTAAAACAGAACAAGAAGAGAGAAATGGATGCATCGTGTGATAAGTTATAACTAAACACGTGTGTTGAAATTTCAATCTTAACCGTTCATGCAAACTATTATTTCTTTTGTGATTTATAAAAATGATAGAAGTGATAATTTGACAATTTAACTCTTTGGTAAAATCTACAGAATTAGTAGATGACTGATTCAATTTTTAACAGAAAATTAAAAAATTACACATCGAAAGCTATATTTTTAGATATTGGCTTTTTTCATTCTTAAAATAGACTTGCATTTCACTTGAACGGGTTACAAATCACAAGCTAAATACTTAAAATAGAGTTTTTTAGTATTCTACATTAACTGTGCAAATTGTTGGTGAGTGTGTAAGCTTGGGTCATGATGTTGGTAAAGCTCAAGATGGAGAAAAGTCCAAGCTCAGTTTGAAACCTCAAGTGACGACAAACTCTGCAACGGATACTTTGAATGAGAGAAAGAAGGAAGAAAAGATGCTCAAAGATAATCGCTTTGAAGCTCTGCTGTCGTTACTAATGACAGCTAAGGATTTGGATAAAAGAGACAGCTAAGGCACCGTATAGTTAAGATCTTATCTTATGTAAAGTCTATAAATATGTTTGTCCTCTGTAAATGAACGTTATCGGAAATAAAGTGAAAATTTCAGTAAAGCTTCGTTCTTCCAAGCTCTAACAGGCGAAAGAATGGCAGATCCATTGTCCCCTTACCCGTTTCCGAGCAATGTTCATGTCCTGAGCTCAGTGACGCTCAAGCTCTCCGATAGCAACTACTTGCTTTGGAAGACGCAGTTCGAGTCCCTCCTGTCCAGCCAGAAGCTTGTCGGCTTCGTCAATGGTTCGATTGCTGCTCCTCCGACCACTCATACGGTCGTCGTTGGTGGTGTCCCCACACTGGAGCCAAACCCGATGTTGACGCGTGGTTCTGTACTGACCAGTTGGTCAGATCTTGGTTATTTGGTACCTTGTCTGAGGAAGTCCTCGGCGTGGTTCACAATCTCGCGACGTCCCGTGAGGTCTGGTTATCTCTCGCGGATCACTTCAATCAGAGCTCCCTCGCTCGACAGTTTGCTCTTAAGCGTCAATTTCAGTTTCTCACCAAAAAGGGGAAAACTTTAACGGCTTATTGCAGAGAACTGAAATCAATCTGTGATGCTTTAGCAGCTATTGGGAAACCAGTTGAAGAGGAATTGAAGATATTTGGATTTCTCAATGGCCTTGGCAAGGAATACGATCCAGTTTCCTCTGGTATACAAAGGGATCTCTCCAAGCCAAATCCACCATCCTACAACGATGTGGTTACGGAGATTCAAGCTTATGACATCAAACTTCAGGCGTATGCAGCAGCTGAAGCAAGCAACACACATCTTGCCTTCAACACCGAGCAGCCACAGTACAATGGGAGTTATAAGCAAGGCCCTCAGAACAACAATCAAAATTACAGAGGTGGCAGAGGTCGTTATGGTCAGCGTGGTGGCAGAGGTGGCTATATGTCCCGTGGTCGTGGATTCTCTCAACATCAGACGAACCCCAATCCATCTGGAGAACGCCCTGTGTGTCAAATCTGTGGCAGGACTGGACACACAGCTGCAAAGTGTTACAACCGCTTTGACAATAACTACCAGGGTCAAGATCCAGCTCAGGTGTTCTCCACTCTCCAGTCGTCTGATGTCACAGGGAAGGAGTGGTATCCGGACTCCGATGCATCCACACATGTCACCGCTTCCCAAGAGAATCTTCAGACATCTACCCCTTACGAAGGTAATGATACGATTATGGTTGCGGATGGAGCCTTCCTCCCAATCACTCATGTTGGTTCCACCAACATAACCTCTGCTACAGGTAACTTGCCTCTCAAAGATGTCTTGGTTTGCCCTGAGATACGAAAGTCACTTCTCTCTGTATCCAAACTGTGTGATGATTATCCATGTGGGGTCTGGTTTGATGCTAATAAAGTCTGTGTGATTGATGTGAATGCTCAGAAAGTGGTAGCAAAGGAACCTCGAGTTAAAGATCTCTACACGTTGGAGAATCAGAGATTGGAGGTTCTCTACTCGAGTAGGCAGTGTGCAGCAACTGAGGATATGTGGCATCATCGTTTGGGACACTCCAATATCAAAGTTCTCCAGCAGTTACAAAGCAGCAAGGAGATTAGTATCAATAAGAGCAGAACTAAACTCATTTGTGAGCCTTGCCAAATGGGGAAATGTAGTCGTTTGCAATTTTTTCCTTCTTTGTCTTCTCGTGTATTAGGTCCCTTAGACAAAGTTCACTGTGATCTTTGGGGTCCTTCTCCGATTGTATCAAACCTGGAGTTTAAATACTATGCAGTTTTCATTGATGACTTCTCAAGATTCTTTTGGTTCTATCCATTAAGAGCCAAATCAGAATTCTTCTCTGTGTTTACTGTATTTCAGAAGCTTGTTGAAAATCAGTTTGGTACTAAGATAAAGGTGTTTCAAAGTGATGGAGGAGGCGAGTTTGTAAACAAAGAGTTGAAACAACATCTGTTAAACTGTGGCATTAGCCATCTTCTCTCATGTCCATACACACCACAGCAGAATGGCTTGGCAGAGAGAAAGCATAGACATGTTGTCGAACTGGGTCTATCAATGTTGTTTCACAGCAGTACACCACTAAGCTATTGGGTTGAGGCGTTCTTCTCTGCGAATTTTATTTGCAACCTTCTCCCAATGGCTATCTTGGGAAATTGCAGTCCTCATGAGGTGTTGTTCAAAGAAAAGCCGAGTTACACTATGCTAAGAGTCTTTGGATCAGCGTGCTACCCATACCTGCGTCCTCTGGCCGATCATAAACTTGAACCACGGTCTCTACAATGTGTGTTCATTGGTTATAGTGCGCAGCATAAAGGTTATCGGTGTCTCTATCCACCTACAGGAAAAGTTTACATTTGCAGACACGTGATTTTTGATGAAGAAAGCTTCCCGTTCAGAACGCAATATGAGTCTCTGGTGCCGAGATATCACAGCAAACTCTTAAAGGCGTGGCAATCTTCAGTCTCCACAGAGAATGTTCCAGCCTCAGTAAATCAAGAACAAATACCACGAGCTCTTCCTACACTGCCACGAGAACCTGAACCAGTCGAAACAGAGGATACTCTGGGTAACATTGGGTCTCCAGCTGCTTCTGAAGCAAACTCAGACCAGTTGGAAAACGTTGTTGTGGAGAACATTCATCCTATGACCACAAGGGCTAAAGCAGGCATTCACAAGCCAAATACAAGATATGTTCTTCTGGCCTCAAAGTTTGTACCGGCAACACCACGAAACATTGCAGAAGCGATGAAACACCTGGGTGGAACATTGCAGTAATGGATGAGATGGGTCGCATTCACATGTTGCATACGTGGAGTTTGGTTCCGAGAACGGAAGACATGAATGTCTTAAGCAGTAAGTGGGTCTTCACTCCAAAGATGAAACCCAACGGTGAACTCAACAAGCTGAAAGCTAGACTTGTGGCCAAAGGATTTGAACAAGAAGAGGGGTTAGACTACTTAGAGACATACAGTCATGTTATCCGCACTGCCACTATAAGGATGATTCTAGATGTCGCCACAGCCAAAGACTGGCCCATCAAACAGCTAGATGTCTCAAGTGCTTTCCTACATGGCGAGTTGAAAGAACCTGTTTTCATGTTTCAACCTGCTGGTTTTGAGGATCCAAAAAACCAGATCACGTTTGCAAACTAACCAAAGCGTTGTATGGTCTCAAACAAGCACCGAGGGCTTGGTTTGACACTTTCAGTAACTACATCATCGATTATGGTTTTGTCTGCAGCAAGGCTGATCCATCTCTGTTCACGTACTACAAAGATGGTAGATCAATGGCTCTTCTACTGTATGTGGATGATATGCTCCTGACGGGAAGTGACTCAGCACTGCTCCAAGATCTTCTTGACTGTCTCAACAAACGATTCTCAATGAAGGATCTTGGTAAGCCACATTACTTTCTTGGTGTAGAGATTGAGTCGTATGATGGAGGCATGTTTCTTCATCAGACCGCGTATGCAAAAGATATACTACACCACGCTGCTATGTCTGATTGCAAACTAATGCCCACACCTCTCCCTCTGGAGCTGGACACTCTCAGTCAAGAGCCGTTTCCGGAACCAACATACTTCAGAAGTCTCGCGGGCAAACTACAATACCTCACCATTACAAGACCTGACATTCAATATGCAGTCAACTTTGTGTGTCAACGGATGCATTTGCCTACTGTCTCTGACTTTCTTCTAGTGAAACGCATTCTGAGATACGTCAAAGGCACATTACACATGGGTTTGCACATCAAGAAAGATAGAGAGATGCGTCTCCATGCCTTCTGTGATAGTGACTATGCAGGTTGCAAAGACACAAGACGCTCAACGACAGGGTTCTGTACAATGTTGGGGTCTAATCTCATCTCTTGGTCTGCCAAAAGACAACAAACTGTCTCCAAGTCATCAACGGAGGCAGAGTACAGAGCTTTGACGGCAACAGCTCAAGAAATAATGTGGCTCTCGTATCTATTGAGGGATCTTCGAGTGGAACAACCGGAGGCTACAATTTTGAAGTGTGATAACCTCTCAGCTGTCTACTTGAGCACAAATCCTGCTCTGCATAGTCGCTCAAAGCACTTCGATACAGATTTTCACTACATCAGAGAGCAGGTGGCTTTGGGGATGATTGAGACTCAACATGTTCCTGCGGTACAACAACTTGCAGACATCTTCACAAAGTCGCTGCCACGAAAAGCCTTCTTGGAGTTGAGAGACAAACTCGGTGTAGCTGGTCCACCTACGCAGAGTTTGAGGGGGAATGTTGGTGAGTGTGTAAGCTTGGGTCATGATGTTGGTAAAGCCCAAGATGGAGAAAATCCCAAGCTCAGTTTGAAACCTCAAGTGACGACAAACTCTGCAACGGATACTTTGAATGAGAGAAAGAAGGAAGAAAAGATGCTCAAAGATAATCGCTTTGAAGCTCTGCTGTCGTTACCTAATGACAGCTAAGGATTTGGATAAAAGAGACAGCTAAGGCACCGTATAGTTAGGATCTTATCTTATGTAAAGTCTATAAATATGTTTGTCCTCTGTAAATGAACGTTATCGGAAATAAAATGAAAATTTCAGTAAAGCTTCGTTCTTTTGAGTTCCTTTCACAAATCAATAATGAGAAAATAGCATTTGCAATGAATGAAAGTCACACAAAAAATATGAACGTTTGTTTGTTACAATGTGAACGTTTGTATAACTGATAATAACAGAATTAAGTAGATTGTGATTTGAATTTAACTTGAGCGGGATCACAAATACATCAAAAAAGATCTAAAGAATTTTTGTTAGGTTAAAGGATATCCACTTGAATATTACATGGATTAATTGTTCACAAATAAATAATAATGGAAAATAGCACTTCAAAATGTATATAAAAAAAATCTATATAATTTTCACACACACACACACACACAAATAATAATATCAGTAAATGTAGTTTTTGCCTTTTTGGTAAACCAAATGTAGCTTTACAACTCTTTTTATGTGACAATAATATCTTTACCAATAATTCTCTCAGTTTTTCCTTTCCCTTTCAAGTTTCAACTTATCTTTGTCTCAACACTACAGAACACAAAAACATAAGCCTTTAAGCAACCATATGCGAGATCTGGCCTTCAAAGACAACTATGATAAAGATGATGATAATGAGTCATAAAACCTTGAAGAACATACTAGATCTTATTGATCAACTTTTGAGAGGCAATTTGTGTCTTTGTCTTCAACTAATCTCTATCCATGACTTCTAGGATCAGCAACACGATGAAATTTCAGTCGAACATTTGAGCTTTGCAGTGCAATGGTTTACTACTCTACTTTAAAATACACACTTGTTAAGATATCTTTGAGGCCAAAACACTAAATGTCGCTTCTTTGTTGTGCAACCAAAAACTAGATGTCGCTTCTTTGTTGTCTATCTAAACTATAAGAGCCACACAATTTAGTTATTTCCGAAAAAAATAAATAATCAAAATAGACCACAAAAATCTGATCTCTTACGCTCGGGTATGGTTTATAACACGTTAAACGCTTAATTAACACAAATTTAGACTTACACATAAATAATTAGAAATCTCTAAGCTTCAGGTCCTAAAATCCCGTTGACGACTGAAGTTCCGACAAGAACTCCGACCAACTCAGCCGCCACGACTGCTCCGGCCTGCGTCACTCCGTTGTAACTAACCGCCGTCTCGATTTCTTTCTCCGCCGTCTCTACTCCTATCTCCGCCGCCTTTAATCCTTTCTCCGCCGCCTCTAGTCCTCTCTCCGCCGCAACAACGCCTTTCTCCGCCGTCTCGAAGCCTTCCTTCACGATCTCCACCGCTTCTTCTTCTGCCTTCTTCAGCTTCTTTCTGATCCCGAAGAACGGAATATCCTCCGCCATTGATGCAGGCTGCAGACCTGTCATCACCGTCGCTGCCGTCAGAGAAAACAGCAGGTCCCTGCGAGAGGCGCCGGGTGGTGAGAACGACGGATGCGCGGGTTTGTTAGGATGCGACGCGCGTGGGCTAACATGAGCATTTCTTGAACGGAGAGCACCACCACCGCTGAGTAAAGAAAGCGAAGCCATTTTTTTTAAGATGACACTAAGAAAAATCCTAAGCCAAACACAGTGACACTATCGATGTGATAGAGAAAATAAGAAAATTTTCATTTTATAAGATAACAGAAAACAATTCATTGTTAAACTGACATGCCACGTCATCTCCGTTGAGAAGTGGCCAAATGGACTACAAAAAAAAGGTGAGATAAAAAGTTGATGTAAACATTTCTATTTTCCTCAAAACTACTAAAACATATGTCAAAGATCATTCAATGATATAGTATAATTCTTAATCAAAAGAAGTTTTCGAATTATAATTTTGGTGATCATATACGCATAATTTAGAATGTAAGAAATAGCTAGAACAAATATGAAAAAAGGTAAGAAGAGGAGCTTACATGATCGGAACCCGGCAACATTTCTAAAGAATTCTCCAATATTCGATCAAAGAAAAGAACAAAGAGGCTAGGCCAGGAAACAAACTTTATAAAAAAAAAAAAAAAAAGAGATGCGGAATCGAATCTAGCTTCTTAAAAAATCAGTAGGAGGGCAAACGTTTTCAATGCAGAACCAACAAAACAAAAATCAAAAAAAAAAAGATGCAGAACCCAAAAAAAACAACAAAGTAACTTCATATTAAATTGCAATGAACATAAGAAAGTAATTTAAAAAATGCTTGAACGTGACCTTTTTTCTTATAAACCCATAATAATTTGATAACTTGATACTGGTCGTGAAGTATGGGTTTTTGAAAGCTGCATCTGATACCTTTCTCATTAAGGTTACTAATAACATTTCAAGTTGAATTATTTAACTTGAATACCACAAATAATTGATGTCGAAACCCCCGTTTTTTAATCTAAACTAATACTATTGGAATCTAGAAAAGTATGTATATTTTAACCAATTTAGGATGTGATTAATGTTTTAGAATCAGTTCAATCCTTATCTATCCGGATTAAGCACATAGCCTATATATACATCATTTCCTTTGGTTTGCTATAAATATAAATCATTTCCTTCTTAGTACTAAAACTTCTAAAGCAAGTTATCTTTCTTTCTTCCTCCTTTGCTTGTACTATCATGGTTATATCAACACTTCCAATTGTAAGGCAGGTTTCAGATTCTGCAGACAAGTTTGGATCCTCAGATCCGGACACAATGGACCAAATGCTGGATCTTGAATCAGGAACGATCCATGAGTGGAACAAAGAAGCTCCTGGGATGTGGCGGTTTCCTACAAACCCCAACCTTTGTTGTATCTACAGAGTCCCAAACAGTATGCGTCAAATGAGTCCAGAAGCATACACTCCTCAGCTGATCCTTATTGGCCCTCTTCACCATTCTTTAAAATCTCAAGCTCTCAAGGCTCGTGGAAACATAAGACGCACAAAGTTTATGGGCTACTTAAACATGGAGGAGCATAAGAAGATCTACGTAGAGAAATTTTCTGAAAGACTTGAAGGGCAAAAAACCATTGAAGGATTCAGAACAATGATCGAAGAAGATGAAGATTTGATCAGAGCAAGCTACTCAGAATCAACGGCCTGGATTGAATCTCAAGAGTTCGTGGAGATGATCTTGCATGACTCTGTTTTCATACTAGAGCTCATTTTGAGGTTTTTTGGAACAGGAGCAGAGAAGATTGGTGATCATCTCATGGACTCACCTTGTCTTGAAAAAACAATCAAGAGAGATCTCATCATGCTCGAGAACCAGCTTCCTTACTTCATCCTCGAGAAACTCTTCGATCCCGTCGTCAAAATACTCAACCCGAACAAGACCTTACGTCAACTAGTTATCAACTACGTTCTTAACATGGACAAGACTAAGATCGGAGACGACACAAAGTTCAGGCATTTCACTGATCTTGTCAGGTGTGTCCGCGTGGAGAGTGCCGACGAGGAGACATTTCCGGATTATGGTCATGAGGATTTCCAACCAATGTACATAATGCATAACGCTCATAAGCTAGACAAGGGAGGAGTGAAAATCAAAGCCCTAGAAGAAGAGTTTCCGGTGAGGGTGAAATTTGATCGTAAAAATGGTTGCTTGGAGATACCACCTTTCAAGGCTGATGACGATGTGGAGATTATCATTAGAAATATAATGGCCCTTGAGCAATGCCATTACCCATTCGACGCACACGTATGCAGCTACATCATGTTCTTAGATTTCCTCATCGACACCGAGAAAGATGTTGAGTTGCTTGTGGAGAAAGGTAACCTATTTAACCTAATCTATCAAATTATTATTTATTTAGATTATACATGTGTGAGTGAGTATTGATTCTTCATAGTTTTTTTTCCTTATTGTAAGAGATAATAACGAACTGGCTTGGACACCATGAAGCGGTGGCTAAAATGGTGAACAAGCTTTGTTTGGGAGTTCCTGAAGATGGCGCTTACTATTCTGAAACCGCAAAACAGGTCATTCGTCACTACAATGGCAAATACAATAATTCACGAGCCATACTCAAGCGCGTGTATTGCAGTGACATGTGGAGTGGAACAGCCACCGTAGCCGCTACGTTGCTGTTGCTGATGACTCTCATCCAGACCGTGACTTCTATCATTGACGTTTGGCCGAAGAAGTAACACTCGTCCCTAAACGCAGGTTCTTCATTTATGTCTCCGATTTCATATTTATCTTTGCTCGGATGATTTAGCTAGTAGTAACTAGCAAGATCTGTTGTTCTTTTAAAATTTCTTATATTTTATGATATTCAAAAAAAATGTCAAGTTGTATCCGACCAGAAGCTCTTTTTGGACCATGACTAGTTAATTTTAGATATCCATAGCACAAGTTGATTGTTAGTAGTGGTCGCAAGATGATAAAAAAAAGCATATATGATCACTTTATCAAGTCCTTACACACACAAAGATGCTAAGTCACTTTATCAAGTCCTTATTACACACAAAATTATTAATTTAGCAATAAGGCACATTGCTTCACCTCCAAATAATCTACATTGCCTCTGATTGTTAGGGACATCTTCAAGAGAGACTTTATTTTTTAAGTTTGCTAAACTTTAAACTTGAGATTTGTGGGTGTTTTTCTGTTTTTTATTAGGGATTTGTCTTTGCTCTGCTCTTCATTTTTCCTCCTTGTACATCTATTGGTGTTTTTCTTTATAAAGATTACATCTATTGGTGTGGCAGTAGATGGCAACTTGTGTAAAGGTAAATAGAATGTTCTTAGAAACCAGTAGCTTTGGTTGCCTTTGAAGTTCTTAGGATATTGAATTGTAGCTTTAGAAATTTCTTCTCAAGACTATTCAACTAGGGATGGCTAATTAATTAATAATAAGAAAGAAAATCATATTAACCATCCATGATTTCAAGACAATGACAGAATCATATATTAATATACACTGGGTCATCTTTGAATAATTTTAAAAAACTTGTCACGAAGACTTCTGTTTCGGGTCTTCTTGTTCTGTCTCTCCTTATTGCAACTCCTGAGTTTTCCTCTGTTTCTGGATTCCATTCTGCATATTTGGAAAAAATGGAAAAGTTTGAGTATTTGAATGAGCTCCAAGTTGCTGCAGAGAAGCTGATCCAAAGCTATGGGTTCCGAGATATGGTCACGTTGTTCCTAAAATGGGTCGTGTCCTTCGCTGCAATGTTAGTCATCTTTTCTTGTCTTGTCTAAAACATTTTGATATATGTATTAAGTCTTTCTTTTCTTTTATTTTTGAGTGAAGTCTTGTGATGATATTGGATCGAACAAAATGGAAGTCAACCAACATGTTGACTTCACTATTAGCTCCATACCTTTTCGTTAGCCTTCCTCTTGTTATATTCCATCTCTTCAGGTAACAATCAATATACAAAATAACAAAAGAAAATTTTGTTGTTGTTCTTTGAGTATGCATGCATGATCCGATCGATAATTCGTATTGTATTTGTATCTTCAGGACAGAATTTGGGAAATGGATCGCTCTCGTCACTGTCGTTCTTAGACTGTTCCTCCCAAACAAATTCCATGGTACCTTTGATAGTTTTAACTATAATATAATTAATCATCAAATGTTCATATACGTAATAACGTTAGAGAAAAGACCATAGTATTAAGAATTGGTTGGTGTTTTGTGTATTTGCTTAAAGAACTTGCAGAATCGCTAGAGATTCCAGGTGCAACGCTTCTGCTTATCCTGGTTGCGCCGAATGACATCGTGGAATCATTCAGAGACAATCTGAGAACGAGAGATGTAGGAAACGTGTGCCTTTTCACGAGCGGTTACCTTCTTGATAAACACACTAAAGCTTGTGGTGGTTACAAGAACTCATTCACTCAAAAGGACAAAATCACTTGCACCATTTGTCTTTATCTACTCTTTGTCTACCCTCTTTGGTCCGCATTTGCTTACCTCTTCTAAAATCTCAAACTCTTCACAAGGACAAAAAGGGTAAGACCAAAGAGGGTAAAATGTTTAAGCACAATAATCTTTAAATTCCCTTTTTTTAACAAGTTCTTACTTTATTCGGCTATGAAATAAAAGAGATTTGAGACTTCAATTTCCAACTCAAATATCTCTGGTTAGATCACGTGTTTGCGAGGTTTGAGATCCGGAACGTTAGTCAAAGCTCACCTTGGGAATAATTCAGAGTATTAAACATGATTTGCATATAATCTAACGTGTAAATATTATTATGAAATTTTGCTGTAGCTATATGGAACAAGCAAAGTTGTCCAAGGAATTAGTAGGAAGACACCAACCGACAAATAATGGACTATTTAAGAACAGATAAATTTGCTATTTGTTCTTGGTTTCAAAGTTTTTCGGTAGATATACAGATCAATGTTAGAAATCGTATGATATGAGTTTTTAAAAGAGCAAGTATGTGTATTTAGTGAAAATCAATCTCAAACTAAGATTAAGTTACCCAATATTTTGCGGAAATATCAATGCACAAATAAATCAATAAATTAAGCACACGTATGCACGACACAAATACATAGACACAGGCTACGAGCAAGTGCATTATAGCCAACAAGCATTATTAATTAGACACTCCAAACCCAACACTAAAATAATTAAGTTTCAAATCATCAAAATGCCTATCTGTTTCTCCTTACATTGCACGAGAAAACTCAGAAAAAGTTAATCATCTATTAATATCATAAACCCAACTTGTAACCCATCGTTAGGGTTGAATTTTGAAGTTCAAGTTTCCGTAAAGTGTGTAGAATACAAAAACTAGATTTTAAAAATAGAGAAATAGAGAGATTTAATAGGGAACACAAGTCACTTGTGGTTGGCATCAATGTGCTTAGTTGACAATTAACCATTGACCCATCATATCATCATTTAAACTCAATAGCAGCTAAAACAATCATCAATGTACACTACACTTCGATCAAAAATTTAACTAAAAACCAAAAAACATTATCCAATTCAACCATATACATTTTTTTAACTTGATATATAATAAAATCATGAAAAGAGACCGAGCAATTATATTTATATGTGACTTGACACGTCATATTAGATTTGACACTACATCTCTATACCACTATGCCACATGGCAGAGTTGGCCACATCACACATCCCAATCACTCGTTTTTCTTTTGTCACCATCCTCACCGTCCTGTGAATGCCACGAATTCCTTTTTTCTTTGTTTTCTCTGTCAACTTCTTCTTTTAATTTTGGTCATGCAAAAGCCACGTCTATATAGTTTTTTTCTGTCGTCCGTTATTTAGTTTAAAACTCAAATTCTTCTTTTTGATTTTGGTCATGCAAAAGCCAAAAAAAACGCTCTTTTAGTTTTGATATTCGACCCTAATTGTGACAATTGTTTTGACATGCATCAAAGGTGGAAAAGATTCATCAACGTGTCGGATTCATCACTTAATTAAGCATAACATTGTTTGCATTCGAATTCGAATTCAAATTCAACTTAAAGAGAAAATAAAACAACATTCGTTAAGATCACGTTGGGCAATTGAGTTACTTGAATCATAATCGGATCACATCGAAAGAAATATTGAATCATAGCGTAGCGATTAAATATGCCAAGTCGTCCTATAGTGTCCATCCCTACACACTCGACAACAAAATTTAAGTGGCATTAAAGAAATGTATCTCGTAGCTTCTTGTCCAATCAAAATCATAGGTTTAAAGTTATATGAAAGCTAATCATCTCTTCACAAAACGTAAATGAAAAGAAGATGCGTTAAAGGAAATTGCCACTTAACAATAAAGGGGAACCATATAAATGAATGGTCCTCTTTTATTATTTATTAGTATTATGTTATTATCAAGTCATAAATTTCAGATCATGCAACTTATACACATCCCCACTTCATATCACCATCATACTACATACACTATGTTTTAACAAAATTTTAAATACATCACCAACCAAGAGATACATAGTGTAATACAAAGTAAACCATAACTCATTTTACTAACTTTTGTTCTTCTAATGTGTAACAAAACTTCTCTATGCAATATTTTACTAATGTTCTTTTTTAGGAAACTTTCAGAAAACATTTGTTCTGCGACAAACATACTTACATTCTCATATCAAATGGTACATTTATCTGTCATTAATAAACATGCAGTCCAACAACGGAAATAAGATAGTACATCATTAGTCAAAATTTGATTCACAAAAACAGTCCCTAAGCTCGTAATTACAGAACAAAAGTAAGGGTAAACTAAATCACAACATAAAGCTGTCATCCTCCCAACTTACTTACAGCCTGTCATTGCCCCCACTGGTCGTTCAAACTTCAAAACTGAATATTAAAAACATAATCACAAGACGACAAAGTCTTACGTGTGACCATCTTTTTATATAAATTACACACAAAAACACATTTCCCTTCTCATCATCTCCTCTCCACACTATTCCCCTTGTTCACCGGAAACCGAGTCGACTCAGAGAGCCAAAATGGGTATATGCAGCTCGTACGAGTCGACACAAGTGGCGACGGCGAAGCTGATCTTGCAAGACGGGAGGATGATGGAGTTCACAACTCCGGTCAAAGTTGGTTACGTTCTACAGAAGTATCCCATGTGTTTCATATGTAACTCAGACGATATGGATTTCGACGACGCCGTTTCCGCCATTAGCGCCGACGAGGAGCTTCAGCTTGGACAGCTTTACTTCGCTTTACCTCTCAGCTGGCTTCATCATTCTCTTAAAGCGGAGGAGATGGCTGCATTGGCTGTTAAAGCCAGCTCTGCTCTCATGAGAAGCGGTGGTTCTTGCGGCCAAGATAAATGCCGGTGTCGTCGGAAATGTGTTACCCCGGTTATCTTCTCCGCCCGTAGAGTGGCGGCGGTGGGAACCAGCGGCGTGACGAGGAACGGGAAAAGACGCGGCGGCGGTGGTAGCGGGAGGAGGAAGTATGCGGCGAAGTTGCGTAAGATAGAGGAGGAGTAAAGGGTAGTTTGGGGATTTAGTTATTATCGTAGGGTTAAATTTTGTGAATATTTAGCTATTAAGGAGATGCAAATTGCATTTTGAAACGTGGGAAAAGTTTATCGTACTTGGTTTTACTAATTACTATCATCATATGATTGGATAACTGATTTATATCCCATATTTCAGACCCAAAAAAAAAAAAAAAACTCATGCTATGAGTTAGAGTTACAATTTTTTTTTTTTTTGGGTAAAATGTGAAGATTTTATACCATTTTTAAATTTGAGACAGAAGTTACAAAGATAACAAGAAGACAGAAAGACCGAAAAACTACAAGAAGAGACTCTAGTTACAACAGTCAAAACAAAAAGCGAACAAACAATAAGTTAAACACACATCACAGCAAATCCAGTAAAAGTTCGATAGGAAACACCGGAATCCGGAAATTTGCGCTGCTGCCAAAGTCCCAAAGAACTTGAGTCCTTATCGTAGTTGCCGCGATTTTATTGATCGTTACAACTGTATTCAAACCAAACGTTACCTTCACATAATATATTGATCAAGAATACTATATTCAAAACTAATTATATGCGGCATTCAAAATATTTAAGAAAAATAATCAACATACGTTATAATTCATTCAATCTCGACCATTTTTGCATCTCATGATCAATCCGGTAAGATTATCATGTTCCCATATCACTCTATGTGAACGCTAAGCTTAATATGTTGATCCATATTATTAAGAATAAGAGGGGCCATATGTTAATCCAAGTAGACTACATTTCGTGGATAAGAAAGGACCATGTGTCTAATTATCGTAACTTGACTGGAAGGTAAACTAAACCAAAAAAAGAAAGGAAAAAAAATAGTGTATTTATAACACGATGAGTCATGGAGTAAACACCAAATTAGTTATGAAATCCGTTTCAAAAAATTAAGAAGATTTTTTGTCAGTTAACCCACATTTACTGTATCTAAATTGTAAGTTGGCATTTCGCATGATCTATATATAAAACTATTGTCAGTACTCAATAGTTGCGTTGGTGATAAGAAAATAACAATCCACAAGGGTGCCAAAAACTTAGATACACATTTACTCCAAGATTAAGATGAACGTTTATATTCAGTTAAGCAAAACAACATACTGATTATCCGGTTATATAACCTTTTACTGATCACGTCACTAACAACAATTGATATGTCACCAACCTTTTATGATTTAGACTAACAACAACAAAATGAAACAAAAAAAAAAGGTTATGTCATTTCGTGTAATGACTACGATATCGCCGATCTAACTCTAAACTCTAATTTAATACTGACATTATTTACAGTTGTAATAGTGTAATGAAACATCACATAGACTTTGAGTGGCCCTACACGCTAGGGGTTAGGTCTGAGACGCATCACCCGATTTGGTCCCAGCTGGTGCATTACGACAAAGTCAATTTCTTGAGATTACGATGACATCTGATATATTTTCTTGCAATTGATAAACTATCCGATTGGCACCACATCACGCGATAGATTTTCCTGATGCGAGATTTCTTATGGCGTACTGCGTGCATATCTATATACTATTGGTAACCCGGTTTGGTTTTGTTGGTTCGGTTTATTCTTTTGCTATCTTTAGGTCCACTTGTATGTGAACTACACATAGCAAATGCTTTAGAACTATAATGAAGAGGGAAACAAAAGGGAGTGGGAGTAATAAAGTTCGGAGTAGACTTTAAATGAGACGGTACGTGCGGTGCCAAACCATGAGGGCCTACTTTTAAAAGCCCACTTATTCTTTTGTTTCTTGTGTATATATACGTGAAGAAATTTAATAAAATCAAATCATTTTATATTTTATACCATCATTTCTCTACTAGAATTATAAATTAGCAGACTACGCCAGAAAAAGTCAAAAAGCTAAAACCAAACATATAAACGCCAATGAAATGTAAACTGTACTCTTATGGAGCACTTTAAAGTGTACATTAACAAAAAACCAAACAACATGAAAAGAAAGAAAGAAAAAAGATAGAGAAAAAGAAAAGAGTTTTACGTTCATAAAGCTACCCGCCAATGTTTTATAAAAAGTTTGTTTATTCCCTCAAGTAAAAAAGCTTTTTGAGTTTGTCTTTAATATTTCAAAATAGTTCATCTATTTTCTTTATGCTTTATGTACAAAATAAGAAGAAAAGGTATAAAATAATCACCAAAACTACAATTATTTAGTAGTAATCACCAAAGTGCTAGGAAACAAATAAATAAATAAATAAGGGAATTGATTTATATATGTACACAGTACACTAATTCTTCTAAAACAAAAGACAACACAAACCAAAACATCATCCCGGATTGGTAGCCGAAAAACGGCAAGCAGTTTTTTCCCTTCTATCTCTATTCTTCTTCTACTCTCTCTACACTTACATTACATTCTCCTATACACTTCACCAATACATTAAAAGAAATAAGACTCCTGCAAATCAAAACCCTTTTCAAGAGGAACACATAAAAAAAACTCCTTCATCTAACAAGTTCTCTTGATATCAAATACCGAAACACGAAGCTATGAGGCGTCCATTCAACAATGCTCTTTCTTGATCTCCCCGAGTTAAGTTTCTTAATAGTTTTCTTCATTGTCTCGGGAAGACATTCTTGAATCATCTCCATCAATGCCACTTGACTCAAACCTGACTCTTTGCTAAAAGATTCAATGATCTTTGGCAAGACTAGTTTCTGATCTTTCTTAACCCCAAACGTTGCTCGAATGTACTCTTCTTTTGCTGTTTCTAGCTCTTGGTATATTCCCTTGGGCGTATAAACACGAATCTATAGCCAAAGAAAAAAACACATTCAAGATCTATCATCTTCCAAAGAGGATTACAAAAATGAAAGGTTTCTCTATACTTACCGCTGGATCAGAATGGTTGCCTGAACAAAGAGCAAAGTATAAGAGCGGCTCGGAATGCTCAAGTGAATATTCTTGATGCTCATCTCCGGTTCTGAACTTTCTTGGAATGAGTAATAACTTCAGCCACTACAAGTAGAAGAGATAAGCTTTAGAACACAGTCACATTGACAAATTTGTAGTCTTGAGATACGCAACTAGAAGCGAGTCTTACTTGGCCAGGACGAGGCATTTTGATGCGAAGAATATAGTTTTGTATCGCTTCTACGCTAACAATGCGACCTCCTATGTTGTAAGCTGGCTGCAAAATGTTAACCAGAGACCAAAAACTTTCAGTATCATTCTTGAAATCTTGAGACTTTAAGTCGTCTTCTTGAAGCAAAACCAAGAAAAGTGTAGATAATATTACCTTAGAGAGCAGTAAAAACCGCTTGCCATTGTTCTGTGGAATTCCATTTGCAAGAAATGTCTGTGATGGTGAAAACACAGCATAAGGTAAAATAATAACAGTAAAAATAGATCAAAGAAAAAGAGAGAAAAACCACTTACATGCATCACAAGAGCGTTATGTATGTTAATCCAGAACGCAAGTTTCTCTTGATGTGTAAGATTTCTTGGATCAACATTCTCTAGTTGCTTAATAAGAAAGCTGTATAAGTATAAACCAATGGCTACAATCAGCATCAAGAACTGAATGCAAGAACAAACCAAAACTCAGACAGCTGTGATTTTTAAGGCTGACCTGAAGTTCCGATTCATGAGGTCAAGCTCACGTCCTTTCCTATGGTTTCGATGAATCTGTGACACTTCTATCATTGAGCTATAAGGTCCGCTGAATTCAAACTGGTCATCGAAAGAAGAGTTTTTCCTGAAGCTTGGACTCCACATATCATACTGTTCTTGAGGCGAAAACTCGCTTGTTGATGATGGAGATGAGCTTGGGGACGAGAAACCATGGTTTATCGATGGAGGATCAGCGAGCTTGGAGTATATAGATGATACACACTTTATCATTTCCTCTGATAACTTGTTTGGAGTCATGAAGATGTGATCTGATATCCGAGTCCCCATGTGCTCTGCAAGACTTGCAGTGTTTGATCCATTTTGTACGTACTGTTGCATCAAAAAGCAAGTAAAGTTAGAGACTTTAATGTCAATACAAGATGATAGAAGAAACCATTGCAAATGAGACTTACTTTATTGTAACTTTTTTCAAACTCTAACGTCAAAAGTTATAGACTTTATAAACTCTAATGCCAATACAAGATTATAGAACCACTGAAGTTATTAGACTTACTTCTTTAATGGACAATGGTTGGGAGTGGCAGACGAATAATGAGTCTTCTGGTGGAGATATTCGGTTATTGAAAGTGGAACGTTGGTTAAGAGTGGATTGACAACGGCGAACACATGAGTCAATGTCCTCTTTCTCTGTAAAGCATTGATCTTTCAGTCTATTGTCGAATGAGAAGCACCGAGAATCGATTGTTGAGTTTTCTTGATTGAACTTCCGAGCAGCAGAAACTGGTTCTTGCAGTCTGTTGTCAAAGGAGAAGCCTTGAGAATCGGTTCTTGAGTGTTCTTGAGGAGCAGAATTTGGTTCCTTGAGTCTTTTGTCAAATGAGACACACCGAGACTCCGTGGCTGAGAGTTCTTGTCTGCATCTAAGACTAGGAGAATCTGGTTCTTGACTCTTCAGCCTGTTGTCAAAGGAGAAACACCGAGGCTCAGGTGTTCTTGAGAAGTCTAGACGTTTGCCTCTGAGAGTGGATTTAGGTGAAGTAGAGCTCTGTTGCTTCGATGTTGGAGACACAGAAGATTGATCAAATGCTCTACGGTACAGAGATAGAAGATACTGTTCCAAATGCGAAACTTCTAGCTCTAGCACTGCGATTTCTTTGATCAACTCTGTTGGAGGCTGCAAGCAAGAACATATAAGATCAAATCATTCATTGAGCTGCACAAGTTCAACATTTTCAACACAAGATGTTAAGTAATTTACCTTTGGAGTAGAGTCATTGATATTTCCAGAAGGTGTTTTATAGCCTAATGCCTTCTCTAAAGAGCCACGAACATCAAACTGGTTTTGTAATCTTTTCTCAAGCTCTTGAATCTGAATGTAATGTAAAGAAACCAAATTATGTGTGTGAAACAGATACAAAAGTAGAGAGAGCTACACAGAAGTTTAAACACAAACCTCTTGCTTCAGAGAGCTTTGGACTTTAACATCAGGCGATAGATTCTTCTTTGGTTCAACAGATTTATCACAGCAACGAGGTAAGTCCTGAGAAGAAACAGTTAAAAGAAACTAAGAATTACCTGTTGTTCTAGAGTTTTGTAAATCATAAACCAAAAGGAGTTTATAAGTTTAACTCACAAGCTTGAAGCGTTGAGAAGCAGCATTTAAAGAAGGATCAATGCTATTATCCTCTTCAAGCTTTTTCTTTTCAGGAATAGTCCAGCTAAAACAAGTGATCAAAATAAACAGTTGAAAGTTGAATCAGTTGAAACCCAGAAAAGATAAAGCAGAGATTTTGAGTAAAACTAGAACAGAAACCAAACATTGTATGAGAAGTACATAAAGCTTCAATCTTTTAGTCCTAAAACCTAAATTCGACAACAAAAGACCCAAACTTTGACACATCTAGCATCGAAGTTACTTTATTTTCAACTACCCAAGTTCTCGAATTTGAGAACTTCACCCAAAAAAAATGAAAACAGAGCTAAAGAAGAAAGTGGTAATTACATAAAGCTTCAATCTTTTAGTCCTAAAACCTAAATTCGACAACAAAAGACCCAAACTTTGACACATCTAGCATCGAAGTTACTTTATTTTCAACTACCCAAGTTCTCGAATTTGAGAACTTCACCCAAAAAAAATGAAAACAGAGCTAAAGAAGAAAGTGGTAAAATTGACAAACCTCTTGGACCGAGTGTGACTCTGTTTCTTGTCTTCAAATCCCATTTCTGAAACCAAATTAAGTAAAATCGTTGATCAATTGAAGCAAGGAAGTTTTAAAATCAGGAAAATATAAGAAACTGGAGCTTAGAAGAAACAAAGCTTCTTACTTAGTAATGATCTCAAAGAGAGAAGTAGAAGAAAAAAATCTGTGAAAATGGGTCTTTGGCTTAGAGACAGAGGAAGAAACAACTGATTTGATGGTTTTCTTCAGATTTGTGAATCATTAAGAAACTAAACTCCAAAAGAAACAACCATCACTTGTCTTCTTCCACCATTGGAAAAACAAATCTGAGGAGTTTCTTCTGATAGCGATTAATTTTTTCCTCTCTCTGCTATGGAAGAAAGAACATATATACGGATACAGCCAAAGATATGTAGCAAAGATTTGATGTTTTTCTCCTTAGCTATCTCTCTCACGCGCGCAAATACAGGGAGATATACACACAGAGAAGAGCTTAAAAAGAGTGTAAGAGAATTGGGTTTAACTTTTTGACCCTAGAGAGAGAATCTCACATCATCACTCTCTTAGCCTTTAACAACCTTTAGAAACTCTCTTTTGCATTAAAAGCACAACATTTTACGTGGGATATCGATATACGTAAAACGATTATTAAATTATTAAAACTTTTTCATGATTTGCTAAATAATACTACTTCCTTTTTACAAAAAAAATGTTTTGGTTGAGTGAAGAAAATGGTCGTCATTCACTCACTTTTTTACTTTGTATATACAAAATTATTCTGTTAGGGGCGGTGGTTAAACAAGAAGTCTTTGATAATTAGTAAACAAAAGTAATTAGCGGAAAATAACATGTACAAAACAAGCCAGAGGGTAAAACAATCTTGGGACTTTTTGTGATGAAAGAAACGATAACAAAAGGAGACAAAACTAAATATTTTATACATATCTTTTCTTTTGTCAACATTTGAACGACTTTCATTTTTAAAATCAAAAATATACATTGCTGATGACCTATCAAAGAAGAGCTACTAAAAAAGTGAAACAATAGTATGGGCTTGTTGGAATCTAAGTGGGAGTTGTTGAACTATCGCATTGCACACTGTCTCGTTCTATTTCTTCTGCCTCATAGGATTATTAGGGTATGTTTTGTTTTCTGCTTATTTTCTTGTTACATTCTCTTATCTTTTGTACTTATTCCTAAATGTTTAATTACTTCTAAACATACCTATTCTTCTTAGGTTTTTTTATCTTATCTTATGTATATGAGCTTGGTAGCCAACTATATACCTGAGTCCAATTAAAAAATGAGCTAAAGACGAAAATAAACAAACAACATAGATTGCATAGGAAACTTAAGAAAGAATCTAGATTATAGTATAAATTTGCATCTCACTCGAGTCGTTGGTGCTTTAGGCCAACTAATAAAGATTACATCGACTATTAAACCACTAGCCAGAAATTTAATAAAAACTACTTAGGTTCATGGTAATATTTCCTCAAGCTCTCCAAACAAGAACTCTCCGAACAACCACGATTATACATTTGTCCAAATGATTTGACGTTTTAATGTTTCTTGGTCACAATTTAATTATTGACAAGTCCGTAGCCACTTGGTTGACAATCTTTGCTCACTATTTCATAACCATTAGATTTCCTTTTTGTCGTCAACTAATGTACAAAATTGTGCTGTAAGAATCATACGTACTAAATAGTAAAAACATCTGAGAGTTGTTAATCAATCAAGCTTTTGGGATCAAAATTCAATTTAATTATTGGACATACAGTCTATAAACTTGAGATAACTGTTTGCCCGTGATTAAAGTTAAAACCAGAAGAAAAAAATTATATACCCGTGATTGTGAAAATAGATTGGTAAACAAGATATAAAAAGTATTATTTCAATATTTTCGCCTAGATTACTGTTAAAAAACAAAACAATATTAAAAAAACTAGAAAAACTATTCTCACATAGTCACATAGTCTATTTATAATACATATATATAGACAATTTTCCCTCCAGAAAACTGTTTATCTCCGAGACAGATAGGAAAAGAGACATAGGATGCTTGCTGTAAAGGGAAAACTTAGCAATGGGGCTAACAAGTTTACTTTTCTTTTCGTTCTTCTTTTATTTCACTTTTTGTATTTTAATTACTTTTTGAATTAACGTCAAATAGCCTGATACCCGAATTGTCTTCCAGTGCCAAGAAGACTAACGTTTGTCAAAGAATCCCAGGAAAAATAAAATTATATTTTTAAAACCAAAAAGGTGACATCTCCATAATAAAAAGTAAGAGTAGGAATTTTATTACTAGTGTTGTGTTATTTGGTGATATAATTCAACAGTCAGCTCTTGCTACTCCTTTTTATTAAAATAAATATGAACTGAAAACTCCATTTTCTCATATAACTATTTAGAAGCTTGAAATTTAGTATTTCACACATTATATCAGTACATAAGTGTATGGAGTTGAACAATCCGGTCTTCAGATATTAAATTAGCTCTAAATCGTTTAGGTGATTCGCTTAACAAACATTAATTTACTGGAAAGATCCAAAACTTTTCTTACATAGAGATTGAAGAAAAGGCCAAAAAGCTTGTCGATTATATATTTAAAACAAATTGGACGCTAGTGAATTCAGAAGTGATCGTTAGATTGACCAATTTAAATTTTGATTGATTATAATAGTAATAATTTGTGATAATCTAGACAAGGTACTGAGCTCGGTAATAGTGTTACAACTTCTTATTTGCACGGTGTCGGGGACACAAATTACGGTAAAATTCACGTTTCACCACTAAACACCGTTCCTTTTTAATATAATGGGGACTTCATATAAGATAGAACAATATGATGGGTATTTATAATAATTTATTTGAAAAAATAACAAAAGAAGTATGAGATCGGTGATTTATGGCATGTGGAGAGCTAAATGCGAAAAGATTATATCAAGATTTGGCAGGTGAGAGAGACAAACATGCTTTATTAATGAAACTTAAACTAAGATACATTCTGAGTTATGAAGTGTAATAAATTTGCAGATTTAGATATCAACCACAAAACGTCTTCAAATATTTAAATGATGCACATGAAGTTAGTTACTTAAATTTTGGTCAATATATTGGATTCTGGTTTCTTAATTCCATCGTGCCGTAAAAATTCATTTTCTTCGTACGAGCTTAATATATCTTTTACTATACAATATGATTAAGAACTATCAGTTGGAGACCTGGGGGTTATAAAAATAGAAAACAAAAAGTTGGGGCAGTTTGAGATTAAAATAATAAAAAGGGGTTGAAAACGGAATCATACAAATAAGAGATGAAAAAGCTGAACTTTACAAAGGCAATTGGACAAGAGAGTCAATGCCAATCATAACTAGCAAAAATAAGACATCACCTTTAATTTCACTTTTTGCTCACTTGTAACTCACGCGCTTTAACCAACACTGTAGTACACAAGTAAAAAGTCTTGCAAAACATTTCTACAAAACCAAGAAATTTTAATATTTTTATTTAGTTCTCGCGTGACACTGTCTGACCCATAAGACCATAATGTAGTTTGCAATAATATTATTATCCCATGCATCTTTTATATAAAAATGATCTCATACTATACGAAATGTTTTTTCCCCTTCTAATTCTAGTAACGGGAGGATGTCATGGTCTCATACTCTCATGGATGTTCAGATTAATATTAAGGATCACCAGCTCACTATGTCCATGATTAAGATCACTGTATGAATTCATTATAAATCATAAATTAATCTGTAAACCTATAGATTGTTTCTCCAAAAGAATGGCGGTGACTTCTTCTTATGTTTCGTAGATATATACAATCATACACACACATATATATATTCTCTGAAGTCAAAATGAAAAACAAGTCAACTACCAGAGTCAGCTTCCTCCTCACTGTCAAAAATATGTATATCAATTTTCAATGATTGGTTTTGCCCTATATGTGTAAAGGACACGATGATGTTTTTTACTACATTAAAATTTACCAACCATTATTAAATAGGAGTATAATTCATAGTTCATACATCAACGATATGAAAACGTAAAATGGTAAAACAAATGTTTGTAAATGCTCGTGATTAAATAGGAAATTGGGATTTTAATCTGGTTTGTTCCGCAATTCTACCAACTATAAAGAAAAATAAAGTTAATATGGGTGCTGGCCAGATGTAATGGGTCCAATAAATTGTATCAAACATAATCACTTGTTTGGTGAAAGCATCCAACAAGAATTGGGACTTTGTCTTCCAAATTGTTAAGCACAATTTATTTCTTACAAGAAGTGTTTTTAAGCACATTTTATTTCCAAACATTATCACTACTGATGCCCAATGTATGTATACCATACGTTTTTGAGGAAGAACAGAGTCTCATTCTCGACATATCTAAACAAAGTTTGAGAAGAACTGGATGGATGTTACACAAACAAAGTCATAAGAGACAATTATATGAGAGATTCTGTTGCGACCTATCTCCATTTGGTTACGGTTATAGTTCACTGCATGTCAACAAATGTTACAAAATCTAGATATATACTAATATAAGAATTTCAGATTTCACTGCATGTCAACAAATGTTAGAATGTTTGGTGGATAAGCCGACAAAAAACAAATTGGTGGATAGTCCATATATGGGCCTTAAGAAATTCTCTCAGACATAGTAAATGGGCTTTTTAAAAAGAGAAAGCCGAAGCCTCTGGTTTAGACACAATCACACAACTAATCAATTTGTAGAATGGGATTTGACTACACTGGTCGGTGGTTGGAGACTTGAAGGTCATCATAATCAATATATATATATATATATATATATATATATAAGTCACTTTTGAATATGTGGAATCGAAAGAAAAAAAAAAAACTTGGTACATGTAAGTCTAAATCAGTGATATGATATGTAGACTGTCATTCAATTAGAAATAGTGATTTAAATCAGTGAAAAATCAGTGAAATATGTAGACTGTAAATCTCTATTTGTATGTATAATAAGGCTGCTCTGTCTTTGGGTTTCAGTTTCGTTTTAATCAGGAACTGTTTGTTGTAGTTACTTTCTTTGCCTTTTCCATGTTTTGGTGATGCTTGTAGTATTGTACTTTCAGGTTGTTTCAGACCTCACAATCTAATATTTATTTATATAAAAAAAGGCAGACCAGTTATATTTTTATAATTGATAAATACTGAAGAAGTGAAATATAAATCAGTCTATAATTAATTTACCAGCTAAGCATTAACCCATAACATAACAAAAACCACCCCCATTTAACTCGGTCTCATTATACCTGTAAGCAGATGTATACATACATGTATACATATATATATAGATATATGCATATATATATATATTTTCCTTTCCTATAGATTACTCTAATTTTAAATCAGTAAGCAACTTATAAACCACACAATAATAAAAAAGTTATCTCTAGAGCATAGAAATTTTATCTTGCCTTTTTCGACATTCTGTCCATGGTACTACATATGCCCAATTACCGATGCACTCGACCTAATAAATCTATGAAATAGTTTCATAAATCTCAAATTCCATAGATTCAACAACCTTCTCTATTCTCTAATTTTGCATCTACAGAGGTGTGACCTTCCATGCCCAAAAACCAAAATCTTTATAGGGTAAAAACATTTGCTTTTCTGCTCTCGATACTTATGTCACATACATGATGTGTTTCCCCACTTTATATAATTCCTTTTTTTTTTTCGGGCATTATCGTTTGTTCTTTTTTTTTTTGGTTTGGTTTGGTTCCTCTTTCGTGACCTAGCCTTTTTGATTCCGCCATGTCTGTTTCCATGTGTTACCTGACCTTAGAGTAATAAAAATAAGATCTTTATGCGAAAGATTGTGTTTTGTGTGCATTTTTAACATTTTTTTTTTGTATGGGCACCTGGGTTTGATTGGTCATGTTAGTTGAATCTTCGAATTGGTACTATCTCTAATCTATTCTGTGTCTCTTTGATCTCTATTGGAATTGGACCCACTTTTTTTTTTATATCTTTAAACTCTCTATGTGTTATCGAACTTACTTCAACCAATTCTCTGTAATGTAGGGTTTAGATCAATTCTCGATTTTTCTTCTGTGTGATGATTTTTCCTTGTGGAATTTTAGGGCTTTAGCTAATTGTTCATCCCCATTTAAGGTCTGATCAATTCTGTATAGCTTGATTAGTAGATTATCAATCTAATGTTATGTAATAATAATAATTGCTTGAAAAAAATCTTACCTTCTGAAGAAATTTCTAGTGGGTTAATGTCAAAAATTTGATTCATATCGATTAGGAAGAGAATTGATACAGGTTGTTTGTTTTTTTTGTTAATTTTTTTTTCTTACATTGATTCTTGTTTTTTTTTTTTCTTTCTTCTTCAGAATGTGTGATTTTGTCAAACTCTGGGTTTAATAAAGAAGTGAGATAATCTATAAGTGGTGGTTATGGAAGTTATATCAACAACTTCTGGTGGTATCGTTATGGATGAATTGCTACTTGACGTTGATTTTGAGGAGGCAAAAGCTACTGAAATGTTGCTGAAGCCTGAGCCAGATGATTCAAATGCAGAGAAGCTTAGTACCGATTTGGTTATTGAAGAACCTGAACCTCTTCGTAGTAATAATAATGGTGAAGGAGACGACTCTCCTTCTGAGCCTAAATGGCTACAAGAAGACGAACCTATAGCTTTATGGGTTAAGGTAAAACATAATAATTCATATGGTCTCATAATTTGGAATCTTGAATTCATATGGTCTTGGAATCTTAGAACATGAAATCTTGAATGCAAATAGTCTCAGAATTTGGAATCTTGAATTGATATGGTCTCAGAACATTGAAATCTTGAATTTGATATGGTCTCAGAACTTGGAATCTTGAATTCATATGGTCTAAGAATATTGTAATCTTGAATGCATATGGTCTCAGAATATTGTAATCTTGAACTCAAATGGTTTCTTGTTTTTGTCTTTGTGTTGTGTTGTAGTGGAGAGGGAAGTGGCAGGCAGGGATAAGATGTGCGAGAGCGGATTGGCCGTTGACGACATTGAGAGGGAAGCCAACGCACGAGAGGAAGAAGTATTTTGTGATATTCTTCCCGCACACGAAGAACTACTCGTGGGCGGATATGCAGCTCGTTAGATCCATCAACGAGTTCCCTGACCCCATCGCGTATAAGTCGCACAAGATCGGAGTCAAAATGGTTAGAGATTTAACCGTCGCTCGGCGCAACATTATGCGAAAACTTACCATTAGGATGCTCAAAATAGTTGATCAGTTCCACTATGAGGTAAAATGAAGCTTAGAAACTAAAAGTATTGATTTTGGAATATTACAAGAAGTGTTTGGTTTTAAGATGTTTTTCGAATGTTGTTGCAGGTTGTGGTTGAAGCAGCTAAAGATATAATATTCTGGAAAGAGTTTGCTATGGAAGCTTCTCGTAGCACAAGCTATCATGATCTTGGAAGAATGCTTGTGAAGCTTCATAGTGTAAGAAGCTCTCTCATTGCTCTTAACTTGTTTTTGTTTTGATTTCTTGTGTTAATGTTTCGTGTTTTTTCAGATGATTTTGCAACGATACATGAATCAAAACTGGCTCGAGAACTCGTTTTGCTTATGGATACAAAAATGTAACGATGCAGTGAATGCTGAGAGCATTGAGTTGCTGAATGAGGTAACAAAACGGCTCTATTCTGTTTCTTGTTCATACTTTTGACCATTTTTGATCTTGGTTTGTTTGTTGTATAGGAACTTGATAACTGTATCAGATGGAATGAAGTCAAATCAGTTTCTGACTCTTCTTCTCAGACGCAGCTAATGGTGTTATCAGAATGGAAAACGTGGAAGCACGACACCAGGAAATGGTTCTCGATATCTCGTCGCACTGTTGGAGAAGTAGCTGAGCAGAGCAATAGCAGCAAAAGCGTCTTCGACTCGGACGTTCAAGCTAGCCGGAAAAGACCGAAGCTCGAGATTCGACGCGCAGAGACTACAAACGCATCGCCGCAGCAAGAACTGCCTGCGATTGACTCTGAGTTCTTTAGTCAGCGAGACAGTGTGATGAAGACGCCGGAGAATGGTTTAGACTTATGGGACGGCATTGTCGTTGAAGCTGCCAAAGAGGCTGTGAATGAACAACCGTCTCGTTTACAAGTCCCGGTCATGAACGAACCGGCGGTTGTGGTGAAGAAGCCGTTTGGTTCGGGGAACAAGAGCCAGCAATGCACGGCGTTCATCGAAGCGAAAGGAAGACAGTGCGTGAGGTGGGCGAACGAAGGAGATATCTACTGCTGCGTGCACTTGGCTTCTCGTTTCACGCCGAAGTCTGCCAAGAACGAGGGATCTCCTGCTGTTGAGACACCGATGTGTGGAGGCACTACAGTTCTTGGTACGAAATGCAAGCACCGGTCTCTCCCCGGGATGTTGCACTGCAAGAAACACCGTCCTCACTCGGAGATTGAGGCGAAACATGTTCACTCTCATCCGCTGAAGAGAAAGGTCTCGGAGATCATGCCGAGCTTTGAACCAGATTTAGCGCCGTTTCGAGAAATGGAAGGAGGAAGCAGCGTGTCCAATGGAGCCACGAGCTTCACTGAGATGCTTAAGCAGTGTAGCAACGAGGATAACTTGTGTGTAGGTTCTTGCTCGGGGAAGAGCTACGTTTCTTGTCAAGAGTTCGCTACGAAGCATTCGTTGTACTGCGAGGTGCACCTTCCGAACTGGCTCAAGCGTGCGAGGAACGGGAAGAGCCGGATTATATCGAAAGAAGTGTTTGTAGATCTTCTGAGAAGCTGTTCATCTCGGAAGGAGAAGTTGCCTCTACATCAAGCCTGTGAGATCTTCTACAAGCTTTTCAAGAGTCTGTTGTCTTTAAGAAACCCTGTGCCGATGGATTTACAGCTTCAGTGGGCGATATCAGAAGCTTCGAGAGAGGCTGAGGCTGGAGTTGGTGAGTTCTTGATGAAGTTAGTGTCTCATGAGAAGGAAAGATTAGCTAGGATATGGGGTTTCGGTGCTAATGAAGATGAAGAAGAAGATGCATCAATGTTTTCTTATGATGAAGATGAGGATGATGATGAAGAAGGCGAGGAAGCCAGAGACGGACATAACTTGTCCTTTGGTGGATTTGCTTGTGCTATTTGCTTAGACTCTTTTGTCAACAGGAAGCTTTTGGAGATTCATGTGGAGGAGAGACACCATGTCCAGTTTGCTGAGAAGTGTATGCTTCTTCGTTGTATTCCTTGTGGAAGCAACTTTGGAGATCAAGAACAGTTGCTTGTCCATGTTCAAGCTGTGCATCCTTCAAGAACAGTTGCTGCTTCCGAGTCGTCTCAAAAACCTGATTCGCAAATCGTTGCGAGCCAAAATGCAAACAACGGAGGAGGCGTGCATAAGTATGTTTGCAAGTTCTGTGGGTTGAATTTCAACTTGTTACCTGACCTTGGCCGTCACCATCAAGCAGAACACATGGGACCGGAACAAGCCAGCTCTCGTGGCGGTCCAAAGAAAGGTTTGAGGCTTAATACCTACAGGATGAAGTCTGGTAGGCTCAGTCGTCCGAACAAGTTCAAGAAAACTCTTGGAGCAGTCTCTTACAGGATTAGAAACAGGAGGAGGATGCAAGGCTCAAAGCCGCTCGGCGCAGAAGGAAAAACTGGACTCTCGCCGCCAGTGAATGATAATGGGAGCTTTGATGCTTCAACAGATGCTCATTGCTCTGTGGTTTCGAACATATTGTTCTCAAAGGCACAGAAAGTGATGCACCGTCCTAACAACTTGGATATTCTCTCTGCTGCTCGATCAGCTTGCTGTAAGGTGAGTCTTGAGACCTCGTTGGAAGCTAAGTTCGGGAGTTTGCCTGAGAGGGTTTATCTAAAGGCAGCGAAACTCTGCGGTGAGAATGGTGTACAAGTGCAGTGGCATCAGGAAGGATTCGTATGCTCTAATGGATGTAAGCGTTTTAAAGATCCGAATCTTCTCACTCCCTTGGTTCCAAGGCAAGAGAATGACCGGTTTCCGATGGCTATGGACGTCGGAGAAGCTTCTAATAAGGAGTTGGAAGTGGATGAGTGTCATTGTATCATGGAAGGTCATCATTTCAGTAAGAGACCGCTTGGAAAGTCTGCGGTTTTGTGCAGTGATATAAGCTTTGGTAAGGAGCCAGTTCCTATATCTTGTGTCGTCGATGAGGATGTTTTGAATTCGGAATTGCTGAATGAGAATCCTTGGGAAAGTTTTAGTTATGTTAGTAAATCATTGCTTCATCCGTCAATGGATGTGGCTAAAGAGGTATCTATCTTACTTTGTTCTTAGCTCATTGGAGTTCTTGAAACAGAGTTGTGACTAAATGTTTTATAACCTTTTGTTCACTGTTTATGATTCAGAATCTGCAGCTTAAGTGTGGCTGTTGGGGTGCAGTGTGCTCGCCTGTAACTTGTGATCATGTTTACCTTTTTGGTAACGACTTTGAGGACGCTAGAGACATATTTGGAAAGTCTATGAGGTTTAGATTCCCATATGATGACAAAGAACGGATCATCTTGGAGGTAACCTTTCGTTACTTCTCTATCTATCTATGGAAGTGGCAATGATATTGTGGTCAAACTGTGAATGTTTCCGAAAATGTTACAGGAAGGTTATCCAGTTTATGAATGCAATAAGCTCTGTGGATGCCCTAGAACATGTCAGAACCGAGTTTTGCAGAACGGGATTCGCGTGAAGCTTGAAGTTTTCAGAACAGAAAGCAAGGTGTGAATCACTTTGAGGCGCTATAAATCTTGTTTTGCTTCAGTTTTCAATATCTATGAATGATTTGATCCACAGGGATGGGGGTTACGAGCTTGTGAACATATACTGCGCGGCACATTCGTCTGCGAGTTCATTGGAGAGGTTATTGACCAGGAAGAAGGAACCAAGAGGCGAAACCAGTAAGCGTTTTTCATCGTCTTTTTCCATTGTTGAAACATTTTGGAGCAAAAACGTGAAAATCATACTATTTGGTTTCTTTATAGGTATGGAAAAGAAGGTTGTAGCTACATACATGACATTGATGCCAACATGAACGACATTGGTAGATTAATCGAAGGAGATACTGATTATGTTCTTGATTCTACTGCTCATGGAAATGTCTCTAGATTCATCAATCACAGGTGAGTTTCAAGAAACCGGTCTTTAACCGAAGCATAAACATGACTAATTGATTTCAAATCTTTTTCCATCTCTACAGCTGCTCTCCGAATCTTGAAACTCACCAAGTTGTTGTGGAAAGCATGGAAGCTCCTCTTGCTCATATCGGTTTCTATGCAAGTGTCGATGTAAGACTCTTCTTCTTCTACTCTCTTTGCTTGAAAGAAGTGTTGGACCAAATTTGATCATTGTTGTGTTTGTAAAAACAGATAGCTGCAGGAGAGGAGATTACGAGAGACTATGGACGCAGACAAGGACAAGAAAATGAACATGAATGCCATTGTAGAGCTATAAATTGCAGAGGTCGTCTCTGTTAGATTTTTGGTTCTAGGTTTTTACATTCTTTGCAGATTTTTCGAATTTGTTTCAATAATTTCCTTTTAGCTTTTTTTTTTTACTTTTTTTTTCTCCCTCCATTGAATATTTAGACAGCTTTGGATAATGTAATTCTGCAATTTCTTCAGTATTTATCATAATCATCATTCATTACATGAAAAATGTAACAGCTCAAATCTTGATTTCTCCTTTCTGGATTGTGAAGAACCAAAAGGGAAGTCCATAGCCAAAGGTTGCAGTTGTAGCCATCCCTGAAATCAAGTTTTGAAAATGTCAAACCGTTATGATCTAATCCAAACTTAACCGAAGTAAACCAAAACCGAAATGTTGTTTCAAACTCTTTATAAGATTGCTATGTTTCTGCTTCTTCTTACCAAAGTCAATGAATTTCTTCTTCTGTTTGGATTTTGAAGAAGAAGCTTGTAGTTGCAGAATCATGGAAGCAATCACCAAACCGTTTCCGATCTTCTCTCTGACCACTCTGTGAGTGAGATCTAAAGAAAAGACTCCGACTTTCTCTGTTATGACATCCTCTGTAACTACTTTAACTAACAAGAACAGAGCCAAGCTAAGAGCTGTTTTAGTAATCTGTCTGATTCTTCTCGAATGCGATGTTCTTTTGCAGTTAATCAGATTAACTGCAAAAGCCAGTGTGTACAGAGGAAACCAAAAGTACCAATCTGCAAGAAACAGAAACTGTGGAATTATACATAATCTGTAGAGGATTGAAGAAGAAAGTAAATGATTTTTTGGAGTACCAGGATCATTAAGCTGGACAGACGCAGAATAAGCAAACAAAATCGCCATTAAAAGAGAGCAAACCCTAACAACATTTCTTGGTTTTTCCATAACTTTCTTCAAGAATCTTGAAGGTCAAATCCAGATTGTTTTGTGGAAATAGATCGCAGGGTTGATAAGATAACCGATCCGATTCAAATTAAAATCCGGTTTGATTGTTTTTCCTCCGGTTCTCTTTGATAATAGTAGAGAAAGTGCAAGAGAATGAAAGTAGGCCGAAGCCCAGAAGCCCAGTTAGTACTAAGGTTTTAATTTTCATTATTTATTTCAAATTAGGTTTTGTTTAAAAAAGATTTGATAAACAATTAGGTTTAGTTATTGCTTTATTCTGTTTTCGACGTGATGATCAAGATTGCAAGCGAGATTAAGAAACTGAAAAAAATCCGCGCAAATGTCCTGGATAACGTGTTAATCAGAATCATAGTTGTTATACCGTAACAACAATCTGTGAAGGACAGAAAACTATGAGAAAGAAGAGCATGCATCACTCAAAACTCAAATGTCAGTTGTATGTATGGATTCATTCCAATGATCTTGTTGATATTTCATCCGACCACGTCAGTTAATTGTATCACAAACACTATATATGATAAACAAGTTCTATCAATTATGTGTGTATATAAAAGGAACGCGATATGAAGTTTTCCCATTTAGAAACGACCAAAATTTATAAGTCAATATGAAGATAAACCAACTAAAACAGTTTGTGCCTTAAGAAACTTTCTTTTGACACAAATTATGCACCTAAATGATCTAAACAAAACAGTTAAACAGTAGGCAGAGCATGTAATTTTTCTTGTCAACAGTTTCGTGGATGATTATGTGACAAGCGAAGGTAGAAATTGAAACAAGTTAACTTTATTTTTAATAGCAACGACTTTTATCCATTCGGTGAATAGTGTTTGTGTGAAATTATGTAGACACGGACTATTTCTTAATTGGAAAAATGATTAGGAGGCCACACTTCACATCACATGGAGATGAGACAACAAAAAGATACGGACTATCCTCTAAATTAACTATTCCAACGATAGTGTACCTTTCACTGATCTCCAATCATTCTATTATGTAACCCCAATACATTTATTGTATACTTATTATTTACATTAATGCACACATATAACGTATTCATTTTACAACGTATTTATGTCGACCAGCACATGTCTCCTAAATTCTTAATTGTTTCTATAGAGCTTATTTGCTACGATATTTGCGGGGAAATAAATGGCAAACTGTAATTAAAGAACTTTTTTTAATGGATGATTTTAATGAATAGTGTGAATCGTGTAGTGTATGAATAGCAATAAAGCATGCTATACTGTATTAAAAACTAACGTATCATAGTTACAAGTGTATTTATTAAAAAATAAATATAGCGTGTCTTGAGAAGAAAAAAAATCATAGCAGTTCTTGTCTTATTGTACGATTCATAACTTTAACATGTGCTCGTTATACAGAATAAAATTCCCAAAAATAGACTAAATCCAAAACTTAGGCATTTGTTCATATGTAATTATGTTTGTGTGGTCGAGTATTTAAAACAAAGTTTTGTTGTTGATTTTAGTGAGGGGACCTATTTGGTCATAAAGTATGATTGTGTGATGGGTAGTCATCGGATTCGGCGATCGCTAAATTACATTAAATCATGGGCCCAAGCCCAATACGATTGTAAATCGGCCCCACATATTTTCTCAATTCTTAGACCGGAGAAAATCATAGGGCCCACACAAGTTGGTTTCTTCTCTACTACTAAATACTAATCCTAAATATATCTCCAAGAACAAAACATACTTACTATGACTTCATATTTATCATCATAGAAGCACTCTTTAAACAGTAATTGACAGAATACCGACTATGAGTCTTAAACTTTCTAATTAGTTCTCAAAATACAAATGTAAGTTACTGCAATTCATAGGTTCAATTTATTCCTCGATCGGTTTAGTAGAATACTACTATTGTCTATTATGAATCATGATTCATACTTTGTTATTGATGATAAATTATTTTGTACCATGACTATTAAACGGTTTCTACACGCGCATGAATTAGTAATCATAGATTAAGAAAACATAAGTACGTAAAAATGAATGATTAATTATCGCAAGACTTGTATATTGAATTTCATCACAAACTCAAGAGTTAATTAAGTCTCAGCCCATTAAAAAGGTTCGAAAAACATACATTACTTTTTCTTAAACAAACAAAACATCCAACCGGTAACACGAAGTCACGAACCCATATGTTCAAAGCCAGCTTAGCCACTTGAACACTCACCGCTCACATGAAAAATATAATAATTCTAGAGTTTATGTATGCATGACATAAAAACTCCATCATGCATGTTAAAACCATGCAATATATATCAACATAGACAAACATAATTTGACAGCAGTACAGCATATATATACTTGCATATGGATTATCAAAAGGCAGGCCCTCCAATATTAAAACCAAGAATCTAACACTCATGCATATGGATTTTCTTGTCACGTATATTTATGTTTTCTTTATACAAAAGACAAAAGTAATTGATATTTTTAATTTTTGTATACCAGCCAAAAGATAATAATGAATTATATCAGTATGTAAATGTTCTAATTAAAATTCTTTTTCTAAGAGTATGGTAGTTAAAGGACAGTGGTCAGACAAGAAGGGTTAAAAAATGGACCACTATGATTGAAATAAATGTTCATAGTAAATTAAATATCATATGCATTTAATGAATTTATAAGGTCAGGCTGGAATGTTGTTTATTCAGAAAATTACTTAAGCTTTTACAGAATCATTTTAGTATAATTGTAATTGTTCGTGCAAAATCATTATTCGCTAGTCTCAACAGGCTTAAGACTGTTCGACACATAAAAAAATGAGGCAAATCTCCACACAAAAAGTGGACTGAAAAAGACTGCTAAGTAATAAGTGGACTGTTTAAAAAATTGATACAAGTTATATGTCCATATGAAACTTCACTTTCGCGGTAGAATATTTTCAACCTCCAAATGACGAATGAAATAAACTTACTTTTGAAAGTGACCCTCCTTGATTCTCTTACATAGAAAAAAAAACGTACAAACATTAATTTGACAAAGTAAGCGAACGAAATTATATACCGCATGAACGAAATAAGTGATTAGTTTGTAAATAATTCATATTGATAATATGACATCATGTTCCCTATTGTTTGGTTGCACTAAATTATCTACGAAAAGTTAAAATGTCAAATAATCGTGTAAGATTTATATTGCCAATATCCGGGTCATTCTGGGATCATGGAGTATGTATACTTAGAATATAAAATTCATTATCAATACGGGATTAGGTAAAACGTATAGTCGTTCTTGTCTAAATTTTTTTTATTGAAGTGAGGTGTAAGGAAACCCCCTTTTAGAACAAATTAAGCAATGAGTCCCCATTATAAACAAAGTAATGAGTAGCACCATGGAATGAGCTTAATGCTCTTTTGGGGAATTACAATGTCACCGTCTCGATTGAGATATGCCCAATATGACATGTAAGTGTAACCAAATTTTTGGAGTTTTAGGGAAGTTGTGTTGGTAGAGGGAAAAAAATTTAAAAGGTACTGAAAATATATTGACCAAACAAGAATTCAATTTACGTTCAAACTAGTTTAATATAAATATACTGAAAAGTAATACAATTGTGAATAAGTCGACCTAGTGTCCCAAACATGTTTTGTTGCCATCACTAAACTAAGTAGCACATAGTTGTAGTAAGTAGGGATTAGTTGAGGTGATAAATTTGATTATACAAGCAGAGTGATCTCACTTAATTAATTTGACATGGCGCTTTCCTACTACTTTGTCGTTTATCAGTAGAATCAAATGGAAGAGATGCGAAACAAGGTTTTGTCAAATGGAAGAATCCTTAAGTACTACTCAAAATTTCAAATTAAAAATATGTACACATCATAATCTAAAATAATGATAATTTTAAAATAAATTCTAGAAATTCAGCAAGGACATCAATTTGGAAAAAAAAAAAATGTGCATAGTTACAATCTATAAAACAAATTTATAGAAATTTTCGGGTATCATTTTATATATGTATTTCTCTTCTTCTTACGAGAGGGAAAAAAATAAAAAAAAATAAACTTAGGTATGTGTAGACTGTAGAGGCAGAAAAAAAACACATATATTTCGACGAACAAAAACGAAAAAATCCACTATAATAAATTGATTAATTATATAAATGGAGAAACGAGAGCAGACTAAAAATCTCCAAAGTCTCTAACGGAGAATGAAGGGTTCTTATTATGATCAGGCATGTTGCCAGCGTGGTGTAGACCAAGCGTAAGTGACACGTCACCAGCTTGTTTGGTCCCGAATCTTATGACATTCACACCATCGTCGACGTGGAAGTCACTGACGTCTTGTTGACACGTGGCGACGGTGAAAGCGTCTGAAACGCCGTGAGAAGCGGCGGCGACGGAGGAGGGAGGAAAGAATGAAGAGTCGTTTTCATGAGGTGTCGACGTCATCGTCGTTGTTGTTGTTGTTGTTGTTGTTGTTGGAGTTTGTGCAGTTATTGTCTGAACGAGAGTGAAGTTGCTTTCATTGGGTTTCGTGTCGTTGTTGTTTGTTTGTTGCTGTCTTCTTTGTTGCTGATAATCTTCTTTTTGATTTTCCTCCTCCTCCTCTTCTTCTTCTCTTTCTTTTGCTTCTTGTTGATACATTTCTTCAACCATTGGTTTCCATAGACGAACCCTAGCATTTATAAACCAATTTGACACCTGAAAAACCATGAAAACAAACCATGAAATAGTTTTTAATAAATTATTTCTCCAAAAAAACAAGATTTTAATTACTAAGGAAATGATTATTTTGTGTAACTATTATGGATATGTAAAAACAAACTAGAACACTCTTATGAGTTTTAACTCCTACGTAAAATTATTTAAACTAAGATGATGTTTAATGAAATATATATGCAGTATTATGATAGCTAATGTAAAGAGTAACTTGAGATCTTATCGCTATAACTGAATTTAAAGTGTCAAACTTTCATGTACATTAGAAATATGGTCCTAGTTTGAGTATTTAATTATTTATATCTCTGTTTCTATCTCTCACTCTCTCTTATAATATGCTTGTGTATATGTACGTATATATTATGTATTTAATGAAGAAACGTACCCCAAGAAAAATGATTTCATATTCAAAATCCATGCAAGAGAATTGACATGAAACCCAATTTGTCAGATTTTGCATGATGAAATGATTGACATATATGGTAAATAAGTTATAAATTTAAGTACGTAAATGTGAATAAGTAATTAAAAGGGATCTTGTATGATCAGTACTATATAATTAAGAGGAGCATATATATCTATTATAAAAGGCTGACCTGATTTCTGGATAAACCAGTCTGTCGAGCCAAGAGGTGCTTATCAGCATCGCTTGGGTACCTGAGAAAGAGACCAGAAAATGACTTCACAATCTTTAGAACCCTAAACCCAATAATTATTATTATATTTTGAATAAATGGGTATATACTGAGAGAGATAGGTAAAACACAATCAAGTAGATACAAGAAAAGGTACAAACTTTCTTCTTACAAGGGCGTGAGAATCTAAGAGACAAAAGAAAAAGCTGATTACAGAATAGAAGAAGCATTTTGATTTTATTTTCTTACTTTTTTTTGTCATGATAAAGCAAATATTTTAACGAGAGAGGTACAAGAAACAAAAAACTGTACTACTCTTCTCTTCTTTACTTCACTAACAACAAAATAGTAAAATTCGGCAGACATTAAATAAAGAAAGTACTGATGAATAATAAGAAAGGAAATTGCTTTTCTCAGCTTTTAGTTTTCATTTTTCTCTTTTGATTTCTGTCTTTCTTGGGAGACAATGTACCAATGACACTGCACCACTGACAAATCTGAGACCTATTTTTTGTAATTATGTTAATGGCATTGTTACTTCTTTTAATAATAGTGTAGGGAAAAAATTTAAAGCCAATTAAAGAAGAAACTATAAAGAAAGGTCTTTAGACAGAGACAGAGAAACCCTTAGGATGCTATTATGATCCCAAAGCATAAAAGTTTGTGATCTCACTCTGCAAGCTTCTTTTACTATGTTAATAATTTTATCCCTTTGCCATGCAAATCACCCTAATACACAGAAACATATACACACAGTATAATATGCACAATCACACAATTTTCTTGAAAAACTTAAAGTCAATGCATCGTTATGCTTGTCAATACAAACATAAGTATAGTGGTAGTCTACTTTCTATATGTAATATTCACGAAGATTGAATTTTTTTGTATCGAATAAGAGTAGATATGTAATATTGGCGGTCAAAATAAATAAATGTAATGTAAAATTGAATGAGGGATTAGAAAAAAGACTTACGGATTGAGAAAATGTTCGAAAAGCCAAGCTCTAAGTATATTAACTGAGCGTTCAGGCAAACCACGTTGCGGTCTCCATGCCTCTTGTTCCATCATACCCATATGATGAAACGCTCGTTGCTGACGCAAACTCTGCTCTAGCAAACGCAACCGCGGAGTTTCACCTTTAGTTAACCCCGAGGACGCAGCCCCGGCCGCCTCTTTGTCCCCTAGAAGCTCACAGCTGCGTTTAAGCTGAACTGCCACCGCATCTTTCAAACACCGGAAATGCCTAGACATTGCCTTTTGGGCCAATGTCGTGTACGGAACCGCCGCACCATAGCCCATTACTTGGTCGAAAGAGTTCACTACCATTTGCATTTGTTCGCAGTAGTGGTTGTACCGTCGGTCCACCTAAAAATTTGTTTACAACAAAAAAAAACAATATATCATATAGTTTTTGTTTTATTATATTATTAGCACGTTTGTTAAGATAAAACACAAATCGAGAAAATTTCATCAAAAGATAGACAAATAAGGAAATACGGAATATATACCACTACTCCAGTGTGTTGTGTTTTCCTACTATCAATTTATGGTAGCTTAGAACATAAATTAGCTAAAGATATAAATCTTGAAATAAGATAATGTCAACTACAAAATAAAAATCCATAAAAGATAGATAAATAATTAAGTAACTTCAAGGACTAGTTTTGGTTACGTAGTGAAGGTAGCTTATATGGAGAAGGAAACTCTAATTATAAATTTTCTTGTTGAAGACTAAATCACTTAACTAAACATAATTTAATTTCTTATGTTAAGTTGATTAAGCGATGCCACCAAACGCGCGCATCACACAAAATATGCATTTATATATATCAAATTAGACTATAACACGAGTATAATGATATTAGTTAGAAAAATTATATAAGTGATGGTAGGATTGCGTAATCAAGCTCTACCAACTAGAGCATGTGTCGTGCTCTTGTACCAGTCGGTCATTCTCTATACATTTAAAAAAATTTAAATAACTTTTCAAGAGTTTACGAACTATCAACGGATTTAAAATCATAATATGAGGAAAGAAAATTACGAAGAAAAATCAACGTTTTAGCGATTGATTTGAAACTGTTATTTGATCAATTCAATCATTAGAACGGTTCATTAAATTATATCAAAAAAATTAATGGGAAATTAGTTCATTGGTTAGAGAAAATATAGTGTGAAACGTTACCTCTTCAAGCATAGAGAGTAGCTTGACTTTTCTTCTTTGATGTTCAATCCGATCAGCCGGAGACAAAGGCGGATTATCATTGGTTGCTCCAGCCGACGAAGATGATCCTCCTCCACCTCCTCCAACGCTAGTATTAGGGTTTGAATTGTTCCTAGTAAGTTTGTTCTTCTTGAAATGCCCTCTTCCAACACTACAAAACTCTTCCAACAATTCTTGCGCCGGTTTAGTGTACTTCGAATTCCTCAACGTATAGATCCCTCCAATGGAAGAAGAAGCTGCCATGGGAGATGATGATGGTGCCCCAAAATGTCCAACAACTTGATGATGCTGATGAGAAGAGTTATTATCAAGAAGAAGAGTCTTGAATTGATTGTATTGATGATGATGAGCTGATGCGTTAGAAGATGAAGTTGTTCCATCAACAGCTGCACAATAAATGCTTCTATATTCTTCTGCTTTAGCTGCTGCTGCTGCTTCCAATGAAGATGAGAGAGATAAAGATAAACCCTTTCCACCTTCCACGTGTACGGCCCCGATCATGTCTCCTTGACTTTGGTTGTGGTGATGATCGGAGGAACATGGCCAAGTGAAGTGATGTTGTTGCTCGTTGGTGAAACCATAACCTTGATGATGATTTGGTAATAACATATGAAGAGTTGAGTTGTTGTTGTTGTTGTGACGGTTTTGCTGCTCTAGCAGTTGCTTAGTAGACTGATCAAGAATCTCGCCGGAGGCACCACCGTTGCCACCGCCGGGGAAACTAAACATTTCTGACAACATACCGGCGGTTTCATAAACCGGGATCGGAGCTCCGGAGACGGCGGATTCCTCCACTACTTCCTCCGGATGAGTTGATGATGATCGGTGGAATCCATTAGAGAAGGAATAGATACCTTGGTGATGATGATAATCTTGTGACATAGAATCTGAATTGTTGCGAGTCTTGTGATGATGAGAAGAAGAAGAAAGAAGAGCTAGACCCATATCAGTTCTTGATTCTTGTTATTCATTATATCTCTCTCCAAAGCTCTTGGATCCTGTAAGGATTCAGACACAGAGAATCTTATATAACAAAAAAATTTAAGGAAAAGAAAGAGAGAGAGAAAGGAGTCAACTAGGTATTATACAGTTTTTTTCTTTCTTCTCCATCTCTTTCTTGTATCTCTTTTAAGGTTTTCACTTTCAGCTTCGGTCATCATCTACATGTATTATATGGAAGAGAGAGAGAGAAAGAGAGAGAGCAAAGGAAGAGTACCTTGGAGTTGCAGAGAATTAAAGAAAGAGAAGATTGAGCTTTAGCTATCGTTTTCTATCTTCTCTCTTTCTAGCTTTCTTTTTCTTGAGCGTTTTTTTTTTCTCTGGTAGTGAGAGTTTATTCAGCAAATTCTGAGAACCATTTCAGAGATTAAAGAAAAACTTATAAAAAATCTCTCCCAAAGAGAAAGGAAGAGAGAGGTTAGAAGAGGTCGCTGTTCTTTCTTCCTCGCCTCCCTTTTTAACCCACCAATCTTCTTTATTATTATTTTCTATAAAATGAAAGTGTTATTGATTTTTTTAATAATAGTTTTATAACTTCTTATTTAAAAAGAAAAGAAAAAAAATCCGCAGTTGTTTTTCCATATCAGTAACGATGAAGAAGAAAGACAAAACTTATATACATCCGAAAATTACCAAACTGTCCATATCAGTTTTTGTTATTTCTTTGTCAACGATATTTATTTATAAATGCAGCCAAATTTTTTATAATAAATAAAACTTTTTATCACGGAAATGTCGGCTGCAATCAACATTTTATAGGAGTTAATTTGGAAAACAAAAATTTAAATAAAGCAAACTAAAAAGAATACAAAGATAAGGTGAGTCCAAGGTCATATCTCATTGACCCAAACCACCACCATAAATACTTCAACATATTTTTGTGCTTAAATAATATCTCCATTTGAGAATAAATAATCTTCATAATAATATTCCAATAATGGCCTCTCAGTTATTCTTTCCATTTCGCGAGTGTACTTGTTGTTAGGGTCAACTATGTCATTTCAGACTACTTTTTGTTGTTGACGTGACTACTTTTTTCAATTGGCACATACTTTTTTCTTAATGCAAAGATGAGATCCCAATATAACTAAAATTATAAATTGTTTATCAAAACACAAACTTGGTAATTGGTTGATAACATATCTTGTAACTTGTAAATGTCAAATTTCTCTTGGTTACTCGACTGATCCGCTTCGACCAATCTTCATTGCCAAACCCTTTTGATATTTTGGATCAGTATACTGGCCAAGACCATGGAAGCTAAACCGGTCTTGTTTGATCGAGCCAGACATATGTCCAGCGTATACTCCAGTCAGTCCAGACCATAAATTACAATAAGGATGTATAAATACAAAACAATGTAAAGATCATAATTTCATGTTAAAATTAACGATCACCACCTTAGATAAATTATATATTAAAACTATATATTTCCAGAATCGATTTGACGTGCGTATCCATCCCACAAACGGTTAGGGACATCTTGTATATAGGCAATGTAGGTTATAAATCTACAATGGGATAAATAATTAATGGAAGGCTCGAAAGCAAAAGTTTAAAGCCCACTTGTATATATGGAGACTTATGTTGGAACCTCTCATGTCAGAATCAGATACCAAATCAATAACTTTGTAGCACCCATAATTTGGTTTTTTTTTTTTTTTACTTAAATCCAAATTAAGTAAAGTGGTACCTCAATAATTTTTATTTCGCTAAGGATAATTTAGCAAATTGCCATTGAAAAAGGATTAGTTTTCTATAAAAAAAAAGTTGATTTACTTCCTAAGTAGAAAACTGTTTTACTTTGTTTCTACCACTTCTGCCAATTTTCTGCTATTTTTAGTCCCCTCAGTACATCTCTACAAGATTTAAGCTACCCTAATCATGTTTTTTTGCTAAAGTGAAATGCTTATGTTTGTAAATCGTGATTCGTGGGCAGCCAAGAAAATGGTTAAAATTTCATTGAGATATATCACAATTTATGAAATTTTTTTGGTAAGTTTATAACCAAAATCAGTATAGTTCTCCAGCCACCTAAAATTTCATTTTCAACGCTCATGTCCTTGAAATAGCAGAAAATTAAAAACAGAAAACGAAGAAAGAAGTTACATTAAAATTCTCCAAATATACTTTATGATTTTAATTTTAATCTTTATATTTTTTGTTGCAACTGCAAACGGGAATTGACAGTTGACAGCCCAACCTTCTTCACTCCTACCAGTTATTTATATTTTAAAATCTTTATGATATCTTTCTCTTTTCGAATTATTTATATATTTGTGAAGAAGAACAAAATTTATATTTATGAAAAAAAATAAGTTTTTGGTCGGGTGAATCTCTCACGTGAATCCCATCCTCTACTCACACGTATGCGCAACCATCTATCACGTGCGGAACCTCCTTTTTCACACGGTGTGGGTGTCTCCTTTATCCTCCTTTACGCATTTATTAGACGACTCAAAACATGTTAGGGATCCTCTGGTTATTGTGTCTTCAATGGTGGTTGCAAAATCTTCCAAACATCTCTTTGCATCTTCATTTAACCTCATAACCTGTTTGTTGCTATTTGTACACGTGACTTTCCTTTCGTCCTCACATCCACCGATCTCTTCAATATACATACTATAAAACAATGTCGATGAAATGCTACGAGTTGATGACTCTAGGTTCTATAAATGTTAGGTTTTGGAGCTTAAAGAAAACGATTAAAGTTTGGACATTAACTGGCACACGATATTTATAGTTGTTCATTTTTTAATGTGAGAGATACGTCAATATTTTTGACACTGAATTTTTATTATAATCATAAATTCATAATCAGAAGTTACAACTTTTCCCCTTTTTTTTTTTTTTTTTTTTTCCTTTACAACTAAAAAACAGTGACAAAAGAACAAAAATAAAGGAGGAAACCATATAGCAAACAAGTACTAATATACAATAAGTCAATAACTAATTTGAAATATCGAAATCTCTAGTGAGCTCCTTAACTAAAAGCTTATCCGAGGGTTCATGTCGCTCGAAGTCCGGCCCGGTTGTTGGGTCGAACAACGGATCCGGGAGATTATGTGTGCAACTATCAACAACTAAAGGCGGTTTGTTAATAACTTCCACACAATTTACATTTGACACGTTTAGAAATTATGCAAATAAAAAGTTGAATATTTAATTTAGTATGGTTAGTAACATGCTTTTGAGACAATAAAGAAAACTACAACAAACACATTTGATCAGTATTATAGTTTTGATCTGCTCATTGGACATGTTTTTGGAAAACATCACACAATTTTGGAACGGAACTGTGCATTTTTATAACGCATTTGATCACTATTTATAATCTCTATCATTCAATCTTGGTCAATTTCGTCTCTCCCAATACAAATACTTCGTACACTAGCTGAGTGACCCAATCCCCTATATATTTTATATGGACTGGGATCCTCATGTTAACTTAAGCATTGACGAATGGATATTTAGGATGGTAGTTAGAGAATTAGTTGAAAATAAAAAGAGAAAATTTGAGTCACTTGTTCACGTATGGTTGTTAATATAGACATACATATATACTTACACGTCTCGTAGGTCATTAAAAGCTCTTTAAAATGCCATGTGTAATATATATATATATATATATATATATATATATATATATATATATAGAAACTCTTAAGCTCATCAGGACAAAGGCATTAAATGATTAAACTACAAATACGTAGTTATCTTATCAATACTAATCCATTCAGTAGTGTGTTCATTCATAATCCAAAACCTCTACTTTTTTTTCCGTTGTTTCACATCAAATTCGAGGTTAGAAAAGTTCCAAAATCGTGGATGTATTACAACAAAACGGGTAGTATAATATTTTTGAGAGGGAATCGATCGGCACACGCGTTCATTGTCCAGTTTAATAATGCATCTTGTTTCTTTGCTAACACATACCTTTCAAAATTGTATGTATTACAACAAAACATATATTTGTTGTGATGATAAAGAAAAAGGTTTTAATATTTTCTTTCAAAATCACAGAACTATAATCCAAGGCTGAACAGAAGATCGGATTAGGTACGACAGAAAAAGGTAAGCTACAAAATTAACGAAAAAAACATTTTAAAATTATGGAAAATGAAAAGCAACATTTGTAACAAGACAGTACGCGCAGCAGAACGCTTGTCCGAGGATACCTCGATGTCTCTCGCTTTCTCTTGTTTCCTTTACTATATATACTTGAGCTTCAATCAAATTAAATGAAGGAATTGGACAAGTTCCATGAATACACGATTGAAAATAGAATGAGCTGATGAATATTTAAATCATTTTGTGAAATGAATGTATAACATTCGATAAATAAAATAAAAAACGACTCATGCCTTGATTAATGGAGATTGTGGTACAACGTTGTTATGATGTTGTTGTTTTTTGTTTTTGTCATCATAACCGCATTATATCTCCCATTCAACCAAAATGCAGTACTAAAAACTGTTGATAAAGTAAATATGTTGTACTACATGTTTGCACTAGGCCACGAACAAAAATAAATAATCATCAAAGATCAAGATCTTAATATGGTAACCATTTGTTGCACAAAATAAAAATAAAAATATGGTTACCATTTCAACTTTTATTTCTGTTGTTCCACTCAGTTTACCAGATCCATTTGATTCATACCGATAGTTCAATTGTTACTATTTAAATCATAATGTTCAGTTTATGATTTGTGCGTAAATTTTATATCGCCTGCTCACACGGTTTATTCTCCTTCTTCAGGTAGTGACCATTTAAGTCATAATTGTAATCATTTGTTTGGGGTGATATGCGAGTAAATTTGATTTTTAGTTAATTGGTAAGTGATACCACAAACACAAAGGGACTTCTGAAAATGGAGGCGATGGTCCCTTCTCACTTTTTGTCCATTTGGTGTCAATCAAAGTGTTTCTTTCTTCTTTATTTATTTTCTGATCTCCTCTTTTTAGCTCTTTGATGTGTCTAATCTAATTTTTTAAAAAAAACATTGTAATCATTTTCTAGTTTGTTCTTTTTGTTTGATTTTTTTTAGTGGAGAAGGTGGTTTTATTTTCTCTCTTAATTTTTCTAGCTTTTGTGTTAGCTATTAGATGCTTTTGTTTTGTTTTATTCCCGCCTTTTAAGCACACTCAATTTTTGCAACTTAAGAGTGCTTTGTATAGTGGTGTGACCACAAGCTCACTATATGTCTTCGGTTTCCCCATTTATTTGTGTATCAATATGAATATATTTTAACACTTATATATGTGCCACTGTGCATGGAAACTTTCAAAATCTAGGCATGACATGCTTTTAAAATTTGTTTACTAATATCTTCTTGCATTTGTCCTTTCAAGATTGGAATAGCTTTGCTAGACCGTTCTACGTTAAAGTTTACAGATTTTGATCGTAAAAACTTAAATAAAAAATTATATACGTGTGCATGATCACAACTAATTATTTTACGCTTGTAAGGTTCAAATTGCTATGTTAATTATAAATGTGTTGTTATTATGTCTCTATCAATCTTTAAGATAGATTGTTCAGAGTTGTAGCTAATACGAAAGGGTCCATATATATAAAGAAGTGCAAACTTTGACTTTGAATAAAACAGATCCAAATCAGTTAAATTCATGCCTTTCACATCCTTAGGAGTTAGGACCATGCATGAACAATGAGTGAAAAAAAGACCTTAAATTGGACTGTCACAAAATCAATATTATTTCATAATTATACAATCGGAAGAGTTTGTAGTCGTATATAATATAATCGTTTGTGCTGTGATATTATAAATAAAATAATATGATGTTATGCTCTAACTGCGAACAGAGATTAATATGTGATATATGCTCAGGAATTTTGTTTCATATACATGTACCATAGACAAACACGATCATATACTCATACCCAAAAAAATAAAAATAAAACACGATCATATGTAATGTGCTAACAAGAAATAATAAAAAAACGCCGTGTGTATTATGTAATGTGTTTTATGTGGATGATTGGATGCTTGCTCATATCTATCATAAACAAAAGTGGTCCTAGGAACACAAAACACAAACTCACTTTAATATAGGGTCCACGTGGCAAAGCAAGGATGGTCATGGCCACGTGGGATTTGTGGTCCATGTCGGAATCAACGTGTCTTAAAGTGCCACGTGTTTTGACTACCCAACCGTGACAGCCTGTTCCTCTATCACCACCACCACCAAGCTTCGAACTTCTCAAGTCGTTCCTCTCCCATTCCCTCCTTTTTTTTATTTCCCCTTGCTTTATCCATTTTAATTATCCGGAAAATGAAATAATGAGAAGGTTTTTCTTTCTGAATTTGAAATTAACCCTGCCTTCATAAATTTAGAACAATATATTTTGAAATAATCAATAGTCAAAATTTTGGTAAAAAACTGGCAAAAAACTATGGTGGATAAGTAAATGATACTATAATTTTTGTGTGATTTGAAAGATTATTAATAATTTTTGTTGAGTAATAATATAATAAATTATTTGTTTAAAAAAATCTATGTTTCGTTTTTTTATCTTTTGGTTAAATAATGCATATTCTTTTCATTTTTTGTAGAGTCTTGTTTTGTTGATACATTACCACATCAAACCTTTTGTGCGTCACCAAATCCAACACAATAACATAAGCTTCAAACATCTAAAATCCTTTCGACTTTGTATACAACAAGAACAACAACAAATCTTCTGGTTCGTATAATCTATTGGCCCAAAACACATCGGGCCTTAGTACGATGATTCCCAGCTTTTCGAAGCCGTCAAGATCTTAGACAAAGACAGAACAATTTCATCCATCGATGGACGATCCAAATGATCTCTCTTCAAACAATCATCCACCAATCTAACCACAAAACTCACTAACCCTTCAGGTAAGAATCTCCCACGAACCAAAAGCTCCTCCATCGCATCACCTTCTTCAATCTCTTTCTTCAGTTCAGACACATCTTTACCAGTAACAATCTCCGACAACAACACTCCAAAAGCATAAACATCAAGCTTAGTCGAGACTAACCCATGTTCCAAATACTCGGGAGCTAAATACCCTCTCGTTCCTTCCACGTGTCTCGTCAAAACGTAACCTTCTCCTTCTCCTGTCGATTTGGCTAACCCTAAATTACCAATCTTGGCTCGAAACTCGTAGTCAAGAAACACATTCCCGCTGTTCAAATCTCTGTGAACGTACGGAGGATCAGCGAAGTTGTGTAGATAGTTAAGCCCCGTGGCTATATCTAACGCGATTTGCAATCTCTGAGTCGAGCTCAAAAGCGATTTAGAGTGGATCCAATCGCTTAAGCTTCCATTTGAAGCGTGTTCATAGACTAAGTACCAATCTCCTTCGTGAAAACAGAACCCTGAGAGACGAATGATGTTGAAATGGTTTAGCTTGGACAACAAGTTAATCTCCTCAGATGCGTTTCCTTCGATTTTCTTGATCATTGCTCCATCGCCGTTGATTTTTCCGATGTACCCTGATCCTCCGATCGAGCTAGACGACGTGAAATCACTCGTCGCTGATCGCAGCTCGTTGAATTTGTATACTTTTAAAGTATCTACCACCATCCCTGATAAACCATCTAGAGGATCGAATTCTGATTCTTGATCTTGATCGGATTTCGGAGGTTTCTTGGCCGTGAAGCTATCGAAGTTTCTCGTTTCTTCTTGCGTTTTCGGTTTCCGCTTAACCAGACAGAAGATGGCTGCAGCAATCACACTCAAAACCAAAGCTCCTCCTAGTACTCCCGCAAGAACATAGACCCAAGTTTTCTTCGATTTCAATGGAGGAGAAACCGATTGAGCTGGCGGAGGAGGAGGAGGAGGAGTCAGAGAGTTGACTTGTGAAGGAGGATTCTCTAAAGGAATCAGAATTGTTGTATAAGGGAAGACACCAGCATTCTCAAAAGACATTTGATTAGCTATTAAAGTCTTGTTCGTCTCAACGCCGAATCTCTGGCTGATGATGTCCACCGTGTCTCCGAAAACCACCGTGTAGCTCATCAGATAGTTGACTCCGTCTTCGTTGACTTGTTTAGCCGTGGGACACGCGCAACGTATCGGAACAACGATCCTCATACCAGGAAACAGAGATTGAGAGGAAACATTGTTCTGTTTCTCCAAAGCTTGACACGTCGATAGGCCTTGGAGAGTGTCGTTGGCAATGAAGAAGTATGAATCGTTTTGTTGGATTGTGTAGTTGAGATTGGCTTGCGAATAGGAACCGGAGCAAGAACAAGTTACGGGGATGATGACTTGTTGACCAGAAGGGAAGGAAGTTGAGGTCGTTGCGGCGTTGTTGAGGGAAGAGACGAGAGATGAGTCGACGGAGAAGAGGGAAGAGATTGAAGAGACGGTGGAGAAAGGAGGTTTTGATCGGAAAGTGACGTAAGAGAGACAGGTTTTGTTGAGGCCGTTACAAGAGTAGCCAAGAACGGAGGTTGAGTTGTCGGAAACGGAACAATCGGTGGTTGATTTGCCTACGTAAGGCTGTTGTGCCGCTGCCAAAGAGAAGAGACATAGAAAGAAGAAGATACGAAAAAGAACAGCGTTCGTGTCGGAGATCATTGTGATTCTGCAAGATTTCGTCGGAAAGGCTTTTGATTGGATTTAAAGCAGTCGTAGGAAGAAAGTCAACTGTTTCTGGAAAGTCAAAATGAAGACGATTGGGAAATGGTCGTCACGATTGAATATTGTATAGTTTTGTTAGATTATTAATATGGATATTATATTATATAATTCACATCACATCTTTATACTCCTACCAAACGATTGATATAGGTATCAGATATTATTCTACAATGGCGAGTTGAGAGGAAGAGAGACCTTTTTGATTAAAGCCGCCAAAGACGACTCAAGACTCAAGAGGATGAAACAAGACAAGATTTTGGTTTCCGACAGTTACTCATCGACTCTGTCTTGTTACTACTATAGACCACAAACAGTTGATCCAAATTGGAGAAACTGTGGCCACCATTGAAAGCCTTTAATACAATCAAATCAAACAAGGAAACGTCCTAGGCAAAACTCACAACTTGAAAATGGGTTGTATCTAGTTATGTTCATATTTGCAACTTGTAGTGGAAGCAAGTAAATGATCTTAGAACTCATCCCTAATGTTACTTTCTGATCTGGATAGTGTGTTCTTTGTTTATCAGTGAGTAATGAAGAAGAAAATCAGTTCTATATGGGACACAAGCATCTATCAATCTTATGTCAATAACTCAAAACAATAATTGCAACACTTATTCAACAACAACTAGTTTTTCACAAGAATTCAGAGACAAAACACAAAAGCAAAAATATAAAAAAACCAATTGTTGAAATAGCAGACACAATACTCAGCTAATTAACTGTATTTACAAACATTGTTTTCAAACCAAGTAAACGAGAGCTTTGATTCATACATACCTGGAAACAAAACCTTCTCATCAGTCTCATCACCAACACAAGAATAAGATCAAAGAAATCCCAATGATCAACGCAAGATTCCTCAGAAACGCATCGCTTTGGTTCAAGTCTCCTCCACGAGCCATAGGTTGTTGTTGATTATTGTTACCACCCTCTTGTGGAACTCCACGGAAGCCGTTATGGTAACCACCGTACGGATACCCCGGCGCGTTCCCATAGAGCGTCGCGTCGGGGAATCCATGGAACTGAAAGTTAAACAGAGAAGGCAACAAACCACCAACTCCAAAGCTGAAATTCCCAATCCTAGTAGTCGCCATTGGCATAAACCCTCCCATCAAACCAATACCGTAGTTGAAAAAGTTACTCGCAGCCGCAGCATCACCACCATGAGGAGGATGAGGAGGAGCAGCGGTTTCGGGTCTCTGACCAGCTGGTCTGTTCGGGATCCGCATTCCCGGGTAACGTTTCTTCCTCGGGTCGGTTTGGTTCTTGCCTCTGCCGTAGAGAGGGACGAGCTTGTCGTCTTGCACGAGCGCTTTGCAGACGGGACATTCTTGGGAATGAGAGTGGTGGTGAAGCCAACGGTATAGGCAAGGCCAGCAAAAGAGATGACCGCAGAGAGTTACGATCGGATCTTGAGCTAGCTCGAAACAGATGTTGCATTCAAAGTCGTGATCTTGATCGTTTGATCCGTTGTTGTCAGAGTAGGACGTGCTTGTGGATTCTCCATCCACCATTTTAACAAGTTTCCTCCTGGTAAAAAAAAATCAAACGAAATTATAAACCCTAGGCCGAAATTCCAATCAATTCAACCCTAAAATCTAATTCGCATACCAAAAATCCTAAATTTTCCCCCAAATTAGAAGATTGGATCGAACCGACAGAGATGAATCGATCAGTGACCAACATTGCGAATTAAAGCCCCAATCTTTTCGATTCTCAGATTCACAGCTAAATTTAGATTGGAGAGTTAAAAAACTTACCCTTTTCTTCGTCGAGATTGATAAAAATTTGAGGGTTTTTGATTATAGCAAGAAACAATAACAAAATCCCTAAAAAGTAGAGATTCGAACAGAACTAAAGAGGAAACAAGACATCGTGGGAAAACAGAGTTGTACTGTCGGGAAAACAAAAAATGGTGTGTCCTTGGAGAGAGAGAGAGAAAGAGAAAGCTCTGACTTTTCGTTTTTTCTCTTTTTTACGTTTTATATTTTCTTTTAATTTTTGGTAAGATATTTTGACTTATTTATGGGCCAATTATATTGATTTACTAAGCAAAAAGTTTGGGCCTGTTTAGCTCTAACATCGTCGTCGTAGATCCAAAGCTACAGTAATCTTGTTTTCACCGCAAACTAGAATTTCAAGACTCAGACAGAAATATTTACCTGAAAATTTACCCACTTTGAATCGAGTTACCGATCGTCTTTATCAGAAAGTTTCTTCAGTGTGGTCACGTTGACCTTTTTAGGAATAGGAATCTTGTATGCAACAAATTTTGAGAAATACTGTAATATAATTTTCTATAACATTTCAAACAAATATTTACATGATGTTACAATTGAAAATTGATCATATATAAGAAAAAAAAACTGAAAACAGTAATACAACTCTTCCGTGATGTTACATAAGCCGGCATCAAATAGAACAATAATTTTTTGAGAAACTGAAAAAAAATTGAGAACTTCATCTACCTATTCTTTTTTTTTTCTTTTCCTTTTGGTAGAATTCTCTAGTTAGGCAAAAAAAATCAGACACCATTTTGTGACAACAACATTGAATCTAAACAAATCATTTTTTTCTTTGTCTAAAATCCAAAAACACTAACACTCAACAGCTCCAAGAACCTTGGAAACACGACCAGAAGCCTTGGGGGAAAACAGCTTCTTCAATTCATCATACCTCTCAACATCAAACTCATTCACATCCATCAACTTCCTCTGCTTAGCCTCAAACCTACTCTGATAAAACCCTTCAAAGGAAGGCTCTTTCGACGTCCTGAGGAAGAAAGCATACCCAGCCATAAAGTATATGGAGGTAACATAGAAACATATCGGCTCCATCACGTCCCACGAGAGCTCCCAAAACGTTAGCCTCATGAACCCTGCGGTCTGCAGTATCAAGTAACCGAGACCCGCCCAGAGCTCTTTCCGCACCAGAGAGTGCGCTTTGGAATCGATCACCGCCTTCTCTGCCTCGAGCTCTCTCAGCTCGATCCTTCTCGGGTCGTTCGGGTTAATGATCTTTGGCAAAGGAAGCAACCCTTCAATGGATTTCGTAACCTGAGCAGACACAAAGAGCAAAAGACAAAAACAGAAAACGTCTCGGTAAAACAAAACCTCCACCACCTTTTTCTTTGTTGACACAATTAGCACTCAAAAAACACACACACAATACAAAGATCAATGACACAATTAGCACTCCATATAAACTCCAAATTTTCCACTATTATTAGCCTAATATCCCCAAGAACATGTTAGTAAACCTAAAGCTTCTTCCAAACACGCTCTCTTTTGAAATTTTTGGTTTTTAGAATCAAATCGATGGTTTTTTAGGGTAAAAAAAAGTTGTGGTCTCTGAAGAAAGTGTTCGTCATTATCACCAGCTCAAACTTGGGAACCTCCTATGAGACACTCTGGTAGTAACAGAGGTTTTGAGTTTTCCTGTTGAATTGGGAGCAAAAGAAAGAGATACAACCGATGAAAATGGTATCAGTTTTCGGTAGATCAAATCGAAAAGAGAAACTTTTTTTTTTGGGAACCTAATTCGTTTTTCTTTAGAGAGATTTATCTCTCTGTTAATCTCTCCCAATCAAACAGCTGCATACTCAGAGATTTGATTTCATTCACAGATTCAATTGATTTGATTTTGAAATTGATTTTCAGATTCCAAGTCAAAATCGGGAAAGTAAGTACCTGATCTGGCCTGAGACAAACGGAATCTCCCAAAACGATGACGTTTGCTGAATCGTCCAGCATCTTCGCGATTCGAGATCCGTGATCTGGATCTGAAGAAGCTTCGCCGCAAACGCCGACGAACTCCGCGTACGGCATCCAGCTTCTCCCGGTTTCTCTGAGCTTCGTTTTCACCATCTCCATCTGCGCCGCTCTGATCAGCTTCTTCGTGTCCGCCACCGTCAAACTTGGCGTCTCCGTCTCGGAAATCGACATCGGCGGCGGAGCAAGGCCGTCTAATCGAATCCGGTCCTTGCTGCCATCGATTTCACGGAGCTTCTCCATCAAGCTCTCTCCAACCGGCATCTGCATAATCTCCGGCCGAATCATGGCGGAGTTATGCAGAAACCTCCGGGACATCATCCCGGAATCTCCAGGCTCCGGAGCGATTCTCGTCTCCCCCGATTCTTTCGGAACTCTGGTTCGCACGGCTATCGAAGAAGACGATATGCGGCAATTCATGAGACTCTGCGAGGCTACGTTTGAGATGTTGAAGAGACGCTTCGACAAAAGCTTCCTCATCGCCATTGATGAACAAATTTTGACTCCCTCGAGAAAACTTCGAGAGAGAGAAGGAGAAGAAGAAGAAATAAATTTAAAATAAATCGTTTAAAGAAAAAAATATGAATGAAAATATGAACGGAGACTAAAAGGGTTTATATAGGATGGTAATAACGTTTCTGTTCAACATTAATTCTCTTAATTAAATTTAATTTCTAAAAATAAAGGACTCGTACACGTCAGCGTATATCAGGACGTACACGAGAAATTCATTATACGAATTACACCCGAATATTCGATTTTTCGAAGCTCTTTTTTTCTCGCGAGAACTGTGGAGGTGTGAGTTCGCAGCCGTACACGTGTTAGGGTTGGTAGTGGCGATAGCTTGCGGTGGTATTAGAGCCGTCCGATTACATTTGTTCACAACGGCAACAGATCAGAAGAACTAGGAAACGAACAGTGTTTTACGTGTACGCAAACGTGTCTCCACATATTTTTCTTGTTTTTTTAATTTGTTTTTACTTTTAACTGATTTACTAGATTACTTTAACAAATACTCTTTCTTTCTTTTCTGACAGCATATTCTTTCTATTTATAATTGGTCTTGTTGTTTAAAAATTTGTAATGCAGTTTTAAAAAACAAATTTCAATGTTTTTAGTAACAAATAAGTATAGCTAGATTTATTTATAAAGTGTAGTAACAAATAGTACGATAAAGAAACTGATACTTTTTAGTATGTGTGAAATCTTTTGAATTGATATCTTTCATAGTGAAATGGAGGAATTGTTATTTGTCTGTAATTATTTTTCTGGCAAAAGGGTTTACAATTTTTTTATAAAATGAAATTTTTGATGAGAAAAGAATTGTTGTTTCCAATGGTTAAGGAACATGAACATACAGAATATGCGAACAAGTGGAACATAGAGACAGTGGTTTTTGGCGTAAGGGAATAAAAGGACAAGTGGTTTATTTAAAGTTAAATAGTTTTTGGAGAACTCGTTACAAAAGTACTTCTTAAAGCGAATATAGATGATGATTTTGAAATATTGCATGTTATTTATTTAAAACATTTGAATTCCATGTTATTTCTGTATAGCATATTCGATATTCACTTAATTACCATTCGTTCATGCGTCTTTTTTTGCTAATATATTTTTTTAAAGTATACTATTCAGTGCATATCTTTTCTGAGCGCAAAAAGAAAGATACATTATGCAACTAAAACGATAGTTTATACCATTGGCATATTTACTGAAAGCTTTAAGAAGTCCCGAAAGTTTGGGAGCTATAATTCTCAACCTAGTGAAAAGGAGAGGACTATGTTAAACTTGTTATAGTATTAGCAAGTCACATAGTGACACGTGGATAATATTACCCCCACCAGTTACAAACTTATGAGTTATGAGGTGACAAGCAATGTCCACAAATTGACAAACTAGTTTGGCAAGAAGAAAAAAAACTCTAAATTTATTACATAAGCAAAAGGTTTGAGAAACGTAACCAGAATTAATTAGATAGATATATGGTCAATAATGTCTAACAAGTAATTAATTCTGGCTATATTATCAACATTGACTTGGGCCCTAATGGTGATGCCAGCAAATGGCAATTGCCTCTTAAATAATTAGACCGAATAATTTATGATCATCCGACTAATGAAGTAATGATACGACTACAAATTCATTTTTGTAGTTTATGCAAATGGTAAATAGAAGTCATCAGCTGGATAGAGACTTCGCAAACTTTCATTTTCTTTATAAAGGTTTTGATGTTTATCCTTCTCAAAAATTATGGAAGAACTCAATTTATATATCGGTTTGAAAAATTATACTCCCATTGACTAAATGGTTGTATTTCAATTCTTTAAGTTAACACCATTTCAATCGTTATCTTTTCTCCGTCTTTTCACATTAACCATTTTCATTCTGTATATTTTGTCCCTTCTATGATGTTCGTTTGGCCCATAATATAAATCCATTGATGTGTTTTTAATTATATATATTCAAGATAGCGTCAAAAAAGTATATTCTTATGAGAGATTTTGAGTATACGACAAAGTCTTTTGGCAAACAGCTACCAAAAGAAAGGGGCCAAAGGGCATCATATCCTGTGGCTCGAGCATCAACATCGTGAACAGTTATCGATTTGCTTTTCTTTCATATTTTTTTTTTGTTGGAGCTCACTGCATTTGTTTAATGTTGGAATATATCACAAGTTATATGGATAACAAAAACAAACATTATGCTTTATGAAAAGAAAATAAAAAGTATATCAAAGATAACATATGAAATAAAGGACATCATCCAAAGGTTCACATTGCTGCTACCATCACCTTAAGACACGGAAATTCCAAAACGGATGGATGCAATTAACCATGTATTATACACCAATAATTAAATTCTATTTTACTAACAACTAATAAAAATGGGAGCATGTTCAGGACATTTGGTCACAAACAAAAAAAGGCAAATGGATTATCAATCGCTAAAATCTAATGTACGAAGATTCCTGTCGATCTTTTTAAAGAAGTTTGGTGTTATACTTTTGAACTCTTGTGGCGAAAAGGAATGGCTAGGATGGAGATTTGGTTTGGTAGCAAAAAGATAACTTCGATGATTTAGGTTAAAAAGATAACTTTAATGATAACGATTGGGATATTTTACAATCATTCATGGCTCATGCCATGCCAAGACGGTCCAAACCCAATCATATGTCTCAACCGAAATTTCAGAAACAAAAAAAGATTGTATTACTAGGATTTTTTCATAGAGAGCAGTATATATGTTTGATCCGAGTTTAAATCATCCTAGGCCTATTCGTTTTCTAGATGCAACAAATAGAGGACATATGGCGACCACAAACATAACAAACATCAAAGAGAAACTATGGCGCCACATTTCTTTTTAACATCTTTTAAAGGCTAAAAACATACTATGTATGAAAGAAAAATATTCATATTTAGAAAGATAGTTGAAAAGGACTTCGTTCTTATTATCGATCAATGTACACAAAAGGAAAATGGATTTGCGTTTACAAATGTTTTCTTTAAATAAAAATATTAAAATGTGGTTACACTTTAAAAGTAAACACACTATTTTAGCATGTAAACATAAAACCCGAAACACACACACACACAAAAAACAAATAATCAAAGTTCTAAATATCCCCACCATTTTCATTTATTTCTATTGGCAATAAAATCAGTAAGTGCTACTAAAGGAGCCACTTTTTCCGAACTAAACCCTTGAAGATGTTGCCGTGCATCTCTCGTCAATTTCTTAACAAATTCTTTAGATTTCTCTAACCCCAACAGCTTCGGATACGTCAGCTTTCCGGCGATCTGATCTTTCCCCGCGGTTTTTCCCAATTCCGCCGTCGACTTTGTCTCGTCCAAGATATCATCAACCACCTGAAACAACAATCCAATGCACCTCGCAAACTTTCTTACATTTTCAATCTCCTCATCAGATCCACCACCAATAATGGCTCCAAGAACCGCAGCAGTTTCCAACAAAACCGCGGTTTTATGAACATGGATAAACTCCAAATGCTCTAAACCGACTTCGTTTAAGTCCAAACCTTCACTACTTATATCCATCGCTTGTCCCGCGACTAAACCCTTCGTGCCAATAGACCTAGCCAGTTCCCTGACCGACCAAACCATTCTATCCGACGATATCTCCGCCGTCGTCATGTGCTCAAAGGCAAGAGACAAGAGAGCTCCACCAGAGAGAATGGCCACTCCTTCGCCGTAGACTTTATGTGTCGTTGGCTTCCCACGACGCACATCATCATTATCCATACAAGGCAAGTCGTCTTTGATGAGAGACATCGTGTGGATCATCTCAACCGCACAAGCAGCTGGCATCGCCGCGTTCTCTTCACCGCCTACTAGCTCGCAAGAAGCTAGGCAGAGGATAGGCCTAACGCGTTTTCCGGCAGCAAGAATGGCGTAACGCATGGCTTCGTGGATTTTGAGTGGCTCCCCCATTGGAATGGCTTCGTCTAGGGCTTTGTTTACTGATTCGGCTTTGCTCGTCATGTATGGATCAAACTCAAACGTAGAGCTAGAAATTGTAGAGACATCTCCTTCGTCTTCTTCTTCATCATCTTCTTGTTTAACGACGGAAGAATCAAGAAACTCGACTACTTCTTTTCTTGACAAAAGAGCGGCCTTGACTCGAGTTTCCAAAGAAGGCTGGAGGAGACGAGATAGCTTCGGTTTGATACTTTGGAAGAAGAAATTTAGAGAGAGAATGAGGAGTGAGAAGTAGAGGAGGAGAGTTTGAGCGTCCATTTCATCAAAATGAAACATCTTTCTCGGGTTATTTGTCGTTGGTGGTCTAATTTATATGGAGATTATATATGTTCAAATGACGATGACGTGGCTAATCTTTTTTTAACAGAACGTCACTTCATGCATTGGATCATGGTCTATCTTGGTTCGGTTTCCTTTTACGTTCGTAAGATCGGTTTAAACCTCTAAAACATTTTGGTTTTGTTTTTTTACTAATATATTGGAGGATTCTGCAAAAACAATTGCGTCTCAAAATCTTACAAATTCGAGTCTTGGTGTTGAGAGGAAGACTACATTTACATGATCTAATCTCCAATGCAAACAAAAAAAAATATTATGTATGGATTATCCAATAGAATATGTGTTTATAATGGCCGAATATTAATATGTCAAACAGATTTGGTTAACAACCATGACGACTTTGTTTGGGGGAGTTTCTTATCATTTCAGTATTAATATGATTAAATTCTACTTGATTCTCATTTTATCTATCTAACATTAGATAAATGTGAGCATAGTGTAGTCCATAATCAAATCCGGTTTCAACCGGAAAAATAAATTTTTGGATCTAAATCCAGTAATTAACCAAACCGGGATTGATGCTTACGATATCTTCCCGTAACGCTTTGTTATTGCTGAATAGAGAAGGAACACGTCTGATTTCATGTGCTCGATTACGTAAAAGAAAGCAAGAACCAAGAAACATGGACCTCGTGAGAGACAGCTTCATCTTCTCTGCACGTTTCCTTTAATTGTGTTTAAGCACTAAATTTCAATTAGACGCAATATTTATGTGATCTTAACTATAAAATAAACGATTTCCGAACTCTTGATGACATAACAAAAAAATAAAAGACTATAAACTACTAGTTCACATCCTTATTCTCTATTAACATTGTTTGATTGAGTCTTTATCCAGCTAAGCGATAGAGATATTCATTTGTACACATATCAAAACAAGATCCAAAACACAGATCAGATTTTCGTAAGTTTAAAGGTTTCGCTGTTACTCTGCTGGTCCAGTTAAACCCTAGTATTGGGAATGCAAAGCATATTTGGGAAAGAATGAAAGAGTGACATTATAATAATCAAGTAGCCTTTAAAAAGATTCGAGATCTATCAAAAGATTCAAACTATGTAAAAAACATTAATGTAACTTATATAGCATACTTTGTATAAGATACTTACGTTTGTATACCATGAATGAAAATTCTTGACATTAGAATAACCAAGTACAGTAAAACCTCTATAAAGTAATAATGTTGGGACTTTGAAAATTTATTATCTTATAGAGATATTACTTTATGAATAAATTCAATATAATTAATTCATAATAATATTTTTTTAATTCATAATATTCAAAAATTATTTTCCATATGATAATGTGTTAAGAATTGAAAATAATTTCTTTGTTAATACGATTAGCTTATATATATTTTTATACATGATAAAAATTAAAAGTTTAGAAAAAATTATAGCTGAAGTTGAAAATAATGTGTTTAGAACATATTTAACAATTTCACATGTATAGAAAATTTGCATTATGAGTTTTTATATAATAAAAAGTTATAGATAAATTTAAATTCATAGTTTAATAATTTTTTTAGGTATATACAATGTATAGTTTTATATAATTATTACTTTAACTTATATTTGGGGCATATTTTTACATAGAAGTTTCAAAAATATTATTATCTTATCATCTTATCGCATTTTGCTTATTTTTACACTGGCCAGAGTTGAGACCGGAGAAATTTATTATCTTATAGTGATTATTACTTTATCGAATATTATTTTATAGAGGTTCTGTAGACCATTCTTGCTCGTGAAGTGTGCTGTATTATCATCCATCTCTCCCTTTATTGATAGTGGGGATGTTGTTGCGGCCTTCTTGGATCCGTTATAGGCCGGCCCGAGTAAAATATATGGCAACTTCTCCATCCAATATCCAATTGTCTTCTTCCCATTCTTTGAGGTGAGCAAACTATATTGAGCTTTTCAAATCCATGTTCAATTCTCCATTAATATTATTAATGAGATTGTCCTCTTCGGGTCTAAGAGACAAAACTCATACACATGTTTTTGGACTTTAACATAAAAGTTAACATACTAGTTAGAGTTAAACTTGACTTATACATTAGACTATCCCTATCTAAATTTCGAATATGTGAATTGGATTGATATTCAAACAATGTACTCTTACCATCACGTTTCACTTGATTCCACTATTGCTTGCTATTTATGAGCTTCTTATTATCTTTTCATCTTAGCACTATCACTGATTGTAGATAAGAAGACGTAGAACATATTTCAATTCAAATACATATGCTAACATATTTTTTAGTCCATAAGAACAACAAAGCACAACATTGTAATGAGGAGGATATGCACTACTCTTACAATCTATGTTTCCAATTGTATGCATAACGAACATCTATGCTCAAAAAATCTAAACTTTCAGTGAGATATCTACTTTAACCTCTATCTTAACAATCGTGTTGAAAGTTACTTTACGGAATAATTTCCGACAACATTCTAAATAAGAACAACAACAATATGGGCTGTGTATAAAATATTGACTACTAAGCTAAACTGACAAGCGTATAGCACTAGTCCTTGGCCTTTTTGCCTTTGATATTATAAACAAATCATAAAATAAAATTTATAATCTTTTAGCCATCAAATTCAGGCTAGATCAGCAAAAACAAATTTCAGGTCACATCAGTTTTTGATGGGACCAATTTTGGATCGGATAGAGTTGAACAGCGAGTAATCATAATGTTTATATGCAACTTGTGTGGACTGACTACACATTGGACCAATGTTATAGTTATCATCACAATCGTGACTTCTAATGTAGAGAAACAATAAACTTATTAACAAAAACATAAATAGATCAATATCAAGGTTTAGCCAGAAGGCACTGTACAAAGCAATAGATCTCAAAAACACCAAGATTTAAAAACGATAAAACATAAAAAAAGCAAACTCAAGTAAACTGTAAAGAACAACGAACGAATCTCTGTCCTAAAACCTGTTTTTAAAAAGAAAAACGTTTTCAAGGCTTATATCCAGTATGGCCATAGCCGTTGTCTCTCTTGTTGTTCCTCAAAGCACAGCAACCAACAGAGTAGACAATGATGAGGAAGACGAGGAAGACGATGTTGACGATCGCAACTTTCTTCCACGCACTCTTGACGTTGTCCAGGAGACCGGCTTTGCAAGATTCACAGTCGAAACAGAGCTTCTCCGGTGCGTTGTCCCAGATTTGGCAGTCTGGATTTGGGTGTGTTCCTGCTGTCTTTGTCCAGTTTGTGGCGCTTATGTATGTGAACTGGCATTGATCTGAGGGTTTGCAGCAACCAGACTGTAACCACAAATCAAAAACAAAGATTCGTTAGTTAGTTAACAGATTCAAGGCAGAGTATTAATATTCACACACAGAACGAAATTCATACAAAAGGGCTAAGAACAGAACAAAGCTTGCATCTTAAGTAAGAATCTGGTTCAGATTCATTGATCATAATTCAGTGAACTTTAAAAATGGAATATTTGAAACAAAACTTTTTCAAAAATGTGTTAAAAACTATCAGAATCTCTAAGACGAATGAAATCCGTACAAAACAGAACAAAACAGAATCAAAAAGTAAAGCTTTTGAGTTTAAAAAAAGTTTTGATTTTTGAGAGCACACAAAAAAGGAGACTTTAAGTATCAAAAAGGTCAAGCCTTTTCAAATCATTGAGAACAATTTAATCAATTCATAAAGTTCTAACTAAAGCCATAAAAAGCAGAGCAACTTTAAGACAAATCAATCATATCTAAAATTTGAAATCAAAAGTAAAAAAAATCAAAACTTTACCTGAAGAGCAGTAAGGTGTTCGTTGTAGAAATTGTTGACAGGAACATCAATAAGCTTAGCTTCAAGCTTAGAACAAACTTTGCTCTCAGCAAGACAACTCCTAATCTTATTCCAGTTTCCACCATCGTTGACACGTTTCTGCAACCAATTAGAGTAATCTCCGAGCCTATACTCTTTATAACCTCTCCCTGAAACAGTCTCTCCTGCTCCTTTGTTCGTCACAACGAAGGCGAAAACCGTTATAGAGAAGACGACGAGAATCAAGAGGAACATGACGAAGAGGTAAGTCCAGAGAAGCCACGTGACTCTGCAACAGGAACCGATCAAACCGGCGATCGCTACGACCATGAGGAAGACACCGAGAGCAATCACGGGTTTGTCGAGGAAACGCTCACACTCCGTCGAGCCTTTTTGGCTTAGCCAGATCCCTCCGGCTAAGATCGGAATCGAGAGGAGGAAGACGACGAAGTTTAGTATCCCGACGAGGTTGTTGCTGCAACGAACCATGGCTGAGAGAGATTTTGGAGAGAAAGATTGAAACTTGATGAAACAGAGATGATTTTTGTGGATTTGGAGGAAGAAAGATTGTATTATATAGAGAGGAATTGAAACGCGTGAGAGGAAGGGAAATAGCAGAGAAGTTTCTTCGTATTGCTTAAGGATAGCTTCTTCGTCTTCTCTTAGGAAAGTAGTTGAGAGACTTAAGACTCGGTGGTGATTTGATTTTTTCAATGAATGTGCTCTTTAATATTTTCCACGCGCTTTAACGCGAGTGGTGGAGGATTTTTTGGGTTATAGCCTAATCTGATTAGGACTTGTGATTAAGTTATTTCCATATGGGTTTATCCTATGTTTCTACTATGTCAAATTATTGAGATATATACAACGTAAGTCTGAATTTTGTTTTATTTTGTTTTGATTTTGAGTGAAAAAGATTGAAAGGTGCCCAAAGTCTTTTTGATTTCGTCAACTGTTTTACTTGTATTACCACTTGAAAAACTGCAAATTGTTTTTATGTTGTTGGAGGCTACCTAACGTTCTTATATGTAGATTATATAATCGAGAAGTGGGAAGTTATTCAAACTAGATGAGCTTGGTTTTATAAGAGATGTTTACATCGAGTGGTTGTGTTTTTTTCTTCTATTGACGTCCTTCTAATTATTTTGGTTAAACTAATACTAATTGAGTGGTTTTACATTTACTTGTATAAGTTACTAATGGCTCCATATTTTTTAAGTTTAATCTCAAACGGTCCAAATCAAGGATCATCTATAGTTTATTAGGTATCATATCCATATATTGATTTTCAGAAAATAAAAGCAAATGTTTTTAAACGTTTAAACATGAAAAAGGTTAATAATATGAATAGTGGAATCTGTTTTTCGACATGGAAGAAGTGGCAAGTTTTAATCTCTTTGCTTCTTACTTCCGAGGTCTTAAATGGAACAGTTTGTGAACATTTTTAATCTTAGACAGTTGATTCCTAGAAAAGTCAACGAAAACCAGCTTCAGATCAACGAAAAGTCTCCTGGATAGGTCCGTTGAGCTTGTTATTCGAGAGATCCAGCATGCTCAACGAATCCATCTGATTTAAACTCTTTAGAATATCCCTTGTCAAAAAGTTGTTCGCGAGATTCAAGTCGAATTGCTGTCAAGATGCAGATAAAGTAACTGTTTCAAACTACCTATCTCTGTTGGTATTTCGCCGGAAAGACTGTTGTTCTTATATGGAACAGTTTGTGACCTTCTTGCTCCTCTGTTCAATGCCTTCCAATGTTTTTGCAATCTTTAAAGTTGATGTCGTCTAGGATCACGTTGAAAGATGTGTGGCAAAGAAGTGTATGATATGAAATAGAAGCAATAATTTTATTCTAAAATGTTATTATAATGTTGTTTCTATTTATTTGATATAAACATACTACAATCTGAGAGAAATAATTTTGATGCTTGGACTTTTTCATCAAATTCGATTACAAATAATTTACTATATATTTTTTTGTAAAATTTTTAATGGGTTATGTCCAATATAATAGTAATTTGTTTTGCTCAATCTTTGCCTTTAATTTGCTTGTAATATAACTTGTTATTGCATTTTAGTTACATGAGATAATAATTTGGTTTGGCTTTATTTTATTTGAATCTTAAGTTTTGTTGAAGAACGTTGCAAGGTAATTGCATATTAGCCATGTCTTGTCAAGTAAAAAAGTGGCTTCTTTGTTTTTTCCGGATGACAAGATAAGCTCTGAGTATTCTAATTATCGTCTAAGTAATAGATCATTTATATCACGTTAAATAAACATAATATTTCTGATTTCGTGTCATCTTTTAAATTTTTGTCAAAACTAAAACTTGGTATAAAATTTGGGAAATGTATGGCGGCGATCAAGTAAAACATGTACATCATCCCAAATAAAATAAACATATTCATTGATTAAAACCAGGTCTCTAAATCCTAAAAAAGTTAGTCTAAATCACACCTTTCTTATTCTGAAACAACATTGCTCTCAGTGGAAATAAAATTTGCTTCTTAATTTCCACTTGGTCTTAAAGAGCAGCCTAAGACCGTGAGAGTTGACTAAGTACAAACGGTCCAACACGTGCCATGTTGCTTTGAGTTGGAAAATGCAGACCGACACAATCGTCGATACGCGGTCTCACCATACGCATTTGCTTGCACAAAACGTTGTTGTGGTCAACATTAAAGAACAACGCCAATATCAATATTCTGTGAAAGAGATATAGATGGAAATTAAGAACAAAAACTATAAAGATTGGATTAACAACCCTCAATCATGCTTTTGGAACCATTTTTTTGTAAGACATAAAAACATATTTCAGTTTTTTTTTTTCTTTATCATAAATTTTTACTAGTATCATTTGGAAAAAGCTCACTGATTTACCCACCAACAAACTATCGTCATTCAAATGTTATTTTTTCCATATATCATTCCAACTGTATTTTAATCATTCGGAAAAGCATGTTTCTTAAAAAAAGCATGTAGTCAGTCGATTTGAACATTGAAAAAACTATGTGAAATCATTATAAGTACCATGCTATTGTCGCAAAAATGCCATGCAGTAGACAGGGGAAGGGACCATTTCTTAAACACCAAGACGAGAGTCAAGTTATGTTCACTTTTTCACCAGCCAAACATTTGACATCAACAGCAGCACATTATCTCATTCTGATTAATGGATCTCGAAAATCCATATCAAACAACTAGTACTTGAAGACACTTTTTCTTTCCAAAAATTTGGATGATATTTTTATTCATAAAGTCATCGTTTGGTTGAACAGTTTATCTACGTATCTAATACTACTATGAGTATTTGACATACTAGCCAACATAATAGAAAAAATATTTGGAGCCTTCAGTGTTTTAGGCCAAAAATATGAATGTCCCAAATTTCTCAGGATAAAATATATAGGGGCATGATACAGTTTAATTACTTGAGTACGTCTCAACAGTTTTTAAAACCTTTGTTGAGCAGACCACATTACCTCAGAGGTGTTTGAAGTTCTTGAACTCTTCTCTAAAAGCGGAGTAGATTCTGAAAGAGGTGCTGCTCGAATATCCTTCAAAAATGAGCTAGGAGGGACTTCAAGAGCATCCACGTTTCCTTCCATCATCTCTACTACTCTGTTCATCGGTGGGCGATCTGTTGGAGAGTACTGAATACACCACAAACCCACCAATGTCATCTTTTTTGCTATCTCCTCTTCTTCGCTGCTGATTTCATTCCCGGAAAGGTTTCCATACTTTCCTTTTTCAAGATCTTTATACACCCAGTCAGGAAAGGACATGGAACCTACGTTAGAACCCAATTCTTGACCAGCTCTCTCTTTGTTCCTTGTTCCTATCATTTCCAGGACCAACATCCCGTAGCTGTATACATCTGACTTGTGAGATACATCCCCATAAGCTCTGGAGACTACCTCTGGTGCAGTGTACCCTACTGTGCCTCTTGTCTCCAGGATTGTTAACTTATCTTCTTTCTTCTCACAAAGCCTAGCGAGGCCAAAATCTGAAACTTTGGCACAAAGACTGTCATCTAACAATACATTGTGTGGTTTTATGTCGAAATGTATAATCCTTGTTTTGCAGCCATGGTGCAAGTATTCTAGACCACGAGCAACTCCTAGGGCGATCTCATACAGTGCCTTCCAGTCCATAGCCACCGATATGTTACTTGAGAGGTACTTATCAAGAGACCCATTCTCTACAAATTCATAGATAATTGCTCTCTTGGAACCTTCAAAGCAGAATCCAAGCAAGGACACAATGTTGACGTGTGAAGTTCTACTCATGCTCGCAACTTCATTGATGAAATCTTCACCTTTACCCTTTGCGTCTTTCAAGACCTTCACGGCAACCATGCGGCCATCCGAAAGGGTTCCTTTATAGACAGTTCCAAATCCTCCTTTCCCAATCTCTTCCGCAAATGAATTTGTAATTGTTTTCGCTTGTGCAAAGCTATAGCGTTGCAGCGGAATATGGGCCATGAGTTCCGTTTGTCTCAAGTTTTCTAGTGTTTTTTTCTCATGGAGACGTAGAAAATGAGGTATCAATGAGACCAATAACGCAAACAGAATAACACATGTTACCGAACCTGAAACCAGAAAATATATATAATAAATTATTAATCAGTTAAGAACTTTTTCTAATTATAGCTAGAAGATCAAAAATAGTTTTGAAAACGAAACATGGGTTTCTTGAAAGAACATGATGAGAAGGTTTAACACCTGTTTCTGCTCCTGAAAAGTCGCCTGCATGAGAAAAATCTCAATGAAAAAATCGATTAAGACAAAAAAAGTAAAGAACACACATACGCACAATAAAATGGACCAAACTCAAGAAAAGACATTGATTTACCACGATCTATTATCTCTATAGGTCCACGACAATCGCCCTGCGACCCATTCATACAACGGCAGACAAACCGATTTGAGATCTGACTATATCCACAAACACCCCAAGAATCATCGCACGTGGAACAATCAGAGTCAACTCCTAACACGAAGCCCTGTTCGATCGCCTTCCTCAGATTAGGTAGAGTTGGATCTCTTTTCAGTGTGATCAACGCTGGTCCAGATGCAGGAATAGTGACGTTTCTTTTGCACAACAGCTGCATGTTTTTTAATTCTGCAGTTAATGGAAGGGACGAGATGTTTTTCGTCACATAATAACTATAGCCATGGTTTACACATCCAAGGGATTCAACGTAACTTGGGAGATCAGTGTAAGGGCAGTCGTAATATAACGTAAGCAGCTCAGTGTCAGGAGAAAGTGGTAGGACACTCCAGTTGAATGGCACATCTACAGGATCTAGGGTACAAACATTGCTGATATAGTCTGATCTGGCAACACTTGCCTTGTGCAAACCGCTCTTTAAGATTGTGAACTTCATGGAGGCAATGTTAAACTCTGGGAATCCTCTGCTACAGTTGAGCTTGAAGTCAGGGTGGCCGCATTCTTCTCTTCCAGGAACCCAGAAAGGATAAGAGAGAGTGTATTCCTGATTGCCGCAGCTAAACTGGGCATTGCAAAGGAGGAAAGTCTCGTCATCTGAGATAATACAAGATTGAATCACATAAATATATATATATATATATATATATATATATATATATATATTGCATCCATGTCACTGTCTTTGCAAAACACTTTCTCTGTGTTGCTGCCTTGCATGTCAATCAATTGGCAAATGGTGAATACTCCTATTGCAGCTTTGCAAGAGTATGGATAAAAGCAATTAAGATTTGTATAAAACAAGAAAGTATCTTAAGATTTCTCAAAATAATTTATAAAGATAACTGATTCTCATTTCTTTTTTTCAACTTTTTTCCTCTTCATTATTTTAGTGTTTGAGATAGTCATTGAGAGACTACCCATGTAAATGCTCGAAATATTGTCAAATATCTTCTCAATCCCTTCTACACCATCCTAGTTTGTTTTTGTTTTATCTCTATATGGAGGTTATTTTGGAATTTGTTATTTTCTTTTTCAGTTTCAGAAAATATTTTATTTTCACTCCTTTAGTACAACTTGTTAAAGAGAAAAGCTAGCTTTGAAATGAGAGTGATTCATAAGAAACTTACCCAAAGAATACGGTATCTCGCATTGAACTCCTGATGCCAAGGTTTCCTTACAGCAAACCTGTTTGCTACCGTCAAAACCGCAGGTTCCTCCAGAGGATAAACATTCTTGACACGGATAGTAAGCGGTCGGCACCCCTAACTCAAACCCTTCTCTTAGGACAGCTTCCAAATGGGAAGTCAAATTCAACTTATTCTCATTTGGAACGAAACTCTCTGGAACGTGCACCGTGAAACTGTTTTGACAGGAATACTGGTAATCAGGGTTTTGAGAAATTGACACTAGACCCCAATCAGGACATGTAAAACTTGAAACGTAATTAAGACGAGGGTCGCAGAAGTAGTAGACGATGAGGCTCTTGTAGGCTCCTCTACTCTCAAACACCTCGGGGAAATAGGTTGTTGTAGTGAATTTGGCGGAGCAAAAAGGACCTAGAAGGTCTGATCTTGCAAGTCTAAGAGTGTAAGAAGGTTGATCTATTTGGAGAACATGGTACTCTTGGTTTGACATGATTAAAGAAGTGGCGTTTTTGTTGCAGTGAAGTTCCAACAATGGATGACCGCAAGGTTTAAGACGATTTCCTCCCCAGAAGGGGTAACCAGCGGTGATATCTCCACACTGAAAGAGATTTTCACACCAGCCAAGTCCTTGTTTGCTTAAATCACAAGGAAGCTGGTGAAACAAGGATACGATGAAGAACAAGACCACAAAAGAAGTTGGGGAAGAGTTCATGATTTACGTTGACTATAAAAAAGTGGGTTTGGTATATGCTAGGAGGAGTTCGGTGAGTAAGTTACTTTTAAGAGAGAGAGAGAGAGAGAATGTTTACTCGATCAGCCACTTATATTCCTTGTTAAATCCCTTAACCTAACCTTTAACAAAGAAAATAAACTTCTTATCCCGTGAGTAGTGACCAAGTCAGTTCCAAATAATTTTCCTTTTTTATTTTTGAAGTGAAGAAATGCATATATCTGGTGAGTGAGTGATCTTAGAGTTTGGGAAGAATTTTCTCCAAAAATGATGCGAAGAAAGAACCTTCAGCTGTAATGAAATGGACTTTCGTTACTAAATGTAAGGAAAGGACTTGTCGGTAAACGTACACCTTTTATTGGTCCGTGATTTATTGTTTTGTTCTGTCATCTGACGATAATAATTCTCTGTAGGGTACATTGTGTTAAATACAGAAGCCAACGAAAGTAAGATTTCCGTAAACGCAAGTCCAACAAAGAAAAAAGCAAACAAGAAACTCGAGAAATTTTAATGGTCAAACTATAGTCAAATTTCTTAAAAAAAACATTGAATTCATGAAGTGTAACCATTTTTTCCTGACCCAATACACTAGTGGGTCTTGACACCATAAAGGCCCAATTTAACTGCCAAAACAAACAATTGAGAACAATGAACAACACAGTTCCCAAAACAGGAAGATAAACAAAAGGAAAGGAAATCTGAAAGAAAAATGAGGAATATGAATCGAGTCTTCTTCTGCAAATCACTCTCTCTCGTCTTCCTCGTTCCCTCTTTCACTCGCCCACAGCTCCGATTCACCTATTCCGCCGCCGTAGCCTCATTTCCGAATCGAGCGATTCACTGCATGGCGACCGATCCAGCGGCGTCGTTTTCGTCTGTAGCCGGCGGAGTTAATCCCGTCTCTCCCCCGTCTCGGAATGATGACGTCTCCGCGGTTCCGGCTTCTTCCGCTTCATCCGCCATCGATTTCCTCACGCTCTGTACTCGTCTCAAGGTAATGTAACCTTCGCTTTGGATGATCCGCCTATCAATTTCGCTAAGATCCAGTGATTTCTGTGATTAATCGATTTCTCCTCTCGTAATTCTCATTTACGGAATCTCGTAGAATAGTTAACGCAATGTTATTGACGCTCCACTGTTTATAAGATCATGCGTTGTTCTTAATTATGTCGACATTTGGTACTAATGTATGATGGATCTGTGCATTTGTAAACGCTTGATGCATATGTTGATGATTGTTGATGGATTGTATTGGAATATACAGTTCGTGCTAGAATTGAAAACGATTTCAAGCTCTGTGGTCACTTTGATGATCTGTGATTACTCTAATTCTTATAGATGTGAAAGTTTTGTTCGTCCTGTTGATCTTAAGTGAGTTTTTGTTTCCTGCTTGTTGAAATAGACAACTCCAAGAGCTGGATGGGTTAAAAGAGATGTGAAAAATCCAGAATCAATAGCTGATCACATGTATCGGATGGGTCTTATGGCTCTGATTTCTTCAGATATTCCTGGTGTTAACAGAGACAAGTAAGGTTTCTTTGTTACTTCTTTCTTTTCTTCAGTTTCAACTTCTTGAAAAAAGTATCTTCATTTTCATGATTTCTTTCTTCAGATGCATGAAAATGGCAATTGTTCATGACATTGCAGAAGGTTTGTTCTTTAACTTATAGAGAGTATAAAACTTATTTAGCAGTGATAGTCGAATCTGATCATTGTTATTTGAGCAGCCATTGTTGGAGACATTACACCTTCTTGTGGAGTCTCTAAGGAAGAGAAGAATCGAAGAGAAAGCGAAGCACTTGAACACATGTGCAAACTCTTGGGTGGAGGAGAAAGAGGTATGTTCTCTTCTTTTTCTCGTATTCTATAGAGATATTATTATCTTCGATGTTCTTGTGTTCGTTTGCATGACAATGTATATATATATGGTCATTTTGCAGCTAATGAAATCGCTGAGCTTTGGAGAGAATATGAAGCAAACTCTTCACCTGAAGCCAAAGTTGTTAAAGATTTCGATAAGCTTGAGATGATACTACAAGCTTTGGAATACGAACAAGGTAATGGCATCGAGAAAAGCTTCTGATGATTCATGATTTGACAGTGTGCAGAAACTAAAACTCATTTTTGTTTAACTGCTTGTTTTTGCGCAGAGCAAGGTAGAGATCTAGAAGAGTTTTTCCAATCAACCGCAGGTATTGTACTTTGTAAATCACAATCCAAAGATGTTATCAGTATATGGTTTAAAGGCTTAAATCTTGTTGATGTTTGATCCAGGGAAGTTCCAGACCGATATAGGCAAAGCTTGGGCGTCTGAGATTGCTTCAAGAAGAAGAAAGCAACATTAGTTTAGCTCTCACTTGAGTTTTTGATTTTAGCGTCTCTAGCTGTCACTTGAGCTAATCACTCTCTACATTCAAGTTTAATCATTTTAAGCTGTTTAATTTGGACCAAAGAACTTAAGGTATTCTTTGTAGCTCACATGGATAGCTCTCATTACTAAAAAGAACGGAAAAAAGAGGAAGTACTCACCTTTTAATCTTTTGTCAAATCAGTTTTCTTTTACTGTGTGTTTCTAAAATCATTTATGTTTTCCTTTGCATTAGTTTTGTTTTCTTGCTTCTTAAATCGAGAACCAGATAAAGAACTAGTTTTAGATACGTTATGCTCCAGTTTGTATCATTGCAATCTCTGTGATTTTTATCTCTGATCCAAGTAATAGTGGCTGATTTGTGTTTAATCAAGCTTGATTCACAAGTAAAACAGAAATTAGAAAATTATAATTATCCCAAATCCTACGGCGATGCAAACCATAATTGATGATCTTCCGATCACGACCTCTAACCTCATTTACTAATAATGATTTCTCTGGAGTATGACAATCAATCTAGAGGTCGCATGCCAATTACTTGTTGGTCACATTGTTATATTTTAAAAATCTTTGTCATCTCCATCACAACAACAAAATAACATCAAATCTACACATGCATCCAAATCATCCTTACCTTTTAACATTCAATTAAATTTAGTATGAAATCGTGAATCAAACTCATACACATCAAAATTCGTTCACTTGATTCAAGGACAAGGCATTTTAAACCAAATAATCCACATATAACTCAACACCTCCATTGTACCATGAATGTTTCTTCATTTACCGTGAAAATTCAGTGCATTTTTTCTCATTCATTAAATATTTGAGTTAAATATTTAAATATTGGCATGAAATTAGTTCCATAATTCACAAATGACAAGTACGTCAAGATGTTATAACATAGGATAATCTCATCAAAACAAAACACACGATAAAACATTATTTCTTTTACTTGCAAGGCAAAATAAATCAAATGACTAATTTAATTTAGTTGGGTCCACAACCAAATATTAAAAGTTATTGGACCCATAAGGCCCAACACTAATTTTCATCCGAAACATGTTTCCCGGAATTATCTCGCTCGGTGACGCCGTCGACGATTAAACCCTAACCGCCATTATCTCTATTCCACCGTATCATCATGACGTCATCATCTTCTCCAACAAAACCAAGTTTCCAAGCTCACACTCGCAGCAAAAAAACAAAATAAAGGATTACAAAAAGGAAAGAAAGGAAAGTTACACTCCTTTCATGAAAAGCTGACTTTCTTCACCAATTATGACTTCCTCTCGCCGTCTTCTTCCTCTCGGAGCATCGCTCACTGTAAAATCCTTCTCTCCTTCCCCCAAATATACATCATTTCTGTTTCTTATTGAATCAATTACCTCCTTCTCGATTGATGCTGATGATCGAGTTCGTTGTTGTTGCAGAGAGGGAGATTTTCTTCCTGCCAAATCCGAAATGGTTAGCTCTTTCGAGTGATTTGAATCGTTTTCCTTTCTCTCTCGATCGTGAGGGCAAATTAAAATCGTATTTACTATCTGAAAAATCTCAGGATTTCTTAGTGGTTTCCGAGGATTCGGGACTATCACTTCGACGGAGCCGGCGTTGGCCAATCTAGCTGAGAAATGCGCCGTCGCTGTGCCGGAATGTTCTACAGCGGAGGACGATATCGCGAAGATCCGGCATGAGTTCGAGCTGGCGAAACAGAGGTTTCTCAATATCCCTGAAGCGCTTAATAGTATGCCTAAGATGAATCCTCAAGGTTCGTTTACATTTTCTTCTTTGGGTTTTTGTGTTGTTTCTTTGATCAATGATTGGTTATGATTCATACTTGTAGGGATATATGTGAATAAGAATCTCAGATTGGATAACATACAAGTCTACGGATTCGATTATGACTACACATTGGCGCATTACTCCTCTGATTTGCAGAGTTTGATCTATGATCTTGCCAAGCAGCATATGGTTAATGAGGTATTAATCTAGTGTGATTCTGAGCTGTATACGAGTTTGTGAGTATTGTTTGTGAGAAGTATTGGTTCTTGATTCTTGCAGTTTAGATATCCTGAGAGTTGTATGAAGTTTAAGTATGATCCTACTTTCCCAATCCGAGGACTGTACTACGATAAACAAAAAGGATGCCTCATGAAATTGGATTTCTTTGGTTCCATCGAGCCAGATGGTTGCTACTTCGGTCGTCGTAAGGTATTGTTAAACCATACTTGACTCTTCTTTGCTCGTTTGAGTTGCTAGCTTTGAGCCCTTGGCATGTTTATGATTGTGCAGCTAAGTAGGGAGGAGCTAGAGAACATGTACGGAACGAGACACATAGGTCGTGATCAAGCGAGAGGTCTTGTTGGATTGATGGATTTCTTCTGTTTCAGCGAGGTTAGGGTTAATCAAGAACCGTGGCATAGTCATTTCTGATTTGCTTGATCACACGTAACGTTTCTTATTACTTTCTTTCAGGCGTGTCTTATTGCAGACATGGTTCAATATTTTGTTGATGCGAAGCTTGAGTTTGATGCGTCCTACATCTACAATGATGTGAATCGCGCTATTCAACATGTCCATAGAAGTGGCTTGGTCCATAGAGGGATACTTGCTGATCCAACCAGATATTTGCTTAAAAATGCAAGCGCAAGTCCAATAAACTTGCTTTTTTAATCAAGAATATATCTACTTGTGATTGATGTTTTCTGAACAGCAAGTTACTTTGTCACTTCTCAGGGTCAGCTACTGCGTTTCCTGAGAATGCTTAAAGATAAAGGGAAGAAGCTCTTCCTGATGACCAACTCTCCTTACCATTTTGTCGATGGCGGAATGCGATATCTCATGGAGGTGATTCGCATCATTGAATAGCCATCAGAAATACTCGAGATATTCAACATTCTCTGATTTAAATGTTTTATTTGGCTGTGTTCATCAGGACTCTTTTGGACTCAGAGACTCATGGAGGGATCTTTTCGATGTTGTGATCGCTAAAGCAAATAAACCAGAGTTTTACACATCTGAGCACCCTTTCCGGTTTGTTTTCTTTACTCCTAAATCCTCTTCCATACTCACAGAATTTAAGATAGATTCTGGAACAACTTCTTATGCTACGTTCTTGTATAGTTGCTATGATGAGGAGAGGGATACTTTGGCGTTTACAAAAGTGGATGCATTTCACCCAAACAAAATCTACTACCATGGCTGTCTTAAATCCTTCCTTCAAATCACAAAGTGGCGTGGCCCTGAGGTACTCTCTACAACCATTACAAGCTGATATATATTCCATTTGTAACTTCATGCATTTAAAAGAGTACTACAACATCTTCTCTTCGTAGGTGATTTACTTTGGAGATCACTTATTTAGTGACCTACGAGGCCCTTCCAAAGCTGGTTGGCGTACTGCTGCCATCATTCACGAGCTCGAGGTTAGCTCATCATACTTGATTTGACATTTTTAGCTTATTGTATTCTCGAGACTGAGTTCTCTTTGTGACGTTTGTTGGTTCAGCGAGAGATACAGATACAAAATGAAGATAGCTACCGGTTTGAGCAGGTAATAGCCACAGCTTCCTCTTTTACTTTTCAACAAAAGCTTTCTGCTTGTAGGATTTATACATTTATGAAGCCATAACTAGTTAGAGACGCTGTAGAATGTAGATACTCTACTTGAAGCAGAGACTGTGTGTTGGTTTAGTCTAATGAGACCATTTCATCTGCTATAAATTTCAGGCAAAGTTCCATATTATACAAGAATTGCTCGGTAGATTTCACGCGATTGCATCAGACAATGAGAGAAGCGAAGCATGCCAATCTCTCTTGGACGAGCTGAACAAGGCGAGACAGAGGGCAAGAGACACGATGAAACAAATGTTCAACAGATCATTCGGAGCTACGTTTGTGACAGACACTGGTCAAGAATCAGCCTTCTCTTATCACATCCACCAATACGCAGACGTTTACACCAGCAAACCCGAGAACTTTATGTTTTACCGACCTGAAGCTTGGCTTCATGTGCCTTACGATATCAAGATCATGCCACATCATGTCAAGGTAAATGCAAAGCAAGAGTCAAATTTTTGATGTGGTTTTTTGGAATTGAGGAGCTAAACCAATACTAAATCAATTATTTCTTTCAGGTTGCTTCAAACCTTTTCAAAACATGAGAGAGGTTTTGACTATACAAATCGGTGGAAAATCGGATTTGATCGAAAAAATAATGCAGCTTTTAGGATTTTTTAGGTGCCAGAGGACAACAAGAAGGTTTGCAACTTTTCAATATTAGATTCTTCCTGCTGATGTTACTGTTACTGATGATTCTTTTGGGGTTCAATGGATGTTAGATAATTCGTTTAAACACTTGAAAATAAGAGAAAGTTATTATATTTTCGGGAATCTATTTCTTGTAATTTGTTCATCATTATTTAGTTGCTTTTTTTTGTTATCAAAATTTTTAAAACATCATTTTTGTAGTTTGGCCAAGATATTAATGTTTTTGTTTGATTTCTGAAATATGCAAATCTTTTGTAGAGATGGTGCAAGTTTTTTTGAAGGCATACAGAGTTCAAGTTGAGCTGTTCACTACTTCACTGTGATTGTATATGTTAATCCTCGATTTAAATTGTGTTTGATAAAAAAAAATTATGTACAATTAAATAACAGAGTGATAGTAAATTAGTTATTTTTGAGTAGTTTTAAAACAACAAAAATCACAATATCTAATATCTACTGGTTTTATGAGAACAAAAAGTTATTATGGTTTAAATTCGGTATAGGGTTGATGATCCTACCAAACATATGAGCCCATGAAAATTAACCCAAAAACCAATTTAGTAGAAAAAATCGTTCTTAATTCACATGCACACAATTCAAATAAACTAAAACCCTAATATCACTCTGTTATTTAAACTAAAACCCTAATAGCACTCTGTTATTTAATCGCTGCGCCTCGCTCACTCTCCCGTGACCTCGTCTCTTTTCTTCTTCAGCAATAAAGCAAATCTTCTTTCTTGTATCTTTCTTCGGGTTTTTGCTGTGCTGATTATGAAAAAAAAAAACAATTGTTTTCTTTTTATTGAAAAATTATGCGAGAGCATACAAATGTTTCTCGTAACCATAAGTTGGAGAAATTACTGTTTCTGCTCTTATGTTTTTTGTTGAAGAACATCTTTATGCTCATCGCATAGTTTTTCTTTAAAACGAAAATACAAAAAACAGAAGGTCATTTATTGGTTTATATATGTCAAACCCAGAGTTGCTTGAGAGAAGGGTAAAGTTTCTTTTTTGGTTTATGGTGAAAGTAATATTCAGATGTTTCGTGGGTAATTATTTTCGTGATACTAATTTGGTAGTAAACTCTCTAACATCCATTTGACCCCAAAGAATCATCAATAACAGCGACAGCAAGAATCTGAGATTTTAAAAGTTGCAAACCTTCTTAGTTGTCCTCTGGCCTTTGAAACACCTAAACTAAAAGCTTCATTATTTGCCGATCAAACGTTAACTAATGTCTTTGATTATAGTTTAACTATTTTCGTGACATTAAATTTATTGAACTATCTTGTTATTAGTATTTTTGATGGAATTATGTTCAACAGATCCGCTGTAGCACACCGGTTAATTTTAAATGATGAAATCCGGGTTCGAAGCCCGGCAGCGGAAAACTTTTTGATTAAAATCAAGCAATTTCAGCCCCTTATTTTTCTGGATAAAATTTTCATTCCTGTTGACATACTTATTTTGTTTAGTCAACTACTTAATTTAAAATATATGATTCCAGAATTTTGACTATTTCCTGCTAAAACGGGAAATAACTACCTAATTTAAGATCTATGATTATAAAAGTTGGACTATTTTCTACCAAAACGGGAGATATTTGGTCTCTATCTGAATTCTCTATGCACCTTTTTTAGCTCTACTTATTTTGGTAAATTTAATTCAAGGTCTAGAATTAGTCAATTAGATAAAGTTTAAGCATAATTTTCTCTTTCACAATATTTCTTCTTCGTCTTCTTCTTCTATAAATTACTCTGTTTCATGTCAAACAAAAATCACAAAAAAAAAAGAAAAAATAACAAATCAAAATGGAGTTCTCTCTTACACCTTCAACTCTAAAGGTAACGTTATTTTTGAACAATGACATGCTAAATTTGTTTTGGTACTGGTCGATTAATTCGAAAGAGAGAATCTAAAACATGATTTTGTTTGTTCTTCTCAACAGATGTCTCGGACAAGTTTTTGTATATTAGTAGTTTTGGCAATCAGTAGCTTTCAGATGATGGAATCGACAAATATTCAGTATGATGCGATAAACTGTAGAAAACATACCGCAGTATTAACCGAATTCGGAGCCGTGGGTGATGGAAAAACATCGAACACAAAAGCTTTTAAGGAAGCCATAACCAAGCTTGCTCCTAAGGCGGCTAACGGCGGAGTGCAGCTCATTGTTCCACCGGGAAGATGGCTCACCGGAAGTTTCAACCTCACAAGCCATTTTACTTTGTTCATCCAAAAAGGTGCAACTATTCTTGCTTCTCAGGTACGTATGAACATGATTTTCCTTTCTAAAAGTTTAAATGAACATTTTTGTAACAAATTATTCATTTATATGGTTTTTTTTTATAGAATGAAGCTGAATATCCCGTGGTTGCACCTTTGCCGTCTTATGGACAAGGAAGAGATGCAGCAGGACCAACTTTTAACAGTTTGATCTCTGGCACAAACCTAACTGATGTTGTTATCACCGGTAAGAATATCAAAACTATATAATATATTTTGGAACAAGTTGACCATAGATTCAGAGTTTCTAAAATTCAATTTCAAGATCTTGAATAATGTATTTTATCGAATTTGTTTGGTTAATTAGGTAACAACGGAACGATCAATGGGCAAGGCAAATACTGGTGGGTGAAGTATAGGAGTGGTGGATTTAAGAATATCACCAGACCTTACACACTCGAACTCATGTTCTCTAAAGACGTCCAGATCTCGAACATCACGATCATCGACTCGCCTGCATGGAACATTCATCCAGTGTATTGCAACAACGTCATCGTTAGAGGCGTTACCATTATTGCTCCTATCGATTCTCCTAACACCGATGGAATCAACCCTGGTACGTCCATATATCCCATGCACGTCGCGTTACGTTATACCCACGTGGCATTGTTTTTCTTTTGTTTTCACACTTTCTTTGTTTTTATTCTTTGTTAGACTCATGCACAAACACATTGATAGAAGACTGTTACGTGGTCTCCGGAGACGACTGCATCGCCGTGAAGAGTGGTTGGGATCAGTTCGGAATCAAAGTCGGAATGCCAACTCAGCAACTCTCCATCCGAAGGCTCACATGCATCTCTCCCGATAGTGCCGGAGTAGCACTCGGAAGTGAAATGTCCGGTGGAATCAAAGACGTTAGAATGGAAGACATTACGTTACTCCAGACACAATCCGCTATCAGAATCAAAACCGCGGTCGGACGTGGAGGTTACGTTAAGGACATTTTTGCTAGGAGCTTTGTAATGAAGACAATGAAATACATTTTCTGGATGAGTGGTGCTTATAACCAACACCCTGCCTCGGGTTATGACCCCAAGGCTATGCCAGAGATTACCAACATTAACTACAGTGACATGACCGCGGATAATGTCACGCAACCCGCTAGGCTCGATGGGCTCAAGAACGATCCTTTCACCAAGATATGTATGTCGAACATAAAGATTGAGTTGGCTAAGGAGCCGAAGAAGTTGCTGTGGAATTGTACTGATATCTCCGGAGTTTCGAGCAAGGTGACACCGACACCGTGTAGTTTGTTGCCGGAGAAAGGAGGTCCTTGTGCTTATCCGACTGACAAGATTCCTATTGAATCTGTTGTCATGAAGAAGTGCTCTGCTTAGAAGATTTGTTGCGGAGATTATATAATTAATTTCATCATCATATATATGTAATATGTATACCTTTTTTTGTTACAAAAGAAAAGTGTATCTTAATTCCCTTAGAGAAAATGGCCCCAGCTGTTAATGTATTGTATAAAGCTGATGGGTTCATGCAATTGCATGTCTTAATATGTATACTTATACGAAGTTATAAATTAACTTTGTGGAATTGATCAAATTCCGTAATTTATTTAATACAATGATTATAAATATATGTATCGTAACATCGAGAAGAGTTTATCGTCAAGTAATGCATCTTCCAAAATCACCGAATCCTGTATGTTGTCTATGAATCGAATTCTTATATGTAACTATGTAACAGGTTTAGATGTCTATTTCGTATAATCGATGCACCGTTTAAATATATTTTTCGTATAATCGAATTCCACAAGGGCCAAAAGACTATGTCACTAACAATGTGGAATCCAAATTAGTCTAAATCAATTGGTTAACTTTAATGGTTTTGAAAGCTAAGTATATACACAAACACTAAACACGAACTTAGATAAACAATTAAAAAGTCAACATGAAATAATTAAAGACTCAGAAATGAGAAAGCCATATTCAACTTCATTGATCTCCTAACCATGCCAAACTTCCATTTCGAGCTTAAACAATAACCATATGGTAGGCCTGATCGTACCATTTTGTTTGGTACATGATAAATTTATTTTGATCGTTCTAGATTGTATTACTTTCTGTGACAAGTGTCAGTACTCAGAATCTAGGATGGAACTTACTTACAATGGCATCGTACACCATCTCCCACCACAATCGCTACCTACTAAATTCTAGCTACTTTGTTGTCAAGTGTCAAATTACGTTTTGCATTTTTCTTCCTTTTGTTTGTTTTCGTCTTCATTTTTTGTGCTTTAGTTACCATCTTTTGATTTTATTCTACATATACTCTTTCCGTCTGACATATATAACAATGATTTTACAAGAACTTTTATAGGGAAAATATCAGTGTTTTTAAAACCGGATCGACCCGGTGGTCGGACCGGGTTCAACCATGAACTGGACATGTGACCGGATTGGGTTTCCGGTCTGGTTTAAAAACAATTAATACGATCAATTAATTAATTATTTTCTTTTGTGTGTTTTTAATTTTTTTTAAGTTATATATGTTTATACTATAAATAATTAATTAGAACAATTAAATATAATTTTCTAATATTGTTATATTAATATTTATATCTATATATCAATTTTTAGCTATTTATATTTTATTTTAAATTATATATATTTAAAAATAAATTATTTATAAACTGGGTTCAACCCGGTCGAACCAAATTGACCCATGATCCGGATGCTAATCCGGTTCGTCTTCCGGTCTGGTTTTAAAAACACTGAAAAATATCATTGCTTGACCAGAAGAACATCCTGACTAAAAGTTAAGGTACTCTAAACGACTAAATCAAGTGCAACATCAAATAAACAAAATAAAACGTTGAAGTAAAATCATTTACAAAATATTTCTATGTAGGCGTAAAATTTCTGTTAAATAATTTTATAGCCACTTTTGCAAACTTAATGTTAATTTCATTATTAATTTACAACATACTACACATAACTTTTGTCTTTTTTTTTAAGAAGCCAGCTATGCGTGTGAGTATGACTTGTGCATTTAGTGGCCCAACTTTCTGCCACATCGAACCTACCTCTCTTCCAACCTCCGTTTGTATTGGCATCGTTTGGTAATTTTTTTTTTGTTTTAATTAAAAACCATATTAGAGGCACCTTTTTAAAAATGCATTCAAGATATACATATTTGAATATTCATTTTGGGTCCGCGTAATTACGTGCATGCCATATTTTTGGGGCTTGCCTAATTATACGGAAGAAGCGATGTGTGTGTGTGTGTCTTGCATAGTTACATGGTACTTAATTACTTCCGACGTGTCTTGAGTAGTCTTGAAGAAGCGATATGTGTGTCTTCAATGTGGATGGTACATGTGTTGGATCATTTTTGTGTAATCTAATTATAAATTGAAACATATGAGATAAATTAAAATTTGATATAACTATTGCATTGCTGTGTTGGAGTATTTACCGATCACACGCGATCCAAAAATACTAACATGTTTAAATCTGCCAGGACATATGACATGACTTATAGGTTTTGGATAACCAAGTTATTAATTAAGACGACTATAGGATAACATACATATGTTTGGTACTTTGGTTCCTTTAAAAAAATATCACTTGTTGACAAAAAAAAATAATATACAGTAATGTTTAGTTATTACTCTACGTTTTTGACTTTTTATATGTTTCAAAAATTAGTTTGAATTTTGGGTATATATTGATTTATAGTTCTTTTTCACTAATTAATGTCATATTCAGATTTCAAAGCCGACTGTCAAACGAACAACACCAGAGTCAAAAACTTATACAAGATAAACAAAAAAGTTGTATATTAAACGAAACGATACCAGAATCAAAATATCAACCGAAAAACAAATGGCCTATACAGGGATCGAACCTGTGACCTTCGCGTTATTAGCACGACGCTCTAACCAACTGAGCTAATAGGCCTTTTGTTCTGTATCTCCACCATTTATATGATAATCAAATAAAACAAATTACAGAAGCTCATAGTGAAAAATGGTGAAGATGAGTGTTAGTTGGGAGCTTGCAACATGAAATAGTTCACCCACCTTTCTCCTATTTATTACCTCTCTTTCCCACACGTCTCTCCCGTCATCTATAAAACAGAGAGATTAATATCATCCCAGAACCTCTCTCATTCTCCATAAAAACAGATTAATTATTAGAAAAAAGCTCCCTTTATTTCAATCAGAAAATGATGAATCAAGAGAAGCCCACGTCTTGTTGCTGTGTTCTCGATGCTTCCACTTATGTGGGTTTCTGGATTCTCAAGAGATTGCTCTCCAGAGGCTACTCTGTTCATGCAGCCATCCGTAAAAACGGTAAATCTTTTCGAATTTCTCTAATTAGTTCAGTAAAGTTTCTCACTTTTCTTCAATTGATCTGAGAGATATCATGGCAAAGTCTTCGTTTTTCTCTCTGAATTCTCTTATGGGTACAATCAAAGTTTTAGCCTTTTTCTAGTTTTCTTCATTGATTTGAGGCAATTCACAAATGGGTACAATAAAGTTCTGATTTTTCCAATTGATTTGAGAATTTCTTGGCAAAGGTTTCTTCTTCTTTGATCTAATGATGGTTTTGGAAACAGGGGAGAGTGTGATTGAGGAGAAAATCAGAGACATGCAAGCTACAGAAGAGGGACTAATGGTTTATGACGTTGATGTGTTGGATTACCAAAGCATTCTCATTTCTCTCAGCAATTGTAATGCTGTGTTCTGTTGCTTGGACAATCCTGAAGGGTACGATGTGAGTTTTTTAGTGTTATCACACATCACTTCTCTGAGATCTCTCTGTTTTTCATTTTTGATTTTGGAGAAGATTGAGACGAAATGATCCTCTTGTGATTATTTCAGGAGAAGGAAGTTGATTTGGAGGTGAGAGGAGCGATTAATGTGGTGGAAGCATGTGCAAGAACAGAGACTATTGAGAAGATTGTGTTCTCATCTTCACTGACTGCTGCGATTTGGAGAGATAACATTGGAACTCAGAAAGATGTTGATGAGAAGTGTTGGAGTGATCTTGACTTTTGTCTCAAAAAGAAGGTTTTTTAAATTCAACTCCTTTTTATTTTCATTGAAATTAATCCCAAAAACAAATAAAAACTTTTGATATACTTTTTGAAAAAGTTCAAGTGATTCAGACTGATAACATATTGGACCCACAATTATAAATGTGATACTAGTTTTGACCTGGAATCACCAATTTTTTCATCAATCAATCTGAAATATTTAAGTAACTATATATATTTATTATTATGGGTCCCTTGGAGTATTATTTAACTTTGTAGTTACTTTTTAATCATATTATTATTAACAAACTTGTGGTGTGTGTGTATACCTATCTTTGCAGCTATGGCACGCTCTGGCGAAGACACAATCAGAGAAGGCAGCTTGGGCACTAGCCATGGACCGTATGGTCAACATGGTCTCGGTTAACCCTGGACTCATCATTGGACCCTCAGTGGCTCAATACAACCCTAGACCTACCATGTCTTACCTCAAAGGTATTTAAGTATGCATATTCATTCATGTAATTAGATATGTCATGAGTATCTATAATCAATTATCCAAATATTGGTGGCCATTCAAATTTCAGGAGCTGCGCAAATGTATGAGAACGGAGTGTTGGCGTACGTAGACGTAGAGTTTGTAGCAGATGTTCACATTCGAGCATTTGAAGATACTTCGGCTTGTGGTAGATACTTTTGCTTTAACCAAATTGTGAATACCGAAGAAGAAGCTCTCAAGCTTGTTCAAGTTCTATCTCCTTTAATTCCTATGCCACCAAGGTACATTATATTTTCTCATTTTTTTCGTAACATAATGTATAATGTTTATACTTGTTGTTAATATTTATAATTTTATGGCAGGTATGAGAATGATATGCAAGGAAGTGAAGTTTATGAAGAGAGATTGAGAAACAATAAACTAAACAAGCTGGTAGAAGCTGGCCCTGCTTGTTAGATACATGGGAGATTAGTAATATGATAAATTGAAGAGAAACAAAAAAAGTATGCTATGGGAAAAAATAATTTGTTTATTTAAAATTTGTAATTTCAATCCAGTTTTTTTTTTTTTTTTTTTTTTTTTTTTTTTTTTTTTGTTACATGAATTGAACATTTTAGAAAAAGTGTTACGTTTCTCAAAGAAAATTGAATATTTAATGTACTGTTGTGTTTCTTTTTTTTTTAATTGTGGAACACAAACTGTATACTGTTTCTCTTTTAAAAGCGTTGGAGATTTGGTATATGAATCTATCGGATGCAACAAAACTAGACGTTTATAAGCTAAGAAATAAGTATATCAGAGTTTAGTTTGCTATATACCACTAAGTTACTGGTGAGTTTTACAATGTTGCTGATGGACAGTTAGCCTGTCGTTATGGATACAGTTGGCATCAATACTATATTTATGATACTCTAACTTGTGTTCATAGGATTAATAAATTAATGTCAACTTTGAACTATATATATGAGACTAAAATATTCGAATCCATGAAGAAACACACACATAGATGCGTATTGCTGAAGTGAGAGTTCAAGTGTCAATGTCATTTACACGTAAGTGATTATCCTAATCTCAGTTTTGTTGAGTAAACGAAATGAATTTGGTATATACGTGTGGAAACGCGTAGGAAACAAAAGGTATTGCACAATCGTTCGTTCCTAGCTAATGTTTTGATGAATGCTAATATCTCTTTGACAGCAATGATGTATTTTGTTTCTAATGTGAAACGTGTAATAAATGGAGTACGTAGAAAGCGGAAAAGGTTAACGAAATTAATTGAACAATAAGATGCCAACAAAAGCGAAATATGCGGTTGGAGAATAAAAACACATCTTTTTCTACTTTTGGAGTGTTCAGTAAGAACAGACAAACAGTGTTTGTTTTTCTCATTCGTCATCTACTCTTCATATATAGACATCTTTGTTCGTGCGGAGTTTTCAAAGACAAGAAGAACAGGACTGATCAAGCGCCTATAAGGTATTCGATGATAATTCAGGAAGAACAACAAAAATTAAGAAATAATTATTTGGACTTGAATTTTCACTTTTCTCAAAATGTTACAAAGTCGTGTATAGTAGAGTTATATTTGTCTTAGATATGGATGTGTCAATTAGGTTGTTGTAGGAACCTAGTTTCGAACATGGACATACTGTAAGTCACCAAAGAAATAACACAGTTATAGTCGAAAAATACGACACCACAATTCCAACACATAAACTAAATATTTATGCCGTTGTCATGGCCAAGGTACATATCTTGCTGCTATTAATTTTTTGAAGTGGCAGTACGATTTTCGAATCCGTGAAGGAACATAGAAAAATGGAGATCATAGCTAGATGCGTATTGCTAAATATGTATAATGTGAAACGTGTAACAAATTATGATAGCAGTATTTTCATTCTCATTATTGTTATTACATATCTTTTGTGTACGTAATTCATATACATACACTTGTACATCACATTCTTATAAAATCAATCAGCTTCATATCCTATACGGCTATACCATCAACCCTCCTTTTATCTTTTTTTGTTCCATTAGAATCAGCAAAACGACTATGAGTAAACTTTCTGGATAATACCAAGTTGGTTCTTAGCTGATGAACAGTCCTTGAAAAGGCGTATAGTCATTCCTGTTACTTATATGAAGTTGTAGTATATCTGCAAAATAAGATAACAAACATAACTCAATGGTCTATTATACAGAAAAATAACTTTTGGATCAATCTTGCAAAAATGTTTTGAGAAATGTAGTATATATTGTCGAGTAGGTGTGTGTGTGTGTGTGTACCCGCATTCGCTTCCTGCTTCTCTCTGTCTCTGCATTGCTATCTCCAGACTCTTCACCTTCAGTCTCATTAACAAGTCCTTGAAGAGACGTATACCCGATATTCTCTTCTTCAGCTTCACAAACATCTGTAAGAGTGTTCGGATTACAAAGTTGGTTCTCAGGTAACGAAAAGTCCTCAGAGATGAGTCGTATGCCCCAACCTTTTACTTTGAACTTAGAGTCATTGACAGCCGTTACATGAAGCTGCATATCCACATGATCGAAGTTCAGCTGAGTAATGTCCTTGTTCAGAGGGATATGACACTCCAGTATAAAGACATGACTATCTTGATGGTCAGTTGTGAAGAACATATGTGGCTGGCCAAAGGAATCAAAAACGTTCCCAAATATGCCTTTGAACCGACAGTTGACATGGATTTCTACTTCATTGGCATGATTTCTAGGCATAGGGTCGAAAGTAACAACTGCGCAAGCCCTAAACCTGAAGAATGGTTTAGAGAGATGTGTGTGAAGTAGAGGGATGTTCTTCAAAGAGGAGGTTGTTCCATTAGTACGGTGAATGAAATATGGAGACACTTCTTCACCTGACAAGATCATGGACTTGAAGAAAACTGAGTGTTGATGTATTAGAGCTTCTTGATCCAAACTGAAGCAGTTGAGGAAATTAAGATTGACTTTAGGAAAATATGCATATACCCCACTTGGAAGGCCGGTCAAATCAGCTCCAACCAATGCCCAACAATGTGAAAAGTCGACTCGCTGAAGATGTTTTAGTTTAAAAATGTTGAGGAATACACGTTGTAAACTGTTGCATCCATTCATCTCTAGGCTATAGAGGTGAGAGAATTTCTCTATCCACCAAGGAACTTCTTTAATCCCTGTTCGGCTGAGATCTAGCCGTGAGATGTTGGTTGAAATATCAGGAAAAATTCTCAAACGTAAGCATCCACTGAGGTCAAGTATACTGAGAGATTGGAGATTAATTCTCGTTGGGAGGATCTCTAAATTGATGCATTCCGACATGTCTAGCCATTTAAGCCTTGACAACTTTTCTATCCACCAAGGAACCTCAACGATCCCTGTTTTGTCTAGATGGAGCTCAGAGATGTTGGTTGAAATATCAGGAAAATTCTTCAACCGTGAGCATCCGACGAGACTGAGGGTATCAAGAGATTTGAGGTTTATTCCAGTTGGAAGACTCTCCAGACCCATGCAGTACCAAATCTTCAACTTCTCCAGTTTGTTGAGATTCTTGACTGAAAAAGGAAGCCCCACCAAACTTGGGATATTAAAGAGCTCTAACGTCGTCAAAGAGGCAGACAATATCGGCATGAAGGACGTTAACGGCTGAACCAAAAAGAAAATTTAAGTATGTTATATAAAAAATCACCTCCAAATTAATACTTCTAAATTTACAATTTGTCATTATTAGTGTAAATATAGTATTGTTTTAGTAAAATAACCAGCCTTATAGTATTAGTTTATTTTTCTTAAAAAAGAGAAAGGTTAATTAGAAAAACTTTAAGTATGGGACTACGTACATACCAGCAATCTCTCCCATTGTTTCTCATCAAGACTCTTTTATGTTTTGCATGCGAAGCACAACGAGATTCCCGACACGCAAATTAGAAGGGAGTTCTTCAATGGTTGTTCCCTCCAGAAGGAGAACTGAGATGTTGGTTGAGATTTGGGGAAACGTCGAGAGATTTGAGCAGTAGCTGAAATCGAGGTGGTCGAGAGCTTTGAGGTTAATGCCAGTTGGGAGAGTCTCCAGCTTTCTACAAAGTTGCATGTCCAATACCGTTAGCTCATTGAGATTTTGGATAGACGAAGGAAGCTCCACCAAACTCAAGCAACCCCCAAGAAAAAGTTTCTCCAGATTAGTGGCCATCGAAAGATCTGGGATTTCTTTCAGTCTTCCACAGTGACTCAAATCCATCTTCTTGAGACATGAAAGAGACTGCACTCAAAACGAAGAAGAACAAAGAGCTCAGGAAGAAATTACACGTCACATGAGATGATATTGTACGTAATCCAAAGAATGAAATAAGCAGCATTCTCAAAACGTAATAGTTAGTTATTCTGATCTAAACTTACCATAACACCTTCCCACAGCTTCTCTAGCATGCTATTCCTCAATATGAGGTAGACGAGGTTTCCAAAACGAGACTTAGTAGGCATATGTCTCATTGGATACTCATCCCAACACAATAATTTGAGTCTTGGGGGCAAATAGTCGAAGCTTTTAGGTAACTGCAATTTGCCTTTTTTTTCCCATGTATTTTTTATCGTTAGGAAACGAAGATTTGGCATCCCTTTGAAGCCATTCTTGTGTACATGCAACTCATCAATCCCGCTCATACGCAATGATATTCCTAAGACTTTTTTGGTACCCTGAAAAATATAATACCAGTAAACTTAACAAACACCAATATCAACATCCAACACACTAGTTGATTAATTAGCATATGACATGCTTAAAAGCACATGTGTTTAGGGTCTTTCAATGAGCCTCTCAAGTCTTAGTTAAAAAATTAGTAGTTAAAATAAAGAGAGAGAATCTGAAAAACCCATGAGAGACACATTTTCAAGTAAACTATATTATATAATTAGTATACTCTTCCAAATACCTCACTAATATAGATGTTCTTATAATCTTATAATCTTATAGCATGAGATATATGAAAAAAAGTATGCAAAAACTTACAATGTTATCTTCAAGTACATTGCTAATATCCTCTGAATCAAATAGAAATTCCCGTTCTCCAGGCTCATTGGACTGTTTACGGACGATCTCCTTACCCATTTTTTCTAGCAAACGGTGCATCTCAACAGTATCCTCCCTTACTTGTATGAGAGACTTATCAACGAGGTTTTTTAACCCGACATCAATATCCAACTCACTGGATGCCAAAAGTTCTTTAATGCCATTAACTTTCACACCGTTGAAAAGACATGCAATGTGACGGAATATCGCTTGATCTTCTTTACATAACCCATCGTAGCCGACTCTTAGTGTCTCCTCAATTTTACCATCTAGGCTTCTTCGAAACCTAGGTAGCATATTCAAACAATCCTCTTTTTTCCTCCCCCGAAAAGACGAACCCAAAACACTGAGGCCCAAAGGGAGACTACCAGCGAGTTGCACCACTTCGGAAGCAAACTTCATCAAACCATCTGGTGGAGAGTCTTGCTTGAAAGCATATTGACAAAACATCTCAAGGGCGTCCGTTTGAGATGGGAGGCTAACTTTATAAATACAATTTATCTCATGGGCCATTAAAAGATGATTATCATTAGTGACCACAATGATTCTGCTCCCACTTCCAAACCATTGAGTTTGACCCGCCAAGACTTGTAGCACCATCAGATCATCCAAATCATCAATAACGATTAAAACTTTATGGTACTTTAGCTTCTCTCTCACTACACCTAAATGACCTACTTTTATGTCTTTTTTTCCCAAGATTTTCGATAGGAATTTTCCTTGTAAATGCAACTTCATATTAGTGTCCGCCAGAGTGGCTCTACTGTAAAGTTTCTTACTCTTTGACACAAAAGCCTTATCGATGTAAATGCTACCTTGGAAGTATGGAGAGAGTCGATTGAACAGAATTCTTGTGATGGTAGTCTTACCAATCCCCGAGGAACCCCATACACCAACCATCCTCACTTCCTCAGATTCCAGTTGTAACAACACACTCATGTTTGCAATGTGATCGTTGATGCCGACATAGTCATCTGAATCCTTCGATGAAGTTAAAAGCAGTTTTTCCAAGATATCATTGACGATTTCTTCAATCATTTTTGCTTCGTTACCCCTAACAACAAGATAGATCATTTCAAAAACATGAAACCACTTTTATTAATTCAATATACAAGATATCTAAATTTGATGTGCTAGATTTGGAAGTAAAACTACATTTTGTGCTATTTCATTGTATTTCTCTAAATATTATTTAAGAAAAACAAATAATTCATAAAACCATACCAGGTGACAGAATGATATCCAAGGATATTAGCTACATTGGTCAAAGCTCCCCTCCATTGAATTTTCTCGTCTTCTGTTTTGTTGTGGCATGTCTTTTCAAAGATATTTCCAAAGTCACCAGTTTGTTTCCTCACATGAGAAGGATCCAAACCGTAAAAAACCGGTATTACCATCTGACCAAACTCTTCTTTGCATTTCATGATCTCTAGCAACTCATTAAGACAGCAGCTTGAAGAGGCGTAGTTTTTGGAGAACACAACCACCGCAATCCTCGAATCCTTAATCGCCTGTTTAAGCTCGGGATCGAGCGATCGGCTTCTCTTGATCTCATTATCTTTGAAAGCGATGATCAGTTTCTTATCCAACTCTTTGAGAAAGTGGCTCAGGAAAGCGACACGAACATCTTCGCCACTAAAGCTCGGGAAAACTTCATATACCCAAGTTTGGGAAGCAGAAGAAGAAGTGGATGAAGGATCCATAGAAAGAAAAAGGGAAACTAATTTCAAGAATAACAAACTTTAGCGATTGAGATTTCTGAGTAAAAGCAAATAAGTGATAAGCAGATTAGTTATCTGGTTATTCTGATGCAACTTGACGGAAGTTTTGTGTTTATTGACACAAGTTGCTGATTTATTTATTTGACCGGAGAGGGTTCCCAAGGGCCAAGTCTCAAATTGTCAATTGTTTTATACACTTTTTGTTCCTCAACATTTTGAATAAATTTTGTCTTCTTTTGGTCTTCTAAATGTTGCACGCAGCAAACTCTTAAGCTAGCTCTAAGATCCTCAAGCTTAGCGTTGATTTTCTTCGTGCAATTTATTTACAAATTCTTGTTAAGATGTATCATGTATGTAAGCTCATCATGCTTGCAAAATATGTGTTTCTTGATGAAAAAGTAATCTCATCCTAGAAGCGTAGAAGCACTAGAAAAATAATCGTAGTAATAAAATGACAAATACCTTTAACAAGGACTTGTGTTAAATTGAGCAAAAACTACTACAAAGATAATCCGATTTTGTTGACATGTTAAATCAATTTTAAAAAGAAAAAAAATAGAACATTGGAGGCTATAAATATGCTTATCTCAGTTTGAGATGACTCGAGATCGAACATGCTTTGTTTAGTCTCGCCTCTGAATATGCAAAAGCTTTATTAGTTTGAAACTTGGTATCAATCACTGGCTGAACAGTAGTGATTAGTGAACATTGTCACAGAGACTGAAACAAGAGCTTGCAATCTCTGTTTTACAAAAGAAGCATGTTCGACTCAAATGCTAAGCATCTGACTTGAAAACTCACAACACAACCATATTGAGATAATTTTTCAAAGAATCAGATAATTTTCTTCTGCACGACGAAAACTCACAACATCAGATAATTTTTCAAGAATTTCAAAGGAGAAGTGACTCGGTCTTCGTATATGGGCCGGTACTGGGCCTAGTAGTATCTTACCAGACAACCAAAGACAAAACAACACGACACCGGTTTCATAGAAACATCTTGAACTTTCTGATTTCTGAAAGCTAGATCGTCGATCAATCAGATCACCATCGTTGAATCTTCTGCTAAGCTCCTGAGCTGAACAATGGTGTTAATCGAAAGTGAAAGCGACGATGAAATCACCGTTAATGAAGCACCAAAGCCATCTCGTACTTCCTCGTCGCATCCCGAAACAACGACAGCGACGGAGGCGAAACTTGTCGACGGAGATGATTCCGATGGGTTTGAAACTGCAAGTGAACGTGAAGTGAGCGATAACGAAGGAGATGAAACTGATAGGAAGCAAGACGCGATAACGAAACCGGAATCAGAACATTCCGTTAAGCCGGAGACTAAGGAAGAGCAAGTGGAGGCCATTAACGATTCCGGATCAAATCAGGTGAAAAAGCTACATACCTCTCTGCAACTTTTATCAATTAATGGCTACAAACATCCGAGTTTTCTTCACTATGCTTCGAATTTAGCTTCGATTTGGAAATTTTGACTTCTTACGATTCGGTTTAGCTTGAAGCATTTCGTGTGTTTTTTGTTTTTGGAAGAAGAAAGCATTGGAAGATACAAACGAAGCTAAAATGGAAGGAAACAAACTATTTGGAAATGGTCTTTATGAAGAAGCTTTGTCAAAGTATGAGCTTTCTCTACATTTTGCTCAAGAATCTCCAGAATCTTTGGAGCTTCGATCGATTTGCCATTCAAACAGAGCTATATGTTATCTCAAATTGGTAAATCTTCTATAGCAAATGATGATATGATCTGAAATTGTAATTACATTCTACTGAGTGTTTATGTGATCTCTGTACTGTTTTTTCTCAGTGTAAATATGCAGAAGCAATCAAGGAATGCACAAAAGCTATAGAGCTGAATCCGAGCTATACTAAAGCTTTGGTTCGTCGTGCAGAAGCTCATGAGAAGCTTGAACACTTTGAAGAAGCTCTCGACGGTAAGTCCTCCCAGTTTACATTAAGAAGCTGTCCCTGCTTGTTAATGTATTTAGTACAAAGAACAAAATCATGATTTGTCTCTCTTCTCATTTCTGCAGACTTGAAGAAGATATTGGAACTTGATCCTTCAAACGATCAGGCGAGAAGAGGGATTCGGCGTTTGGAACCGTTGATTGCCCAAAAACAAGAAAAGATGAAAGAAGAAGCCATAGGTAAATGGACATTGTTTTATGTTTTCTGATTCTAGAGGATATTGCATTGACTATTGAGTCTTCTTGACACAAATCTTGATAATGTGTTAATGTTTTTGTGGTTTTTACAGCAAAGCTAAAGGAGATGGGAAACACAATCTTGGGGAAATTTGGGATGAGTGTAGACAACTTCAAATCTGTTAAAGATCCAAACACTGGCTCTTACTCTTTCTCATTCCAAAACTAGTCAAAACCACATTCTTCTTAATTCATGTTTTGAATCAGTCATTTGGTGTTTTAATCAATTCGTTTTCTTGTCAAATGAATTGGTACTTCTCTTGTGATTTTAAAATATATGTAAATTCTATGTTACGATGAAGAAAATTCCTTTGTAAAATTGTTGACTTGTAATATTTAGTTTCACATTACTCGGCAAAACTGACGGGTTGGAAGAGCTGTGTGCTTAGCATGGCGGGTCGCTTGACTCTCATCAAGGCGGTGCTATCGTCTGTCCCCGTTCACTCAATGAGTTCCATTATTCTGCCTCAGTCAACGTTGGCAAATCTGGACAGAGTTTCACGGTCGTTTTTGTGGGGAAGCAGTGTGGAGAAGAGAAAGCCTCACCTCCTCTCTTGGAAGAAAGTATGCCGCTCGAAGAAGGAAGGCGGACTTGGAATCAGAGCCTCGAAGGATATGAACCTTGCACTAATCGCTAAGGTTGGATGGAGACTACTGAAAGACGATCATTCGCTCTGGGCTAGAGTACTGAAGAAGAAGTACAGGGTGGGTGACCTGAGGGAGCAGAGTTGGCTCAAGCCTAAGAGTAATTGGTCAATCCTGTGGAGAGGAGTGGCCAAAGGAATAAGAGAAGTAGTGGTGCCGGGTCATCGATGGATTGCCGGTGATGGTGGCCAGATACGATTTTGGTCGGACACGTGGCTCTCCGATAGACCGTTAGGAGATCAAGCAGTGGTGGAGTTACCTCCAATGGCTTCATCGGTGTTAGTAAAAGATGTGTGGAGGGACGGTGCAGGCTGGGACCTTGCCAGCATAGAGCCGTTCTTGTCGGAGAACAGTAAACTGGAGCTGATGGCGGTTGTGGTGGACCATGTTACCGGAGCCTCCGACCGGCTAGCCTGGAAGGGAAACGCCGATGGTGAGTTCTCGGTAACATCAGCATATCAGTTAGTTACACGAGAAACATTGCCCCTGCCAAATATGGAGTCGTTCTTTGATCGCGTGTGGAGAGTGGCAGTCCCGGAGAGGGTGCGGGTCTTTATCTGGCTTGTTAGCCAACAGGTGATCATGACAAATGTGGAAAGGAGGAGACGCCACCTTAGTGATACGGATGTCTGTTCTGTGTGTAAAGGAGACTTTGAAACACTCATTCACATTCTACGAGATTGCCCAGCGATGTTAGGGATTTGGGAGAGAATAGTACCAACCCGAAAGCGTCATCAGTTCTTCAGTCAGACGCTGTTGGAATGGGTGTTCGATAATCTGCAGCTAGAGACGAATGTGGAGGAGCCCCCTTGGTCCATAATGTTTGCCATGGGAGTCTGGTGGGGCTGGAAGTGGAGATGTGGGAATGTATTTGGTGAGAAGCGCTTGTGCCGAGACCGGGTTCAGTTTGTAAAGGAACTAGCGGCTGAGGTGTGGCGAGCAAACAAAGCATCAGGGCAGCATGTTGCTCCGAGAGCTCGGGTGGAAAGGCAGATTGGTTGGGAGTTCCCAAACAGTGGATGGTTTAAATTAAACACGGACGGGGCGTCCCCATGGTAACCCAGGCCCGGCAACGGCGGGAGGTGTGATCAGGGACGAGACTGGAATGTGGGTCAGTGGATTTGCGTTGAATATTGGAAGATGCTCAGCGCCATTGGCAGAGTTATAGGGCGTCTACTATGGTTTGGTGATTGCGTGGGAGAGGAGTCTGCCTCGACTAGAAATTGAAGTGGACTCTGAGTTGGTGGTGGGGTTCTTGAAGAAAGGGATTAACGAGTCACATCCCTTATCTTTCCTGGTGCATTTGTATCATGGCTATTTATCAAAGGACTGGACAGTTCGTATATCACATATCTATCGTGAGGCGAATCGGCTTGCAGACGGGCTGGAGAACCATGCTTTTTCACTACCATTTGGATTTCATTTGTTTGATTCTGTCCCTCCATCTCTAGATTTGTTATTGAGTGAGGATGAGTTAGGTGTCACAAGACCAAGAGATGTGATCTTGTAATAGTTATCACTTTTTCAATAAAACCACGGGAGGCCTCTGTCTCCCGTTGCATTACCAAAAAAAAAATATTTAGTTTCACATTCGAACCGGGTTTATGATTTAGAAAGCGGTTATTGAGATCCGGTTATGAATTAAATTGGTGTGGTTTGGCGATTCGTCTCTCGTCATGGCTTCAATGTATAACACAGGTCGTCTTCTGCGTTTCTCTAAACTTCGTCTTCCTTCTCTAACCTCGAGCATCTTCCCCAAATCTTCTCCTGTTTCTGCTTCCATGGATGCTTCGAATCTCAATTCTTCTTCTTCCAGCAAACCTTCCTTCTCTTCTTTCGCTCAGTCTAGCAGCGGCGGTAGAGGAAGAGGATATGAGAGAGATAACGACCGACGGAGACCTCAGGGCCGCGGCGGCGGAGGAGGAGGCGGTAAAGATAAAATCGATGCGCTTGGACGACTCTTGTAAGTGTTGATCATTTACTGATTCCGAGAATTTTGGTGAGATTTTAGCTTAATTCTGTTTGAATCTCAAAATCAGGACGAGAATCTTGAGACACATGGCTACAGAGCTGAGATTGAGCATGAGAGGTGATGGGTTTGTCAAAGTTGAAGACTTGCTTAAGCTGAATTTGAAAACAACTGCAAACCTTCAGCTGAAGTCACACACGATTGATGAAATCAGAGAGGTCTCAATTCTCTCTCTTTCTATCTTCAAACATTGTCGATTTTCAGTGATTTGTGGTGCGTTTGCGTTTTGATTTCGTCTGTTGGATGTTAAAAACTTGCAGGCAGTGAGAAGAGACAATAAGCAACGTTTTAGCCTCATTGAAGAGAATGGAGAGTTCTTGATTCGCGCAAACCAAGGCCATTCAATTACGGTAACAAAGAGAACTTAGAAAAAATCTGCTCTTTGATCTGTTGTGTGTCGAAAGTTGATGTATTTTGAATCCATTTGATCTTCCATTTGCAGACGGTTGAGTCCGAGAAGTTACTGAAACCAATATTATCACCGGAAGAAGCTCCAGGTAAAAAAGCAGTGTACTTTTTCTGACTTCTCTTTTGTATATTACATAGTTTGTTATTCATTCGTATTCATGTTTGGATTTATGTAATGGCAGTGTGTGTACATGGAACTTATAAGAAGAATTTGGAATCGATCTTAGCGTCAGGGTTAAAGCGAATGAATAGACTGCATGTTCACTTCTCTTGTGGCTTACCAACAGATGGTCAAGTGATAAGTGGTAAAGATTTTTTTATTTGATCTTTGTATAGTTCCTCCATATGGCAACATTTTGTTTGACATTGGTTTTGGGTTTAGGCATGCGAAGAGATGTAAATGTTCTAATCTTCCTCGACATCAAGAAAGCTCTCCAAGGTAGTTATATTGAAATTAACTATACTTCTATGTCCTTCCAAAGATTCTATATTTGAGGTTGACATTTTGCTCCTCCATTTTCAGATGGGATTGCGTTCTACGTTTCAGAGAATAAGGTGATTTTGACAGAAGGCGTTGATGGGGTAGTGCCTGTTGATTACTTCCAGAAGATCGAGTATTGGCCTAGTCGTCAATTAATACCTTTCTGATTTGATTCGTATACTTTTGTTTTTTTTTTTTTTTTTGCATCAGTGTGATGTGGGGATTTACAAGGTTCTATGACAATGATTGTAACCTTTAAACATTTATAAAATCTTATCTCCACAATGTCGCATTACAGTTTCGTCCAAGATTATGCTCTTTCATCGTGGTAAATATTCGTTTTCTTGTGTACTTGTTTTTACAGTTCACAAAGAAGAAAACTTTCCTTTGTGATGAAAAACGTATATAATTGGGCTTTAAAGGTTATTGGGCTTAAAGGAGTATAAACTTATGAAGACTTTTTATACACTTTGACTTCTCAAAAATCAAAAATTTAGGGTTTCTGTAAGTCTCTCTCTGCGCAGTGCTCAATTCGTGCTTCTTCTAGCTGAGAACGAAAACCGTAAGCTCAAATCCGATTCTGTAACCATGAGTCGCTCAGGGCAGCCTCCGGATCTTAAAAAGTAAGCTCTTTTATCTATTTTTTTGCTCTTTTATGGATTTTTATTTGGTTTTTGATTCGTTTTCCGTATCTTCATGTTTCTGATTTTCTCTTTTGTTTCGTTTTGATTGCAGGTACATGGATAAGAAACTCCAAAGTAAGTTCAATATTCTTCATCCTCCAAACCGCTTATCTATTTAGTGAAAATCTCTGTTTTCATATTCACTGAAATTTGATTGCAACCTTTAGCTCATATCTTTGAAGATGGATTATAAGATCGAGATAATGCGTGTCGTCTCGTCTTGATGATTCCGCTTCCTTAAACTGCTAATTGTTTGGATTATGTAGTCTTTGAATCAAATTGAGCTTGATTTTTACCTTTCTTAGTTCGTTTTTGAAGGATCTTGTACTGTTAGTTTGTGTTCGAGTAGCTTTTCTTGCTTTTAATTTTCTCTCATTCTGATTTCATATTCAGCTAAGAGTAGTTTCTATTTGGAAGTTTCTTTATCAATGTATAACCTTTTTGTTTTGGGTCTTGAGATTGATCAAATTTGTATTTGGTAATGCAGTCAAGCTTAATGCCAACAGAATGGTTGAAGGAACTCTACGTGGGTTTGATCAGTTCATGAACCTTGTCGTTGATAACACCGTGGAAGTGAGCGGTAATGACAAAACAGACATCGGAATGGTGGTAAGTCTCTCGTCTTCTTGTTAGTTTAGCTACAATCTTCTGCTTGCTCTTGACTGATGTTTAACTATACTCCATTGATTTGATTTGGTGCAGGTGATTAGAGGAAACAGCATTGTCACTGTTGAAGCTCTCGAACCAGTAGGCAGATCTTCTTAAGTTTGTGTAACATCCACTAGAAGTGTTTGCTCTCTGTTTTGAGGAAAACTTGGTGGTAGCTTTGCAGTTACTATGAATTTGATTAGTAAGAAGTCTACATGCTTACTCTCTCTTTCTTGTACTTAAAGATTGCCATGAATCTCCACCTATGTGATTGATATGCGAATTACATTGTCCTTGTGCTTTTATCTACTCAAGATCCATGCTTAATATCTCAAATCTTCATCTTCTTCTGTCATGAGTTGATCAAACAATCCCTCTCTTACCTTTTTTGTAATGAATGAGATTTTGAATATGACAAAAATGTTGAAAATCTTTGAGCTTGTATTTGGCTGATGAATCACATTTTGAAAACACTTTAACCATTAACAAATCCTCTATACTCTAAATCCCTGTTACATGTAGTACAATAATATTTACTTTTAACTTAATCATGATGGAGAATAATCATCAAGTAGAACACAATCAATTCTCTGGAGATAAACGTTTTGTTCATTCAGGTCATAAGCAATGTTGTAGTACTGTTGTGCCATCAACCCAATAGCTGTGAAATCTTTATACTGTCTTCCATGGTCTGTCGTCGGCCTCACCGCCATACAAAACACGTTCTGATACACATCCGGTTCGTTCATCGCATAAAACATGCTTCCAGCCTCCATAGCAAGCTCAGCTCCTCCTGCAAATCTAAACGTCACCACAGGAAAGCCTATAAGCTCTTCGCCTACTCTCCCATGGTAACACAAGTAGTCCCTATACCAGAACCTCTCCAGCTGCGTATCAAGAATTGATCTCACTTCATTGTGTAGCTCTCTGTAAGCTCTATCAGCTAACCAAGTGTAGAGCGTCCCTGAGTCGAGTATGACTCCTGTTCTTTCCCCTCTTTTAGTGAACACAACCGGTTCGATGTTCAGTTGCTTGTCACCAACACTAATCCCTTCAAGATTCATGTAGTAGATACCATTCTCTGTCTGAATACGCGTTGGATCGCCAAGAACATCAGCGTCCTCACCAAGAACCAGCTGGTTGAAACCGTAGTTCTTGTTAGATAAGTCGCCGATGCAGTAAGAGAATTTGGAACCTAGCTGCACCGCGAGCGACGTCTGTCTAGCTCCTAAACCCAAAATCCCTGTAAGCTCACTCTCCAACTGGTCTCCATTCTCATGGCCACAACCGAAGCCAACAGGTCTTGTCAAGACTCTGTTCCCGTTTGGTGTTGTGAACGTTAACTGTTCTTTAGCAAGAACACCTTTTGAGCCAGCACCGTTTATGTAGACTTGGTCGTAGAGACACTCTTCTGATGAGCCACATCTCCCGGTTGGTCCGTACCTGCAGAAGCCATCGTGGCAAGAATACTCTGAGTATGTTGAAGAGAGTGATGGATTGAAGAGAGGTGGAGATGATAAGGAATGTTTGCAGGGAAGACATCTGATCCATAGAAGTGAGCTTCCTGTGTCCATGATTGTGTACTGTTGTACCGGAGGCTGTCCTATTGAGAAATTCACAAAGAAGAGTGATGTTTTGATTGCTTGTTGCACATCTACTTGGAAGTCGCTGTTGCCTAGCTCTTTGTCTATTGAGTTAGTTAGATACTTAAACCGGGCTGATGAAATGTCTGTCAAGTGTTGTATATGATCTTCTGGAGTGGCTGGAGCTCTAGGTTTTGAGTTGAGAAGGGGCATTGAGTCGCGGTGTATAAGCTTCATAGCCATTCGGTTTGGTTTCTTGGTGGATTCTGTGACTATGGAGTGTGAGAGAATGATGAAGAGAAGTAGTAAGAGTGATGTTTGAGAAAAACCTGCCATTGTTGTTGAGACAGAATAGGAACTTAAGATCAAGAAGAGTCAGAGAGACCATTTTGTAACATGAAATGAAGATTAAGATAAGGTCATAGCATGAAGACTGTGATATGAAGAATGAATATAAAAGATCAAAGCATAACGAATTGATGGTAACGTGAAAAGAAATAATATTCAAGAAGAACAACCAAAGATCATGAGAGTACTGTAAATGGGAAAAGTTTGTTGGCGTTATATATTTGTAAAACCTATCATGTACTTCACATCTTTTTACTAGTGAGGTTTCTTCATCTAACATTTTATTGTGTTTTGTTTTTTATAATATAAATTTTTGAGAATACCACATGTCAAAGGTTGACCACAAAGTTTAATTACCATATGATTAGATAACAAAAATTCTCTAACATTAAAGTAGTATTAATGAATTGGAGAGAGACACAGAGACCAAAACAAAAACTGAGAAAACACCTACCAAAAAAAACCATAATATATACATTCAAAATACTAAATCATTAGACTCATAATCTCAATTATCATAGAGCTAATCACCATTTACATGTCTATATATCATCTCCAAAAAAAAAAAAAAACTTAGAACTCATGTGGGGATATATCTTTCTTTCTTTCTCTCTTTCTACTACCTTGGACCAGATAGTTCCATTGCAAATGAATCCAACGCATGATCATCATCATCATCATCAAACCCTGACGACCCAAACAGATGTTTGGTTTGGTTATTGCCATTAGCATCAGTTGAAGTAATACTTCTGTAAGAAATGTTGGCATGGTAGAAATGTGAATGGTTATGTGAAGCAGCCCATCTCTCTGCTAATCCATCTCCTTCAAGCATCTGAACAACCTCAGACATTTTTGGTCTATGCGCTGGAAGAAACTGAGTGCACAGCAAAGCCACTTGTAGCATCTCTCCAACTTCGATACGATCATAGCTAGTCCCAAGTTCTCTGTCTACAAGCTCCTCCACTTTCATCTCCTTATGCAGCGTCCTCACCTGCAAGATCCAAAATTTCACATTCTTAAAGAGTTTCAAGATACCTTTTAACCACATTTTGGTTTAAGTTTCGCTCACCCATTCAAGCATAGCTCCTTTCTGACTAACGGTTTTACCAAACTCAAGAGCTCTCATTCCGGTTATGAGCTCAAGCAAGAGTATACCGAACCCAAAGACATCGGTTTTCTCAGATGACTGACCGGTTGAGAGATACTCTGGCGCAATGTGACCAACCGTGCCTCTAACCGCGGTTGTGACATGCGAATCCGCGTGGTTGAGCAGCTTTGCAAGACCGAAATCTCCAACCACAGCTTCGAAGAACTCGTCTAGGAGAATGTTCGCCGCCTTGACATCTCGGTGAATGATCTTTGGATCACATTGCTCGTGTAGATAGAACAATCCTCTTGCAGCTCCTATCGCTATCTTCTTCCTCGTGTTCCAGTCCAATGCTGGTTTAGCTATAACAAGAAACCAGTAAAAATGTGATTTTTATTTCAAGAAACCAGTAAAAATGTGATTTTGTTTTCAAGAAATCAGTTAAAAATGAGATTTTTATTTCAAGAAATCAGTTAAAAATGTGATTTTTATTTCAAGAACTCAGTAAAAATGTGATTTTTTTTTTTCAAGAAGTCAGTTTTGCTGAATACCTTTAAGCCTAGAGGCAACGCTGCCATTGGACATGTAAGGATAAACAAGAAGTCTTTCGCTAGAGCTCGCGCAGTAACCGATTAACCGAAGCAGATTCCTGTGAACAGCTAAGCTAATCATCTCAAGCTCGGTACGAAACTGTGAATTTCCTGAGGCTCCATTCACATCTTTCAATCGTTTCACTGCAACCACTGTACCGTCCACAAGCTTTCCTCTGTACACATTACCGAAACCACCAGCACCAAGAATGTTCTTGGAGCTAAAACCATCAGTAGCTACATGGAGCTCTCTGAATGTGAAGCCTCTTAGATTCCCTAGTCCTAGTAACCCTTCCTCTTGCTTGTCTGCGAAACAGAACAGACAAAGACACTTAAGACAACAGCAGAATCATCTTGAAACCAAACTGAAAAAAGCCTCAAGATTGAGTTAACGAACCACTTGTGCGAAGGATCATTAGTCTTCTTTGTTTCTTGCGGTACCAAATGAAAGCGAGAGAGAGGATTACACTAACAGCGAAGCCAAGACTTACACCAAGCGCAACAGCTAATATGTTGGTTCTGCGTCCTACAAATCCCAAATGGTAAACAAACTCATGACAATGGATTGAAAAAAATCTAAGGAAAAGTGAGAGACTGTTGGAAACTGATGGTTTTACCAGATGAGGAGCTTAAAGAGACAGAGAGTGGGCTTGGATTGATTGATCCTGAACAGATCTCAGGTGGGCTGCTTCTACAAATCAAAGGGTTCCCAGCAACACTACATTCAAACAGTAAAGCCAATTAAAAAACTCAATTTTGTCAAGAACATTAGTGTGTAAAAATGCTTAAAAGAAGAAAAACTCTTACTTGAATGTTCTTGCAGGAAATTTAGGAACAGGACCTCTGAGGTTGTTGTAGGACAAGTCTCTGAGGCAAAACATCAAAAACATGAGTGAAGAGAGGTGAAAATGTAAGAAGAAATAAAACAGAAAGTCTGTATTATACACTCACAAGAACGAGAGGTGAGGGATTTGAGACAGAGAAGCAGGAAAGGGCCCAGATAATGAGTTGTTGTTCAACCTCCTAATACAGAAACAAACAAACATACGAGGTTAAAAGGACGAAACTTTGATTATAAGAAAAACATCATTTTGATCAGTCAATCTCAGAGAGACTTACAGATATAGGAGACTACTCAGCTGACTAATCGAACCGGGGATTTCACCGGAAAACCGGTTATTGGAAAGATCCAAAGTCTGTAACTTGGGAAGAGAACAGAGCTCCGGTGGGATTTTGCCAGAGATGTTATTGTTCTGTAATAACCTTCAAAATCCAAAAAACAAAAAAAGCTGAGATTTTTTTTTGTTTTGTAATGTTGTGGAGAAACAAACAAAGGAGACGAAGTCGTAATCTTACACTTGTCGGAGATTAGTGAGATTTCCGATTGACCCAGATAAAGTTCCAGAAAGAGACTGACTTGGAACTCCTCTGCCATTGGAGAAGAAGAAGAAGAAGAATTTGTCGCCATTAATGTCAGATTCCTCAAAGAGTTTTTAATACAGAACAAAATATAAAAATACCACTTACAAGCCAGTGACGAGGTTGTCGGAAGAGCAAGTGATCATCGTCCAGCTACAAGGATCAACAGAGAACTGATCCCAGTTGTTCAATACACCATGAGGATCATGTAAATCGTTCTTTATGTTTATCAAAGCCTCAACTGTTAAAAACAAAAACCGATTATTTGGATACAAAAAGTTCGAATTTTTAAGCACCCAGAAGAAATTTTTAAAAAGTAATCTTTTTTTACCTTCAGGGTTTCTGGGTTCCGAAGAGAGAGAACAAGTAGAGAAACAGAGTAACAAGAAGGAGACGAAAGAGAAGAGAAAGGAAGGATTTTTCATCGTTATCTTCATCATAACCACCATGAGAAAAGCTTTGAGCTTTAGTTTACCAGAAGGAGAAGGAAAAAACTGAAGAAGAAGAAGCACAAAATCATTACTTTGTTGATTTTCTGTGCCCACAATAAAACTAAAAAACGAAAAAGAGAGAAAGAGAAAGAGAAAGCAAAAGCTACAAACTTTTTTTTCTTGGGTCTATTAAAAAAAATCTTTACTTTCTTCTTTGTCTCTCGCACGCACTGAAATTATGTATTGTGTTGTGATGAATTTAAGGAGAGCATTTCCTGGATTTGCAGAGAGAGGAGGGAGAGAGAGTTTAGGTTGTGTTGTGGTTTGTGGGGAGGGAGAATCAGGTAGGAAAGCTGATACGGACCCGTATGGTGGATGCTTTTTCTTTTTTGAGTTTTTTTTGTTTTTGCCAATTTTGTGAAAACTTGTTCTAACACATAAATAAGGGTGGCAAATTGGCAAATGCAGGAAACAAGATGGGATGAGGACATAACCTAAAGGGAAAAGAAAAGTTTCTTTTGTCAAAATTTGATTTCTTTGTGAGGATGGCAATAGGATGAGAAGCATGAGAATCAAAATTCTTGTTCCATGTTTGATAAAAAGGAAAGAAAGACATCAAATACATACTACAAAACCATTGATGTATAGTTTGGTGATTAAATAACCAGCGGTAAAAAAAAGCATCCATTTCAAAATGTAAAATAGTTACTTCGATATTCCAGTACAATGAGAAGATTTCGATGTATCTCTCACCAAGTTTCTTACACTAAATTACTCACTGATCAAAATACTCTTGTCATCACAGTAACCAAACTTTGGAAATAAATTTTATATTTTGTCTCAAGTAAAAATAGAGATGCATAGAATTGACGTGTGTAGTGTACTCACTACTACCACCACTTGTAACGTCTGTAACCAGTGGCAGTGGCTACGAGACTGTTTTGCGCTAACATGCACCTATCCTCTGTTCCTTTTTGTCTTTTTCTTGTTTTCTTCCATACTTTTTTCACTATGATTGAAAAATGTTATTTTCAAATGGTTAAAAACGTTAGTAAGTGATATTCTTCGAAAAAATCATGGTAATGATATTTATTTACATTGGAAGTGAAATAAATAAGAAAAAAGGCTGTAATACGGAAAGAGGTTTGCTTTTGCCTCCTTGCCTGATGTGGTGTGATTTGTGATGTTACATTTTCTCTGACAAGTCCCTATACTTTCATTTACTTTCCTTTTTGATCCACTTGATTTCTTCGATATCATTATGGTCCTAATTTTTCCGTAGCAAAGTGATTGAAAACACATACAAAAGATTTTTCACAATTTAAATTTAAAAGTATCGATATTTAGAACGACCAATGTTTAGGTATTTTTGATTTTTAACATCGGTAAAAGATCTTGGAAATATCTCAGTTCATGACCTGGTAGTGAAGTCTTGATTACTTTGAGTGTAAGCCACAATCTTTACTATTAACATAAGATATCTGACAATAAGACAGAGATCTCATATTTAGAAGGGAAAATAAATATTCCAATCCTAAAACAAATACTTATTCAAATCAACTTGTTGTACATTTATATTGGGTTTTTTTTCGAAAACTAATCTAGACTGTAGTGTCAAATCTTCTGGTTATCTAAAACAATATAAAATAAAATAATCCATTCACCATATATATATGAAAGGAGTTCTCTACCAATTCTACAATATATTTTAGTGAAAAACCTAGTTTTTTTCTTGTGTGTAATTTAAACAGATAGCCAGACAAAATGTGTAAAATTTTAGTTTGAATATGTTACCCTAAAAATGGAAAATTAAAATTAAAGGAAATTGCACTACATATACATCAATAGTTCTGAAATTAAATGGCTGTTTCTGACAATTTTTTAGTCCACTGTTCATATGGCTGAAGACAATAAAACCCCTATTAAAATCACAACAATCTTGCTAACAATTAGTCTTAAATCTCTCTAACAAATATTATATCCCTCTGCTAATAAGTTGTTAGTTACTTTGCTAACAAAAAATACGTCATCTCGCTAACAAATACTATATTATTTGCTAACAAACATCACATTATCTTGTTAACATAGATTATGTTACCTTGTTAACAAAAATCATGATAAATTGTTTACATTTTGTTGTTAACGAATTTGTTAGCAAGTAATGATTTAAATGTTAACGTATAATGGTTTGAATGTTAGCGTATAATAATTTGAATGTTAACATGATTTCACTAATTTGGTTAATAGATAATGTTAGCACATAATTGTTTAAATGTTATATCATTTGTTTGTATTTGTTATCACGAAATCTTACAATTTATTATATGATATCACTTTTAATGTTTTATCTTATAGGGTAAATATGTATGATTTTACTATATGTATTTGTATTGATCTAATTAACAACTATTATAGTGATATATTTAATTGTCAGATTATCTATGTATATTGTCTAAATTTACCCTAAAATTAAATTTAGATGGACAAACGACAATGCCGATTTGGGGAGATGAAGATGAGGTAAGCAGCAAGATGCTTTGCAACCAATCTCCCTATTTCCCTTTCTCACGCATTTTCAGTGAACACTACGTAATGCTTATTTGTCCTTTTCTCTATCTTTGTTGCTTAGTCTCTTTCCTTATATATCTTCAAAAGAATGAGTAAAAACATTAAGAATATACATATGACATGGTAACAAAAACATATTATAAAACTATTTAACCTAGCATGTATACTCAAAATCTCTATTTTGAATGATGGTGTTAGTATGATGATAAGACATTTTGAACGTAAGATTAGTTAGTTATTGTATTATATAGAAAACGTTCTTGATGAATTTTGTTATTATCAACCAATCGGATTTGAATGTAAGAAAAGCTAAACATTTACATTACGACTATTTTCGTCATAGGCTCGTAATATAGTACTCATTCGGATTCTAATGCTATCATGTAGAACAATTATTTAGAAGCAGAATCATATTGCTCAATAATTTGCGCCACAAAATAAATTAAAGTGGCCGAAATAAAACATTGATATTTGCCTTTACGGAAAAAGTTGATGTTTGCCTCTCTTTTTTTGTAAAGCATTGCTGATATTATTTGTTGAACCAGTTAAAAAAAGAATAACAATATATAATATTATTTCGATGTGGGCCAATATTCTCACAAACACAAATCGCACCAATGATATATGCTTCAAATTCGTGTTCTACACATTTGTACCTTATTGTGTTCGTCCGCCGAACTTGTTCTTTCTGCTTTTAAATGAATAAATACTCTTCTTCTGCAGAAATTTCGATGGAAAGAAAAATCGAATCTAGCACATTCGAAGCTAATGGGAAACACCACTTTAATTCGATCCATTATTCGATTATCGTTAATACTAGTATCAGTTATACGAAAATATAGGTGTTTTCTTACGTCACCATTTTATGCATGCAGTGCATAATTAGAAATTTGATTGCTGATAATACCCAACTTCTTTTAACAATCATGCGACATGCTCTAGTTTGAAAATATGGTTATAGATGCAAAATTTTAAAGTTAATATAACTGATCTGGTGGTGTCATCTTTTTATACAAAGGCCCTCCCAACTGAGTATTAAACTAAACAATAGAATCTGAAACAAAATGCATATTATTTTTGTTAATTTTGTTTTTGTCTCTAATTTTAAAGTTTATAAAGCTTAAAGCAAAACTTTGATTGGTATAAATATAAATAAGACTTGTATAATGAAATACTCCATTCATGAGTATAAAGAAGAGTAAAAACATCATTCATGATAGCAAGGGATTTGATACACACCTCGCACACTCGCAAAAAAGAAATGAGAAAGGGGGGAACAAAAAGCATAATTGTATTCAAATAAAGAAAAACGAAAGATTTGCCTATAAAAATCTACAAAAGCCCCCCATCAACTGTTTTTTTTTTCATAGGAGTGCGTGAAGATGAACTCACCCCACAAGCAACACTCGCGTATTGGCTTTGGAATTCTAAAAAACCCCCACAAAAATATTTCAAAGTAAAAGAAAGTACTTGCAAAAGCAAAGGTAAAAGTAAAAGTTGAAAAGTAAAAAAGAGAGAGAGAGAGAGGCGGCAAATCTTCGTCGGAGTGCGTTTATTCTCCTGCGGTTTTCCTCATTGATCATGTGAACGACCTCATTCAACTTTTTTATTTGCTATTTTTTTCCTCGTATCATTTACGGCCTTAGATATAAGACTATAACCATGTTTTACAACATTTTCTCTACATGTTATAGAGTGCTATATACCTCTTTATCTCTAATAGTTCTTACTTCTTAATAACAGAAAAAAAAACATAAGTTGCCTAAATACTTTCGAAAAGTGACACATCTCCAAATTCAGTGTAGTCCATTTTTGTGAAATCGAGAGAAGAGTTTTTAAATATTAGAAAAAGAGCTGAAAAATGGTAACGTTAATGGCCCGACCGAGCGGCCGGGCAAACTGCAAACATTAGTAACTTTATGCTCGTACGTGCGCACGTGAAGGGTATCACCATGTTTGGTAATGAACAGTTTATTATCGTTATGACGGAGTCTAATATCCCTAGTTTATGTATACGTGAAGATGACGTTGGAATGTCTCTACTCTCTCAGCTAGGCTTAATTTTTTACTTACATAAACCATTTTTTACTGTGAATGTCCAAAGCCACCAGCACTAATTCAAATCAAAATCAAACAGAAACATGTCTGTAGGGAATTTGTGAGAAAATAAGATTTGGATCATCAGTGAATACAAATGATACAATAGGTTATTTTGTAAAACTAGCTGACGTGTGAATGTGTTTCTTTAGTCCTAAGAACCGAGCCTAGATCGAAGCCCAACACCAACTTACTGTAAGATTTAATCATAAGAACAAAAAATTCATACGAAAATGTAAGGAGATTGAAAACAAAATGTAAGAGTCGCAACAAACTTTTAACTTGAAGAAATAGATTAGTGCATAAGCATTCGAATATAATTAGTGGGCTTATAGACTTTTAACATGTAGACTAGATGTAAGCTCTTGAGCCCACTCTCCTCTCTATTTTCCCCAAAATTTATGGTATGACATGTGATTTTTGGGGGTGTTGTTGGTTGTCTAAGTTTAAACCAACTCCATTAGATTTTAACTAGATCAGATTCTAAGAACTTTGGTTCATTTAAAATGATTCATTAGTTTTCTAAACTTGCACTACACTGTTAAGACAACCTATATATGGATGGATTGGCAAGGTTAATCCATGACCAGTCCACAGTCTGTTCTAACGTTCAAACAACGACATTGATGCCGGTGTATGAAAATTAGGGATTTCAGTCAAAATCTTGCGTTCCAAACTTATTTATCTATATCTATTAAAAGTTTAAATAATCAAATTTTCAATGGGACCGGAACCTAAATAAAAAACTGAACAGAGAAACGAGGACCATTTTTCAGACGACAGAGATTATAATATGACCACGTGTATATTCTTTAGTATATCAAGCCGCCATTTAGTTAACGGTTAATTGGTTATCAGATACTTTAGTATATGACCGATATTTAGCACATGTTTTCCTAAATAAATTCAAAATACAAACGCCAATAGCCGTCAAGAAAAAAATACAAACGCCAATAGAGAAAATGTAGGCTGCCACAGAAAAAAAAAAGAATCGAGTAAAATTTCTTCCTTGAAGAATATTTCCAAATTCATGAATTTCATTCTTATAAGAGCCGCGTTATGTAATCTTATGCTCTTAATGAATTATTATTTCTCATGGGGTCAACAATGGTTAACAGCCACTCTTTTTGGTTAAAACCCAATAGTACATATAATCTATTATAATATTTTGTATATCAAATTGGAACCAAATAAATATAACATGTAGTTGATTAGCCAACCATAAACAATTAGACAAGTCTTTCAAAAGAGTTCACGAATAGTGAACCCACCATCATTATAAATATATCAACACTTCATTTCTCTCTTCTCCATTCTTCTCTCAAACTCTTTAGTTTTCTCTCTCTCTTCCTCTCTTCCTCTCTCTCTGATCTCTCAGTTTACGATTAAATGGTTGAACAGAAGAAGTACCTATTGTTTCTTGGGGTGCCGGATTCAGAGTTTGCGAAGAAGACGTACGGTGGATACCATAACGTGTTTGTTTCTTTGCTCGGCGATGAAGGAGAGCAATGGGACTCCTACAGAGTCTTGGACGGAGAGTTTCCCGAGGAGAAGGATCTTGAGAAGTACGATGGATTTGTCATCAGTGGAAGCTCTCATGATGCCTTTCAGGATACTGATTGGATCTTAAAGCTCTGTGATATCATCAAGAAACTTGATGTGATGAAGAAGAAAGTGTTAGGTTTCTGCTTTGGCCATCAGGTATATTAATCTTTCCTCACATTTTATAACTATTTTTCTTGTTTTTTTTCATCCTGAATATTTTGATTTTTATTGTATGTTCATGGTTTGAATGTTTAGATGAAAATCCAATTTAAATGATCATATAATTATGAGTATATAGATAAGTAGATAGCTTCTATGAATGGTTCTTGATTGGAAATTTTGAAGTTTGGACGTATCGTCAAATAAACAAATAAAATCTTCATTATCATAACTTTTTCCCTTTGTTATGAATAATAAATTATGATAGATCCATGAATGGTTCTTGATTCGATCATGCAGTTGACAATTCGACATTGACCCTCACATTTCGTATAATCTGTGTTTTTAGTAATATATAGAATTATTCTGATATTTATATAGCGATTGGATATATAATATGCAGCTAATAGCTAGAGTGAAAGGAGGAAAAGTAGGGAGAGCAAGGAAAGGACCAGAGCTTTGCCTTGGGAACATTACCATCGTGAAGGAAGCAGCAGCGCCGGAAAATTACTTCGGAGAGGAAGTTCCGGCAAACTTGAGGATCATAAAAGCCCATCAGGACGAAGTTTTGGAGCTGCCAGAAAGTGCAAAAGTGTTAGCATATTCGAGTATGTATGAGGTGGAGATGTATTCGATCGATGATAACTTCCTTTGTATTCAGGGACATCCTGAGTATAACCGTGACATCTTGACCGATATCATTGATCGTGTTCTTGCCGGAGGCCACATTTCGGTTTGTTTCCTTAACTAATTTATTTTCATTAATCGTTATATACATTTTTTTTGTGTCTTTTACAACACATGGCTACTCCAAAAATTGGATCCGAATTATTAGTTGTGTGCGTTGCTGCTATTTCTTTTTACTGCATTATTAGTTTGTTACTTAATGACGGATTGATAAAAATGCAGGAAGATTTTGCGGAAAGGTCAAAGGCAACATTCGAGAAGAATGATGCAGACAGAGAATTTTGGCAGAAAATTTGCAAGAACTTCCTCAAAGGTCAACAACCCTCCTTAATAGTTTGACTCACATGTTAATCTGAAAATCTCGTTTGGCTATCGCTTATTTTACATTTACCACTTTGGTTTATTATTCGAACTCCATGTATCCACTTTATTTTTTTTTACAATCCGTAATGTATGGCATGTACTGTAGATGTGTTGTATCCATAATAATCAAATAAAGCTTTACGCTCACTATATTCACTGTGAATTGTTGTTAGTTGTGACGGTTAAACTACCACTTTAATACACTAACATGTTGTTATGAATACTTGTGAAAATTTGGAATGTTTCTGAGAGTTAAAAGAGAAATGAATAAACGTAAAAGAAAATTAAACTTTTATTATCTAAAATTTCAAGAAACTTTTATATACACTGTTTAACAAAAATGAAAAAGTGTAGTTAATACACTGTAAATATTTTAGTTTTCAAAATTTATTTCAATTTTTATAGAAACCCTGTATTGTTTGCGTGACATGAAAGGAAATTCTTCGAAATTTAAGGCTAGATTCTCATAATGCCATTGCCATTAATTAATAAATATATCAAGGAATTTTGAAGTCAGAGACATTATTATATTCTTGCACATTAACGGATTGATAAAAAAGTAGTATACAGTGTGTGTACCGGTCTTTGACTCGCGTCATTTTAGTACCCCATATTATATACATCATATTTGACTGGGGTCTTTAGTTTTGAAATCATAATTCTTTACTCCAATACTTTCTCAAAACTTTCAGAAGACCCCTAAAGTACTAAAATTTCTAGATATATCCACATTTGTGCAAATTATACATTTCAGTTAAGCAATCTAATATGAAAATATCTACAAATGAAACGAGATTTTTAATTCAAGAAGTACAGATGAAAAAGAAAACTATTGTTTTTAAACCAAGCAATATAATACTAGCGTGTTTACGAATTTTGGGTTTATTAGAAAAACAAAAACTAATTGGGTTTCATTGGTGATAAATGAATTATTGTTGCTAGTTTTTGCAAATTTCTCCAAAAAATAAACATTTTGTAAAAACTCGAAAACCATTCTTTTCTTCTTCTTCGTCGTCTTCAATACACTGATAAACAGAGAATCAGTGTATTCGTCTCCAATCGAGTGTCTTTGCTTGTACTTTCCAGTTGATTTCGTCTCACAGTCACAGGTACATTTCTCATCACTTTATCACCAACTCTCAGCAGCATTTGAAGATTTCTTTACTTTTTCGAAATTGCAGGATAAAGTTTAAGCCTTTATGATTAAATCGAACAGAATTTGGTTTATATTGCTTATTGTTCATCACATTCTTCTTGGGTTTCAATTTTTAACGAAGTTTATTAGGTGTGGAATTCAAAATTTGAGACTTTTCATATTTTGACAGGTTTTCCTTCAGAACATTCATCAGCTTTAGTTAGCAGAAATGGTAAATCCGCAAATGTCACGTTAAATTTCTTTTCTAGATTTCGCTATCTCAAACTCAAATAATCAGATGGAAATGATAACAAATTTGATGTCTTTGCCAATCTCTAACAAGGTTGAACATTCCGCGAGTGATGATGAAGGCGAGATCGATAATAACCTACAATGGTCTCCATCTCGATCGGTTAGTCTAAATTATCTTCAATTGTTTTCTCTAGAAACTAGTGTGGTTTTGGTTCTGTGATGTTGATGTCTCTTCATTTTGAGGTCTCTGTGATGTTGAATAAGAGTGATGTTTTGGTTTTAGCAATCAGCTCGTGATGGTAACGAAGTTGATTGGAGTGATGATGACATGATGGCGATTGATAACTTCCAGTGGTCTCCAGAGCATTATAACTCAGTTAGACCAGCTGGTGTAAGTTCTTTATCTCCGATTTGTAAGGACAAAATTCGAACTTTTTGATGCTAAAACATTGACTGATGTGTGTTCTTTTGTTACATTAGGTTGAGACTGACGAGACAGTTGCTAGATTCATTGAAATGGGATTCTCTGAAGAAATGATTGCGCAATTAAGGAAACCGATGGTGAGGAAATTTGGTTTACTTTGTGTTACTTTGAGATGTTTCATTTCCAATTTTAATGCAATGTTGGTCATTTGTAGGAGCAAATGTGGATCCTGCACAGATTCTAGAGACTCTTGTGAAAATTTCTGTGAGTTTCTTGTAATGTTTAGTTAAGGTTTTATGACTTCTTCTTGTGTAATTGTAACTCTCTGTTCTGTGTTTTCTTTGTGAAGGCGAGTTCGGAAGCCAACTCTTCGAAATCTAAGCTCATCGATGAGCTCATTTTGATGGGTTTCTCTGAGGAGATGGTGATAAAGGTCATAAATGAATATGGTAAAAGATTTCTCTCTAGCTCTTTTTTAAATTCAAGTAAATGAGAGAATCTAATGCAAACCGTTGTTGAAAATATTATAGGAGAAGAAAACGTGGACGAGATTACCAATGTGCTGCTCAGTTATGCAGTAAGTTTCTATACACGCACTCTGGAATAGTTTTGACAGACACGTTGGAACAGAGTTCACAAGCTCTTTGCATTTCTTTATCCCTTGCTTGTCTTCTGGTTAACAATGGTACTGCTGTCTCATTCTTCAAATGTTGCTCCATGAATCTTCTCGTTTTCAGGTTTCCTTTTAAGCTTTTTGGTCTAAGCTTGAGGCCCTAAGTACTAAACCACCTCAAGCTTCTAACATTTCTTTGTCCCTTGCTTGTTGTCTGCTTAGAATCGGTTTTGTCTCTTCTCCCAAATGCTTGGTATCTAAAGTTTTCTTGCTTTCTGGTAATTGTTCTTTGATTCCCCAAGACGTAAACCACCCCAAGTGTCTTGTATTTCTCTATATATCCCCCAGTTGTTGTGTGGTGAGAATTGGTTTCGTCTTTTCTTCTCCTGCTCTAGCTTCAGAACATGTTTCACCAGAATTTTGTCAAAAATCTCATAATCTCACTCGCTATTTTCTGCTTGTTTTCCATAAACTGCTTCTGATTTCTTGTTCCAACCTGTGAACCAGCTTAACCAAGATCTTGTCTAGGCTTCCCTCTTGATCATTAGATTTCTGAGTTTAAGTCTTCATTTTCTTTTCCCGGTTTATCTGTCAACAAACAAGAACTTTTCCCTACTGTTATAAAATTTCTCTTCTTTTGCTTCTTGGATTCTTGATCTAGCTTGTAGGCGTGTTTAACCATACAATTGTCTAGGCTGGGAACTTCAGGCAACACTACCTGCTTCAGTATCTTGTTTTCCCAGTTTCTTCACCTTCTCATGCATTTTCTTCCGCAGTGCCTTATTGTTTCTTCAGTCTCCTTCTCCAGTCTTGAAACATGCTTTTTCAGTAGCTAACTTTCCAAGTCCGGGATAGGATCCATTGACACCTTGTTTCTGCTTGAGTTGTTTCCGTAGTCCCAGCATTCTTCTTGGCTTCTTCGATCTCCTTCTCAAGCCTTGAATGGTATGATATTCCAAATCTGGAACAGTATCACTTGCAACAACTTGTGGTGACCATTCTGTTTATGTCAGATATGTCCTTTGAATCCCTTTTTGCTTGACTAGATACTTGCCAAACTCAGAATCTGTGACTCCTCGTTGTTTTTTCCTTCATTTGAATCTCTTCTCGATCTTGAATCCACTGAAGAAGAATTCCTATGGTCCGGAACAGTTGGTTCAATGTTTGCGCCAAGTTGCAACTATAGATTCAAGACTTGAGAGTTGATCTTCTTATAATATCAAAACATTTTCTCTTTCAAGTTTTGACTGACTCGTTGGAACATAGTTCTTTATATATGGTCTACACCACCCAAAGTTTCTTGCATTTCTTTATCACTTGCTTGTCTTCTGGTTAATAACTGGTATTGCTGTCTCGTTCTTCAACTGTTGCTCCAGGATCTTCTTGTTTTCAGGTTTCCTTTTAAAGCTTATTCAAAACGTTTTGGTCCAAGTTTGAGACCCCAAGCTTGTAACATTTCTTTGTCCCTCGCTTGTTGTCTGCTTAGAATCGGTTTTGTCTCTTCTCCCAAATGCTCGTTAACTACTGCATTCATGCTTTCTGGTCTCTTCTGGTAATTGTTCTCTGATACCCCAAGACCTATACATTTCCCTACTGCTATAAACTAACTCTTTGAGATCTTCTTTGCTTCTTGGACTTGTTTCTGCTTGAGTTCTTTTGGCATCAACCTCCTGCATTCTTCTTGGCTTCTTCGATCTCCTTGTCAAGCCTTGAAGAATGTTTCACGTAGCATGATTCCCAAATCTGAAACAGTATCACTTGCAATAATGAGTGACCTTTCTGTTTATGTCAGATACGTCTTTAAAGCACTTTTTAGCTTCTTAGATTTCTCTTTCTAGTTTGGTCATGTACTTGACTACATACTTGTCCAAACTCAGAATCTCTTCTCAATCTTAAATCAACATTACAACATCATCTGCAACTTCTTTATTAGACATATGTTGTATTAAAGCTTCATTAATGTTTTTGCAGGAGGCAGAGAAACTCTGTAAAAGAGAAGATGAAGACATCAACATCATCAACTTGTCAGATGGAGAGGTAAAACCTTTCCAAACCGTTGATGGATTATAACATCTCTTACACGTTTTGGTAGTTTCATTGCATCTGGTACATTTGATAACTTGTCTTAATCTATTCTGGAAAAATGACAGAATGAGCTAAACTCCTCCAGTGAAGTCAGTACATTGCAAGCTTTAATCAAAATTGGCTATCCGAGAGAGGAGGCTTCTATAGCTATAGAGAGATGTGGTAATCTCTCTGAAAATTTCTTTGTTTAAACCTTGTTGCATACTTACATGTGTTTGTCATTATCATCATCTCAAACTTTTTAGGAGAAACGGCAAATGTGGCAGAAGTTACTGACTTCATCGCTGCTGCTCGTTTGGCTCGAGAGTACGATGACTTTTTTGAAGAGGTAATTAAAGTTTAAGTACTCTTGAAAGAGTCATGTTCATGGGACATCAACGACTTGATAACTTTTGTTTTTTTACTGTGCAGCCAATAATACAACACAGTAAGAAGAGCCGAGTAGACAATGAGCCGTCTAGAAGAGGGAGAAACCCAAGAATGGCCATGTCCAGTGATCACCAGCTTATCACGTTACCAAACCCGATGATTGGGTTTGGTTTACCAGACGGAACTGGACTGATGACAGAGAGACCAGACCCAATCCCAGCTGTTGCTTGTGGTCCTCCATATTTCTACTACGAGAACGTTGCTATGGCGCCAAAAGGAGTTTGGACAACGATCTCTAAGGAGTTATATAACATCAAGCCAGAGTTCGTTGACTCCAAGTACTTCTGTGCAGCTATGAGGAAGAGAGGATATGTTCATAACCTTCCAATAAGGAACCGTTTCCAAATTCTGCCTCTGCAACATCAGAAGATTCAAGATGTCCTTCCTTTGACAAGGAAATGGTGGCCTAGCTGGGATGAGAGGACCAAGTTGAACTGCCTGGTGACCTGCGGTGGCAGTGCTACAGACACAGAGAAAGTAAGGGCTGAGCTTGAGAAGTTTGATGGGAAGCCACCTCCACATGTGCAAAAAGCTCTCCTTGTCGATTGCAAAAAGGGAAATTTGGTGTGGGTCGGTAAAAACAGAGTCGCTCTTTTGGAGCCTGAGGAGATAGAGAGGTTGCTTGGTTTCCCAAGAGACCATACTCGGGGAGGTGGTGTGAACACAACCGAGAGGTTCAAGTCTTTGGGAAATTCATTTCAGGTACACAATTTCTATAGTCAATTTTGGTTTTGAAGTCTTTACGGTAAATCTAATTTTTTTTGTGTGTGTTCAGGTTGATACAGTTGCGTATCATTTGTCAGTCTTGAAGGTTCTGTTTCCGAATGGAATCAATGTCCTTTCACTCTTCACGGGTATCGGTGGTGGCGAAGTCGCGCTTCACAGACTCGGTATTCCAATGAAGGTTGTTGTATCTGTGGAGATTTCAAGGGTCAACCGAAACATCCTTAGGAGTTTCTGGGAACAAACCAATCAAGAGGGAACACTGATAGAGATTACTGACGTTACAGAGCTAAAAACGGAGGAGATAGAAGACCTCATGGAGAGATTTGGTGGTTTCGATTTGGTGATAGGAGGAAGCCCTTGCAACAACCTTGCTGGAGGCAATCGGGTTTCGCGGAAGGGACTTGAAGGAGAACAGTCTCAGTTGTTCTATGACTATTGCCGTATCCTGAAGGATGTTCGTAACAAAGAAGCGAGAATGAGGAGAGGAGGACTTTAAAGCAGCTGCTTCCATCTGATAGTACAACTGTGAGTCATGTGAATGATTCTCAGAATTTGATTTTGCAGTTTCATTCTGGTTTGGTCGTTTCATAGTCTAGTGGTAGCTAGATCTTAACCATTCATGTGTTTTGATTGTGAGGAGAAACAATGATCTTTTATTGTTCGTTTCGTTGAGCTAGCTACTGGTTGTTTAACTAATTACTAGACTCTTTTGTTGGTTGAATCTTGTGCTAAAGGAACGTTTGGTGGTGTTTTGCAGAAGGTACATAGCAGGATTAGGGCCAGTAAGTACCATAGAAGATAATGGATGTTGGAGGAGATAGCTAATGCATAACCAAGCAGAAGAGAAAGCGAATCAGTGGAAGAGAAATCCACAATGATAACTGTTTATTTTAGCCAAACTCATGTCTTTTACTCAGCTTTTGACTGATTTGAGTTTGATTTTGAAACACTTTTGAGAAGAAAAACCAAGGAGAGAGACATGAAAAAAAGATTTTGATTTTAAGTTTGGCAAGTTTCTTTCTGACCAGAGCAAAATTACACTAAACCAAGTCGAACCAAATCAAATGAACAATGTTTAAGCTGTGGAACACAACACATAATAAAAGGATGTTCAAAATATAAGAAGAAACACAACACAGTCTTCTTCACTTGGCTAGAGTTTGCATCTCTCTTTATCTGTGTTTCGTAATGGCCTCATGGTGGAGCTCTGTTGATCGATCACACATCATCCTTTTGGTTCCTGAAACTGCTCTTAAACTCCTCTGTTTCACCATTGATGATACCACTGCAATATACTCTGTCCAAAAAAAGCAATGGTTAAGACCCATATTTTAGCCAAATGTTTTGGTTAAGAACCATTTACTCTTTTATGGTTAAAGAAGTTTAATTACTTAACCACACCGTTTATAACCTTTTTTCGTTTTAAAAGCTTGGTTGTATTCCTTTTTGAATAAATCATCTTATCTGGATTGGATTCGTTTAGACGCGTAGGAATATGATCATATAATTATGAGAGAAAAAAAAAAAAAAAAAAACTAGATTGCTTCTATGAAGTGTTTCTTGATTGGAATTTTTGACGTGTGGACAAATGATCATATAAAAGTTCTTCCTTTCTCTTTGAGTGCTCTATGATTTGATGATGCACTTTAGAATTTGACATGGACCGACCTCACTGAGTCACATTTTCGCATGGTTTTTTACCTAATATATATAGTTAATTTATAATTGAACTAAATATATTGATTGGATCATTTCCAGCTAATAGATAGAGTGAAGAAAAGGACGAGAGCTTTTACTTGGGAGCATTGCCATCGTGAAACAGGCAGTGACACCGGCGAGGAATTTCCGGCGAAAATGTCATCAGGACGTAGATTTGAAGCTTTAATCATCATTAACACATGTTAAAATTCGATTTAATAATAAAACACAAAAAATGTCAATTTATTGGTAAAACATGTGTACTACACGGTAACAAATGCGGATGTTGACCGAAAAAATAATAACAAATATGCACATGCCTATTATAATAATATATAATGTTGATTTAGTATCCAACATTATATTTCTTACTATTTAAAGATAGTTTGTTACTACAAAATCAGAACTAAAAGGAAACCAATCTCCAGCTGGCATCTGATAGTTAGAACAAATCTCTCGTGTTAAATAAAAATCAATCTCTCTTCTCCGTTAATCTCTCAAACAAACCAAAAACATTAAAAAAAAAGATGGTTGAGCAAAAGAGATTCGCTCTGTTTCTAGCGACGTCCGATTCAACGTTCGTGAAGAAGACGTACGGTGGTTATTTCAACGTGTTCGTTTCGACTTTCGGCGAAGAAGGAGAGCAATGGGATCTTTTCCGAGTGATCGACGGCGAGTTTCCGGAAGATAAGGATCTTGACAAGTACGAGGGTTTTGTTATAAGTGGAAGCCTTCATGATGCTTTTGGTGACGATGATTGGATCGTTAAGCTTCGTTCACTTTGTCTTAAACTCGACGACATGAAGAAGAAAGTTCTCGGTATCTGCTTCGGCCATCAGGTTCTGATCCAAAACTTTGAGATTTTTTTGCTTATTTTATTTTAATCAAAATAATAAATTAGGGCTTTTCAAAGACTCATCCAAAAGATAAACCCACTTGTTCATAAATCACATCACTCAGGTTAAACAAATTTTTAGTAACATTAGAAGCTAATGTGGTTGATTTGGATTGAATGTGTATGGTTTAAACGGAAGCTTCATATGTTTGTTTGCGTTTAGGATTAGCATTTGTCTTTAAATAAACACAAACCTATAAAAAGCTTTAGTTGTTAAATGCAGACAGTACACTTGTCTCTTTTTGTTTGTGTTTGCAACAATATTTTATGAAAAAGTACAAAGATGTATGAGATTTCACGTGTTAGTAATGTCCATTAGAGTCTGAAACAATCTGGACCGTAGTAGTAAGGTCGATTTATGAGATTTAACGTGTTACATTTCACACAATATTCTAGATTTTTGCCTAGTTCTTAATCAAATCTGAAATAGATTCAACGTGTGATACATCAAAATCTTGTGTATTGTGATGAATGATCAAATTTTCTTTGTTGTTGGAAAAACCAGATATTAAATAGGATCAAAGGAGGTAAAGTCGGAAGAGCAAGTAGTGGTGTGGACATGGGACTAAGAACCATAACAATGGCTAAAGACGCGGTGAAACCAGGTGGTTACTTTGGAGACGAGATCCCCAAATCGTTAGCCATAATAAAATGCCATCAAGACGAAGTTTGGGAGCTACCTGAATCAGCTACACTGCTTGCGTACTCAGACAAGTGCAAGGTCGAGATGTGTTCCTATGGAAACCACTTCCTGTGCATCCAAGGCCATCCTGAGTACAACAAAGAGATCCTTTTCGAAATCATTGATCGTGTCGTCAATATGAAGCTGATGGAGGTTTGTTTTCTTAAATATTAACCTTGTCCATTGTCTTGAATGTTATTCTAGTTCCAAGCCTTCTAATGTTTCTTGTTTCTTTCGGTTTTTCGCAGCAAGATTTCGCGGATAAGGCCAAGGCAACGATGGAGAACGCAGAGCCTGATAGGAAGCAATGGCAGACTCTGTGCAAGAACTTTCTCAAAGGAAGATCAGAGCAAGTTTAATGTATCTACTTCTGTTTGAATCAGTTTATGTAATGTCGTTGGAATATTCAGAAACATTTCTATCTACTTCTATAGTTATAAGAAAGAAAAAATCACAAATAGTCCATTATATTACAATATTTGGGTGTTAACAAGAATGTATAAACACCCAAAGTAAGCATTTTTCTGAGAACAAAACCAAAAAAATGAATCTTTTGAGTTTGATGTGTTCTTTAACCTCTTTAACAGAATGTGTACAAGTAAAGAAAGAAACGTTTCTTCAATTTACGGTTTCAAGAATCTTCAGCAATCAGCAGAGAAATCTGGCTCAGGAGGTTTCTGAAACTTGACCAGCTCTATAGTCGGAGGTGGCAAACTCGACTTCTTCTTCGCAGACCGGTTCTTGTGAACGCTACGAAGCGCATTCGCAGCAAACTTGGAAGCCAAGAAAGTAGCTCTGATGCTATACGGACTTCCTCCAGCGATAACCGAAGCCGTCTCTTCTTCTTCCTCCTCCTCTTCCTCTTCTTTCCTCAGCTGCTCCATCTTCTTCCTCTTCGTGTACCGTCTCCACGCGGCTTGTATGAAGCAAGCAGCCCAAGTCTTCCACTGCTGTGAGTAGAATCTGAAAGTGTGCTGCACTTGTCTGCTATGCAATCTCCTAAACTGACTCGCCACAAACTTCAGCTCATCAGCTATCAAAGCGAATGCTTCCACTTCGGTTAAGGCCTTGACGGTTCTTGTCGAGGACGGTAGGTTAGCACCGGACTTAGGATCCAGCGCCCACGTCAGAAGCTCGTCACCGCAGAAGTCTCCTTCTTTAAGCAAACTCCGGTTAAAGAAACCACTTCTCCCGCCATCGGTGGTTACACTCTCGAGCCTACCGCGGATTATGAAGAGCATCTCGTTCACCGGATCTCCTTCCCGGACCAAGTAAGACTTCTCAGTGAATAAACATGGCTTGAGCCTCTCGCAGATTGCATCTAACAGCCTCTCATCCATATTCTCAAACAGAGGAACCTTTTAACATAAACAACAAAATGTTCTTGGAGTGAATCAAGACTTTGAAAGAAAGTGATGTTCTTGGAGTGAATCAAGAACAAGAAAAAAACTTACTCTTCTGACTAAGGCGAGACAGAGATGACGTTTGATGTCTCTTCTAAGGTCCTTTGGGAGGTTCGAAACAAGATTCTCTTCATCGACTCCACGAGTCTCCAACCACTTGTACTGATCATATCGCCTCACCCGTTCTCGTAGCTCCGGTGGAAGCATCCGGTGATGCATCCACTGTTCTGAGTCACGTCTTTTCACTCGCATTTCCTCTAACCGGATAGTAAGCGATTGAAGATACGTCTGTTCACAGATTCATCAAACCAAACACCAAAGTTATATAAACTTCAATTTGAAACATCATAACCAAAACAAGCTTTGTTGTTTCTTTACCTGCATGTTTCCAATGAGAAGAGCAAAGAGAAGAAGTCCAGCAATAGCAAGTGTTATTGAGAATATAACCTCTCCAGGGTATGTGCTAGTTTCAAGACCTTGACCTAGTGTACTGCAATCACGCAACAGAGGAGGTTACTAAACCCTAAAAGACTCTTATCTTGATGATGAAACAACTATAAAGATGGTGCAATACCTAAGATTCTGTAACCCCCACCACAAGCAGAAGAAGTACTTAGAGACAAAGTTCTTAGACGAGACAATGCCAGAGGAGAGAGCTCTCAAGTAGATTCCGAAATCAAAAGGAGGCTCTTCACCTTCAGTGACATTGACAGCACAATGATCCTGAAGAAACGATCCTTTCATAGTGTCCCAAACATCATAACCTTTCATGTTTTGGTTACCACAAAACAAGAAGTCTCGTGTACAGTTGTCGCGGTGTTCGTTACACGCCTTAACCCAGCAATCGTTGTTACGTTCCAAGGCAAGCAAGTACCACAAAGCTCCAACAATCTACACATCACACAGACTTATGAGAAACATAAAGAAACACAAGAAACGGTTAGCAAGAAACTGGATAACTGACATGACTAGCGAGCATGTAGAGAAGCAAGTAGTAAGCTGCACCAGCCCAAGCGGTTTCAGCGAATACTCCGGCTGTTCTCTTCAGCTCTGAGCTTAGAGGATACATACGAAGAAACCTCGGAATGTATTGGACTAACACTATATATCTAAGCGCTTGTTTCGTTGCAAGAACATTCAAACCACTTGACGTGTAGAGAAATCTCCAAACTATAATCTGAAAACAGAACAATGTTAATAGAAATGAAGTAAACCCTAAACCCTAAGGAAAGTAAATCTTGAAAACTCAAAGAAGTTTTATACCTGTGGAATGGGAAGAACGGAGAGCAAATCGATGATGAAGTACTGTTGAAGATACCGTTTAGCGATCTGCTTAGGGTCGATGACGAGCTCTCCTCGACCGAAAACACGTGAGGAAGGAGCAACGTAAGCTGTTCTAAACCTGAGAGCCATGTGGAAGAGGTAAAAGGAATCTATGACTGTCCTCAACGTTGTGGCCACGATGGCCAGTTTCCGGTCTATGCCGACGCATTTGGCTTTGTCGTTGATGAAAGGAAGGTACAAGAAGAGCGGGTCCACGGAGACAGCGAGGATGCAAGAAGCTACAAAGAGCTTGTTGCAGAGCAAGAGAAACTTGTCCTGTGGATCGAATATCTTCTTCTCTGATACTTTGAGATCTTCGGGGAAGACAGCGCGAGAGACACCGAGTCCTATGGATCTTCCTATAGACCAAAGTCCCTCTGATCCTTTTCTGAAACCTTTCTTGAATGATCCGGATGATGTTTTGTTTCCTTGAGCAAAACGTTTTGGTCCTTGTAGGTTTAATGTGCATTTGTTTAAACCCGTATCAGAAGTTTGCGAGTATCTTGAGTCCATACTATCTAACCTGTTCAAAAATCCAAGAAGAAAGAAGAAAATTTCAAGAAAACAGATTCGTCAAAGAAGAAGAAGAAGGGCTTAAGCTTAAACTATGTGTACCTCACAAACTTCTCGCGTTGACCACTGATTACTTGAGATTTGACTCCATTTGTGCCACAATCAAACATGCTCTTTCTCAAAGATTCAACTCATGAATCCTTTAATCTGTGTTTGACACAAAGATGAAACCTTTTTCAGTTATAATCAATCACAGGAGTTACTTAATTGGAACAAGAAGAAGTGTTTTTTGTTTATTTTTTTCACAAATCAATGGAGTTACACGATTGGGTTGCGAAATTAAGTTACTTTAGCTAGTTGTGATCAATCACATCTATCATTGACGCAAAAAAATCGAAACTTTAAGATATACAAAATGGACTAAATTTATGTCTAAATCCCTAAAAAGACAGAATTGAATCAAACTTCGAACAATTGGAAACTTCAATTAGCTTAATTTCCGGAGTATCAGTAAGTGAGATCGGGAGGAACATGAAGTAGAAGAAGAAGAGCTTACAGTCGAATCTGGCGGCGAAGAAGAAGAAGAAGTAGAAAGTTGTAAAGAGACGGGGGAGAGAAAGAAGGAAGAAAGTGAATGTGTCTTCTGTCCAAATATTGACTTTCTTCTTCTTGCTGTCCGGGCCGGGTCCACCCGCTTCCTCTGCTGTCTTCACTTCTCATGCAAAAATAATTTATTTATTTTTTAAATAGTTTAAGTAATTATCTACAGTTTTTAATCAGTGTTAATTATTTACTGAAAGCTGTTGTTGTATCTTTTTACGCTTTTTTACGAATATGATCTATGTTTTTTAATTCGTTATAGCTTCTTTATGATTATTTCCTACATTTGGGGGTGATTTTTAAACTAAAATTTTAATTTGTGATAGCTTCTTTCTGATTGTTTCCTATATCTAGAGTTTTTACAAAGAAAATATGTTATTTCTTCGTGAATCACTCTCTCGACTCTAGCAAATTCATTATTTTATGCAAAACGTGGGACAACCAAATCAAAATCTAGGTGATAATAATAATGTAGCTGGTGGCGTATCATTAACAAATCACTAAACTATTAGAATATACCTTTACCAAAAATAGCTGTTCAAATTTTCCAATAACTTAATTAATAAATTAAATCCTATTCTTTCTTTTAAATTCGCGTTTGATATGATAGTTTTAGTTTTTTAGGTAGCAAGATGATTAGACAATAAGTAGGAAATAATTGAATACATTTGATATGAAAAAATAAAATTGTTGACAAAAACAAAAAAAATTGCAAATTAAATTTTAGCAATGTCAAATATGACATAAACTCTTATAACATTATTCTCTAAACCATAGATTTGGTTGCATAACAAAGATTTCAACTTCAAAAGTTTTTGTAGAGAGGCTTAAGCCCAAACGAGCCCAATGACAGCAACAAGAGCCCACAAGAAGCCATTTCCAGCCACCGATCCAACGGCGCTGCTCGGAGCTGGCGCAGGAGCCACCGGAGAAGTAGATGGAGAAGTAGATGGAGCAGCACCGGGTGCGGGTGCGGTCTTGGGATGGGGCTGGTGGTTAGGAGACTGAACCACGACGGTCAGTTTCTCACCTTTGCCGCAGTTACCGGTGGGAGCTCCACTGATGAAGTAGTGTGGACCTGAGACTTCAAGTGTCACTTTGCTGTTTCCTTCTTTGTATTCTTTCAATGGCTTTTCTGTTTTGCAGCTTTCGTAGTTTTCTTTTGTCACTTGTAGCACCGAATCGTTCTTCGCACCGTAGTAGAAAACTGTCACATGCAAAAATATAACGCTTAGTTTCTTTTTTTCTAATAACATATTAACATGCAGTTTATCATGTTTGAATCCATATGGTGACACAACAATAATATTTAATACAAACATGTATTTGTCTACTTTGATTTCTGTATTTGTATTTAATACTTTGATTACAAATAAAAACTGACACAAACACATATCATGATGTGATATCGATCTAAAGCAAAAAAACTCAAATAATTAAATCCACACTCAAAACTCATACGTTTCAAATTTTCAATGCTAATTGAAGATCCCGGCCGTGACCAAGAGTGAGTCAAACAAAAACAAAATATTCGATCTCACACCAAAAACTTAATGAAATATATAACATTAATTAAATAAAAATTGCCAAAATTCCCAAAACCCATTTTTGTTAGATCAGAAGATGAAAATAAAATTTGGAAGAAAGAATGAGAAACGTACTGAGAATGTCTCCAACTTTGAATCTGACGGACTCAGCCCAATGGTTGAGAGTGTTGTTGGCTGGTTCTGGCACCTTCCATCCATCCAATGTTCCTCCCACAATAATCAATCTGGCATCACCAAGGTGGTAGAATGTCGTGAACAACACAAATACTAGTGTCAAAACTGGAACTGAAGACGCCATATTCTTCTCCTTCTCTTCTTCTTTTCTCAAATATTAATATTTTTTTTCCTAGGACGAGAAAAAGTTCTGCCGTTATGATGGTTTGGAGATAAATGGGTTTCTTATACAAGGCTGGGGAATGAGGTTAAGAGGATCCGGACCAGATTTTTGGTCAAATCTGGTCTTAAATAAAATGTATTGTAATCCTCCCAATAAGCCAAGTAATTATAAGTTTCATATATTTGGGATTTTATTCCTCTTTTCTTTTTACGTATAAGAAAGTATATTTTCTATAACTTTAATTTGAAGAAAAAATGAAAAGTAGGTGGTAGATTTTTCATCTATTTTGTTTTTGGTTACTTTTACTTTTTTTTTGGTATAAAATTGTCAAGTTTTCGATTCTAATTTTTTTTTTTTGACGTGTAAAACATTTAAAACTGAATAATACTCATTTATTAGAAGGAAATCTCAATTATTTGAATATCAACAACTTCAAGATGTTGACCAGACGTCACAAAGTCATTTTAATCCAGGAGACGAGGCGTTAATCGTCAAGCTAAACCTCTTCGATTTATCAACGATTCCCAACATTACTGAGTAATTGGTATTTTTTGGTTATAGATATAAAAAGTAAAAACTAACCCATAACATTATTTGCGGTTGAAAACAATTTTTTATTTATTTATGTATGCTGACCAAGCAATTTTTTTTTTTTTTTTTACTATGTTTACACTATCAATTTTACCAAAAAAAAAAATGTTTACACTATCAAAACGATTTGAGTACTTGAGCGTTATCTTTCAAATTGTACGTACATGTAGTCATGTACTATCATAGTTTCACCAAAAAGTTATCAAAAAATCATAGTTTGACCAAAATACGACGCAATAAAATACTATTCCAAAGTAAATATTAGGGAAGATGTCCAATAGCTACAAATGATAAATCATAAAATAAAAAACCACTATTTTTATTTTAATATATTTACATTATTTAAATTATCAGCTCAAAAGCCATTAAGTTTCGTGTTTCTAATTAATCCATATATCTCATTGGTGGAATTTTTGGTTTTAATAGAAAGCCATACATATAGTTTTCCGTTTCTTAATTCAAAATGATTCGAGCCTATTGTTCTAGAACCAAGTACTATATTTTAGATCAGTTCGAAATGATGGAGTTCTTAAATTTTTGGTACGTAGCTAAATGAGGCTTGAAAGAAAGAAGAAACTTGATTTAATTTGGTATATTTGAACTTACAAAATCTTAAAATTGTCAATTTGTAAAATGTTACACTATCTCTACATAATTTTATTTCTAAATAGAGGGAGAGACAAAGGTCCACATTGTGCAATGACTCAGCAAAACACATTACATGACAACCTCCCAAACGCCATCAATCCATCCTTATGTCTCTTCCACACATGACATAAGTATATATACGTATACATTGTAGTATGTGTATAGTGTATACATATATAAATTAGAGGTCGTAGCACGTCCTTTTTCATTCTATTGAAGTATTGATATAACAAAACCCATTGAAGAAAAGGAGAGACTATAGTGAAAGGGTGAGAGGAAATTAAAGAGAAATGGCAAGAACCCATTTAATCTTTCTTATACTAGTGCTCTCATCAACATCAACATCAACACCATTAACATCAACATCATCATCAAGAGAGCAAGAGGAGGACAGAATCAAAGCACTTCCAGGCCAACCAAAAGTAGGATTCTCACAGTTTTCGGGTTATGTGACAGTGAACGAGTCACACGGTCGATCACTCTTCTACTGGCTCACTGAATCATCTTCTCCTACTCCTCACACCAAACCACTTCTTCTTTGGCTTAATGGAGGTTAGATTCTTTTTTCTCCATTCATACATATATACACACACATTGGTCTCTCTAGTGTATCTTCATATGTTTGGTGGCTATATTTGATTTAATGTGAACTAAAATGAAAATGAAATTTTGTTAAATTGTTCCCAACATGAATCATAGTATTTTCGACAGATGAGTCTATCTCCAAATTTATTTGTTCTAGGTACTCGAATAGTACCTAATATCACCATGTTGAGTTTTTTTTTTTTTTTTTCTCTACTGTATATAAAACACAGAAATTGCTTGTCGATTCAGCATGTTGTTACAATTGCAATGCTAATAGTATGTGTCACTAAGAGTCAATAATAATTATTTTCAACACCAGTTTATTCCTAATCATCGTCAACGTTAGAATCGATCGGAAGACGTCAAATGTCATTAACAATTGTTAATTAGCCTAAACAAAAGTGAAATATAAACAAAAATACCAATACGAATACTTTATGTCTTATCATTATTTTTAATTGTGATTAATAAAGAAAATCAGTGTCCATCAAAACAACATCAACAACCCAATATGACTCTCATAGGTGAAACATGCAATTGTTGTTAGAAAAACAAACAAAAGCAAACATGCAATTATTTGTACCCTTCACTTTTTAATTTGATATGGATTATTCCAGTCCTGCGTGCATTTTAGCAAAAGTCCACATTTCTGACTAAAATAAGTCTTATGGAATAATTGGAATATTCTCATGTCAAGATATCCTCAAAACCTCATCATTCCGATCATGCGCAATGACAGCGACATAAAAGCACTCACTGGCTATCCTTTTTCACGGCATCTTTACTATAATTTAAAACCATTTGCAAAAGTAAAGCAAATGTAGCCAAATTTTATACAACTAAAACAGTTAGAAAAGGAAAATATGAACATAGTTTAGTGATTTGTGCTAATAGTGTCGTTCTGTCATCACTTAACTATATTAGACAATAAACTATTTGACTAATTAAAAATATGTAGTCGTATGGACTTGTGTGTGATGATAAAGTGGTATTGAATCTAGTCATCTAGAGCCAAGAGTGTAAGTTCCATTTGGTCCCATATTCGAGTCTGTAGTGTGAAAACTCTACGCGTGAGCCACTTGGTCACTTGAGTTTCACTTCGTATGTTTTACGTGTGATATATTTGCTAGTTTTTTTTTAATCAAAGGGTATATTCACTTAGTCAAATGCTTTTGGTAAAACATGAATATCCAGTACTAAAGAATATTAAGTCGTAAGTAAAACTAAAGACAAAATCAAGAAAGATTAACCTTTAAGAAAAAAAAAACAGAAGCAGTTTCTTTTATAACTAAAACATTAGGCCGACAAAAATAAAGATCATTGAAGTATTATAAAAAATACTAACTAAAGAAAAGCCGGCAGAAGTTAAAATGTAGGGCCATTTGATCGTCTCAGGACCACAAAAGTAAGTGAGCAAAAATACGATTGGCCAAACATCTATGTAACTAGATCTCTAATTCTCTTATCACTTTCTCTTTTTGACATTCGGTAAGAACGCATGACGGAAACATGCACAAAAGGCTCGCCGCAAATTTTATATTTTCAAGGGAATTAGGAGTTTAAAATTTTATTTTAACTAACATTAAAATAAACGAGATTTTTGAATTGGTTGTCTAATCCAAAGGAAACGAATGTGGAATCTTGTATTCGTTTTTCTTTGACTTACACATAAGAGAAATGTTTGATCTTCGATCAATAACCAAAAAAAACAAAAAATATTACAAGAGATTTTACATGGGACCAAGGCATGTAATTAACTAGTAGTTTGTGATTGTCTCGTAAAGATGTCATTATTCATGTTTATAGTTATACCCACAAAATGCATCGTTATATATATAAAAACTTTATATGGAAAATAGCGATATTTGTGTATATGATCCGCAGGACCGGGCTGCTCGTCGATTGCTTACGGAGCGTCGGAGGAAATCGGACCGTTTCGTATCAATAAATCCGGTTCTAGTCTCTATCTCAACAGTTTTTCTTGGAACACAGGTACTAGACTACTCACTAATATAATTTCGATATGTTTCCATTCGGTTCTTCATTTATGCAATAACTTCTTATTACAACTCCAACTATGAAAACATTGCATGGAAATCTGTTTCCATATATGTTGTATAACATTTTTCAAATGTGCAAGAACAGAAGCAAATCTTTTGTTTCTGGAATCCCCTATTGGAGTTGGATTTTCGTATACTAACACAAGCTCCGATTTCAAAGAATCCGGAGACGAACGTACAGGTCGTTATATAAAACCTTAATTACTTATGTTCTATACTTCTATACATCACAGAAATTGCTTTTTTTTTCTCTCGGATAATTCACATTGGACGACTACAAAATTCATATAACGATTAAAAATCTCAAAATTAGTCTAGTCATTAAACCAACATAAGACTATAAAGATTTAGTTAAACTACAATTCAGCATTAATAAACAATTTTTTTTTTAGAGAAAGTGATTCAGTAATTGTGTGTTGCAGCTCAAGAAAACTTGATATTTCTTATTGAATGGATGTCAAGATTTCCACAGTACCAATACAGAGATTTCTACATTGCTGGTGAAAGCTACGCCGGTAAAATTATCTTAGTTTAGTGGTCTTTTAGTTAACCAACCTTTTCAATTTTGTTTTTTTAATTTTAATATCCATATTACAGGGCATTATGCTCCTCAGCTTGCCAAAAAGATTCATGACTACAACGAAGCCTTGAACAACAAACCCATCATCAATCTCAAAGGATTTATGGTAATTAAACTATGAAGTTTACTTATCACATTTGTAAAACTATTACTCCAAACACTCCGTATCAACAAAAACACAAATTCTTGACCCTAATCTCTCTCCTTCAAGGTTGGAAATCCAGAGACGGACAAAAGCAACGACAAACTAGGGACCATAACGTATTGGTGGTCTCACGCGATGATCTCAGACACTTCCTACAATTTGATCCTCAAAAACTGTAATTTCACAGCAGAGAGATTCTCTGAAGGGTGTGAATCCGCCATTTACAATGCTGCGGCTGACTTTGGCGACATTGATCAGTACAGCATCTACACACCCAAGTGCGTACGCACGAAGGAAATGCACAAAACGGTCATATCTAGACAGGTTTTAGCAGAGTACGACCCTTGTACTGAGAGCTATGCCGAGATTTATTATAACCGTCCCGAGGTACAACGAGCCATGCATGCGAACCGCACCGCTATTCCTTATAAATGGACTGCTTGCAGGTACCGTATAACCCTAACTAACATTATACTGCTCATCAAGGACACTGAACTAATGTAACGAACCAAATCAAGCCTAAAATATTTTACTTTAACCCTCACTACTGAATTTCACTTGAACCTTAATAATTCAACAAATTAATCACACTTACTGCTTAGTGATTCTTTTAGTCATGTATACTGAAATAACATATTTTTTTTTCTTCATTAAATTGGAAACGTCATTGAATTGCACCTCAAATAACATATATTTTTTGTTATTCCCTAATTCTGCAGTGACTATGTGTTTAACAATTGGAACTGGAGAGTCTCTGACAATTCGATGTTGCCGTTATACAAAGAACTCATGGAGGCTGGTCTGAGGATATGGGTCTTTAGGTACACTGTTTTTCAGTATATATCCTTAGCAACAACAAAAGAATTCAGTATATTGAAATTATTCCAAGATCACAACACTAAGAAGTATTTTGGTCATATTAAGACACATATTTCAACCAAATTGTGATGCAGCGGTGATACAGACTCAATTATACCAGTGACAGCGACTCGGTTTTCCCTCAGCAAACTCAATCTTCCGGTGAAGACTCGCTGGTACCCTTGGTACTCCGGCAACCAGGTCTCTTCATCACGCACACACACACACATATTTCTGTAGCATATGCTTATAATGCAGAGTCAGTTAATAATGTTTATGGTGGTGATAGGTAGGAGGAAGAACAGAAGTATATGAGGGGCTTACCTTTGTCACGGTAAGAGGAGCGGGCCACGAGGTGCCTTTGTTCCGACCGCAGAGTGCCCTAATTATATTAAGATCTTTCTTGGCTGGCAAGGAGCTTCCAAGATCTTATTAGTTTGAAAAAAGAATTGGCTCAAATGTGATCCTAGTAAACTTGGTGTTTTCCCGTTTTTTCCTGTTTTAAAATCGATTCATTTCCTATAAATCCAAAGATGACAAGCATTCTTGGTAAGGAAAATATTTTGATATTAAGGAGAATTGTGTTGTTATTCCAGACCCATTATAAGAATAGAGTTCAAAGCTCTATGCTTTGCCTGACCGAAATACCAAAAGAAAAAAAAACAAGGGTAGTAACAAAAAATAGGGTATTATAGGCTTGTTTGGAATAGATACAAAGCGTAACTGGTATTAGTCTTGTTTGGATTCCAACGCTAGTGACAAAAATTGTTATAAAAATGTACGTGATAAAAACAGGAAATCTCAATATAGTTAATAATTAAGATTAAAAACGTCTTTAGCAGTTAACAACAAAGGCAAACTGTTACAAAAGATACGAAGTTTGGTATATTTCTCTTTAATCTGCAGTGTCATTTTGCAAAGCACTAAACTCTACAAACTTCTCTATTCCATTACGTATCCAATGTGTCTGTCGTTAAGCTAAATTTGTTTTTTTGTAAATTTTGAACATAGATGGGAAATTTCAAACTAATGCAATTCCAATCCAAGTTATACGTATAAAATAATACTAATAAAATGAACTAACGTGTATTTCACTTCATCATTTGAGTGGTTCTTAAACATCAACTTTGGCATATTTTTCTCCGATACAAAGACTTCAGTTCGCTCTAAAGTCAAGATGTGTGGGGCTGACAGCAACAAGGCTGCACAACAACACAAAGACAATGTCGTTTTCTAAAACGCATGACACAAATTCTGAGAAAAAATATTCGAAATAGTTAAAAAGTCCCAATATGACTTACAGTGAGATACTACAAAGTATTCGGTCATATATCACCTGCTTCGAATACAACAGACAGACCCAGAGCCTGAGCACATAACCAATAGCCGCATGCAATTGATCAAGCATCACGTACATCGGTACATGCTAAAATGATGTCAAAACTTGGCATTCATTAAGGATTTCCCAGTATTCTAGCAAATGTCCCCTAAACCTACCAGACACTTAATTTCATCAAATGAGAGGCAAACAATTAATAAGGCCTTCTCACAAACAAGCCATACATAAAAGCTCAACTGCTTCAGAACACCAAGAAACAAAGATTTAGATAAATACAACCCAGATATGTAACGAAAATGTACAAATTGAATGAAAAAAATATAAATTAAAAAGAGACCGCAGATAAACTAGTGATAGTATTTTTGGAGTATAGTGAAATCAAAAATCAAAAGTTTTTCTCCCAGACACGAGTTTCGATAGCGATCTTTACCCGGTTTGACCTGTCTTAGTCTCCTCCGTTTACCCAGCGTATCTTTCTCCTTTTGGAAAGTTTTTTCAAATTTCAACCGCTCCTGATTCTTTGTTCCCGGGGTCCACCCCCGAAGGGTCTGCTCAAAGCACCGCCGGTAAGTCCTCTGCTCCTCCTCCTCCTCCTGGAAATCCTTCATCCTCTCAGCTTCGCCTCGTTCAACCTCTTCGATCTAAAGCCTCTCAACGCTCGCTGGTCACTAGTCATCGTTTCACCCCCAGTTTTCGTTACTGCTAAATTCTGCGTTCCTCCGACGACAACCTGACCACCATGGTGAGACGTTTTTCGTACGCGGAGAAAGGAAAAGCTCTAGACATACCCACAGCTCAACCACCGAGAAGACGAATAAGAGCTCCGGAGATGGACACATCCGATCTTGTCCGCCAAAACTCGCTTACACTCATAGGAAGACTCACAAATCCGCAGGAACAGAGAATGTGGACGATGATTCCCTACATCTCTAGCCGCTGGGAACTACGAGGGAGAGCGGTGGTTTCGGACATAGGCAACCACTGCTTCCAGTTCCGGTTCGACTACGACGAAGACCTGCAAAAAGTCCTCAACAACAGACCATATCAGTACGCAAGATGGATGCTCATCCTCCAAAAATGGGAACCAATCATCTCCTCGACCTTCCCATCTCAGATCCCGTTCTGAATCCAGCTCAAAGGTCTGCCTCTCCACTACTGGAAGAAGGAAATGCTCTGTAACATCGGACATGAGCTAGGAGAGTACAAGGAACAGATTCTCACAAAAATGACTGCAAAAATCAAAGTGGAAGTCAACGGCCTACAACCACTTTCAAAAGACGCAGTTATAGAATTTGAAGGGGGACAAGAAGCCATCGTTACCTTTGAGTACGAGAATCTCGGAAAGCACTGCTCCCTCTGTTTCAGCTTAAGCCACGAGGAAGATCTGTGCCCAGTTAAGCCTCAAACGCTAGACCTACGTGACCCCCCAACAAGACAGACGGAAAGAGGCAGATTTTCTCCGATAAAAGCAAACCCGACAAACCACCAACGTCCGTTCAATCTACGTCAAGACAGACATGGGAGACCGTTTGGGGAAAGACCGTCTTATAAGAGAGCCGAGAATGGCTTTGACCAACTTAGGACCCGGGGCAAAGGACAACCTCTCTATCATCAGCGTCCTAGGCTATCCCCACCACACCCAACGCTGCAACGAGACCCCCCTACTGTCCACCAGTATGCGCACGGTAGTACCCACACTGAGCCAAATCGAGGTGGGCAAGGAGAAACACGAAGAACGAACCCACTCAGGACACCGCCTCGTCAGATCTGGAGAGAGAAACCCCCGACGCTACTAGATCAACCGGAAGACATCTCTACAACTAACCAACTGGGACCTCTAGTGGGAAGGAATCTAGAGATAGAAGAATTCATCCCCCTCCAAAGAGTCAGATCTGAAGATGAAATCATGTCCTCCCTCCAAGATGTAACGGTGCAGTACACCAATGTTGACGACCCCATCGAAAGAGCAGCACGGATACAACGAGTCCTCGAGAGTGAAGCTCAGGGTCTAATGGTGAACACGGCACGGGCAATGTTCGAGGCACAGAGCCCCCAGCCCTGGAACGTTACCACGGGAGACCGGCTTGGGACCATCCCGCAGGAAGGTGCAGAGACAGCTACAGCAGACACACGCCCGATTCATTTGCAGACGCAAACTAAAAGACCACGAGGCAGACCACCTTCAAAGAAAACTACTCAGCCTACTGATGCTAATGAAGCTGGAACAAGTAAGAGGAAAACGAAACAAGCAAGAATCTCACCGTTCCTGAGAATCTCCCCCCTGTCTCGTATCATTCACACCCGTACTTCCCCGGTTACCCACGGGCATGGAACTCGACGCAGTAGAGTCACCTTACATCAAAGCTCGCACGCACCATCAACCTCAACGGTGATCCCTCCTTCTCCCACCATGGTCCCAGCAATTCGTAAGGCTACGAGGAAAGACAAAGCGGATTTTCACAATCTGCAAGATCCTCTTCCTTAAAAATTTTGAGCTGGAATTGTTGCGGTTTGGGAAATCCCTCAACAGTTCACAGATTGAAGGAATTGGTGAAAAACCATGTACCTGACGTAATTTTCCTCATAGAGACGAATAATAAGGATGAAGAGAATAACAGGCTCATCCCTCTCACCGACTACGCATCTCGTTTGTTTGTCCCACCTACAGATACGGGAGGTGGTGGCCTTGCGCTCTACTGGAAACAAGAAATCCCCATCTTGATCCTGTCTTCATGTAAAACCTACATAGACACATCCTTAAACTATAAAGGAAATCTCTTCTTTGCTACGTTCATCTACGGCGAACCAGACTTTTCATTGAGACACCTAGTGTGGGAAGAGCTCACAAACCTGGGGATATCCCGTGATAAACCTTGGTTCTTGACCGGCGACTTCAATGAAATCATCGACAACAATGAGAAATCTGGAGGAAAGCAAAGAACAGAAGCTTCTTTTGGAAACTTCCGGGACTTCCTCTCACAAAGCGACCTCTTTGATCTACAACACTCTGGAAATTTCCTCTCTTGGAGAGGTACCAGACACACGCATCTTGTGCATTGTCGACTCGACCGAGCTATGGTGAATAGCATGTGGCTACACATCTATCCAACCAGCCGGTGCCGCTACCTCAACTTCGAAGGATCGGACCACAGACCTATCTTGTCAGAGCTCCAACCGGAAAAAAAGAAAAAGAAAAGCATCTTCAGATATGATAGAGCAATGCGGCACAACCCTACAATCTCTAAGCTCGTGAAAGATACCTGGAATAAATTTGAAGATGACACAGTGGAGAGACGAATAGCAAACTGCAGGAAAGCGATCTCTCGCTGGAACCGAGAAAATCACATCAATAGCCCGAAGATCATTGAAGAGGAGAAAGCAAAACTGGATGATGCTTTGAGTGCCCCGATAGCAGACTCGGCTAAGATCCAGGAAAGCACAGAGAAATTAGATGCAGTCTACAAGAAGGAGGAAGAGTATTGGAAACAACGGAGCAGATCCCTCTGGCTTGCCCTAGGAGACAAAAACTCGGGTTATTTCCATGCAGTTACAAGGGGGAGAAAAGCAGTAAATAAGTTCTCTGTACTTGAAGAAAGAGAGGGACAACCTGTGTATGAAGAAGAGGACTTCGTCCGCGTTATTAGTGCCTACTTCCAAAATATCTTCATTACGCGATCCCCACAGTGCTCAGAGACAGTGAGCCAAGCCATCAAACCGTGCATCACAAAGGAGACAAATGAGAGACTTATCGCTATCCCCTCCAACGAAGAAATCAGAGCAGCTCTCTTTGCTATCCACCCTGATAAAGCACCAGGACCTGATGGATTCTCTGCAAGTTGTTTCCAGACAAATTGGTCAGTTGTCTGCAACAGAGTCACGACGGAAATCAGAGACTTCTTCATCACAGGACATCTACCTAATTCTATCAACGAGACCTATGTCCGGCTTATACCAAAGGTCCAATGTCCTAAGCAAGTGGCGGAGTATAGACCTATAGCTCTATGCAATGTGTTCTATAAGATCATCTCCAAACTCCTCACCAAACGTCTACAACCTATCCTCTCAGCTATAGTTTCCGAAAACCAAACAGTCTTTGTCCCCGGACGAGCTATCTTGGACAATGTGCTAATCACACATGAGACACTCCACTACCTTAAGGGCTCAAAAGCTACGAAATATTGCTCTATGGCCGTTAAAACAGACATGAGTAAAGCCTACGATAGGCTGGAGTGGAATTTCATCGTTGAAGTACTAGAAAGAATGGGGTTCCATGCTAAATGGATCAATTGGATTTTCCAATGCATCTCTACGGTCTCATATTCTTTCCTAATCAATGGATCAGCAAAAGGGAGCGTTTTACCTCAACGTGGTATCAGACAAGGTGATCCTCTTTCTCCGTTTATCTTCATCTTGTGTAGTGAAGTGCTCACGGGCCTCTGCAACAACGCGCAATTTAGTGGTCTACTACCGGGGATAAAAGTTGCAAGAGATAGCCCAAGGATAAATCACCTGTTGTTCGCTGATGATACGATGTTCTTTTGCCAAACAAAACATCAATGCTGCACCACCTTAGCCTCGATCCTGCAGAAGTATGAGGAAGCATCAGGACAACAAATCAACAACCAGAAGTCATCAATATCCTTCTCATCGAAAACACCCCAAGATATAAAAGATAGAGTGAAACAAGCACTTGGTATTGAGAATGAAGGAGGTCAGGGGAAGTATTTGGGACTACCTGAGAGCTTTGGACGGAAGAAAAAGGATCTCTTCCCCTTAATTGTTGACTGCATACGCGAGCGAGCAGTGAACTATTCCTCACAACGTCTCTCCGCTGCAGGCAAATTAACACTTATAAAAAGTGTGCTCTCAGCTATCCCTACTTACTCTATGTCATGCTTCAAGATCCCGGTTAGCCTCTGCAAACGGATCCAATTTGCCCTCACGCGCTTCTGGTGGGACCAAACGCCCGGTGTGCAGAAGATGAGTTGGACCTCTTGGACAAAGATGAAAAAGTCTAAAAGCTCTGGAGGTCTTGGCTTCCACGATATACAAAAAGCTTCAATGATGCATTGCTAGCTAAACTCCGCTGGCGAATCCTGAAAAACCCAACATGCCTTTTAGCCCGAGTCTTACAAGGGAAATACTGTAAAGACTATAGCTTCCTAGACGTTCCTACCTCCACTTCATCTTCGCATGGCTGGAGAGGAGTCCTCATTGGCAGAGACCTCTTGGTGGAACAACTTGAGAAGGCAATCGGAAATGGACAGACTACTCTGTGGAATGATTCATGGCTATCACACACCTCTCCGATACGACCTCTAGGCCCTCCAAATCTACAAAACAAGATGCAACTGTAGCTTCCTTGATCAACGGCACAGTATGGAGCAAAGAAAAGATTGAAGAGATTTTACCACATCACCTACCAATGATCATGAGCATCCGGCCTAGTCAAAGAGGAGCACAAGACGCTTATATCTGGTTGCCATCTAAATCCGGTGAATACACAGCAAAGACGGGCTATCATATCTCCAGAGCTCTAAAAGATCCCCCTGCAGAAACACAACAAACATCAATCAATTGGAATGCAGATATATGGCTAGGGCATTTCTCTTTGAAAATCAAGCTGTTTCTATGGAAGATCCTCCAAAAGGCACTACCTACTGGTGAGAATCTTTTAAATAGAGGCCTTTTCGACAGTACCTGTTGCATTCACTGTGGAGAGCTCGAAACGACAGAGCATCTTTTCTTCCGCTGTAAGTTTGCTCAGAAAGTCTGGTCTCTAGCTCCTTTTGCGAAGAACCTTGACCTGTCAACGATCATTTTCGACGCCTCCATCAACGTCCTGAAACGACTCGTCTGCCTACCACCTACTGGAATCAGCGCCGGACCTCTCTTCCCCTGGCTTTATTGGACCATCTGGACAGCCCGAAACCATTGTATTTTTGAAGACAGAGACTTGACCCCAGAAGACACTAGCCTTCTCGCGAATGGCAAGAAGCACAGATCTTGGAGAAGAAACCCCACCAAGCTTCACCAAGAGGGGTAATCAACGAACTCTCCATCCGGACACAGTGATCTGCTTCACTGACGGAGCTTGGAAACAGGACACAGCGATCGCCGGAGCAGGATGGATCTTCACCAACAGAGAAGGATCGAAGCTTGACTCCGGAAGCTTAGCGGAACCATTTGCTTCATCTCCACTCATGGCCGAAGCCATTGCCATTAGATCCGCTCTGATCCACGCATTGGAGAAGGATTTCCTCCACCTACAAATCAAATCAGACGCTTAGGATTTAATCCGAGCCCTAACATCGCAAGAGAAAATAAAGGAAATCTACGGTCTCCTTTTTGACATTCAATCTCTCGCAAAGTTATTTACCTCTATCTCCTTTCGATTTGTGCCGAGATCGGAGAATCTGGAAGCCGATCTGCTCGCAAAATCGGCTGCATGTGTTCTCAATTCCCGTCGTTTCGAAAGTTTGTAAAACTCTTATTTTCATTAATGGAAAGTTGTTAAAAATTCAAAAAAAAAAAAAAAAAAAGAGACCGCAAAAACATTTAAGGAAAAAACAACAGAGCAGTGGGAAAAAAGTAGAGGATCACAACATATAAACTTCTGAAGAATATAAAAATGCATACAACAGATAATTGATCCGAATTCATAACCTTCTTTAACATATAACAACATCAATACAAATTAAAGAGAACACAGAGACATATGATGCTTCCCTCTACAGAGGAGGGTTAAAAGGAGAGTATCTAAACCATCATTCTCTTTTTGTCCCAACGGCGACAACGAAGAGGATACGGTGGTAACTACGAGGAAATTTTGCCTCCAACATCTTGTTTTTGAGTTGCGTAGGCTCCAAGTTGCTTCAAAACTCTCACAATCACACACAAACTCCAGAAGTTGTGAGTATCTGTAGCCTGTAGGTTACAGTTAAATTTTCATAAAGCTAGCTTCAATTATAACCAAAATAATTCGGACTCATAGAAGCAAAGTAAGTAAATAAGAAATATGAGACTGTTCATTTAAGTATTTACATTTTTTTTTGTCTTAAAAAACCTCATTGTCTTCTTGTATTAATTAGTCACTCTGTCCCTCTCTATATATCACCCCCCCTTTGCTCACGCCACGTGAGAATAAAATCACAGAGATATATGTGAGAAGTTTCAAACTGGATGTGATATTCCAATCCAAGTTATACGTTAGAAAAATAAACCAATTTACTACAGGATTTGAGTGGCACTTAACCACTTTTAGCCACACTTTTCTCCAAGACCAGATACGAAGACTTCACACAGCTCTAACTTCTTGTAAGTGGTTTTTTGTGCTACAATGAAAAAGCAGATACTAATTTTCTATATATACCAGTCTTCTCTCTCTCTTTTCCTAAACCAAAAGCATTCTTCTTCAAAAGTTCTCATGACGACCATGTCGGAATCATGTATGCGTTTGCATTTTCTCTTGCTGTTCTTATTCTGCTGTGTCTCTCCTTCAGGCTTCGCCTTCTTTTTAAAAAATCCTGTTGTTGGTCTTGTTGCTTGCCGTCCCCACCAGATTCAAGCCCTTACGCAGTTCAAGAACGAGTTTGACACCCGCCGTTGCAACCACAGTGACTACTTCAATGGAGTGTGGTGCGATAACTCCACAGGTGCGGTCACAAAGCTGGGACTCAGGGACTGTCTCACTGGAACTCTGATGCCCAACAGTAGCCTCTTCAAGCTGCACCACCTCCGTTATCTTAATCTCTCTGGAAATAACTTCATCTCCTCTTCACTTCCGCCTGAATTTGGAAATCTCAACAGGTTAGAGGTCTTGTCTCTTTCGTCAAATGGCTTCCTCGGCCAAGTTCCATCCTCGTTTAGTAACCTAAGCCAACTAACCTATTTAGACATGTCCTATAACGAATTCATTGGTAGTTTCCCACTTCTGACGAATCTAAGCATGCTCCAAGTTTTACAACTTACGAATAATCACTTTTCTGGTGTTCTGAATCCCAACAGTAGCCTCTTTAAGTTGCACCAACTCCGTTTTCTTAATTTAGGTTATAACAACTTCAGCTCCTCGCTCCCTTTAGAATTAGGAAATCTCAACAAATTAGAGTCTTTATCTCTTCCCTCTAATGGCTTTGTCGGTCAAGTCCCTACCACAATTAGTAACCTTACCTAGTTAACCGAGTTATACCTTTCCATGAACCGATTGACTGGTAGTTTCCCACTTGTACAAAATCTAACCAAGCTCTCGATTATAGGACTTTTTGGCAATTACTTCTCTGGAACCATTCCTTCTTCCGTCTTCACTATGCCTTTCTTATCATATCTTAATCTCAGTGAAAACAATTTCAACGGTTCTATTGAAGTTCCTAATTCCTCTTCCTCATCTAGTCTCGAGGTAATGCACCTTGGGCTTAACCATTTTGAAGGAAAAATCCTAGAGCCAATCTCAAAGCTCACCAACCTCAAGACACTGGACCTTTCTTTCCTAAAAACAAGCCATCCAATTGAGTTAAGCCTCTTCTCCTCCTTCAAATCTTTGTTATACCTCAAGCTCTCCGGTGACAGTATATCTCCGGCCAGTTTAAGTTCAGATTCATACCTACCATTGAGCCTGGAAGTGTTGTTCTTGCAGCAGTGTGACATCAGAGAGTTCCCCGATATCTTAATGACCCTTCGGAATTTGGTTGTTATAGACATGTCTAGCAATAGAATCAAGGGGAAAATCCCTGAGTGGTTATGGAGCCTTCCTCATCTGAAATCGGTGGTAGTTACAGATAATTTGTTCGATGGTTTCCAAGGTTCAGCAAAGAATTTAGTAAATTCATCGGTGCAGTACCTAGGTTTGGAGTCAAACCATTTCAAAGGAACTCTTCCTCATCTCCCACACTCTCTTATCAGCTTCTCTGCAAGGAACAATAGTTTCAGAGGAGACATACCTCTTTCAATCTGCAACAGAAGGTCGCTTGCTGTCCTTGATCTAAGCTACAACAACTTCACCGGCCCAGTTAGAAAATGTCTGAGTAAATTGACGATTGTGAGTCTCCGAAGAACAACTTGGAAGGAAGTATTCCAGACACTTTCTATGCCTGTACCTCTCTCCTGACCCTCAGCGTTGGCTATAATCGCCTAACCGGAAAGCTTCCAAGGTCTCTCCAAAATTGTTCATCTCTAAAGTCTCTAAGTGTTGAACACAACAGAATCAAAGATACATTTCCTTTCTGGCTCAAGGCTTTACCAAATTTGCAAATCCTTACTCTCCGTTCAAACAAATTCTATGGTCCAATATCTCCTCATCATCAAGGTCCTCTCGGATTTCCTGAGCTGCGTATATTTGAGATATCTAATAACAAGTTTACTGGGAGCTTGCCGCCAAGTTACTTTGTGAATTCGAAAGCATCATCAGTCACCATTAATGAAGATGGAGGTCTGTACATGGTATACAATACCATGTTTTACAGTACAATTGCCTACTCATATATGGAATATATAGATTTGCAATACAAAGGTCTACAAATGGAGGAAGCGAACGTCATTACTTCCTACGCCACCATCGATTTTTCCGGGAATAAACTTGAAGGACAGATTCCTGAATCTATCGGTCTTCTGAAGGCACTGATTGCACTCAACTTGTCGAACAACGCCTTCACAGGCCATATTCCTCTGTCGTTTGCCAATTTTGGCAAGCTCGAGTCACTAGACCTATCAAGCAACAACCTCTCAGGGACTATTCCTAATGGACTCGGGACCCTCTCGTTTTTAGCGTACATAAATGTGTCTCACAACCAACTCAAAGGTGAAATACCACAAGGAACACAAATCACTGGACAACATAAATCATCATTTGAAGGGAATGCAGGACTTTGTGGTCTTCCTCTACAAGAAAGTTGCTTTGGAAGTCATGCGACACCAACACAACAGCCTGAGGAAGAATATGAAGAAGAGGAACAAGTGTTGAACTGGAAAGCAGTGGCAATAGGGTATGGGCTTGGAGTGATGTTCGGATTGGCAGTTGCACAAGTCATTGCTTCATACAAACCGGAGTGGCTGGTCAAGATAGCTTGTCTGAATAAGCGCAGAAACCGTTAGTATTGTTTCAGTTTTGAGTTTGATATTTCCTTGTGTGTCAAGTAGTTCTTGTGGTCTTTTATTGAAGCATTCCTATGTTTTTTGTATCTTTATGTGATACTTTTGAATTTTCTTTAATCATATTCGTATGCATCTCTGTTCTAAAAAGTGGCGGAAGCAAGGACCATTCTCTTGAAAAAAAAACTGATCATAAACTTCAAAAGTATTTCTCAAGATGGAGACAAATAATTAAATGGAGCTAACATTCCACAAATTAATATGTAGAGAGGCATCGCTTATGTTGTGAGATTTATCAACTATATGTTAGTTTGTAACAGAGAAATCATGGTTGATTTATTTAGTTAGCATAAAAATAAAAATAAATTGTGGATTGAAGAAAACTGTAGGAATCCAACATTAGATACAGTATATATGTTATATATCGTATATATGGATATAAATATATATATACTATAACCGTCCTGATGTACAGCAAGCTATTAGCTATGCACGCTAATCTCACCTCCATTCCTTATAAATGGACCGCATGCAATAATGATATGTTTAAGAACTGGAGAGATTCTGAAAACTCGATATTGCCTATATACAAGGAACTCATGGACGTTGGTTTGAGAATCTTGGTGTTTAGGTAAGCCAAGAAACTAACTCCAAAAGTGATATACACGTTAATTTGGTCATTTCACCCACATTTTGTTGATGATGCAGCGGCGATACAGACTCGGTGGTTCCAGTGACTGCGACTAGACTTTCCCTTAGCCATCTAAATCTTACGGTTAAAACTCCTTGGTACTCTGAGAACCAGGTCTTTTCCATCACCACAAGCACATATATTTGTATAGTATATGGTTCTTTTGCAGAGCCATTGATGTTACATGGTGGTGGTGAACAGGTAGGAGGATGGACAGAGGTATACGAGGGGCTTACCTTTGCGACTATAAGAGGAGCGGGACACGAAGTGCCGGTTTTGCAACCGGAGCGTGCACTGACTCTTTTAAGATCGTTCTTGGCAGGCAAAGAGCTTCCAAGATCTTATTAGTACTCTAAAGAATAACAATTCTTGTATTTGAGGAACATATATTTGATACAAGAAGAATTGTGTTGATATTCAAGAATATACCAAGGGGAATAAAATAGCAGAGAGAGACAGAGAGTCAAAGTTTTAAAAACTCTATAACTTGATTCCATAAGAGTAGTGTTACAAAGTTCTTTGCTTTTTCCTGACTGATACATAGAAAAAAGGACCTCTCATAGACTCATACCTGCAAGTTGAATGAGACAGCAACAGAAACAGCTTCTTCTTACTTGAGTCCTTCGCTGAGGCCCGGTGGCATGCCTAAGCTCTGCGCAAGGTCACTCATTCTTTCTTTCATAGCCTATAGAAATTCACAAACTTTCAATTATAAGAGATGAAGATGAAAAGAAACAAAACACTTAGCTGCATTGTGAATAAATGGTTTTGTGATTGCTTTACCACTACACTCTTTGCATGTGCGTCTTTGTACGCTGCTGTAACCAGCTGTGAAAGTTTCTGCCATGAAGAAAGAAATCACACAACATGAGAAACCATTCTGATTAACAAAAGGAGAAACTGATGAAAACATAGCTTTTCATAGTATGGTTTACTCACTTCAGAACCTAGTTCCATTGCTGCATCAGTTATATCAGTACGGATTGGTTGCTGGTTACCTGATAACGTAACCTGAAACCGCACTCAAAAGGTTTCCGGTCATCGGTTACCTGATCGAACTTAAAGGGAAAGAGACTCAAATAAGACCAAAAGCAAGTTTGTGTTACCTTGACAAGCTCGCCTTCACAATAACCATCAAACTCTGCGCTGAGATATTAGAACAAGAAGCAGCATGAAACTCAAAACACACTTCAAAAAGAAATTGAGATGGTAAAAAATGAGACTTACGCAGCTAACTCTTTTTGCACTTTCACAGCCTCAACTTGAACAACCATTTGAGCTTTCTTCACAGTCTCATACATATTCTGCATATTTCCAAATATCCCTGCCTACAAACATCACAAAGGAGAGAAGAAAGAAAAACAAACTCTTAAAGTTCCAAAACAGACGAAATAGTATACAAAAGCACACATACAAACTGTAGATTTTTTCACAAGAGATTATCTTCTTTAAGATCAGAAAGTTGATATTAATTTTCACATATTGCAGAATCTGTTACCTTTGATTGTCCATCCTCAGTATTGTCTTTCTTTCCACCTCCGAATAATCCATTCACACGAAGGGACCTGTTGCAACTTTTAGAGCTTGTCTGTTTTGGCCATGTCATGATGATGTTCTGTCTAGTTCCTCTCTGCGAATTCAATCTCGCATTTCCTGCAAAATTGATTCAAGATTTCTTCAGTTCATTAAAAAAAAAAATCGAATTTTGCAATCACAAAAACACTCAGAGATTCGATAAGCTAAACAGAGAGAAGTCAGAACTCTTATCACCACAATTGCGAACACGCTTAAGCTTATTCAAATACAGATAAATTAGAATCTAATTACGAAAGATTTAAGCATTTTCAGATGAAACCCAAATTCACGAACAGAGAAATATACACTCAATCAATCTCAATCATACATTTGGATTCGAAATCGAGAGAGAGAGAGAGAGGGAGAGAGATAGAAGTGAGGAAATTAGAAAGACTGACCATGGAGGAAAGGAGATGGCAGAGATTTGGAGAAATCGGTGGTCGACGCCATGGTGTTTTGCCGGAGGAGATAATAAGAAGAAAAAGGCTTTCGAGTTCGAGAAGATAAAACCGAAACCAGAGGAAAATAAAATAAAAATCCCGACTTTATTTTTGGTAGCTCAGGGTTTGTTCAAGCTCTTAACCAGTGATTTAACGCCACGTCACCTGACAGTTTTGCGCTTTGTAATTAGTTTGGTCTGAATTTTTGGGAATTAGTCACAAACTTTAAACACATTGAAAATCACATTGTGTTACAAACTGATGTCCATTCAAACTCTCAAAATGGCCCCATTTGAAAGGCTAAAGAAAAATCTAAAAACACAAACCAAAACCAACATACATAGACAAGTCTGAACGAAACCAAAACCAAGCTCAAATTCAGATTTGAAAAAAAACTCATCAACTACTTTGTAGTCCAAGCAGTCTCTAGAAAAGACTAAATTGTTGAAAAAAATTAAAAGAAGAAAAAAGCTTAGAACATGCATGAGATCTAGCAAAAGCATATCCCACATAAAATCTCTCCTTTCATGTGTACCCTCTTGGCTCTTGCTCTTATTCTGGAACAGGAACTAGACTTGGAACGTACACATTGCAAGATATATATTCAAACCATCCACGTCTTCCTTTCAAATGAACATGTTCTTTGACCTCACCCTCCTCACTCAACTCGTAAACATTGGTGTAAATAACATTATCCTCGACATGCTCGCACCATAACATGATCTTCTTGGTCTTGAGGATGAACGTTCTTGGATAATGGTCATGGAAACTGGAGCTTACTAGTGAGGGATCAGTGGTAGATACATCAAAGTACTTGCTCCACGAGACAACCCCATCATCATCACCCACCTTGCTTGTAACCCACACTTCAAACTTGAGATGTTTATGTTGTTGTAACAAAGCAAGCCTGTCTCCTCCATAACTTGACAAGACTAGTTTCTCATCAGAACTCGCACAGATTCCATTTGGAACACAACATATGGGTTTGAATGTTTCTGTGGAAAAATCAAAACTTTGGATCAAGGTTTGGACTTTGTTGTCAGCCATCTTCTTTCGAGCAATCCAATACACGTTTCCATTCATAGACACGTGTTTCCACGGCGGAGAGCATTCGAGAGTTGCATTGACACTTGTCCAGAATTTAGACTTGAACTCATACACCTCGATATCTGTTGATTCCCTTTGGAACACGGCGACATTGATTCTCAAGATCTTGTAGTTGTCACGGGATACATTGTCGTATCCGAAACCGTAAACATCAGAATATTCGTAAGAACTCGAAGGTTCGATCCAATTGACTCGGCTCAAGACCGGGTTCCAAACCGCGAGCTTTGTACTTGTATCACCAATGCTACCTCTCTCAATACACCTACATAACAACAGTCCATCGCAGTGATTCGTTTCCACAATATTATAACTGTGTAAAGCTTCTGGCTTTGGTACAGATAAGAGAGCTTTGGCCTCCAGATTTAAGAGTTGAATCGATTTTTGATCAAATGCTATGATTCCTTCCTTGGAGAGATCCAAGTGTTTGTAAATGAATCTCTTGTGGTTAAAAAGAGCGTACCATTGTTTGCTTACGGATTTGAATCGTACCAATGAGTTGATGGGAGTTCTGTGAAGTATCTCTTCTACTAACTCAAAAGGCAGCAACGACGGCGAAAGCTGCTTTGATGAATTCATGGAGAAAAAGAAGAAGAGAAAACTAGGTCAAATGAGAAAAAAAAAACCCTAAATATTGATTAATTGGAAAAAAAGGAGAAACACGGATTCGACGACGTATTATCTGTTCGAAGTTTTAAAGAGTTATTTTTACTTTATACTGGTTAAAATTAATATTGTAATAAACAATTCATTAATACAAATTATATTAAACATCAGAAAGAAAAAAAAAAGTTTGAAACTTTAAAATGAGGTCCAGAGGTGCAGATTTCTACAAATTTTTGGAGGCTAATAGGCTTATAAGATTTTTTTTTCCAAAAACGGTGCAAGAAGAAATATTCATGGTAGGTTCTTTGTAGAACAGTTTAATTATCTGTTAAAAGCTGATTGAAACTACATAATATCGTCCATTTTCAGATTTTAAAATATCTGCAAAGCTAGAAAAAAATCATCAACTAATTTTGTACTCTAAACAATCTCTGCAAATGTCTAACCGTTGAAACATAAAATTATATAAATAGAAATGCAGAGTACATCTTATAGATTAAAGAATTAAAAGCTTAGAACATGCATGGAATCTAGCAAAAGCAACCCTCACAAGTCTCTTTTATGTCTACTTTCTTCCTCTTATTCTGGAAGAGAAACTAGACTTGGCACATACACATTGCAAGCTCTATCATCACCCCATCTTGGAACAGTCACATGGCAAGCACTATCACCTGGTCTTGTAAACTCAACTTGTTTTTTGATCTCACCCTCACCACCCAATTCATAGAAAGTGATGTATATATCTTTCTTCTTGACACGCCTTTCCTCGCACCATAACATGATCTTACTCTTACCGGTCTTGAGGATGAAGTTTGTTCGAAAATCGGAGAATAGTATCAGGGGATCAGGAGTTACATTGAAGTACTTGCTCCAAGAGACAATCCCATCATCAGTCAACTTGCTTGTAACCCACACTTCAAACTTCACACATTCAGGTCGTTGTAACAAAGAAAGCCTATCTCCTCCGAAACCTGACAAGACTATCGTGGTACTACTCCAACGCGAACAATCAACTCCATCTGGAATACAACATATTGGCTTGAATGTTTCTGTGGAAAAATCAAAACTCTGGATGAGCAGTTCGATTTGGAAGTCATTTATCTTCTTTTCAGCAATCCAATACACGTCTCCATTCATAGACACAGCTCCCCTCAGTGAATCCCAGTCGAGAGTAGCATTAACACTTCTCCAGAGCTTAGACTTAAACTCATATATCTCAACCTCTGGTGATAATTTGCCTTGACCATCACACTTGGTATGGATCCTCAAGATCTTGTAGTTGTCACGGGATACATTGTCGTATCCAAAACCGTAGAATTCACCAGTTTTGTAAGGACTCGAAGGTTCGATCCACATGACTCGGTTCAAAACCGGGTTCCATACTGCGAGCTTTCTTGTTTTACCATACAAATAACCATCGAACCGATTCTCAACCCGTTTCTCAATACACTTACATAGCAATAATCCGTCGCAGTGAATCGTTTCTCCAATAGTATACTCGTGTAACTCGTCTGGGGTTGGTAGAGATAACAGAGCTTTCGGCTCTACATTGAGGAGCTGAAAGGACTTTTGATCAAATCCTATAACTCTTTCTTTGGAGAGATCCAAGTGTTTGTACATGAATCTCTTGTCGTTGAAGAAAACATACCATTGTTTGCATACGGATTTGAATCTGCACACAGATTCCAACGGAATCCGGTATAGTATCTCTTCTACTAAATCAGAAGGCAGCACCATTAGCGACGAACCCTGCTTTGATGAAGAAAAATATATTTAGAAAACTAGGTCACGAAGAGAAAACAAAAAGGGGTTCTCTTGTATACTCTAGATAATATACCTTTGAGATTTCTAAAGAAAAAGCGGTGGGCCCGCTAACTCAATGAGGCCCAAACTCAATGAACCAATAAAAAAAAGAGGTTCTAGGTTTGGTTTTCTTCTATGACAGACATGTTTGTATTTGGTGCTTTCTGTCTAGGTAAAGAGCACATTGTCCGGTTACATGTACCTAGGCTTTTCTTTTCCTTACTGTATAGTACTATTGTATATTCAAACCAAAACCAAGCTCAATTTCAGATTTATATTCAACGCAAAACTAGAAAAACTCATAAAATAAATATGTACTCTAAAACAGTAATTAAGTCTCCACAATATTTTAAATGTTGAAACATTAAATTATATAGATAAAGAACAAGAAAGACAAAAAAAACTTGGAACATGCATGAAATCTAGCAAAAAGCAACCTTCACAAGTCTCTTTTATGGGTACAATCTTCCTCTTATTCCGGAACAGGAACTAGACTTGGAACATACACACTGCAAAAGCTATGATGACCCGATCCATATCGTCTTGTCATCTTAACTTGTTTGATCTCACCGTCATCACCCATTTCGTAGACATCGGCGTAGATATCTGTCTTCCTGACATCTATTTCTTTCATACAATAACATGATCTTATTGTTCTTGAGGATGAAAGCTGTTAGAAAACTGGAGCTTACGATTGAGGGATCATGCCGGAGAGATACATTAAAGTACTTGCTCCACGAGACAATCCCATCATCAGTCACCTTGCTTGTAACCCACACATCAATCTTCACATGTTCATGTCGTTGTAACAAAGAAAGCCTATCTCTTCCGAAACCTGACAAGACTAATGTATTATGATCAGAACTAAACCACTCAACTCCATCTGGAACACAACATATGGTCTTAAATGTTTCTGTGGAGAAATCAAAACTTTGGATGAACTTTTTGTTTTTGTTGTCAACCGTTATCGTCTTTTGAGAAATAAAATACATGTCTCCATTCAAAGACACAGCTCCCGACGGTGGACAGCATTCGAGAGTAGCATTGACACTTCTCCAGAGTTTAGACTTAAACTCATATATCTCAATCTCTAGTGATTTGGCCTTCTTATAAGTAAAGTCAGTATAATTGATCCTCAAGATCTTGTAGTTGTCACGGGATACATTGTCGTATCCAAAACCGAAGAAATCAAGAATTTGGTAAGACCTCGAGAGTTCGATACATTTAACTCGTCTCAAGACCGGATTCCAAACTGCGAGCTTTCTTGTTTCATGACCATCCTTACGTATCTTAACAAAGCTAAATAGTAATAATCCGTCGCAGTGGATCAATATACAATTGTGTAACACGTCTGGCTTTGGTAGACTTAAGAGAGCTTTCGGCTCCACATTAAAGAGCTTAAACGATTTATGATCGCTTAGCATGAATCCTTCTTTGGAGTGATCTAAGTGTTTGTAGAAGAATATCTTGTCGTTGAAGAGAGCGTACCATTGTTTGCTTACCGATTTGAATCGGAACAAAGCTTCTATCGGAGTTCTTTGAAGTATCTCTTCTACTAACTCAAAAGGCAGCGACGACGCCGAAATCTTCTTTGATGGAGCCATGGAGAAAAATCAGAAATCTAGGTCATTATGAGAAAATAAAAACTCCTTTTTGTAGTTTGTAATTGATTTACTGAAAAAATACAACTTGAATTAAATAATATCCCTTTTAATAAGAAAAAAGATCTGATAATATTAATAAATACTCTAAATTTATTTATATTTGCAAATTGAAAAATGTAATAATAATGTGATCTTGATTACTAAATTTATCAGATTTTTTAGAGAGAAGCTCCTCCCATTACATGATTTCGTCAGTGTCCGTGGCTTTTGAAAAAGTCTGCTATGGAGAATCTATACAGTATACTCAATGTATTGGGCATATGTATATTAGCTCTAGCCTCTAATATGTATTTAGGTCAAGAGATGTACTTTACATAGTTTGTATATAAAGGCATTGCCTTGTATCGTAATCAATAACAAAACCCTTTACACCGCTATGGTTTCATGACACAATGGCTTCAAGAAAGAGAGCTATTGAGATTGACTTGCTATGCATGTGTAGCAAGAAAGACCTTCATTGGTTTTTGCTTGAATTATTTTCGAAGCTGAGTTGTCTGAGTCTGACACTAGACGCAATGCTATTAGTTCGAAATGGAGTTAATCTAAATCTAGATTCTAGACTGTATGCGATCTAACAAAAGAAGAAAAAAGAAGAAAAAAACTTACAACACGCATGAGACCTAGCAAAAGCATATTCTAATTTTGTACTCTACGTCTAAAAAATCTCTACAAACGTCTAACCGTTGAAACATTAAGATTTTATAAATAGAAATGAAGAGTATATCTGATAGATAAAATAAACAAAATGCTTGGAACTTGCATGAAATCTAGCAAAAGCAACCCTCCCAAGTCTCTTTTTATGTCTACTTTCTTCCTCTTATGGTTGAAGAGGAACTAGACTTGGAACATACACATTGCAAGATCTATCATCACCCCATGTTGGAACATATCCATCGCAAGAAGTATCACCACCTGGTCTTGTAAACTCAACTTGTTTTTTTATTTCACCCTCACCACCCAATTCATAGACAGTGGTGTAAATATCTTTCTTCTTGAGACGCCTTTCCTCGCACCATAACATGATCTCACTCTTCCTGGTCTTGAGGATGAAGTTTGTTCGAAATTTGGAGATTAATATCAGGGGATAAGGAGTTAGGTTAAAGTACTTGCTCCACAAGACAATCCCATCATCAGTCAACTTGCTTGTAACCCACACTTCAAACTTCACATGTTCATGTTCTTGTAAGATAGAAAGCCTATCTCCTCCGTAACCTGACAAAGCTATCGTAATCCTATCTCCTCCGTAATCTGACAAGGGTGTCGTAATCCTATTACTCAAACGAGAATAATCAACTCCATCTGGAACAGAACATATTGGCTTGAATGTTTCTGTGGAAAAATCAAAACTCTGGATGAGCAGTTCGGTTTTGTAGTAACCAATATTCTTTTCAGCAATCCAATACACGTCTCCATTCATAGACACAGCTCCCCCCAGTGGATACCAGTCGAGAGTAGCATCAACACTTCTCCAGAGCTTAGACTTAAACTCATATATCTCTGGTGATGATTTGCCTCCATAACCATCAGACTTGGTATGGATTCTCAAGATCTTATAGTTGTCACGGGATACATTGTCATATCCAAAACCGTAGAACTCACGAGCTTTGTAAGGACTCGAAGGTTCGATCCATATGCCTTGGCTCAAAACCGGGTTCCAGACTGCGAGCTTTTTAGTTGTAGTTGCCTCATCATATAAATAACGAGGTGTATAACCATTGGACCGATTCTTAAACCGTTTTCGTTTATCAATACACTTACATAGCAATATTCCGTCGCAGTGAATCGTTTCTTCAATAGTATAATTGTGTAACTCGTCTGGGGTTGGTAGAGATAACATAGCTTTCGGCTCCACGTTGAAGAGCTGAAAGGACTCTTGATCCAATCCTATAATTCGCTCTTCGGAGAGATCCAAGTGTTTGTAGGTGAGTTCCTTGTCGTTCAAGAAAGCGTACGGATTTGAATCTTCCCACTGATTTGATCGGAACCCGGTATAGTATCTCTTCTACTAACTCAAAAGGCAGCATCAGCGACGAACGCTGCTTTGATGAAGTCATGGATGAACAAAATAATAATCAGAAAACTAGGTCACGAAGAGAAAACAAAAAGGTTTCTCTTGTACCCTAGATTTTGATTACCTAGAAGAAAAAGAGAGTCAACAAATTTAATGGAAAAAGAGAAAATTTGTAAAAATATTACCAAAACTTTTGGCATTTTGAAAACTATTCCATTTTTTTTTTCGGATTTTTTTTTGTAAAATATTAGCAAAATCCACACTCAAAATATCTTTATATATAAAAATCATTTAAAAAAATAATAAAATATGCTTTGAGATTTCTAAAAGAAATAGGCAAAAAGCGTTTGTGTAAAGAACCCGCATGCTGACGTGGACGTTTGTGGAACAGAATATTGTCATTTGAAAAATAGTCCTGGTGTCTTTCAAAATTTGAAGGTTTGTCGACATAGAAGAATCAAAGTGTGATATGGATATTGGTGAAAAATGAGAACGAAAGTCAATGAATCATTTGGGAACTTGTGGCAAAAAATTTGTCAACTCAAGCGAAGATGATTAGGCTTTTCTTTTCATTACTGTATAGTAGTATTGTATATTCAAACCAAAACCAAGCTCAATTTCAGATTTATGTTCTCCGCAAAACTAGAAAAACTCATAAAATAAACTTGTATACTCTAAAACAGTGAGTCATGATTGTTAGGGTATAGTATACAATTAAAGAAGTCGAAAAAACCACCATTAAGATTGTGTCATGATTGTTAATGCACACCAAATTATTAGTTTTCTCATCTATAGATTTTACGATATTCATTCCACTAGTAATAATATTGTTTATCTTCACTGTATATACAGAACACGAAAACCAAGCTCAATCAACTAATGTTGTACTGTATATTCTCTGAAAAGGATTAACTGTTGCCAAAAATCATCATATAAATAGAACTGCATAGTATATATGTCAGATAGAAAAAGAAGACGAAGAAGAAGAAAAACAAATAAAAAAGCTTAGAACATGCATGAAATCTAGCAAAAAGCAACCCTCACAAGTCTCTTTTATGGGTACAATCTTCCTCTTATTCTGGAACAGGAACTAGACTTGGAACATAGACACTGCAAAAGCTATAATCACCCGATCTAAATCGTCTTGTCATCTCAACTTGTTTTTTGATCTCACCCTCATCACCCATTTCGTAGACATTGGTGTAGATATTCCTGTCATCTTTTTCTTCGTACAATAACATGATCTTATTGAGGATGAAAGCTGTTAAGAATATGGAGCTTACTTTTGAGGGATCATGCCGGAGAGATACATCAAAGTACTTGCTCCACGAGACAATCCCATCATCAGTTAACTTGCTTGTAACCCACACATCAATCTTCACATGTTCATGTTCTGTTAATAAAGCAAGCCTGTCTTTTCCGAAACCTGACAAGAAGACTATTTTACCAGAACTCACATAAATTCCATTTGGAACACAACATATGGGCTTGAATGTTTCTGTGGAAAAATCAAAACTTTGGATGAACATTTCGTTTTTCTTGTCAACCATCTTCTTCTTTTGAGAAATCCAATACATGTCTCCATTCAAAGACACAGCTCCATACGGTGGATAGCATTCGAGAGTAGCATTTACACTTCTCCAGAGTTTAGACTTAAACTCATATATCTCAATCTCTGGTGATTTGGCCTTCTTATAATTGATCCTCAAGATCTTGTAGTTGTCACGGGATATAAATAACAGAATTTCGTTCACGAGTTTCGTTCTCATTTCTTGCACCAATAGCCATCTCAAATGTTATATTTCGTACTCTTTTATGTATACTTTCTTCCTCTTATTGTGGAAGAGGAACTAGACTTGGAACAAACACATTGCAAGATCTATCATCACCCCATGTTGGAACAATTATTTGTTTTGTCAAAAATGCTGGAACATACCCATCACAAGAACTATCATAACCCCATGTTGGAACATACTCATCGCAAGAACTATCACAACCTGGTCTTGTAAACTCAACTTGTTTTTTGATCTCACCCTCACCACCCAATTCATAGACAGTGGTGTAAATATCTTTCTTCTTGAGACGCCTTTCCTCGCACCATAACATGATCGCACTCTTCCTGGTCTTGAGGATGAAGTTTGTTCGAAATTTGGAGATTAATATCAGGGGATTAGGAGTTAGGTTAAAGTACTTGCTCCACGAGACAACCCCATCATCAGTCAACTTGCTTGTTACCCACACTTCAAAATTCAAATGTTCATGTCGTCGTAACAAAGAAAGCCTATCTCCTCCGTAACCTGACAAGGCTATCGTAATCCCATCTCCTCCGTAACCTGACATGGCTGTCATAATCCTATTACTCAAACGAGAATTAGCAACTCCATCTGGAACACAACATATTGGCTTGAATGTTTCTGTGGATAAATCAAAACTCTGGATGAGCAGTTCGATTTTGTAGGTATCCATCTTCTTTTCAGCAATCCAATACACGTCTCCATTCATAGACACAGCTCCCCCAAGTGAATACCAGTCGAGATCAGCGTTAACACTTCTCCAGAGCTTAGACTTAAACTCATATATCTCTGGGGATGATTTGCCTTTATAACCATCAGGCTTAATATGGATCCTCAAGATCTTGTAGTTGTCACGGGATACATTGTCGTATCCAAAACCGTAGAATTCACCAGTTTTGTAAGGACTTGAAGTCGAAGGTTCGATCCATATGACTTGGCTCAAAACCGGGTTCCATACTGCGAGCTTTTTAGTTTTAGTTGTCTCACCATATATATAACGAGGTGTATAACCATTGGACCGTTTCCCAATACACTTACATAGCAATAATCCGTCGCAGTGAATCGTTTCTTCAATAATATAATTGTGTAACTCGTCTGGGGTTGGTAGAGATAACCGAGCTTTCGGCTCCACGTTGAAGAGCTGAAAGGACTTTTGATCCATTCCTATAATTCCTTCGTCGGAGAGATCCAAGTGTTTGTAGGTGAATCCCTTGTCGTTGAAGAAAGCGTACCATTGTTTGCATACGGATTTGAATCTGCACACTGATTTGATCGGAATCCGGTATAGTATCTCTTCTACTAACTCACAAGGCAGCACCATTAGCCACGAACGCTGCTTTGATGAAGTCATAGAGAAAAAGAAGAAGAGAAAACTAGGTCAAAAAGAGAGAACAATAGGTTTCTCTTGTACCCTAGATATGGATTACAAGAAAAAGAGAGTCAAAAAATTTAATTGAAAAAGAGAAAATTTGTAAAAAATAATACCAAAACTTTGGCAATATAAAAAATGAAAAAAATGTAAAATTTACCAAAAGGTCGAAAACCCCAACTCAAAATATCTTTGTAACTAAAAATCCTTTAAAAAAAACGAAAGATGTGCTTTGAGATTTCTAAATAAAACAGTCTGTAGAAAGATACCCGCAAGCTGAAGTGGATCTTTGTGGCGGATCTTTGTGGAACAGAATATTACATTTGGGATGGCTATTGGTGCAAGAAATGAGAACGAAACTCAATGAATCATTTGGGAACTTGTGCCAATAAGTGGCTTGGGAAACTTTGTCATCAACACTTCTCCAATAGTTTTGCGTCTCTGTTTTTACAGTTATTGCCACTCTTAAGGTTGGGGAATTCATTATTTTTTTGAGATGAAAACCACAAATCTGCTAGTTCTTTATAGAGTTTTATAGAGTATAGTATACAATTAAAGAAGCCGAAAAAACCACCATTAAGATTGTGTCATGATTGTTAACTAGGATTTAACCCGCACAAATATGCGGGACAAACAATTTTAAAATATTATAAAGAAATTAGTATAGTTTTTATTGTTTGTAAGAAGAAATTAGTAAGATTTCAGAAGTTTATAGATTATAATTAAATTAATGTGGTGATTTGCTTATGATTATGATTTAGTAATCGGAAAAGAGCTGGTCATTTTGTGATAAAGTATATATTTTGTACTGTTATATTAAATTTGGTAATATACTTTAAACATTAAAAGATAGTCACAATAACACTCAAATCTGAATATAAACATGATTGTTGAATGTTATGATTGTTGAATGTTAAGACAGTAAAACATAAAACTGGTAAAAAAGAACATGAGACATGGAATAACCTAATTCTTTGATCCAACCTGTGTGAATGACAACTATCGACACGTGAAAGAATATTTTTAATATGTAATTGAAAATTATTGTAGGACCAAAAGAAAATTATTTTGACCCTTGAAAAAAATTATTCAATACATCAAATTGATTTAACACGTCAAAAAAGTTATTGACTCTTAAAAATTATGTGACATGTAATCGAAAATCATTCAATTCATAAATTCACCCCGTGAAAGAAACAAATTCAATTCGTGGAGAAAAATTATTTCACACATAAAAGAAAGTTATTCAACCCGTACAACTTATTCACCATATAAACTAAAATTATGTAACCCGTAAAAGGATATTATTGAACGTGCAAAAGAAAAATATTATACCACCTGGAAAAAAATTATTCAATCCTTGTACATTTGGAAATTATTGTACCTCTAAAAGATTATATGCAACCCGTATAACTTATGTGAAAGAAATAAATTAATAAATTCACCCCGTGAAAAAATTATCTAACATGTAATAGAACATTCAATTTATAAATTCACCCCATGAAAGAAAAAAATTAAATTTGTGAAGAAAAATTATTTCACACATAAAATAAAGTTATTCAACCCATATAACTTATTCACCATGTAAACTAAAATTATGTAACCCGTAAAAGGATATTATTGAACGTGCAAAAGAAAAATATTATACCACCTGGAAAAAAATTATTCAATCCTTGTACATTTTGGAATTATTGTACCACTAAAAGATGATATTTACCCCGTATAACTTATGTGAAAGAAACCAATTCATAAATTCACCCCGTGAAAGAAACAAATTCACTTTGTGAAAATATTATCTAACATATAATAGAAAATCATTCAATTCATAAATTCACCACGTGAAAGAAACAAATTAAATTCATGGAGAAAAATTATTTTACACATAAAAGAAAGTTATTCAACCCGTATAACTTATTCACCAAGTAAACTAAAATTATGTAATCCGTAAAAGGATATTACTGAACCTGCAAAATACCCATGGAAAGAATTATTCAATCCTTGTACATTTGGAAATTATTGTACCCCTAAAAGATGATATTCAACCCGTATAATTTATGTGAAAGAAAAAAATTCATAAATTCACCCCGTGAAAAAAAATTATCTAACATGTAATAGAAAATCATTCAATTCATAAATTCACCCCATGAAAGAAACAAATTCATCTAGGATTTAATCCGCACAAATGTGCGGGGCAAACAATTTTTAAAAATTATGAAAGAATTAGTATAATTTTTGTTGTTTGCGAGAAGAAATTAATAAGATTTTATAAATTTATAAGTTTAGAGATTATAATTAGATTAATGTGGTGACTCGTTTATGATTTAACAATTAACGAAATAGAGTTGGTTGTATTCACCTTGTGATAATGTATATTTTGTATTGTTATTCTCAATTTAGTAATATATTATAATAATTAAATCAGAGACTCAGAGTGCCTAATAATACTAAAATCAGAATGTAAACAAAATTATTAAATGTTAAGAGTGTAATACATAAAAACTGGTAAAAAGAATATGAGACATGGAGTAAACTCCCTAATCCCACTTGTGAAAGACATCTGTGGATAAAAATATTATTTGATATATAACTGGAAATTATTGAATCACTAAATAAGATTATTTTAACTCCAGTGTCCAGTTCATGTTAAACCTTTCATGAAGGATTCCTTGGTTTCCACCGTGCATGTGAAATCAGATAACTCAGACCTTGTTTCTGTTTCTTCAACGCTTCCGGCGAGGCTCGAAATCGGATTCCACCAGGTTTGGGAAAACTGAGGTAATAACATTTACCTAATGCCAAGTCTCTCTTCCGAAACAACCTTTCGATAATTTCTTCTCGATTGTAAAACAGTGACTTTTGTCTTTCTGCAGCCGAGACCTGTTTTGTAGAATCCTTTAAAAAAGTTCATCCCTGATTTCTTGTTTGAAAGTCAAAAGAAAAGGACATTTGACATCTTTTTATTTTCTGTGTAATAAGACAACCTACAGATCACACCCGAGAAATCAATCTCCACCTGCTTCAGAAAACGACTTTACCTCACCCAGTTTCTTTATCGAATCAATTTATCAGTTTCTTCTTAATGTGCATAATCGCAAAGTTTAACATTTGCTTTCAATTTATGCAGCTTCTCACATGATTCAAAGCTTAACTCCACTGATGAGGGTGTTTATATCTGCATTTCTCTACTCAGCTTTCTTCACGGTGAATCCTCTGAATTCTCAATTCCTGTTAGATTTAAGAGACGGAAGATGAAACCTTACGTCGTCTTGTTTTTTCTATTCAACTGATTTGCTTCTTAGCTATTTTGTATCACCTAAAAACCACGCTTATCTTTTCTTGTGTGTTCTTTTTTTTTTGGTCAAAGTTCTTGTTTCGTCTTGAAATTAAAAATTGGTGTTAGAGTGTTAGTGTGTTAGAGAATCAGTAGTTTAATAAACAATGTTGTTGATGGAGGCTTAGACAGCATCTCATCATTAAGTTTACTTAGTTTTTGATCTTTTGAATCAAGGCCTTTTCTCTAGTAGACAAACATTTAGGCTAAAAATCTAGAACACTTCATTATGAAAAAATGAATTGCAGAAAGCCTTAGAATCAAAGAAATCAAAGAAAATAGGTTGATGTCTAGTCTAGTCCCTCTCTTTGTCTTGCTTTCTTTTGCCTTATATTCAGTCCTCTAACAACTTAATCTTCTTAGCCCCCCTCTCCTCCTCCAAAGTCTTCTCTAATTTAATGGCTTCTTTGATGTAGATTGCAGGTTAAGTGCATCTCCAAGTTCTTCTTTGCGCATGGATGAAGTGCTGCAAAAGTCGCTGATCATCCTGGACCATAACAGGTAGCTTAGAAATGTGTTGGTAATTGGTTTGGAATTCAAGAACGAGCTTCTGGTTTCTTATCCATTCATGATTTCCCCTAAAATGAATACAATCAAAACAAAAGGTAATTAGTAAACATGAAATATATAAGAGGGAAAACATGTCTTCATTACCTCAATGTCTGATAGAATGATTCTTATTGTCTCTCCTTTACTAATTGGGTATTGCTTCCATAGGTGCAAACGCTTCACTTGAATTCTCCACGCGGTTTTGAATGGGTTCACGACCTTCTTGGAAAGCGTAACCCGAAGAACATTGGCCATGATTCTACTTTCTTTTCCATTTCTTGCAAATTGTGAGGTATGTACTCATATGTCTCACGTTTACCATGTATTTATACAGTTTAAGAGATTTTTCATTAGGTTTAAAATCATTTAATTTCGAATATACTTGATGAGCTAAGATTACGCAATTTCATATCTGAAATGGTATATATCTGTTACCAGTAGATTCATGTTAGCATAATTCTTGTTATTGAATTTTGAAAATTTGAAAGTACCATATATTTAGGAATATCTCTACTTAATTGTTTGGATTGGGGATATTCACCGGCTCTAATTAGATTCCGTTTTTGACGGTGTAATATTTATTGGCAATTAGATATTTTCCATATTTATTGGCCTCAATTTATTTTCCGATTATGTTGATCTTTTTAATTATCACACTGATTTCGGTTCAGTATCTTCCATATAAACAATTGCCCGGTTCAATTTAAGTTTAAGAAGGTCCGCGTGGGTCGGGTTTTTTTCAAGCGAATTGAGTGGACTCGCTCAACTCGGTACTTTTAACCCGGAATTGGCCCTCTTAAATCTGTTTCCAAACACTTTTTGGTCGTGATTGCAATGGTATTTTTCGTAATAAAAAGGTTTTTTTTGGGTATCTCTAAAAATGTACGTCTACAATAATATATTAGAGATGCACACCAAATTATAAGTTTTCTCATCTATAGATTTTACGATATTCATTCCACTAGTAATAATATTGTCTATCTTCACTGTATATACAGAACACGAAAACCAAGCTCAATCAACAAATGTTGTACTGTATATAGTCTACCATATGCTCTGAAAAAGATTAACTGTTGCCAAAAATAATCATATAAATAGAAATGCATAGTATATATGTCAGTATAAAAAGAAGACGATAAAGAAGGAAAACAAATTAAAAAGCTTAGAACATGCATGAAATCTAGCAAAAAGCAACCCTCACAAGTCTCTTTTATGGGTACAATCTTCCTCTTATTCTGGAACAGGAACTAGACTTGGAACATAGACACTGCAAAAGCTACGATAACCCGATCTATATCGTCTTGTCATCATCTCAACTTGTTTTTTGATCTCACCGTCATCACCCATTTCGTAGACATTGGTGTAGATATCTTTTTTCCTGACATCTATTTCTTCGTACAATAACATGATCTTATTGGTCTTCAGGATGAAATCTGTTAGAAAACTGGACCTTACTTTTGAGGGATCATGCCGGAGAGATGCATTATAGTACTTGCTCCACGAGACAACCCCATCATCATCACCCACCTTGCTTGTAACCCACACTTCAAACTTCACACGTTTATGTTGTTGTAATATAGCAAGCCTGTCTCCTCCGAAACCTGACAAGACGACTCTATTATCAGAGCTCACACAAATTCCATTTGGAACACAACATATGGGCTTGAATGTTTCCGTGGAAAAATCAAAACTTTGGATGAACATTTCGTTTTTCTTGTCAACCATCTTATTCTTTTCAGAAGTCCAATACATGTCTCCCTTCAAAGACACATGTTTGTACGGTGGACAGCATTCGAGAGTTGCATTGACACTTCTCCAGAGTTTAGACTTAAACTCATATATCTCAATCTCTGGTGCTTTGGCCTTCTTATAATTGATCCTCAAGATCTTGTAGTTGTCACGGGATACATTGTCGTATCCAAAACCGAAGACATCAGAGGTTTTGTAAGTACTCGAAGGTTCGATCCATATGACTCGGCTCAAAACCGGGTTCCAAACTGCGAGCTTTCTTGTTTCATGACCATCCTTACATATCTTAGCATAGCTACATAGTAATAATCCGTCGCAGTGGATCATGTTACAATTGTGTAACTCGTCTGGCTTTGGTAGACTTAAGAGAGCTTTCGGCTCCACATTGAAGAGCTTAAACGATTTATGAACGCTTAGCATGAATCCTTCTTTGGAGTGATCTAAGTGTTTGTAGAAGAATCTCTTGTCGTTGAAGAGAGCGTACCATTGTTTGCTTACCGATTTGAATCGGAACAAAGCTTTGATCGGAGTTCTTTGAAGTATCTCTTCTACTAACTCAAAAAGCAGCGACGGCGCCGAAATCTGCTTTGATGGAGCCATGGAGAAAAATCAGAAATCTAGGTCATTCTGAGAAAATAATAAAAATAAACTCCTTTTGGCTTTTTGTAGCTTGTAACTGATTACGGAAAAAAAGTACAACTTTAATTAAAAAATAACCCTTTAATAAGAAAAAATATCGGTTAATTTTATGATAAGATACTCTAAATTTATTTATATTATTAAACTGAAAAAATAAACTAATATCTTTTGCAATTTGATGAATACAAATTTTAAAGGTCTGTGACTCTGTTGGCGACAAGGTTATGCGTTAAACTTGGACATCATCTCTTTCAGGAAAGAATGTAATTTTCTTGAGAGAGAAGCTCCTCCCATTACATGATTTCGTTAGTGGTCGTGGCTTTTGAAAAAAAAGATTGCTATGGAGAAGCTAGCTATCCTCAATGGCTTCAAGAAAGTGCTCTTGAGCTTGAGTTGCTAACTTGCTATGCATGTGTAGCAAACAAGACCTTCATTATTTCTTGCTTGAATTATTTTGTCTTACACTAGACGTAATGATATTATAGTTCGAAATGGAGTTTCCTTGTATAAGTCTTTGAATGCAATTGACAAGAATTGCTGAGAACAATTTTTTGTTCCCTTTTTTTTTCATTAAGGAGGTGAAGCAGATCGGTGTTATGTTTCAGCTTGAAGAAACTGTGAAAGGGTTTGTTCGCAACATTTAAGCATAAAGTCACTTCATATTCTTGTTTATCCCAAGATACCAGTTCAACTATTACAAGGCATTAAGCATAAAGTCACTTCAACTATGGAAATGCATAGTACATATGTCTGATAGAAGAAGAAAAATAAAAAGCTTAGAACATGCATGAAATCTAACAAAAGCAACTCTCGTATACGTCTCTTTTATGTCCTCTTATTCTGGAACCGGAACAAGACTTGGAACAAACACACAAGACACACAAGGTTTTTCGTAATCATCCCATCTAGCTCGTTCTGTCATCTCAACTTGTTTCTTGGTCAGACCCTCAACACCCATTTCGTAGACATTGGTGTAGACATATCTCTCATCGACATCCTCACACCATAACAAGATCTTATTGGTCTTGACGACGAGGTATTTCGAACAACATCTATTAAAGAGACTGGGGCTTAATGTTGGGGGATCAGGGATAGATACATTAAAGTACTTGCTCCACGAGACAATCCCATCATCAGTCACCTTGTTTGTAACCCACACATCAATCTTCACATGTTCATTTCGTTGTAACAAAGAAAGCCTCTCTCTTCCGAAACCTGACAAGACTAATGAACTATGATCAGAACTAAACCACTCAACTCCATCTGGAACACAACATAGGGTCTTGAATGTTTCTGTGGAGAAATCAAAACTTTGGATGAAGATTCTGGAGTTGACCCAATACATGTTTCCATTCATAGACGCATATGTCCACGGGGGCTCGCATTCGAGAGTAGCATCAACGACAACACTTCTCCATAGCTTAGACTTGAACTCATATATCTCAACCTCTGATGATTTGCCTTTGATTTTAAAAACGTCTTTGTTGCTGATCCTCAAGATCTTGTAGTTGTCACGGGATACATTGTCGTATCCAAAACCGTAGACATCCAGATTTCTGTAAGGATTCGAGTGTTCGATCCATTTCACTTGACTCAAAACCGGATTCCAAACTGCGAGCTTTCTACTACCATAGCAACTACCTTTCTGCAAACACTCACATAGCAACAATCCGTCGCAGTGGAACGTTCTCAAAACGTTACAATTGTGTAACTCGTGTGGGGTTGGTTGTAATAAGAAAGCTTTGGTCTCAGGATCTGAGAGTTGAAACGACTTTTTATCAACTAGCATGATTCGATCCTTGGAGAGATCCAAGTGTGTGTACATGTATCTCTTCCTGTCGTTGAAGAGAGCGTACCATTGTTTGCTTACCGATTTGAATCGTAACAAAGCTTCGATCGGAATCCTGTATAGTATCTCTTCTACTAACTCGTAAGGCAGCTTCAACGACGAATACTGCTGCTTTCTCGAAGCCATGACCAAAACTTTTCTAGAAACCTAGGTCACAACGCGAAAGCGTAAACAGAAGTGTTCCTTTTGTACCCTAATCGATTACTTGGAAAAAAAGTCAACTTTATATTTATTTTTCAAAAATAATACAGAAATCATTTTTTGAAAAGAAAGATGCTTTGAGGTTTAAAAAAAAATGATATTATTATTATTAACACCACAACAAACATGGCTTTTGGCCTTCACTAAAATATGTGTAAGTCGTTAAATCAAATCCCAAATTTGTGCAACAATACCAATAAACTTTTGGCCAACCATAAAACCAAAAAAAAATCACAGTTTAGATTGATTTACAACAGCAATGAATTTGAACAGAGATAAACAGTGCATGTATACAACAATAAATAAAAGTTTATTTACAAAACCATCCATCTCTATTCGATTTACTTCTTCTTTATTTCCTGGGCCATAGCCATAGGCCCAACTCTTAATCAAGATCGATTCTGTTAGATTGCTGTTTTTGTTAGCTGTTCGAAGCTGTACCATAGCTTCCGTGAGTCAGACATAAATCCAGCTAAATGAACGGTCGTGATCTCGCTGTAGAATCTTCTGTTGTCCACGTCACAAACCTATAATTTATTATTTTATTTCGAAAGGTTTCTTCTTTCTTCTCCTTCTTGGTCAAGTCTTCAAAGCTAAGCCAATCTCTCTCTCTTCTCTCTCTCTCCTTGTGAATCAAATCAATGGTGAGTAGTTGCGAGCTTTGCTGCGAGGTCATAATCGCGATCCTTCTTCCTCCTCTCGGCGTTTGTCTCAGACATGGCTGCTGCACTGTAAGTTCTTCTCTCTCGAATTCATCGGATTGAGAATTGGGATCTCTAATAAAGAAACTGAGAGAATCGTAGCTTACTTTCTGGATTTGACCGGAAAGGAACAGTTTTTACTTGGGAAACTGAATCACAGAATCCGTATAAGATTGAAATTGATTACTATTTTTGCGTTCCTGTTTTCTGGGAATCGTTGTTGACACAGATCAATTGATTCAATTACTGTTCGATTGGATAGAGACCTTTATATTGGTGGTGTTTCCTAAATAAGACAATAATGAAAGGACTAGAAAACAAAAAAAAATTGATTTTTTGTTTGTTTCTGTCTCACAAGTCATGATGATTCTTGTTTATATTTGCAGGTTGAGTTCTTCATATGTTTGATCCTCACTATATTAGGATACATTCCTGGAATAATCTATGCAATCTACGCGATCTTGTTCCTGAACAGAGATGATTACTATGATGAATACAGACGCCCAATCTACTATGTTGCTTGACCCATGATATATATTCTTGTTGTCAAGTTTTGGTGTTTCATTCTTCTTAAGAACATATATTGTATTCTTTAAAAAGTGAGATTACTGTATTTTATTACGTGGTTTGTGTGTATACGTTACAATATAAACCTGTTGGGTTATGATTTATCAACCCTTGTTTACACTTCTATGCCGGCTTTTATTTTCCTCGAATGCAAAAATGTATTCGCTCGACAAGAGCCAAGAGATATATATGTGTCACTAAACAGTTTGTCACCGTATTACAATCATATGAATGTGATGTGGTGCGCACACTTTTATGTCATATGAAACCTATAAAAATAAAAATAAACAATTTATCAGTTACGCTTTACAGACCAGGAAGATTAGGACAAGATAAGTAAGTTAACAAAGTGAAAAGACGAAGAAAACACTCGCTTACTTTGGAAAATAACAACAGAGATTTTTTAATAGTGTTTTATCATTTAGAACGTGGAGAAAATCAACAGCACGGAACTAAGAAGAGCAGTTCCAAAACTAAAGGAGCTCAACAGAGGAGAGCGATGGTTTGATGATGATGGGATGAAGATAGGAATGATTCCTTTTCTTCTAACGAAAATGTGAAGGTTGTTGTTGCCGCCGGTGCCGTGTTCAATAAGTTTCCGATCATCATTTTGATCTGACAAAATAGGATGACATTGAATTATTAACAAGAAGATGACCAAGAAGCAACAACACACCACTAAAGATCTCATCTCTCTTCTAAACGCTTAATTGAATTTAAACACTGTTTCTGAAACTGAAAGCAAAAGGTTTATGAAAAAGAACATCCACTTGGGATGGAAATTTATAATCCCTTGGTGGTAGGTACTTCATTAGTTAAGCATGTTTATTTCTAAACCATAAATTAACATAACTCAATTAGAGATAAGGTTTTTTGTATTTCGAGTTGTGAGTGGCAAAGATAATATTTTGTTTAAGGACTGTTTTAGCCTTTTAGGTCATATCTTATTTTTTATATGGAATTCTTAATATCTTCCCTCTTCTTTATCTTTTCTAAATGGTTTTGTGGTCTCGCAAACGTTGACTCTGGAATTGTTATTTCGTAAATGAATTTTGTAGATTATTCACGTCAACGATTAAGGTTTTTACTTTGAGAGAGTTGTATTGAACATTTGTCAACTTTGTGCACGCCACATTTGCATCTTTGTCAACTTTAACCAGCACGTTTACTCCTAATAACATATGATCGTAGGTTGAAAATTGTAGCAAATGGTACAAATTCTGGCAAATCTCCAAGACTCTTAAGCATAAGATCATAATCAACAAATGTATATTTTTTCTGTTCTCATCCTGAAATGTTCAAAACTCAAGATGAACGAAAAAATTAAACTACAATAAACAAGAAAAAAAAGTAACAAAACTGAGCCCAAATCTTCCAAAGTATATATGATATAAACTCAAAATTTTGTATAAGAAAAAATTATTCCAGACTACTCAAGAAAAACGTTTTCAACACTTCGCCGGCGAGAACAAATATTACTTTTCAGAGCAAACTACGGCAAGCCTCCACTTCCGCCGCCTGAGAATCCAACAGAGACTGTCCCGACGAACTCTCGGTAACGCTCTTCATCACTGCATCAAGCACAGTTTTCCTCAAATACTCATCTTCCATCTTCTTGAGAACTTCTTTCACAAGCTCAAAGTCCAAGATTTCAGCTGAGACAAGCTTCCCAAGAATCTCTCCAAAGCTGCTTGGTGCTTTCGGCAGATCGATTCCAATGTCATCCAACATAGCACCGTACAGCAAACAACCCGAACCGACGTCTTTCTGAGTCAGAGCATTCTTTGAGATCAGATGTTCCAAGAGCTCGAAAACCGGTTTAACGAACGGAGGGTTTTTCTCAAGACCGAGTGACACTGCTTCTCTGACGAGCTCCGGGTGGTAAGCTGGACATTTCAGCTCCTCCACGCATTGCAATGCCTCACTCAGTAAACGAACACTGAAATATTCCTCAATCAGCGACTTGGTTTTCCTTTCAAGCTCTTCTGCGTTCATGCTATTAGCTACTGGAGCCACCTGAGCCTGAGCCTGAGGCTGTGCCTGCGGCTTCTCTACAGCTGGAACGGGTTTAGGGGAGGCTTGAGGAGCTGAGCTTGAACCGTTGCTACCTTGCAAAAGCGCGCTTGGCCTACCACCACCGTTGAGGAGGCCTCCACTTCCCTGAGGAAGAAGCCTTGAGTTGACTGAGAATGACTTGTTGATAGCGGGAGGAGGCTGAGCACGCGGCTGCTGCTGCACTGCTTGTTGTCTATTGCCTCTTGGCATGGACCTGGTTCGTGCCATTTCCCAGCCGTCATCATCAATAACCATCTTCCTAGTTCCCGGCATGCCAGGCATCATTCCTCCAGTACCAGGACGTCCAAGGATGTTTCCGTCTGCTGCAGCAGAAACCGCACCGCGGCTGTTATTGTTGTTCCTCATATTCGCCATTGCACCGGGGCGTAACCCAAGGTTCCTCTCTGCCTCTGAATGAATCTCAGTGATTGTTTTGGCTTTCACCTACATAGGTAAGACAACAATACGTAAGCGCAGATCATCAAGATCACAAGATTTTAAGATATGAGAACAGAATGTTAAAAAATTCTTACCTCCTCTCGCCTAGGCACCCAGTTGTTAGCTCTCATGTCAATAACATTCTGGACCATGAATCTGAGACGCAGCTCTATCTGAGGGTGCATTGATACTTCCTTCAACCGTTGGAAGTACCTGTCGTTTATACCTCGAGATCTTTGGTTCTCGTCGAGTTGCTTCCCAATGATTTTGAAAAACTGGCAGAGAGCCTCAACATCTCCTTCTGCTGGACAAGCTTTATTGTCAACTCCTAACAGCTCCTGCATTACAAGACGTTAAGTTCAATAAGCTCTACAAGGAAACAACAAAAAACGATATAAGGTTTCAAACAAACAAGATGGCTCATACAACATACCTGGACCATATAGTGGACTATCTTCTCTGTCACCATCTTTTGCTTGAGAAGCTCTCCAATCAGACGGATGTTTCCTAACGTACGGAGCTTCACAAGTTTCTCCTTGTCCCTTCTTTCCATTTCTTGATCAGGATGGGTCATCTGTTTGATCTCTTCCTTCAATTTGCCAGCACCTTCAAACGCCTCTTGGCAGTTGTTCAAAAGAACTCGTTTGAAAGTGATTTCTTTCCCACCCTCTTCTTCGGGAGGAAACGAAGGGAGCTTGCCGTTGATATCACAGCACAGAAGAGCATACATCTCACAGAATGTTGGCTGAAGTACAGCATTATCAAAGATAAGCTGAATCACTCCCTGCAATCAAAAGGTTAAAGAGAAAATTAACACCATGAAGAGAGAAGCGATAATAACATACAGAACAATTCACATCAGGACTTGTAAAAATACCTTTAGGATATCGGCAGAAGTGATTCCAGCATCGATCAATTGACCTTTGAGTAGCTCGTACTTCTCAGGAGTAAGCTTGTTCAGAATACTGCAGAGAATTATAGTTGTAACGAAATCAGTCACCAAGCACAAAAGCTAAACGAAGACTAGTAATATATCGTTTGACACATACCCTTTAACGCTCTTGAGGACTCTGTCTTTATCTGAAAGAGGTCCTCTTTTAGCTGACCATGCGGACTCAGCTTTCACCAGCACAGGAGGAGGACCAGACTGTTTTCAACAGATGATCATGTTAAGCAACAAGCGATAATAACAACTAGCCAAAACATATGCCACAAAGTAATGTACACTACTTACCATTTGGTTAGACCTGGCATGTGATGTGTTTTGTGAGCCTTCGTCTCTTGACCAATCTTTACCAGGGTTTGCAACCTGGGCGCGAGTATGCCAGTCACGGTTATCAGGCTCGGAGTAACGATGCTGAGGTTGTTGATTTGTTAGCTGATAAAGACACCAAAACAAAGAAGAATTGGATTAAACATACGATTCTAAAGAAGCCTGAAAACTAAAAACAACCAAATCCATAAGGATAAACACTCACTTTACTCTCAGCTCCACGGCCAATCCAGCTCTGCTCTTCGCCGAAAAGCTCGACCGCAATTTCCTTACTGCGTCTCAGAATGTCATCAGAGACTTTGAGTGACTGTAAATCAACAAAACAAAATGGTGAGTGATTTGGTTTCACAAGTACAAAAGCAAAGCCACAAGAATCAGAATTAGCTTAATACCTCTTTGAGCTGAAGCAACTGTTCTCTGGTAAACTTCAAACGTTCACCACCGTCTCCTCTCTGCAAAACATAAAACTTTGTTAGCTCAGTATTCAATTCCACAAGAGAGGAAGAAGAAAAATCAATAAGGCTAAACAGAATATATCTGTAGGTTTCTTCATGAGCTTCTAAAAGCTGATAGAATGCTCACCTAATAGCCTACAAGTATCAATCTTTGTCTATATTTACAGCAAGGTCGCATTACTTAAGCGCCCCACCAAGAATTAAGACATTGCATGACATTCAAAATTAACAACCTAAACCTTAAAAGATCCAAACTTTCTTCAAAACACGATTCAACCCTCAATTAAACAGCTCGTTTAAACTCATAAGTGGCGAGAAAATTAGGGTAAACTCATGAAATCAAATTGAGGATAAACAGAGATTCGAAAAAAGCAAACCTTTGATTCTAACAATCTTAAATCTAAACCCAAAAGATCAAAACTTTGTTCAAAATTCTATTCAGCATCACGGTAACGAATCAAACCCTCAATTGTGTCCGCTTGTATTAACTCAAATAACGTGAAATTGAGAGAAGAAAGGACCCATGGAATCAAATTGAAGAGGAACATGGAGGGAAGGAGAAAAACAGAGGATTGGTGAATTTCAATGTTTTACCTTGACGGAAGAAGTAGTTTCCTCGCCACCGCCATTGGTGAGATCAGAAGAGGAAGAAGAAACAAAACGCGGCACGAAAAACCTGCTTCCGCCGCCGCGGCCGCCACCACCGGGCCTCAAACTCAAAACCGACGATTCACCTTGTTGTTGCATTCTCTGTTCTTGTTGTTGTTCACGATTAGGATTTAGGGATGGGTAATAAAAATCAAAATTTTTAGCAGATAGCAAAAGGGCGATGAATGTATGTATGTAGATGTATATATATATTTTGACGGTGGAGAAGATAAATCACTTCGATTTCTCTTTCTCTTTAGGAGTTTGCAGCTGTGTGTTGCCCTAGTTTCCTTTTTGATGTTTCTCTAGTGTTAATTACGGAAATACCCTCTGTCTTTTTTTCTCTTCTTTTTATTTTTGGTTAAAGAAATTGTCCTCTGTCCCATGTAAATTTTATTTATGTAAATATTTGACGGAGGATTCTATATAGGCATTGAAAGTTTATTTCACATGTGCACTTGCATGCGCAAAGAAGGTCAATGAATTCAAAGATTATAAAAATGGAAGAAAAAAACTTTGACCATAGATCAACTTCAACCTGTTTTGTATGATTGTAGCATTTGCTTGCTGATTTGTTTGGTCTTTTTGTATGATTGTATCATGGGCTTATTTATTATTAGTAATTTAATTGGGCCATTTGTTTTAAACCAGCCCAGTAATCACAAAACTAAACGCCGTCGTTTCATTTCAAGCAATAACTTTGTAAACGGCATCGTTTTGCAATCTCGTGATTTCTGGATAAGAGCTTTCTTCTTGCAGATTCGAAAGGTTTCAAGTGAAGAAGCGCCATGGCTGGGATAACCAGCACCGTTGGATTCAACGCCGTTTTTGCCGGAATCTCCAAAACACTGTCCCATTCACCATTTTCGGTTGCATCCGTCGATTCCAAGCTCTGTGGTCTTCGTCTCTCCAAGTCCGAGCTGTCCACGCCTTCTCCTCGCCGTGGCCTCGCCGTCACTTGCCGTTTCGGCGGTGGAGGTGGTGGAGGAGGAGCTTTTCGTTTCTCTGGAGACTCTAGGCGTGGTAGGCCGAAAGAAGCCGAAGTAGATGATGCGCTTGATATCTCATCGATTAGGTCAGGTTTCTTAGCTGAAATGGAAGCTTTTTATGTGCGATTTTTTGAATTTGTTACTGATTCGACTTCTTCTGATTGAGTAGGTCAGCTACTGTTAGGCTAATTGATGAGAAACAGAACATGGTAAAGTCACTATTTTTTACACTTTCCCTTGAAATCAGCAAGAAATTAGACCAATAAATTTGCAGTTTGTGTTTGCTCTCTAGCTTGGTTTAGTGTCTAAAGACGAAGCAGTTCGAATGGCTGAAGATGCTGAGCTTGATTTGGTATGTGATTGAAATGGTTTTCTCTTTAGCTTTTAGGTGAGTCTTGAAATTTCATATGTTTGTGTTGTTGGCTTTTTCAGGTGATTCTATCGCCGGATGCAGATCCTCCGGTTGTTAAAATGATGGATTATAGGTGAGTGAGTATGTATTGGAATGGCTTCTTAATTTTGTATACAGATAATGCAAATGATGTTTCGTTTGTTTTGGTTATCAGTAAATACAGATATGAACAGCAAAAGAAGAAAAAGGATCAACAAAAGAAAAGTATTTGACTGCTCTTCTTCTCTTCCATAGTTTTAGAGATTAAGCTAATTATAACTAGCTCATTTGTTTGATCTTGTACACAGCTACTCGTATGGACTTAAAGGAGCTCAAAATGGGGTAAATTGTTCAAGCCTTTCTCTTTTTATGTTTGTGATGTTGCAATGACAACTTTAGGACTACTTCTTCTCAAAGGTTTCTGCTTTTTTTTTTACAGTTATAACATTGATCAGCATGATTATACCGTACGTCTAAAAGCTGCTCAAAAGTTCTTGCAAGATGGTGACAAGGTTTGTTTCCATATTCTTCATAAGCTGATAGAGTTTCTGTCCCATCCAATTGTATATATTGTTTATGCACTACTTCGTGTAATGCACTCAGGTTAAGGTGATTGTGAGCATGAAAGGACGAGAAAACGAGTTTAGAAATATCGCTATTGAGCTCCTCAGGCGTTTTCAAACCGAAATAGGGGAGGTAAAAAACATATTCTTTCTCCTCTCTTATCCGTATAGAAGTGTTTGGGTTGTGTTTGTTTGAGTCGCTGAAACTTGTCCTGCATCTGTAGCTTGCGACTGAAGAGAGCAAAAACTTCCGGGACAGAAACTTGTTCATCATCTTGGTGCCAAACAAGGAAATGATTCGGAAACCACAAGAACAACCACAGTCGAGAAAGAAGAAAAAACAAGCTGAAGCGGAAGTTTCAGCTACGGGAAATGAGGTTTTAGCGACGGAAAACGAAGTTTCCACGACGGAAGACGAAGTTCCAGCTGCAGAAATAACGACGACGACGCCATGAAATTACAATTGTCGTTTGCCTGCAAAATTGCAAATCGAGTCTGGAGTTGAAGTCGCAAGGTAGAGGATCTGAGAGCTAAAGTAAAGTTTTGTAAGTTTACTTTTCTACCATTGTCTCAAGAGCTGTAACAAATAGAATTAGTCCTATCTGAATGATGTTCTTCGTTTGTAGATCTTTCCCGGAATATTCTTCTGTAACTTTATCATCAGCTTAGTGGATTCATACAAATTGTCTACCGAGAAACTTATAAATATAGTTGAAATTTACTTGCTGATCACTAAACTAATTGAGATTTATATATGTAGTAAAGAAGAAAACCTAAAACTGAGCTTACATGTGAGTGAGTAAAATTGCATTTTCTTCATTGGTTTTCAGTAAGCCTGAATTACACATCTTTTTCCTATGAGCTAAAGACAAAATGGAAAATAGATGGTGACAGAAGAAAATGCGAGCCAAAAAAGAAGCAATTTACAAGTCATTTTTTCAAGTGTTGGCGTGTGAAACTTCAAGTATGTTGTTGTTATGGCCATGGAAACTTGTTTAATGGCATTGATGGAGACTCTGCATCATCTCTTCTTCTTCATGCTTCTTTTGTATCAAATGAGTCATGAGGCTACTCTCCTCTATCTATTTTCACACAGCAAAACTCGGTTTACAATCACACAACTTTCATTTAAAAACTCTTGGATTGTGATTGATTTGTTACCTCCATGACTGCAGTTGATGCCAAGAGATCTTCACATTTGTCAAGCATAAAGTTCTCTTTTGTAGCTATAACAGCGAGATCCGAAACAAGTTTATTCATCTCCTCCATCTGCAAAATAGCAATAGAGGGAAGAAGAGTTTAAGCACATATTTGAAAACCGGACTTCGTTATGATCAAGAAAATTAGTCTCACCTGCGAGTGTAAAGACCATATGGACGATCCCATATTCTGCATTACATCAAGAGCTGAGGACATAGCCAACTTCAGAGATCCAATGTCCGCCTGTGATCACAAGAGGTTTTTACTAAATCATAACTCTGTTTCTTGCTCTTCGACTTGGTTTCTACGGAAAGGTAAACAATACCTTTGTTCCTCCGGTTAGTGGAAGCCGGAGAGTATTTGCTTCCAAGTCTCCAATGGCACCGGTTAAAGAACTGATGTGGTTTCTCTCAAGCATGGCCCAATCTTCAAGGCAAGCCATCTGTGAAAAGATCACCACGATGATAATCTGATGAACACAAAATGTTGTTTCATAAGAGAGAGGTTGAGAGAATACATACCTGATCATTTAAGATTGACTCAAGCTTGATTTCTAGCTTCAACTGTTGGAGACTAATTCTTTGATCTGTCACAAGATCACGTAGCTCTGATGTTGCATGCCAGACATTGTATAGAGTTTCCTGCAACCTCAAGATTGTTAAAAAAAAACTTCACAACAATGTCACATTAACAAGAAAGATGCAACTATGAGCTCAAAATGAAAATTTTACCTCTGCAATCAACCTCTGAACATAACTTACTCCCTCAGCTCGAGCATTCGCAAACCGCCACTGCGAATATCGATTATAGAGCAACCGTAGCTGATGAACATCTTCTATGTAAGTTGTCTTCTTCCCTTTCTTAACATCCGCAATGAAACTGAGAACCGAAGTTGTGTTGCTACAGGACTGTGCAGAGGCATTGGTTTGTCTAATCCGAGAAGGACTCACACCTCTTGGTGGCGGCGTAGAAGATCTTAAACAAGAAAGATTCGTTCCTCTTGAAGGACTCAACCCTCTCAATGGACTCACTCCTCTTAAAGGACTAATTCCTCGAGAGTTAGAAGATGATGATGAAAATGAGGATCTGCTTGGAGAAGCAGCTCGTGATCCAGGAGCAGACAATGGATGCACTTTAGCAGACAAAAGCCTTTCTGAATGTGTTGGAGACATTACTAATCCACCTCCATTTTCATAAGATGACAACAACCTCGCCGTGTCACTAGAAGACTTCTGCAATGGTTTAGAGCCTTTATTGGACAAAGGAAGAGACATTCTTCTGATGGCTTTATCATCACCAAGATCTAAGCTTCTGTTCATTGAATTCGAAGTGATCTTTCCGCTGATTCGACTAGGCCATCGATGCTGTTCTATTAACCTACTATGAGGAGCATCAACAGGTTTCGAATTCTCTGATTGACCAGACACATTCTTCCCTTTCAATGGACTTCTTTTCCTCTCATTCTGCTGCTTATGCGCTATATTAGAAGACGGTCTCAGTGTCCGATCAAATGAAGAAGTAACAAGAGGTTTCTCCTTCTTAACAACAACAGGAACTGAGACTGAATCAGACTGAAACGAAACGCTGAGACTTCTCATAGTAGAAGGCCATAAGCTTTCAGGTAAACGACCAGTAGATACTCTCCTAGACGAAACAGGTAAGTCTAAAGATACATCACTAACCGGTGTGGATGGAGTAGCTGGAGAAGAAGAGCGTTTCCTTTCAGCTGAAACAGCTCTTTTCGATAGAGCTTGTGAGCTTGATGAAGAGACAGTAGTCCTCGTGACATTAGGTGAAGGACATCTCCGAGTTTTAGTTGGAGTCAGTGAAGGTGATCTGTATCTTGAACTGACCTCAACTGTTCTTGACCGGCGTGTGACAGAAACTGCATTGTTGTTCTTCTCAGCTGGAACAAGAGGCGGTCTTGTAGTATCTGTTACCGATGATTGATGTTGCTTCGCCATTGTTGCTTTCTTAGACGACTGATACAAAATTTCCATTCAAGCTTTGATTTCAGCAGCTCATTGTAGAGTCTTTTATTCTGTCAGAGATAAATCAAGAAGATAGGAGAGAAAAAGTAAGATACTTCACAGATGAGCAAGATGGAGAAAAAGCAGAGAGAATATAACTTATTAGACAACGCAGATGATAAAGAAAGGAAAAGATTACATCTTTACAACAGAGAGACAGATCAAGAATCTCTTAAAAAGCAATCCAAGAGAGATCTTTAGGTGTTTATATTTACATCAAGAAGCCAAACAGATCAAGACATGGAGATTGAAAATGTAACGGAGAAAAAGACAATCATTGGTCCATGGGACAAGCTGACCGGTTTTCAAATCACCAGAAAGCAGAGTTCTATATTAGTAGGGGTCCCCTAAGAGAAAAGCAAAAGGGACAACAAGAACAGCTTGAGACCTAGGAGTGAAAAGAGATAAGAAAGTTGTGACCTATAAGACTATAAAATCAACTGTCAAGAGACAGAGAGAAAGAGAAAGAGAAAAGGCAGGTCTAGTACTACTAGGAGTTAATTGCACTTTCACATTTACAGAGATATTCTTGATTTCAATCAAAGACTTTAAATTTAACATCTGAGCAAGAGACTTTTGTTTCAGTGTCATTGTCACGGGTCTGCCATGGTCGGATGGGCTGGAGATATTAAATGGAGATTTCAAGTTTCATTCACAGACCCACCTTTCTTCCTCTTCTTCTTCTCTTTCCATCAAAATCAAAACTTAACAAAAAGAAGTTTCCTTTACTAATAATTCCATTGAGAAAGAGTCTGATTATAATAATGTAATGCTTACTGAGTTTAAGTATTTAACAATTAGCAAAAATGGAGATTTGCAGATTCATCTGTTTCCTTTCCTTTTGAGAAGTGACAAAGAGGACCACGTGTATAGAAGAATCAGTGTCTACTCTCAGATAAATGGTGAAAATTTTGCAGTAATAGTGACAAGAAAAAATCAATAATGGTGATGGATTTAGCAAAATCACTCAGTTGATTCCTGGTGGATTATAGTATAGTTTATGTTTTGACCATTCCAGGAAAAAAAAATTATATGTTATCGGGAAACTGAAGCTCGTGAAACAATGAAATGTGGGATTCAAAAAACAAATTTGGTTTTTGTTTATAGAGTGAAATGAGCATGAATCCAAAAATTGTCTGAATTTGGACACAGGCTTGTGTCTCTCATGAAGGAGACAACTTTTATCGATCGAAACTATTTTTGAGATTTATTCGAAAACTTTCTCTGCAAATCTTAAATTGTTCTTCGTTCACTAAACGCCAGAAATGGAAACTGGAATTGGCATTGTCAATTAAATCTAACAAAATATTCGCATTGATCAGACTGAAAATCCAGGAAGATTTAGGGTTCTTCATGGGAGTTAAACAAAAAGTTTTAACATTTAATTGAAGCTAAAAGTAAAACCCTGGGGATTCGAAGTGTGGATTTCGAGAATCTTACCTTGAAATGGAGAGAGAAATGAAGAACAGCTGATCCCAATGTAATAAATTCCGAGAAAATTCCTCTGTTCTTGAGATCAAAATCAACGATCCGAATGTGATTGGAGTAGTCCAGGCTGGGAAGTGTGAAATCCGTCACCGGGAATGGAGAAATCTCGCCGGAAGAGCACCGGGAAAGAAACTAATCGGAATTTTTTGAATTTGAGGAATAAAATTTGAATTTTCTTTACTGCTGCATTGTTGGTTTTGAATCGTTGCTCTTTTCAAATTTCAACTGTGTTTATTATTTTTGCGGTAACCTAAAGAGAAAATGTTAGTCTTTTTTATATTAAATCAAGGACCCTACTAAACATCGTATGATGAATTGATGATATCATGATAGTGATTGTTATGAGTTATGACTTCTGAAAGTAGTGTGTTAATACTTAATACAATACAAGTGATATTTTTGTAATTTAAAACTGAAGTTTTGGTGTATCATGACAAAAAATGATAAGAACGTTTTTGTAGATCATTCTAACATCTTCATTTTCTTTTGTAAATTTGGTACTGTATGTTTAATAAAAGAGTATCCAACCAGAAACACTAATTACATTGGTATTACACTTAACCAACTAGTGTGTAAAGAAACTCCAAGCTTACCTAACCACATTCATGGGTTTTGGATAGGAGTAATAATGAAGCTACATACTAACAAAGTAATGTATTCAGCCCCCAAAAAGACAAAGGAATGTACAATGATTGTTGTAAGAATGTATATAAGACAACAATTACCGAGTATTATTGCAACCATCAAAATTTTAAAAAATGCCGAAAGTGAAAGATAAGTTAGATTACTCTTCATTTTTGTTGGCGTTTGGTGTTGTTAAGTATGTAAGCAAAGACCAAATGATGAGCATTCATGTGCTTAGCATGATTATAATGTGGCCACCATTTAGTTATTGCATATGCCATGCTTCTCCATTGTTCCCATCCCTTTTTTATTAAGTTATTGGATCTAATTTGCGCCATCATATGTAATACGATAGTGAATTAGTGATACGCGGATTAACAGAAGTATGAAAATTAAGATTTGTATTATAATGAATCCTTATGAACTTGAGTGCAAAATGGTTTGTTTTATGAGTTTAGTAAGGCAAGTGGACAAGACTAGAACAAGAGATCCATGTTTTAATATGAAGAGGAAACAAACTGTACTTTTATTATTTGAAAATGTAAAATAATGAAGTTGACATTGGATGCCATGCCATATAAGCAAATCATGAATCACAAGGAAACACTAGGAACTGGAGATCACGGAGACATAGCAGAGGATCTTATGTGATGTCTGGATGATCTTGTCTCCGCAAAAGAGTTCGATTAAATAAAAAAATGAAAAAAACGAATCCAAAAACCATTCATATGTTCAATTACACAATCATCAAATGTATCAAAAGAACAAAAATGGTCTTGAAATTTGTTTTCCAGTGTGCTTTACTAGTGTTTATATAGCTAGCCAAGGTACACTTAGATGATTCAGTAAAGCTTTTGGTATAATCTAAATGAAACAGCTTCTGTTCTTGAAATATATTATCATCATTGATGTCCTTATTGCTTAAGAAGCTAGTGAAGAAATTAGAGAGAAATGAGACTTTTCTTTACTGTTACCTTCCTCACAAGTCAAGCATTTTGAGCATTCCCAAGAACTAGCTGATCCTATGGCTATTTTCTCATCTGTATACATGAGTAGCATATGAATGTGCACATATACTTCGTACTCTAGTTAATTACATGATTTTGTTCAATTTATTCCACGTAAAAATGTTTTATGTTACTATACGATTTCTTCTTACAGTGTCTTCGACCAAGAACATCAAATCAAAGTATCAAACCCAACAAGAAATTATGTGAATACTTTGGCGTTGGAGATAATGTTTAAGCTGTTGTGTCATTTCATCATTGCCTTTTGCATTTCGGTTTACTTAAATAAATCTGACTATCCCGGTTTACTCATCATTAACCGAATAAACCGGGAAAAAACGCAATTTCTGTTTCCTCATCCGTTCACTCTCTGAGAAAAAGGCAAAAAGCTTATCTTCTTCAATCTCTTCCTCCCATTCCCATTCCAATTGGAGTTAGAGTGCAAAAGATTCAAAAGACGCCGAGAGCACAAACACACTAATGGCTTCTCTCTCCATGGCTTCCGTTAACCTCAGTTTCTCTCCGTTACGCGCTTCTCCCAAAGCTTCTTCCCCTCACGGCTCCGTTCAATTCGCTCGATTCAACAACACGTCGACTCTTGGCTCAACTCACTGCATTTCTGGGCTTCGCGCGGTTTTCCCTCAGAAGATTTCCACAATCGTTTCGACGAATTCTCAGAGGCTTCAGTCTCTTACCGTTTTCGCTCACAAGGGCTACAAGATGAAGACCCACAAGGTCTTTTCTTTTTTTCTTCTCTCTCGCTCTGCATTTCTGATTTTAGTTGAATTTAGAAGAGAAGACGAGGAAGACTCTGATAGTTTCCTTTTCTGGTCCAATTGAGCTGAAACTGAATGAATTTGGAGAATTTAGTGGCGGAAATTGGAATCATTGATTGTTTAATAGCTTCGAAAGTTTCGATTTTGCTTCGGTTCACTTGTCAATGTTGTGACTTTCTTTACTTTCACTGATAGTAACTTAATAGCTTCGAAAGTTTTGATTTTGCTTTGGTTCACTGGTCACTGTTGTGTCCTTTCTTGGATGAAAAATTATTTGACATTTGCTGAATTTTGCTTAAAGCTTCCATGTAACACTATCAAGGACTGTGATTTGTGTAACCTAATCGGCGTCATAGTGATACACTTTGTAATAGTATATCTGATGAAATTTGGAATTCTGAAACTGTGAACTTTGTGTTAGCTGCAGAAGCTTGTAATGATTTTTATTAAAACTGTTTGCTTTTTCTTGGTTGATGTTAGTCCTTTGGTGGATGAAAATGCATATTGTGTTTTGTCTGACAGGCCTCAGCGAAGCGGTTCAGAGTGACGGGTAGGGGGAAGATAGTGAGGAGGAGATCCGGAAAGCAGCATTTGTTAGCTAAGAAGAACAACAAGAGGAAGTTGCGTCTATCGAAAATGGTTTGTTTTTTCACTTAACAAGGATTTATTGCTTTCTTTTTGTGTTTGTTTCTGCAATCCACAATCTTTTTCATTGTTGATTCTACATGTCTTGAAGGGTTATATAGTTTTTTGTGTGTAAAACTGCATTCAAGCTTTTAAAGTTAGCTGTGAGTGGCTTTAGTTGAATACAGCAAAAGGTGTGGATCTGTAAGGAACAGATGAGCTCTTACCAAAGAATGATGATACAACAATTTGCAAAAACTCATATTTTTCAAGCTAGTTTCTTCTGAAGTTGGGGCTGGGCTGCTGATGTCTTAATGCATGGTTTCGTTTTTCAAAACAGTCATGTTTTCGAACTTCAAACAGTGTTTTTCATTGTTCATTCGAAATCTTTGCACATCTAGATGAATCTCTTAAAGCTTATGGCATCTATATCTCATGGTCACAATCACAAGCTCAAAAATTGTAGTACTTGTTTTGGTTTTGTTCATTTTGCAACTTCACTCCTCTGTTCTTTTTCCCTTTTTTTCGCTCCTCTCTTACATGTGTTATGTCTTATGTAATGCAGACCGAAGTGAACCGGAGCGACTATGACAACGTGATCGGCGCTCTACCATACCTGAAAGTCAATCGAAAGGCGACTTAAGCAGAGCCTGCTTGATCCTTTTTCTTACCTTCATTTCTCTTTTTGTAATATAAGTTTGTGATAATATATCATCTTGTATTGTGATAATTTGGTCAATGAGTTGATTTTGTTTCATATTTCTGTCTTCCTTCTTCCTCGTTTTCTTGACTCGCATGACAATTTACTTGTAGGTGTAAGAAATACATCACCAAGAAGTTTGGTCATGGATCAATGATTGGGTTGAAAAACAGAGACAAATATCTTAAAAGATTTCAGATTATTATAATCAGACCAACGTCACCTGTAACTCTTTTCAACACTTAAGTCTCAAACCATCCATTTTTGTTTTGTCAAAAGTATTAAGAGATAATTGCGGCTGAGATAGTGACTGACTAGCTTATTGACAATGAGACTTCATTAGTGTGTAATGATTCAATTGCCTTACTAAAAACATAATATTCAAAGGTTTTTAGAATGCTAATGCTAAAAATATTTGCTGATAAAAATATTGAAACCATATATGTGACGACAAAAACAGACCAAAGCCAAAGAAAGGAGAAAGAAAGAGGCATTTCCACAGTAGATAAGAGAAGCTACCTCCGAATAACTCGACACGTGGCAAATTCTCTATCAATAGCCGTCATTTTAAAAAAGCAAACAGCGGGACCCACTCTCTCGATATATCCATAACACACCCGCGTGTTCGCCAACGAATCAAGTAATCAACCAAGTATTCGAAAGCATAATACGGAAAGTACAAAAATAGCCTCCTAAGTAAAGACAAAGACGATGGGCCAATTTGGGTATTTTCTAGAAATTCTGCTTCTCTTTTTAATAACCAGCGAGCGCGTGTTTCCACAATCGCGTCTTTTTCGCGTTTTTTTAGATCTTCGAAATCAAATTCGCTACGCTTGTTCATTTCCAGGGGTTTATTGATTCTCTCTTGATCTTACTCAAGTTTTTTTAAAACGATTTTGTGATTGAGTCTTCGCTTTTTGGATGGTTGAAATGATGAAATCGAGGAATCTTAGACGGGAGACTGAACCGGCGTCGAAGTTCCCGGTAAAGTTAGAGATCGCCGAGGACTTTCTAGAAGAAGAACACGGTCCTCTCAACAAACGATCTAAGGTTTTTTTTTCCCTTAATTCTAATCAAAATAAGCTGATTTGGGTTTGCGTAGCTTCTAAGCAGCTAAAAATTACATTTTTAGTAATTTGACCAATTGTCTCCTAAAACTCCATTTTTGATTTAAAAAAAAACGAATCAGCTATGGAGCAATAATGGAACAAACGTCTCTCTTATGCTACCGACAAAGTTAAACTTACTTGAAGAGCCAAGTCCTTTGGGACTTAGCTTAAGAAAGAGCCCGTCTTTGCAAGATCTGATTCAGACGAGACTCTCTCAAAGTGTTGGTGTGAAGAAAGAAAGTACCGGTTTTGCTTCTTCTCTTGTCGGAACCGTTGAGAAACTCAAAGCTTCTAATTTTCCCGCTACAATTCTGAAGATTGGCCAATGGGAGGTGAGTTTTTTCTTCTAATTTTTGTTTGTTTCTGTTTTTAATGTTGTTGTCGGAATCTAAGTTTGAGTTTTGGTTTCTGTTTTATTTTGTTTCAGTATAAATCGAGGTATGAAGGTGATTTGGTTGCAAAATGTTACTTTGCGAAACACAAACTTGTATGGGAAGTGTTGGAACAAGGTCTCAAGAGCAAAATCGAGATCCAATGGTCAGATATTATGTCTTTGAAAGCAAACTTTCCGGAAGATGAACCTGGAACTTTAACAATCTCGGTATATAAAAACGCATTTCTCGTGATCATTTTCATTCTCTAGAGCCAAGATTTTGATTCATTTTCTCGTCTCTGTTTCAGCTTGCAAGGCGTCCATTGTTTTTCAGGGAAACGAATCCACAGCCTCGAAAGCATACGTTGTGGCAGGCAACTTCAGATTTCACCGATGATCAAGCAAGCATGAACAGGTAAAGAGTGTGATTTGATTGAATAAAGTATAGTGCAGTTCTTAAATATACCACAAAATTATGGTTGTCCAAAATTATTACCATTAGTTTTTCCAATTGTACCACAAAAATTGAGTTTTTCCAAAAATAACCCAAAACTAAAACTAAACTTTAAACCCTCAAAAGTCAAAACTAAACCTTAAACTATAAAAACAACTAAAAACCCTAAACACTACACCCTAAACTCAAAATACTGAACCCAAACCCAAACATATAAATTATAAACCTTCAAATTCATTTTTAGTGTTTGTGCTATTTTTGGAAAACAACCATGTATTGGTTTTTTTTGGAAAAAAAACTAGTGATGATAGTTTCAGAACATACCCTTATTTTAGTGGTATTCCTCTAAATGATGTTACGACTTGGATTGACAATGGTGTTTCTGTGTGTTTTGTGATATGGTATAGGCAACATTTTCTGCAATGTCCACCAGGGATATTAAACAAACATATAGAGAAGCTTCTCCAATGTGATCATCGTCTGTTCTGTCTAAGCCAGCAACCGGAGATGAATTTGGACTCACCGCTCTTCTTTGACACACGACAATCTATATTTGAGGATCCTTCTGGATCTCAGAACATTGCATCATCTCCTGTTGGTGCTCAGTCATCAACATCAGAACATATGTCTCTGTCTCATGACACAGCACTCTCCCCTAGCTCAGGTTTTGTGTCTGCCTTCTCGTGTCCTCACATGTCTTTTATACAATCAAATTTAAAGACTGTGAATGTTCTTTTTTCTCTTCTTGCTTTAGTTATGGACGCTCATGCAATCGAAGGAGCTGCTGGTAGTGCTTCGGTTGAGTCAAGAGTTACAAAAGATTGGAGTCAGGTACAAGTGCCTGGACTACGACAATCTATCTCCATGAACGACTTTCTTGCGTTCTTGTCAGATCCAGCTTCTGGTGATAACCCGGAACTGGAAGAAATGAAACAATTGCTGCTAAGTGACAACAACACTCAACCGGAGACAACATCTGATGAGAAGTCTGTCATGTCAAAGGTGAACTCTTTCTATAACCTCTTGCAAGCAGCTGCAAACGATGATTTGGACATCGGGCCGAAAACCGAATGCAAGGATAGAGTTCTTGATCCTGCTTCAAGCAGTAAGCCACAGGGCATGTCGAGGAAAGACTCGTTTAGTGATTTGTTGGTACATCTTCCTCGGATCACGTCTCTACCGAAGTTCTTGTTCAACATCTCAGAATAAGAAGCTGTCTATCGCCAATATATGATTATTCAGAATGTGACCAAAGTCTTGAGAGTCTTCAACAAGTAGTAGCTGTATATCAAATTCTCTGTCTCGGTGAATTTGTGCTCTTGTTTGTAAGTGTTAAAATCTTAAGACTAAAAACACAAAAGGATTTGGAGGAACTTTGTGTTTTGATGATAAATCCTTCATTGTATAGAAAAAATGTTTGTTATGGCGGTTTTTCTAAAGCCATTTTGTTTGAAACATTTGTATTATCCAAAGCTCTATTCTGGTTATTTTTTTGGCAGAATTTACTTCCATGGTGACTTTTACTCTCATTAGATTTACCATTTTTGAAAAGAGGGCACACACCTTTTGGCCTTGTTTTAGGCCCAGCCCACTTATTATATCTATGAGCTTCAAGTTGCGCGCTTAGGGCTTCTTCTCCTTCCACAAGCAGATTAGGTTTAGTGAGGTTCTCTCTTCTCTGGACACTGTTAGCAACCTCAACAATGGCGGAACAGGTTTCTAATCTCTCTATTGGCCTCTACTACTTTCCAGCATTGTTGTTTACTAAGCTTATGAAATTCTTCGACCTCTGCGATTCGATTGTATATTTTTGTTTCTTTTGCCTTCTCTGAGCTCCAATTTAATGTTGGATTCGTTTGTTGCAGACGGAAAAGGCGTTTCTGAAGCAACCAAAGGTTTTCTTATGGTACATACTAGAAACTCTTTTGTATCTACAGTTTCAGAGTATCATTTCTCATGCAATTCATCATTATTTTTTTGGCAGCTCGAAGAAATCTGGCAAAGGCAAGAGGCCTGGAAAGGGAGGTAACCGTTTCTGGAAGAACATTGGTCTTGGCTTCAAGACTCCCAGAGAAGCTACTGAAGGTAACACATTTTGCTCCAATCTCTATTTGTGATGTGTTGAATCGTTTAGACTGTGCTATTCATCTACTTAGGACCAATTATTGAGAACTGTGTTGAGTGTTCCCCAATTTTGACACTTTGTTTCTGAAATTGAAATGCTACTTCAGGCTTTGGCTAGTGGATAAACTTCTGTGTGTTTCTGAGTTGTTTTGTGTTTCTGTAAATTTGCAGGTGCATACATAGACAAGAAATGTCCCTTCACTGGCACTGTTTCTATCAGAGGACGTATCTTAGCAGGCACTTGTCACTCTGCGAAAATGCAGAGGACAATCATTGTTCGGAGGAACTATCTTCATTTTGTTAAGAAGTATCAAAGGTGAAGAAAAGATCTTTACTTTGTGATGATTTTGAGTTCCTTCTGCTACCAATCACTATCTTTGAGACTTGTCATAACATTGATTTATATCATTAGGTATGAGAAAAGGCATTCAAACATCCCAGCTCATGTCTCACCATGTTTCCGTGTCAAAGACGGAGATCACGTGATCATCGGGCAATGCAGGTGAGGACAGTAATCTTGAGTTCATTAGAATCAATGTTATCTATTAGATGAAATCCATACTGTCAGAACTTTGATACTATCGTCTTTAAATTTTGTTGCAGACCATTGTCAAAGACGGTGAGGTTCAATGTCCTCAAGGTCATTCCAGCTGGTAGTTCTGCTTTTGGAAAGAAAGCATTCACTGGAATGTAGAGAATTTCAAAGTTTATTTAAGAAAAAATGGAGGGATCAATCAACTTATGAGAGGATTTTGAGTAGTTGTTTTTTGTTTTGGTTCACTCATGTTATATTATATGGTCAAGAGAAACCTCTTTTTCAATTATGTTTGGTGCAATATGACTTCATCTCTTTCAAAGACTCACTATATAAGAATTAAGAAGTATTCTCTGTTGTTGATCCTTATGAATATGCTTTCAGGTAAATTCAATGCGTAAACCAGTTCTTGAGATCATCAGAACACAAGGAAATGTGTGAGGTCAACAAGATAGTGAATCAAACTATGAAGTATGAGCTAGTTTACAATGAGTGTTCAACCAATGCGTAACTGGTTCATGGCCATTTTTACTACAAAATAAGATTTGTTTTTCATTGTTTGGCTACAAAAATCACAGAGAGGTTACTTACTACAACACTAGCCCTTCTGTTTTTTGTGTTCTTGTTTCTATATGAAGTCTCTCTCTCTCTCCCTGTACAACAAACAGAACTGATACCTACTCTAGTCCAAAAGTAAGAAGCTTGGTGCAATGAGTCTGCTGCACTAACATGTGCACCTCATGCCCTACCATCCATTATTCAAAACTGCCTATGACCTAATTGAAGAGCTAGAAAACTTCTTCAGTGATGCCCAAATTTCTCCAAAAGCCTCTTCTGCAAGATTTGTATCAGAATCTTAGTGTGCTGCAGTAGCAATCTTTCGTGCTCATTCTGCTTCTTTCCATGTCCTTTTGAGGTGGATGTTTATTTACAGGCCACCAAGAACGATCCCCGAGTCAAAACTTTCTCCTCTTTCCAACGACTCAGTTGAAGAAGTATTGTGATCTGAGGACCTCCTTTAAATCGAAATTCCCTCTCTTTGGTACTGGAGGAAACACGAGATTCGGGTATGATTCTTGGAAACTTTGAAGTAACTGGATCAAGAACACAAACGATGTCAACAAAAACAGATGAGGCTGTAATTAACACATGCTTCAATCAAATCCTAAATCCAATTGTAGAAAGAAGTGCTAACTAACTAGAGCTCTATTTGTTGTTTTTACAAGTGAGTCCATGATCATAGATTCTCATTCAAGCTGGAAAAGACTTCACACACAAATTGAATATTGTCGAATGGTTTAAGATCTACCACATTGTTTGCTTTGGCAGATGTGTAGAAAAAGAAAGTCAGATGTTCAGTCCTAAGATTCTAACCAGAGAGTTATCCGAAAACTTACATCTTCAAGGATCGGAGTGTTGTAAAGCTCAACGAATTTCTCTCTGAGTATTCTGTTCATTGTGTCAACGTCACATGCATGTGTCCAGTAGGAGTCATGCACACCTGCAAAGTTTAGGCCGGCCATTGAATAAGAAGAGATTCTACTTTTTTTGTTTCTGTTGTTGGCAGCCATTAGTTGAACTTACCTGCAAAGTTTAGGCCGGCCTCTCGACATGCAACAGCAGTCATCATCATGTGCGTGCCGTCCAGCGAGTGCACAAAGTTGGGAGGAAATGCAGTTCTTTGTTTCCTAACATCCACCTGAGAATTAAAAGTCTTTTAAGCCTATGTATAGATCATACAAGTGAAATCTTGCTTGGTGCTTACAAAGAAAAGAACAAATAGGCTTTACCGTGTTACCCTCTCGCTGCAAAGCCAAAACCTGAAGAGATGTTCGTATCTGCAACCACAGTAGCCATATTTTATGGTCAAATTATTGGCTCTCCCAGTGGGATGATGCGTAGCTTAAATGAATGATTCAGAATGGACAACACTAACCAGATGTCTTTCACTTCTGCAATAGGGCTGCACAACAGGAAGTCCAAGAGGTGTGATCCATCGCACTGGATGATTATCGGAAGCGATGATCTGTAAAATTGACACGCCAAAAAAGACAACACAGCTCTATTAGGTCTCTCATTTACTAAGCTTAGAACAGCAGAGGTAATAACATGATACACGACCGCACCTTTGCACAATCACCAAGCCAACTCATAATGGCACGTGCCGCTTCAAATATCTCTCCAAGAGCTGCTAGTGTCACCTGAGGAGAAATGTTGTAAGTACAACAATAACACCACACTAGTAGAAACCAGAGAAAAAAGTTCTTCGCGTGAATTTTATAACTCTTCTTACTTTTGCAGAATAGCAAGCAGCAGCAAATAACATTCTCTCGTCAGTGATTACACCTTTCTCTTCTAATCTTCTTTTTATTTGTTCACGCGCTCCAACATAGGTGACACCATATACTGAAGTCATTACTGTCTGCTTTACCAGCTTCCTGTCGACCTGAAATTAGAAGAAAACTTAGCATCATCAGGAAGAACGTTTGCTGTGCCTATGCCTATATATTTACTCAAAAACTGCTGAAACTCACTTGATTGATAAGGATCTTTGCCAATGCGGCGGTTGGGTTTGACTCAGGATCCTTATTGCTGTCCTTCTTCATTATTTCATGAACTCTATTTCAGTACAAGCATAGAGGAAAAGAAAGAGAGACAGAGAGGAAAAAACCATTAGAAACAACGGTTGACATGATTCTAACTCAATTCAAAACTGAAATGGTACCTCAGTGAAATTTCAGAATAGACATCAGCTGGTTTTTCTCCTGCAACTAGATTAACTGCCGCAGCTTCAAACTAAAAGAAGCCAGTTTACAAGAAGAGAACTATATCAGATTGCAAGCCTTCGAATAAGAGAAAAACAGCAGACTATAAATGTTCACAAGAAAACTTACACTATCTCTTCCTAAAGCTGCATAATGCTGTAGACCATTGCACGACCCATCCTGCACATACAAAAGATTAAGAAAAGAAAAAGTTAATTAACAGCTTACGAATGAATAGATAGAGGTATACAAGCGCTGATTCACAGCTCTGGTGAAACTAATTAATAAACTTATACAATGGGGCAAAAACAAACAGCCTACTAAAGGAAGTGTCAGGTAACAAAAACAAGTAGACTAACTTTGGATACAAGATTATGGTGCTTACCTGATGAATAGGCAAGTGGGAGATTACAGAACTAGGCGAAGGGCTTTTCAAGGCTTGTGTCAGAATAACACATGCAGCTAAACACTGAAAAGGATCCTCAGCCTTTAACCACCATCGTTTTCCATGAACAGGGTTTTCAGCTGACTCCATTATATCATCCAAATGGTTTTCCACAAAAGCCAGGCGCCCATCGTGTGAAAGCTTTTCAACACCACCCGCAAAGAGGTTTGCAAGATGTATTTTAAGCCAATACAGGCCTTGCTTTCCAAGTGGTCGTCCTTCAGCAAACTCCAGGGTTCCACGGCAAAGATCAGAACTCAAATGATTCAGATGAGGATGCATTGGGTATGCACGGCCTCTGAAGTCAACGTTGTGAGGGTAGTAGAATCCTTCCTCATCTTTCATTTTTCTAGCCACCTGAACTTATTATCTTTAGTCCATATCTTTTGCTACTTAAGTGAAGACGGAACTAAATGTTGTAGGCAACAAGAATGGATTTCTTACAGAAAGCTTGAGCTCAACATCACATCTTAGAGAATGCCTCTCTCTGTTAATCTTGTTGGCCTTTCGAGCACTCCATTTCCAGGATTGCATTTCTTCTGGGTCCTCAGAGGTTGGTTTCTCTGGTATGGGAACCTAAACAAACAATCAAAAAAACGTGAATCCAGATAACATTATAAACTGTAACTTTGAAATGAAACCCTGAAAGAGAAAAGTCCATAAATCCTATAAGATTTCTAGTTACTTACGTCTTCACGATTTACTAAGCCTGCAATGTTGCCTCCATCAGCCCAGAGCTTTTCCACCACATCGAGTATTTTCCTATTCACCCTCCACTTGGTGTTCCCAAGTGTATCCAATGCCTGTTCAGGTTACATTTTATAACATTAACATAAAACATTACCAGACAGAAACGACAAAACAAAAACTACAAGAGCAAAGATAACAATGTACCTCAAATACTCTATGAGCAGTCTTGGAGCTAATATCTCTTAGTGCATCTTGCTGCTTTTTGGACCCATGAGTACGCATGATATAGGAAGGCAAAAACAAGTAACCACCCTTGTCATATCTGAAGGAAAATCCCGTAAGTAAGATTCTCATAAACACCGCATAATTCATATGTAAGGGGATACAATCTAGAGCCAAATAAAAAAGAGTTTATCAAACCATACCCTTTCCATCTCTTTGGCGGTACCAACATCGGAACATAAGGAATTAACATATGCTTAGCCTGCATGAGACAGGAGCAATAAAAGATCACCTAAAAGCTCATGAATGTAATAAATTTAAATCAGAAAAGAGACGTCTTAACTCACAGATTTATCAAGTCCTGCAAGGAGGAGCGAGTCACATTCAATAACTCCATATCTCCTCACCAACTTTGACCTACAAAATCCAAATTTTAAGGGTTAAGAAAACACTGTGTCAGAGCAACTTTATCATATGAATATGCATTTCATGGATTCTTTCTCACCCTGGATATTTGGTCACGGTTTTAAACTTGTGTCTGAATGCAGGTCGAAACTCAGGTATTGAGTCCCCTGACTGAGTCAGTGGAGGTTGCACATACGCTGTTTCGATCAATAGCTCTAGCAGACGGCTTCCAAGCTGAAAAATTGATATGATTCCAACAGCCAAAATGAGTTTTTTTTTAGCTACAGAATTATCAAATTCACTCAAAAGGCTTAAAAACGCCACAGACCTTAGCTTGTGTGGCTCTCCCCCATGGTTTAATACCTTCACATTTCACCACTTTTAGTGCATCAATCATCCTTTTCCTCCGAATCAAACTATTGACTCGTTTCCTAAGCAATTGCTTCTCCTTCAATTCCTCTTGTGAGTCTCCTTCATTGCTCTTCCGAGTTCTCTTCAAGAAATTATGAATCCTCACCTAAAATCAACCAAAACCACCACTCATACATAACCTAACTTCTTCACTGAAATGAATTGATTACACATTCATACATTTACATCTTATATCATACCTCCTGCTCTATAGCTATGCCAATACTAACAGCAGCTTGAACAACTTGTATACACCCATCTTCATGTCCAGACATAACCAAACCCATCATCTTATGCATCACAATAACCGCCATTTTATCAGCAGGTAAAAGCTCAATGTGAGGCGCATAAGCTGCTCTAACCTTCTTGCTCTTGTTCTTCTGCAGCTTCTGCTCTCTCTCAATCACATCCTTCAGCGGCTGAAACCATCCCAAGAACATGTGCTTCACATACGGCAGATTCGGAGCTAGATTCTTCTCGCACATTTCCTTCTCCAAGTCTCTGTACTCATCGACCATCCTCTCCCAGGCTTCAGTCTCTTCCTTCACCTGTCGTCTCCTCAAGGAATCGAATTTCCTCTTGTCGATGTCTTTGCGCTCGATTTTTAATGTCTGATCAACCATTTTGCTTAGACCCTTGAGGAACAACGCAGAGATCCATGGTGGGTCTTGCATAAACAGCCGCCTCCTCCCGGAAAGTCCGTTCCTTTGGACTGGATTCTCGAGCTCGTCGATTAAGCTGGTTCCGTTGATGGTTCCGGCGAAAGAGTCCTGATTCTCGAAGCTCTCGATGAGATTGCCGTGGAAATGGACGGAATTCGAAGTGGGTTTCTCGGTGACGGAGAGAGAAGTAGAAGAGGAGGAGGAGGAGGAAGAAGCTGAAATCGGAGGAAGTGAGAGGCGTTTGACCGGAGAAGATAAAGGGATGATTTTGCGGCGGAAGAGGGCGGAGGAGGAAGGAGGTTTAAGCCAGGTGGTTAGGGAAGTTTGGTGTTTGAAGGGAGGGGTTTTGTTTAAGGAGAGAGAAGGAGAAGCCGCCGCAGCGGAAGCCATGGAAGGAAGGTGGAGAAAGTAGGAGAAGATAAGGTCTAAGGAACATTTGAAGAAGAGAAAGAAATGTTGTGAGAAAACAATCCAACAAACCTCTCTAAAACCTCTACTCTTTTGTATTTTTCCCAATAAGATATTTCTCCCCGAAATATTATGAATTTTACAGAAAAAATATCATTATATTTCTAGACTAATTTAAAACAAAAAAAACTGAGGAAAACAATGGAGAAATAATTATTTGAAAAATTGTTACGGATATAAGCAAATAAATAAAACATTTTTCCACATTTTCTCTCTTCTAAATAGCAACCTATTTCACTTTTGCACAAAAAAAAAAAAAGAATAGCAACCTATTTCACTGGGCTGCTCTAGCACTGAGCTCTCAACGTTGGCTTTGGAAACTTGCAGGTGCATTACCAATTCATTGTTCCTTCAAATCATGTCTCATGATTGATGACCAATCTAGATCCAAAAAGCCTTCTTGTTCACTTGTTCTACGCTCCAAAATCAGCAAATCAAGTTCTTTGTAACTCCAAGCATTTCAAAGCATATTTGAAACTGGGTCTCTGAGACTAATGGGCTTCAAATTAGTTACCCCACTTAGCTTGCAGCCCATGTTACTTAGAATGGTTGGTAAACTTGGCGGCAAAGTCAAAGAAAGAAAGAAGCACGTGGAACCACGCAACAAGATTTACACCAGTCCAAAGACATTAGGGGGTGTATTGGAAAAGGTATTTTTAAGATTTTAGGTGATTTTGAATGATTTTGTAAAAATTCCTGTTATTCAATTAGGGATTTCTAAATGTCATTTCAAATTCAGTGTTATTGAAAATAATATTTTTCTAAAATCATTCAAATCACTTACACTGCCCCTGTTATTCAATTAGTCATTTGTAAATCTTAAATCACATTTGTTATTCAAAAGTAAACAGTCATTTGGATAAAAATTTGTCACAAGTTTTTTAGGAGATTTGACACCTATTTTGTGTCAAGAATATGACTAACCAAAATAACACCTTTCAAGTTGTGATTTGGAGAAGCTTTTTACAAAAATAAATAAGAAATAAAAAAAAAAAAAAAAATTAAAGGAGAAACAGACATCGACCACGGGAAATTTCTTCACAAACATCGAGCTGCCGATTTGCCCCGGAATTCAGTGAATCTTCGTGTCATGGATCGGAAAGAAGCTCTGGCGGTGAAACCGTCGCCTTTCCGCCGCCTAAGTTTATTTCGTGGGATACCGATAAAGAGTGCTGGAGGCTGCGGCAGAGATGGAAATGGTGCTTGTGATGATTGCGGCCGGTTGTTTTTATTGCCGTGTTTCCGGTGTAACGGAAGCTGTAAAGTGGTGAAAGGATGGCATAGCGCCACCGTTGCTGTGAGATGTACCGAGTGTAACGAGAGAGAAGCTTTAATGAGAATGATCTTTGATTTTCTCTGTTTCGTTCTGTCTATGAAAGCTGTTAGTGAAAACAGAGAAAATCTTGTTGTCACATAGAAACTAATGAATGAAATACAAATCCTAATGTTCTATGATGTCTTCTTCTTCGTCTTCTTCTTACTCCTTGTTTAGTTACAGCCAATGAATGAAATAAGCTTTGAGGGAAAAAAGAAACATCAATCACGCTCTCCTCTGGTAAAACTAATTTTGTTTCCAATGTGTTCTTTCTACTTTTTGCTTCCTTAAACATGTCGAGCTTTCAATTTCTGTGTATTAACGGACCAAAAACCCTCCCTTGAGGCATCCACAAGCAATAACTCAGCCACCAAACAATGATACTGATAATGATGAGCCGTATACTAGTGTCATGCCCAGCATTGGACTTGCTGGTGGACGCTCAATGAGACCTCACACTCCTTTGGTAAATTTATCTCGTTGCTCTTATGGTTTTATCTCTGTGTTCTCACAAGTCTTTTGAAACTTGGTTTGGATTTTGCATTAGTCAATTCGTACAAAGGAACAAACTCCTCGTAGTTCCCGGCACGGGAGCCTCCGTCAAATGCCAGAATTTCCCACAAAACACCTTCCACGCACGGCGTTGATCACTGATCAGAGTGCCTTTTCCGGCGTTCTGTGACCCAACAGCCCAGACTTGTCCTCTCTTTCCGGCCATAGCCGCTATGTCTTCAACCAAATCCTTAATTCCCCAATTCTTCACAAGGCTAACGAAATGCAGCTTCGTGATCTTGCTTAAAACTCCGTCACGAGCTCTCTGTCTCACCTAATGCTTTTTCATTTTAATGACAAATCACTCAAACAAAACCCACTTAATCCTAGAGAATCCTCACAAAATCTCATAAGACATTTTCTTAAATCTCCCTAAATCCCACTATTTTTTTTTTAAAACCTCCTAAAATCTCTTAAAACCACCTAATATACAAAATCATTCAAAATCACCTGAAATCTTTAAAATACCTTTTCCAATACACCCCCTTAGTCAAACTCAAACGGATTGTCCCTGAAAAGATAACAAGTAAGAAACGGTCTTAATGAAAGTAAGATACAAAGTATAAGTGTGCGCGTACGATACCCACAATGTGATGATTAATAGATCCACGGAAAATCTGGAATTCGATTTTGAAGCAACAAGTTGTAACGACTTATTTCAATTTAAAAGGTTACACTTGGATATAAACAATATGGTAGTTGCATTTTGTGTGGTGGGCTAGGTTTATTAACTAGTCTAATATGATACTTAAACTTCAGTGCTTAATTAACCGATCATAAACAAGTACAGCCATCTTCACGTTCCATAATATTTGTTTGGTACATTAATCATCATGTTATACTTAACATTTAACAATTAAACTGGTTGGATACAAAGAAACGGATCAAACTTAGGCTCAATTAGTATACAATTATAGGGGTTAATTAAATGGTTGACGAATTATACTACTGAGTAGTGATGGTTTCAGCTATGCTAACATATTGGATGTATATCATCATAACAATAAAAGTAAACTTGTTCGTTTAAATACCACCATTGAATATAATAAACAGTCGATTAATCACCTTGAGTATAATACTGTGTGGATTTCAACTTAAAATATCGAGAGAAGCAAATGTATAGTGGATAATTAGGTCGAAAAACTGAAATGCCACATCATGAGATACTGCATGGATACACCACCCCTGTAGATACAAATTCGCTGTTATGATATTTTTTATAAATATTTAACGTATCATCCACTAATCTGAAATCTCACACCCAATTCCACAAACGTGACTATTTAGTCTATAATCCTAATCTACTAAAATAAAAAATTAGTATAAGAGCAAAAACACATGATGGAGTTAGGCGTTAAGATACTTTTTTTTGTTTTGCTGACATGCATACCACTATACAAAAATAACACACCTCGACCAAAGAAAGCTACCACACAAGACATATATTTAAGATAACCATCATTAGTTTTTATATTCAAAACTGCAAATAGCATTTTCATAAATATTATAATTTTTTTTTATCACACATGGTTTGTCCAAATAGCAGAAATTTTGTATGGTTTCAATAACATTCATCACTTCCTGACAAAATTACCATCCCAATTTTCACCTCCAAAGACGATTAAAATCTACCAAAAACTAAAACACGTAAACGCAAATAAAAGGTTAACCACACGGCATATATTTAAACACGTATGTATACGAATGATGACATGGCGGAGTCAAGTTACATACGCGTTCACATCTCATTGGTTGACTTTCTTAAGTCAAACATCACAGGCGCAAACGTTAATATAAACGTTTCATTTTCCTCAAACGTTAGTTAGGCTAAAAGAGATACTGTCTCTCTTCGATTGTATGTCTAAAATCTACCTTAATTTCTTGACATATATACATATATATATATAAACATGTGTATAGTCAAACACCATTTTTGATTCTTTGCTGTCTCAATTAAACACAACACACAAAAAATGGATTCTTGTTCTTTGTTGTCCTTCTTGTTCTTGATCACTGTTGTGACCGTTTTTGCTTCAAAAGAGAACGATGAGTTAATAAAAAACGATCAAATCTCTTTGCTTTCTTTCAAATCATCCATTGTTTCAGATCCTCACAACTCTCTAACCACTTGGACTTCTTCTCCTTCTTCTTCATCTGTTGATGTTTGTAATTGGTTTGGTGTGAAGTGTAACAACGAGAGCACTAGAGTGATCGAGCTCGACATCAGCGGTCAAGATCTCAGAGGAGAAATCTCACCGTCGATCGCAAGTCTAACCGCTTTAACCGTTCTTGATCTCTCAAGAAACTTCTTCACAGGACAAATCCCACCTGAGATAGGCTCATTACACAAGACCTTGAAGCAGCTAAGTCTCTCTGAGAATCTCTTACAAGGAAACATTCCACAAGAACTTGGTTCGCTTAACCGTCTCGTCTATCTCGACCTTGGAACAAACCGGTTCACTGGTCAAATCCCGGTTGAGCTCTTTTGCAACGGTTCTTCTTCATCTCTCCAATACATAGACCTCTCCAACAATTCTCTTACCGGAGAAATCCCTTTAAAGAACCATTGTCACCTCAAAGAACTTCGGTTTCTTCTCCTCTGGTCAAACAAGCTTGTCGGAAATGTCCCGTCTTCGCTTTCAAACTCTACAAATCTCAAATGGATTGATTTAGAGTCAAATCTCTTAACCGGAGAGTTACCTTCTCAAGTCATAAGCAAGATGCCACAGCTTCAGTTTCTTTACCTTTCTTATAACCATTTCGTTAGCCACAACAATAACACAAACCTCGAACCCTTTTTCGCCTCTCTCGCCAATTCTTCCGACCTACAGGAGCTTGAGTTAGCCGGAAACAACCTAGGAGGAGTGATAACTTCTTCTGTACGTCACCTCTCTGTAAATCTTGTGCAGCTTCATCTTGATCAAAACCATATCCATGGCTCTATACCTCCAGAAATATCAAACCTTTTCAACCTAACCCTTCTAAACTTGTCAAGTAACCACTTGACCGGTCCAATCCCCCGTGAGCTCTGTAAGCTAAGCAAGCTTGAAAGGGTTTATCTCTCGAATAATCTCTTAACCGGTGAAATCCCTGTGGAACTCGGTGACATTCCTCATCTAGGTCTTCTTGATCTGTCTAGAAACAAGCTCTCTGGTTCAATCCCGGATATTTTTGCAAACCTTTCTCAGCTGAGAAGACTTCTTCTACACGGAAACCATCTCTCTGGTACAGTCCCACAAAGCCTTGGCCAATGTATCAATCTTGAGATTCTTGATCTCTCTCACAACAACCTCACAGGAGAGATTCCTGTAGAAGTTGTCTCCAGTCTTAGAAACTTGAAGCTGTACCTTAACCTCTCTAGCAACCACTTAACCGGAGCAATACCTTTGGAGCTAAGCAAAATGGATATGGTTCTCTCCATTGATCTATCTTCAAACCAACTCTCAGGGAAGATTCCGTCACAGCTCGGAAGCTGCATTGCGTTGGAGTATCTGAATCTTTCAAGAAACGGCTTCTTAGGTCCTTTACCTTCTTCATTAGGTCAACTGCCATATCTGAAAGAGCTAGATGTGTCTTTAAACAGATTAACCGGAGCTATACCGCCTTCTTTTCAGCAATCTTCAACGATCAAGAACTTGAATTTCTCATTCAACTTGTTCTCCGGAAACGTGTCTGACAAGGGACCATTCTCTAAGCTGACTATTGAGTCTTTTCTTGGAGACTCTCTCTTGTGTGGCTCTGTAAAAGGGATGCAAGCTTGCAAGAAGAAACGCAAGTACCCTGTTGTTCTACTACCGGTTCTGTTATCGTTGATTGCAACTCCTTTTCTCTGTGCTTTTGGGTACCCTCTGGTCCAAAGATCAAGATTTGGCAAGAATCTAACGGTGTACGACGAAGAAGAGGTGGAAGATGAGGAAAAACAGAACCGAAAAGACCCGAAATACCCGAGGATATCGTACCAGCAGCTCATTGAAGCAACAGGAGGTTTCAGTCCTTCAAGCCTGGTTGGTTCAGGGAGGTTTGGTCATGTTTACAAAGGAGTTCTCAGGAACAACACGAAGATCGCAGTGAAAGTTCTTGATCCAAAGACTGCAGTGGAGTTCTCAGGGAGTTTCAAAAGAGAATGTCAGATCTTGAAGAGGACAAGGCACAGGAACTTGATCAGGATTATCACAACATGTAGCAAACCTGGTTTCAAGGCTATTGTTCTACCCTTGATGCCAAATGGAAGCTTGGAGAGACACTTATACCCTGAAGAGTGCTCAAGCAAGAACTTGGATTTGATTCAGCTAGTGAGTATCTGCAGCGATGTCGCTGAAGGAATAGCTTACTTGCATCACTACTCACCTGTCAAAGTCGTTCACTGTGATCTCAAACCGAGCAATATCCTTCTTGACCATGATATGACCGCTCTGGTTACAGATTTTGGGATTTCAAGATTGCTTCAAGGAGTTGAAGAAACAGTTTCTACAGATGATTCAGTGTCATTTGGCTCAACAGATGGATTGTTATGCGGATCAGTTGGTTACATTCCTCCAGGTAAACATTCTTCAAAACATAATTCAAATTTTCACCAAGTAGTTTCATTAGTCTCTAAACAGAGTTATTCATTTGTTTCATCAGAATATGGAATGGGGAAACGTGCATCCATCCATGGAGATGTGTACAGTTTTGGTGTTCTCTTGTTAGAGATTGTAAGTGGAAGACGACCAACGGATGTTCTTGTCACTGAAGGATCAAGTTTACATGAGTTTATGAAGTTGCATTATCCGAATTCTCTAGAGGGAATCATTCAACAAGCGTTGTTTAGATGGAAACCGCAAGGGAAGCCAGAGATATGTGAGAAGCTATGGAGAGAAGTCATATTGGAGATGATTGAATTGGGATTGGTATGTACTCAATACAATCCTTCAACTAGGCCTAACATGCTCGATGTTGCGCATGAGATGGGACGGCTTAAAGAGTATCTCTTTTCTTGTCCTTCTATTCTGCATTTTCAAGATCAAGAAACAGAAGGAGAAGCTAGTTCTTGATGGTTTATTCAGAGTCAAATGTTTCAGAAAGTTTTGATGATTGTATTCATTCTTTTTGGTGATTTGTTTTGGATTCTTGAGTTGAATTGTTAGATTTTGTGGAAAGTCTTGAATTTACGTCTTCCTTTTTGGTTAACGATCTGCAATCTCAAGATCAAGAATCAGCCAACCAAATCTTCTATTTCATATTCATTGGTTGATTATTTTAATTTAAAGTTTTGGTGTGTTTTTTTGTAATCATGATCATAGCTTATGTATGTGCTGTGAATCTAGCTATTAAACTTCTCCTAATTTTCTATTGCATTATAATCTTATCACTATACCATTTTTTTTGCCTAACTTTGGATTAAAGAAACAAAGATTTGTAGCAGAGATTTATATTGCAAGTGGAAGCTGATGTAATATGCTTTAATCTCTCCACTGTTCTTGATCATTAGTCCTTTATTAGTTTTCATAATTTTATATTAAGTATGAATTAATGGATGACATCAATATCAAACAAAGGTCAACAAGCCATCAGATTTGTCTCTTTCTACCATCTTAGAAATAGAAGTAATGAGTCAAGAAACAAACAATCTTTTGACACATTCTTGACCATTCACACAGACAAATAGAATAACACAAACTATCAAACTTTTGATTGGTTTTCGGTTCAGATTTGTCTTTAAACTTGTCAAGTGTCCACATTTTCTGTCTTACTGTCACTAAAGTAGTTACAGTAGAAAAAGCTAGATCTTTGTCTCAAGAATATTACTTGGCATAAGAAGATGCTCTACGACAAGCTAGAAGTGATGATCATGAGGTAGGTTTAAAAGAGATAAAGATCAATCTTTTCAAGTGCTCAACAAATCCAAATGCGCACACAAAGAGGAAGGTATGAACCCGTAAAAGAGAAGAGATTTTTGCTTCTTGAGTGTGACATCCAACATAAACTATGAGTAATCACAAAGTTGTGGTGAAACTGAAAATGTTACCTCCATTGATAACGACACAAAAGGCTTTTATAAAATTTGTGCCAATGAAGAAAAGGTTTTTGATGAGATGGTGAAAGGAATAGTTTTCGGATTAGGTTTTTTTTTTAGAATGTGGAAAGCTATGATGACGAATGAGCATGAGAAAAAGTTGATGTTTAAGACAGAACTAGAAGAAGTTTGGTCTGATAGTGACTGATTTAACATTGGTTCAAGTTTTCAACCAACCAAAGAAAAGAGTTTTATCTGTTTTCTTAGATGATGTAAAAGACCCTTGTCGTAGAAGAACAGTCTAAGATTGGTGATTGTGAGGTTTCAGACTTTTTTTTCTTTGTGCAGAAATGACAAAGCATCCACAAAACTCTTCAGGTTGGTAACTTTCACTTTCATGCTTCTCTTATTTCTTTCTTTTCCACCAAAACAGAAAATAGAAGAAGATTTGTTTCTCAAAGGCTCAAACTTTACAAAACATGTGGATCTTACTTCAATCAAACAACAAAAAATGCAAATACAATCTTAATCACACACTTTAACTAATCTTATTACACCTTAATGACACGCGATAAGCTTCTCAAATCAAATCAAAATGTTCTTACTCCCTCTCATAGCCAGAAGTAAAGCATTGCCTGTTTCAATAGACATGCCAAGAATTTGTTAGCACTTAAATACATTCTGAAATATTTTGATAAAAAAAAAATAGAGTTTAACCATACCTCTTGAACATCAATAATAGCTCTTGAACTCTTCATTTCAGGTTTCAAAGAGTTTGACTCTTCTTCTGATTTTCGCTGCAGACTCATCATTTCTTGATTTACTCCACTAGTTTGAGACTCTCCTCCGCTGCCTCTTTCTCTCTCAAGCCTCTCTACTCTCTCTTTCAATCTTTGCAACTCGGCCTGATACTCTGCTTCAATTGCAGAACAAGTTCCTCTTGCAAGATCTTTCTTGATACTTTTGTCTCTTTTCCGTTTAGATGATTTCTTACACATCTTTTTCTCCTTTGTTTGTACAACTTCAACTATATCCTGAATGCTTGACGAAGAGGTTGCAGCAAAAGCTTTACCCTTTACTCCAATCTTAGTCTCAGAAACAGAAAATGTCTCCTTAATTTTATCTCTTATAGAGTCTCTAAATTCCATAAGCTCTTTCAATTGCTCTTCCAGCTTCTTGATCTTCTCCTGATCTCTTCTTGATGAATCCAAGCTCTGCTCAATAACTCCCTTCTCCACAGGAACCAAAAGATCTATATCAACCGGTTCTGGAGATGGCGTTTGAGACCTATCCCAACATCTAATACCATCATCTGTTATATGATCATCATCGCTTCTGCATCCCAAGCTCATAAGCTTGCTTCTATATGCATGTAATTCACTCTCAAGGTTCTTGATTTCAACTTCTTTCTGGTAATTCAAATCCTCCAAAAGATCCAGAGACAACTCGGCGTGGGACATTCTCTCCTCTACCATTCTCTTGTACTGGTTAGCTTCCATAACCAGTGCAGCTTTCTCTCCTTGAAGCCTTAGAATCATTGACATGGCTTCGCTAGCTGATGTTGCAGTCGCTTCTCTCTCTGCGTCTAACTCTTCATGGAGTCTCTGAACATCTTCCTTCGTTTCATAAAGAGCAATTCTAAGATCTGTGGACTCAACACCGCTCATATTTAAGCTGTAGCTTCTTCCTACCATGTCTCTGCAATTGCAAAAAACCACTATAATCTCTTCATTTACTTGTAGACTACTTCATATATGATACCAAAGATTACAGAAAAAACTGTAATATTTCTCTAAGTAATAGTTATCTTAAACTCTGAAGTTTTCCTAAACTTAATCCTAGAGAAAACCCGAGTTACAGAATTCAACAAATACGTATCTTATTGATGAAATAAAGAAAGAATATTGTTGTACCTGATAAATTTGCAGAAGAACAAGTTTGGTTTGATGAGCAAGTCCCCAAATAGTGAGCAACAGAAAAGAAAATGGTTCAGAGAAATGACAAAAACCTTCTCTGGGGAATTTGTTTCTGTATAAAGACAGATTGAAATCTAAAATAGTAAACTAGACCAAAAAAAAAAAGACATATAAAGGAAAACAAGACCAAAAAAAGAGAAATTTAATCCTTCATATAAGCCATGCTTGACCAAAAACAATTATTATGCCGTGTCTATATCATTTAAAAGCAGAAAGTTTCTAGATTTTGGTCAGCAGAAAGATTCACTTAATGAAAGTTCTTATGAACTAAGAAATTCTAAAAACAAATACTCCCTCTTTTTCTAAATATATGATGTTTTAATAAATATTAATCAATAATAATTCAAGAATTCAATTATTTTTAATTAATAACTCTTGAAGTTTGCAATTTGCTAGCATTAACTAATAAAAAAAGTACCTTAAAAATTTCTAAAACATTATATATTTTGAAACAAAAAAAAACTAAAATATCATATATTTTGGAACGGAGGGAATATAAAAGAACTAAAGAATAATTAACTAATAAAAAAGTACCTTAAAAATTTCTAAAACATTATATATTTTGAAACAAAGAAAAACTAAAATATCATATATTTTGGAATGGAGGGAATATAAAAGAACTAAAGGATAATTCACAAACTCATAAAACTATGAGAAATGGGTTAGCATTATAATCAATCAAAATATTCCTCCAAAGTAATGATGAGATGCCAATACAGAGAGAAAAGAGAGCTTGCAACATATTGATGAAATTATAAATGATGAAGCTTACTGTGACTTTTGGTTGTTGTTGGCGGCGTGGGGCATATCTTCTTCGCTTTCTTCCCGCAAAGCGTGATTTGAATATTCATTTTGTGTTGAAATCTAGCCTTTCCTTAAAATTTATAAATATGAAGATGATAATTTCAAGTTTCTCAAACGGCTCTTTACAAGGCTCTCAACTATTGGCTCTTGCCTACCTAATCACAGCCTTAGAGAGCTAATATACCTTAGGCTCCACAGTAGCTTTAGGATCACATATTCATACTGAATATTTTGAAATCCAACAAAAATAGGTAAAATAAGTTGTTAATACAGAAATACTCTAAATATGCTTGCGAATGGTCAATAGAGTGGACAATTTCAAAATTTAGACCTGTAATGTTTTCACTGTACAAAGCATATGATTTGTATGCATTTTCATTAAGTTACTCAATAGCGAATGGGTATTTTTACAATTCCTAGTCTTTCTTGCTAAACAATTCACCGAATCAAAATGACACATGTAATATGTTCTAGAGAAATGGACAAAGACCTTAGATTCTATCACGAGTCTATAATCAGAATCATTTCAATCTTGAAAATGAGATTCAACGAGTCACATACAATAATCGGAATGTAAGAAGAACACATGCATAAGCTTTCTAAGAATGGTGTCTAATGGGCTAAACCCCACAAGAAGGGTAAGCCCGTCGAAAATCAACGATGACAAGAGTAGCAACACAATGAACAAGAGCACCCAAAACTACAAACACATGGAATATCTGATGGCTATGTCCTGCAATATCAAACGTTCCAGGCTTCCATCTCTCAGGGACACGGCTAACGTAAAACACCACCCCCAAAGCATAAGAAACAGCCGTGGCAAGCTCGTAACCTAGCGCGATGAACACGTTAGGGTGACCCCAGTAAAGGCAGAGCACATGCGAAGCCGGTATGATACCGGAGAACCCCATAGCGAGGAAGAGATTTGCCCTGAAAGGTCTGAAACGCGGCGTGGAGAGAGCCGGAGCGAGGAGAGTGACGGTGGAGAGGAGGCCGAGGATTGAGATGGAGGACAAGTAGATGAAACGGAAGTAAGGGTTGCAGGAGAAAGCGTAGTAGATTGGTGCGAAGAAAGAGGCGATGATCATGAGTGAGATCCCTGCGTAGTCCAGACGCCAGAAGAAGAGGTTGAAACATTTTGAGTGGCAAGCGAGGAGGTGTGAAACAGAGCTACAGATTAAGCAGGCCATTGATCCGGCTAAGTACACGAACCACGGCCATTTCGGAATAACATCTCCTTGGTGGTTGTGATTGTTCACTTCTCCTTGAACATTTTGAAGTGAGATGTGTTGTGTCACGTTCGAATCCTGCAATAGTGAATCTATTAAGTTTAGATGAGTCTTGTCATTAGATAAAAGCACCATTATTTTCCGGGAAATGAGTTTATTTTGATACTCAAAGTGTATTAATGTTTTTAAAAATGTACATTTTAATTCTTGAATATATACTTCCATTGTTTGGCTAATTAAAACAGCATTTTAAATTCGTTAATGAACAACACTACTAACAACGAAATCAACTAAAAACCGAGTCAAATTGTCAATTAATCATGGATTAACCTAATCCAAAAAATACTAATCTGACCGATAAATTTCAACCACGTCAGAGTAATTAACAAAGATAGATTTCAAAAGCACAAAACCCACTTTTAAAAAAACATAAAGATATAAACTTTATGAGAAATCAGATAAATTGACGAGCACTTTAAGTATTAATTGAACACTTTGTCAGAAAATTTAAGTCATTTCCCATGTTTATATTCCTGAAAAGGTAGGTGATTTTGAAATAAAGGTTTGGTGGGGGCTCAAAGCACAAGAGAAGAAAGGTCCAAATAAACATATCGAAAACAACACATGGTGGGGCCAATTTTACCACTACACTCTTCTCTGCATCACAGCTTCAGAAAATGACAAATATATATCGCCAATTTGTTATGTTGTGTGTTATCATTTTAGTATTCATATGTCACAGAAGATAAGATATCTCGAATATTAAAAAGAGAGAGAGATTACAAAAACAAACAAAAATCTTACATGATGAAGCAGAGTCTGATTGCTTGAGAGGCTAATCCTTGCTCTATCGTCAGGCCCCACACACACAAAAAGCCGGATTTATATAATTTTAAAACTTTTTAATTCAATAGAAAAAATCTAACGGAAATGACTATTTTGACCTCGGCGGTTCTGTTCTTACCCGTACATGCCGTTGAAGATTCCGGCGAGGCCAAGCTCCGTCGTCTCTAAAGAACTCACCACCGTTATCCACATAAATATCAGAAATCCGAGCAAGTGCCTGCCGATTTTCAAAATTCCCAAACTCCAAAATCAATTCAAATTTCCAGAAATCACGAAACCAAAGATATTCAAAAGCGAAATTTACGGCCTCGAATTAGATTCAAATTTCAAAAATTACGGAGAGATTTTTTGAAATTGGATTGACTATTGCTTTCAACGTACGTCCAGATGTTGAGAGTCTCGTTGTGCCAAGAGAAAGCACTGAGGAAGGTATCTCTGAGAGACCATTGACATCGATAATGGTTGTGAATAAACTCGTTATCCTTCATATACGCAGGCAGCTCCTCAAACTTCATCAACCTCCGCACGATTCTCGTCTCTTCGCCGGAATCCGTTCGCTTCAAATCGGTAACCGTCACCATCGCCGAAGTTTTCCTCGCCGCTCGTCGTTTCTTCATGCTAATTTCCTAACGAAATGAGGAAAAAAAACAGCTCTAAGTAAGGTTTTCCGGCGAGATTTATCCCTCGATTGGTAGAAAGAAATGAGGTGTAATCGGAAATCGCCGGAAAACGAGAAAATCTAGCTGCGGAGAATCTACGTCCGTCGCTTTCTCTCCATTAATCGGGAAATCTGATATTCGGTGGTCCTAGTCGCTTCCTTTCTCCTATTTATAGGGACACGAAATCTCTTTCAAAGCTTCTCCTTCGTGATCGTGACCGTCCCTTTTGATAAAATTCTTACGTGTACTCCAATAATTGGATTACGTGATTTTCTTGGCGTGCGGTTGGACTCACCTGATTATATTATTAATCCCTCAATGTGCTGCATGTGCACAAAGTGTGTGTGGTGCGTAAAACTAGAACACTACTATGTGTTGATTATACAAATAGCATAACGCAACGTAAGGCCTAACTAAGATGATTCCGTGGATATTTCGCCAATTGAAATTGGCATTTTACTTCAACAAATTGAAGATTCATTGTGTGTAATTGTAATGTCCATGGCAAAATCTATGAGTACGTAGTTTCCTTTTGCAGCAAGTCAACGCTGTGCTGTTATGAGTCAATTGTTGTATAAAGCTTTTCGTATACATCTCAAATTCATCACCAAATTCAAAAAGCAAAAAAGAGCTACAACGAGATTGTGTAGAACAAAAAGAGCTGTGGTTTAAGAATCAATCGATCTTGACAGAAGAGTAGATAAGCCTGGTGAACCAAAAGCAAGCGTAGAAGCCAATCGCGCCGGTGAAGACGAAGAAAACGTAAGAGACGATGAGCATATAACCGAAGTAGAGTATCCCGGAGACGAGTTTCGTGATCTCGAGCTTACTATAGAAGTAAAACGCAGCGTAAAGAAAGAGATAAACAGCTGAAGATCCTGACGTTAAGTAAGATCTCCACCACCACTGATAGTCTTCACTACAGAGCTGGAAGTAACAGAGAACGACAGTGATCTCCGCGCAAGTGATGATCAGAATGATGAAGACGATGAAGAGGAACCCGAATATGTAGTAGAACTGGTGAAGCCATATCGAGGTGAGAATGAAGAAGAGCTCGATGAAGACCGCACCAAACGGAAGAATGCCTCCGATCAAGATGGAGAAGATCGGGTTCATGTACCAGGCTTGTACCGGTACCTGCCTCGGGATCTTGTTGGTTTTCACCGGATCTTCCAACGCCGGTTTTCGAAAACCGATGTAGCTACCGATGAAAACAAGCGGAACAGAGATACCGAACCAGAGAACAACAAGAGCGAACATTGTACCGAACGGGACTGCTCCTGATGATTTCTGCCCCCAGATGATAGCGTTAAGGACGAAGAAGGCGACAAAGACGGTCGCAGGGAACATAAACGCCGTTTTCAACGCGATTTTCTTCCATTCGGTGCCTCTCAACGTTTTGTAGAGACGAGAAGACGCGTATCCAGCTAAGAGTCCCATGAAAACCCAGAGAAGAAGCATAGCAGTCATGAGACCGCCTCTGTTCGAAGGAGATAAGAAGCCGAGACAAGCGAAGATCATGGTGACAAGAATCATCCCAAAGCATTGAACACCAGTGCCTGCATATACACAGAGCAACTCCGGATTCTCCGGCGGCCGGAAAACATCTCCGTGCACCAGTTTCCAGCCAGTCTCTTCGAGGACTTCTTCGTGAGTCTCTAGCTGATTGTAGTTGGAGATGTCTCGGTAGAGTGTTCGTAGCATGATCATTGCGACCATACCGGAGAGGAACAGAACAATCATCATAGAGTTAACAATTGAGAACCAGTGAATCTGATCATCAGCCATTAGAAGGTACGTGTCCCACCTCGACGCCCATTTCACTTCGCTTTCTTGGAAATCAACGTCGTATGTGAAGATAATCTCGTTCCCTTCTGCGACCTCTTGAGGAGACTCGGAGTTTGTGACTGCTCGCTTTGTGTGAGGGTCACATGTCGTTAGCCGAGTCTTTTCATTCCATTGACCTTCGTATTCATGCTTGACACTAAACAACCAATCATATGTTAGTCTACACATTGCAGAGTCAAGTTCTTTAAAACATGATAGAGTTAAGAAATTGCAAACCTGAACGGCTTAACCTCAAAACCGACGATTCTTGAAGAATCAGTCTCTATATCTCTGTGATATCTAACAGTGAAGGTCAAGTGGTTGTGGATGAAATACTTTTCCTCCTTTTTCTACAGGAAATCAAAAGATAGAATCAAAACTCATTTCTTTAACACATATATACATGAAAATGTGATGATTGATGAGCACTAACACCAACGAAAATTCCCTTGAGACCAACATGGAAACCATGCTGATAAACTACGACATTTTCCTGATCTGGCCTTTTCACCGGAACAACTAATGGAAGATTATCCAAAATCCTGCATCATAAGAACATCAATCACAAGTAAAGCACAAATCAAACCAAATGCGATGGTGAAAATGCCTTACATGTTGACTCGATATTCATCAGCAATCTTCTCCTTTAATGCCTTGGCGCTTTTCTTATCAAGCTGTACACGACAAACCGCTGCGCACATCTGCGATTCCCTCATTTTAAACTGCAAAACAGAGAGTCAAACGTATTGATCTCTCACCAAGAACACATAGAGAAGGAATAATCAAGAAGTGATGATGAAACATACCACAAAGGGAGAGTTCTCGATTCGATCACCGCGAAGAACTTCACCGAGATTCTCTGCACTGTCTACGATATGTTCAGGACGACAATAAGGAAGAGAATAGTACGAGTATGGAAGCTGAGTCTTTGTAGATGTCAGTTTATTAACTTTCACCATCAATGCATCTCCCTGCAAAAACACCATAAAAACTTCAAATTTGTTCATCATGTATAGATAATGAACATCATACATTACATTCTACTCCAAATTTGTTTCTTCGAGAGCTAGATTCACAACATTGGCTAAAACATATATACTAACAGCAACATTTAGTGAGAATTTAAGATCAAAATCGCTCAATCTCGTGAAACGAAAGCAGTAAACACATCCGTGACGGCGATGTAGATCCGATTTTAGCAAGAGATCAGGAATTTGCATCGGATCTAAAATCAGGAACGAAGCAAAACAATCGATAAAGCGAAAATTCGGCGTGAATCAAAACTCTAATAGCCCCATAGTCACATTTTGAGGATGCACACAAAGCGATTATGTAACTAACCATTTGAAAATCCTGTGGAGCGACGCCGGGAAGATAAAAGCCATGGACATGGAGATTGAGAAAGAAGAAGATAACAGAAGCGATGAAGATCAAAATCCGAATCTCGATCGGTCCTTTGAGACCCGCCATTGATGAGCTTGAATTTTCTTCTTCTTCGTCTTCTTCGTAGAATGGGAAGTAGAGTGAATTTCTTAAATGCAAGAAGGCTTCATGGCAATTGGACGTTTTATGACCGTTGGATCTCTTAGAATCTCGTTTGATTTAATAAACGGTTGAGATTTCCTCATTTGGAGCTGTCGGTGATTCTTCTTTCATCAGTGTAATCAAAATATCAAAGTCAACACTTTAAAAGGTTACTTTTTAATGGAAAAATAGTAAAGTTTTACGTAACTTCTCAATTCAATTATCAAAGTCAATTTTTGTGTAATGTGTTATTTACAAGAAACGAATTTTTATTTATTGAATAAGATTAGGTGAGACTTGTTAACGTAGCAAAGTGGATATGAGTTTGTGTCGAGAATACGAATAATTATGAAAAAGTATATTTCAAATGATAAAATAAATATAAAAAAGAGATTTAAACCAATCAGAACATTAATTCAATTTGGTAAATGAGGATGACCCGTTAACTATTCTAGCAAACTATGAAAACACACACACCAACAACCGATCATACGTAAATGAATGCATCTTTACCAAAACCATGTAAGAAAATAAATACACATCCACACAATACAAATTTGTACTATGTAAACGTAAAATCTTTCTTAGTTTATAAAATGTTTGGGATAAAATAGTATTTCTTATTTGTTCAGTCAGTGTCCTTATCAACGATTTCAGTCCTGTATATGAAGTAAACACAGATTAAAAGTAATAATATTTTTATTAAATCAGAGTAACATTCATTCAAAATACATTTCTAGATCATTTGATACTTATTTTTAGGTAAATATACGATGCAAACATGATTAATTATTTAATTATCATGTTCACGATTAGGACCACCCGGAGTTTTCCTTTTAACATCATACAGTATATAAGGGTAATGTCTGAGATCAGAATCGGTAACGACTTTGCTTTCAACTTCAAACAAACGATGAGGTTTGTGCATTGGATCAGTGCTGCTCTCAACTCCAATCCCCGAAAGACCTTCACGGATAGCAACCATTGGTGATGTCATATGGACCAAGATTAGGGCTATGATTAAGATCACACCTCCTTTCAATACTCTCATCATTTCTCTCTTTGTTTCTGACTTTTTACTACAAGTTTTTTTTCTTTCTAATTGGTTGCTTTTAGTTCATCTCTTTTCTTCTCTCTTTATAGTAGAAATTTTCATGCTAAATTAAATGGAGGTAATCTAACAAAAATAATATAGAGATAAGAATGAATATGTTAGAACTTAGATGATATGTATCAGAGTTATGGTTTTTAGATATGTTCTCTATATTTTATGTAATATGTATTAGAGTTATTAACCAAAGGTATAATTAATAGCAAAAATTAATAAAATATAGAGAACATCATTGTTTTTTTTTTTGTGTGTCAGTTTCTAGTTCTATTAGATTTTTTTTTGTTATCTCTCCTAATTTTCCAAATACATTTCATTATTAATTTAAAAATAGTTTCAATCCCATAGAATATTTTGCAAAACTTTTTATTCTCATTAACATGTCGACAAGTGTACATGATGTACATTTTAGTTCTCCTTATTGAATCAAGACCATACCTTCTAATACATGTCTTCCAACTTCCAAGTTATTCGGGGATTGGAGTTGAGAGCAGCACTGCTCCAATGCATAAACCACATCGTTTGTTTGAAGGTGAAAGCAAAGTCTTTAGCGATTCTGATCCCATACATAAACCGTATCTTTGGTTTGATGGAGACAAAAGGATAATTCCGAGTGGTCCTAATCCTCTACATGATTATTAATTTTTTTTGGTATCTTATTTTTACGAAGAATAGCATCAATTGCTCTATAAATGTTATTCTGGTATAATAAAGATATTGTTATTCATTTTTCATTTTATGTTGGATCACGAGATGAAATATTTTCCTATCAAGCAGAGATCGAAGCAAAATAACGATGAGCATATGATTTTCTTTGTGTACAGAAGACATTAAAGAGAAAGACCGATCAAATAGTTGAAATGGTTACTTCAGTCAATACTATTAATCAAACGGTCATTACACAAATCACCATTTCACGAAAAATCAGTATTGCGTGCGTCAATTTGTGAAATTGTAATTGTAATTGTAATTGTAATTGTAAAATACTTATTTCTATAAGATATTTAATTAGTTGATTATTTAAATTTATAATTTTTAAAAAATCAAAATAGCATATCCAGATATTAATAGCTTTTATTTCATATTTGTAAGAGATATCTCCAAAATTACATGTCATATTTGTTGCCAAACTATTTCATATTTTTGCTTTATATGTCACATTTTTCTTTGCTACGAACAATAAAATTGAAACATGTAAACAGTCAAACTTAATATACTTTTCAATTAAGAGTTTAAGACTAAAAATATGATTTTGAATTTTGATTACAACTTAAAACTTACTAGTATACTTTTCAACTTAATACAGCTATTTAAATGGTCGCAGCCTACAAAAAAATGAAAGAAAAAAAAAGACAGACGATAACAGAAAATGTCTCTTTTGCCCTTCTTCAGGTTCACTGAGATGCTCCAATGGCTTCTCTTGCTTTCGCTACCTCCACTTCTCATCTTCTTCGCAACCTATCTTCGCTCACCGAAAAATCTTCCGCCATGTCCTCCAAGGCTACCTATCTTAGGAAACATCCACCAGCTCGGAAGTCTCCCTTACCGCAACCTCAGAGATCTCTCGCTCAAATACGGCCCCGTCATCACCGTCTATCTCGGAAGCGTCCGCACGGTTGTTGTCCACTCTCCGGAGACGGCGGAAGAAGTTCTGAAAGCTCACGACTCCGATTGCTGCACTCGCCCGAAATTATCCATCACCAAGAGCTTTTTCTACGACGGACTCGGACTAGGATTCACTCAATGGGGCGATTACTATAAAGACGTTCGTAAACTCTGCGTTCTCGAGCTCTTCTCCGTCAAACGAGCCAACTCGTTTCGGAATTTGAGAGAGGAGGAGCTGAGTCGACTCGTCAACTCGCTATCCGAGTCGGCCGGTTCTGGATCTTCCGTAGATCTGAGCGAGAAGCTGGTCAAGTTCGTCGCGAGCTTCACTTGTCGAATGGCGTTCGGGTTGAGTTTCCTCGGAAGTGGAATCGACAACGAGAGGTTCCTGGAAGTGTTCACGGAGGCGAATCGAGTGATCGGAAAATTCGCGGCGGAGGATATCTTCCCTGTGTTTGGTTGGATCGTTGATCGGATCTCCGGGCTTGAATCCAGCCGGAGGAAGGCCTTCCGAGATCTCGACACGTTTTACCAGAAGGCCATCGTCGATCATCGGGTTAAGAAGAAAACTGAAGGAGAACGTGAAGATCTCATCGACATCCTCCTCAAGTTACGGAGTCAAGAAACCAAACTCGGCTCCTCTGGAATCACTGATAAACACATCAGAGCCATTCTTATGGTTAACTTTCAAAATCAACATTCAAATGCAAAATTTCAAGATTTGAATTTGACGTATTGTTTTTTTCATTTTCAGGATGTGTTTGTAGCAGGAGTAGATACATCTTCGATCAGTATGGATTGGGCAATGGCAGAGATTGCAAGACATCCAAGAGTGATGAAGAAGCTACAAACGGATATTCGTGAACACGTAGGAGACAAAGGGAAAGTCTCTTACGAGGATCTCGAAGGTCTAGTTTACATGAAAATGGTGATCAAGGAGACTTGGAGGTTACACGCACCGAGTCCGATTCTGATTCCGAGAGAGGCAATGTCGAGATTCAAGATCAAAGGCTACGACATTTACCCTGGAACGAGGATTCATGTGAACACATGGGCCATTGGACGTAGCCCTGATGTGTGGGAAGATCCTGATGAGTTTATCCCTGAGAGGTTTGTGGGTAGCAATGTGGAGACTAAAGGGACGAGCTTTGAGTTGTTGCCGTTTGGGAGCGGACGGAGAGGTTGTCCGGCGATGTACGTGGGGTTAACGACGGTGGAGTTTACGTTGGCGAATCTTTTGTATCATTTTGATTGGAAAGTGGTGGAGGAAGTGAGTGTTGAAGAAGCTCCTGGTCTTACTAGCCATAGGAAGCATCCTCTTCGCCTTGTTCCTGTTAATGTCGTAAGTCGCAAGTAAAAGCAGTTTGTCGAAGTGTAAGGATTAATAAAGTTTCCGTTTTTAAATAAAGTATGGAAATGTGTTCAAAAGGAAGAAATTTGAGACCCTTTATTCAACTTTTGATGATTCACATTTTCAGAGCAAAGTAGAAACATTCTAAAACACCATAACTATTGAGACCTTATTAAAACCAAGCAATCACATCAATAAAAAACTTCAGGGTCTCTCTTCGACTGTCCAGGTTTGATCTAGGAAGAAGAATTCGTCTGCACCCATTCAACAAGCGTGGCAACACCAAAGCCAGTCCCAGACTTCTTCTTGTCGTTCCAAACCGGTCCAGCCATGTCTATATGCATCCATTGCACCTTCTCACTCACAAACTGAGAAACCACAACAAATAGAGAAATGGTTTAGTAATCAGGAATATGTTAATATTTATAGTCTTTGAAGAGACTTTGTTTTTACCTGTTTCAAGAAGAGAGCTGCTGTGATAGAACCTCCTGCACGTCCTCCAGTGTTGACCATATCAGCAACTCCAGACTTCATCATCTCCCAATAGCTGTCTTCTAGTGGCATCCTCCATAGCTTCTCTCCACTCTTCTCTGATGCAGCGATCACTTCCTTTGCAAGCTCCTCGTTAGGTGTGTAGATTCCTGTCAAAGTGAAGAACAGCGATTAAAGAATCCCAATCAAAAGCGAGGCAAAGATGAATGGTTTTCTTGAGGGTAATTTAGTTATGTACCTGCCATTGAGGGTCCAAGAGCAATAACGCAGGCTCCAGTCAACGTAGCAAGGTCAACAATCTGCAAGGAATTTCACTCTTTTAATAGTAACAATCTACTTTCAGCTTCTCTTATCAATAAGAAAAGAAAAACCATTGTAATACCTTGTCAACGCCCTGGTTACAAGCATACACAAGAGCATCTGCAAGTGTAAGACGACCTTCAGCATCTGTGTTGTTGACCTGCACCCACCATCGCCAACAATTAGCACGACATAGTAAAGACAGCAACAATCGAACCTTTAGGAAAAGAAAAAAGCTCTGATACCTCAATGGTTTTTCCGTTTGAGGCTGTGATGACATCTCCAGGTCTCATTCCGGTTCCACTAATCATATTCTCACAGGCTGCAACTATGAAATGAACCTGAACGTGGAAGAACAGTTGTTTTAGTTACGTTTTTTCGTTGAAAATAAACTCTAGCTTCAGAAAAATCTAACGGGAGAAAGCTTTACCTCAACACCAGGAGGCTTAATCTCACCAATGGCTTTCGCAGCGCCAAGAACGGCAGCTGAACCACCCATGTCGAACTTCATGAGCTCAATCATGCTTCCTGGTCCAGCCTTAATGTTGTAGCCACCACTATGAACACAAAGAAGAAATTTGATGAAAATACGTAACAGCGTAAAACTCAAAGCAATACAGAAGAGAAATGCTTCTAAGTGATAACCTGTCAAAGGTCAATCCTTTTCCAACAAGAGCAAGTTTCGTCTTAACAGAGCCACTCAAAGGTTTGTAGACAAGGTGGATGAAATGAGGAGGATTAGCCGACGCAGCAGCAACAGCTAGATAAGATCCCATCTTCAACTCTTTGCATTGCTCTTCGCTCAAGATGTTTGCAGTGAAGACATCTTTGTACGTGGAAGCGATTTTAGCTGCTTCCTCAGCTAGTACAGCTGAAAAGATACAGAAAAAAATATAGCAGATTAGGCCAATGAAACTTCACACTACACAAAGATGAAAATCTTCAAGGAAACGATCTATACCAGGAGTAAGCACATTGGCAGGAGAATTAGTGAGCTCTCTCCCGAGAATCACGCCGTAAGAAACATCTTCAGCATACTTGAGCTTCTTCTCTAGCTCAGGTCCAGTTCCAAATCCAATGATATCCACAGATTTCAAAGATGGTTTCTTCGAATCAGACTTATACCTATTATCTTCGAACAATCCGAGTACTACGCCTATTCACAAGTAAACAATCAATTCAACCCCAAATCAGTTTCCAAAGACTCGAAATTGTGTTATATAAATTGATGAAATGTGAAGTTACCTGAAGCAATAGCTGATGCAGAACTAAACTTTGATTCATTTTCAGGTGAGGCAAGCACAATAGCAACGCTGCTAGATTGAGAAGCTTTTGAAATTGTAGCAACGACTTCACCGAAACTCTGAAAAGCCGCCGGAGACGAAGCGGATTTTCCGAGACCGATCAAACCGATCCGTTTTGATCCTAAACCGGGAAGCCTGAGAACAGTTGACTGACCAGGTTTTCCGGTGAAATCCTCCTCCGAAGAGACTAAAGCTAGAAGTCCACTGGAGTGAGCATCGAGCTTGTTTAAGATCGGATTCACGAACTTCGATTTATCGTCTTTCGCCAAGTCTTTCTCCGTCACTCCAACGACGAGGACGTCTCCTTTCCATTCCGTTACGTCGATCTCCTTCGCCGCGAACGAGATCTGCTCCAAAATTCAAAATTGATCGATTAACAAAAAAATATCAACGAGAAATCTATGGACCTTCAACGCTGGATCATTGAATCGGAACTTCAAATCATCAGATAATTAGAGTAAAGCAAAGAGTGACAAAAAAAACCTTAGGAAGCTCGGTGGAGTTGGGTTGAGTGAGGCCGAGAATGTGAGCCATGGCTTTTGGCTTTTGAAGAACAGTGGAGATGTTTGATTACGGAAGCTCTCAAGGAGGAAGACGAAGGAAAAAGGGAAATGAAAGTGACGGCCATTCAAAGCCGTCAGAGCAATCGTATATATAGAAGGAGAAGAAGATGTTTATCTTTGACGATGATTTGATTATCCGACCCATTCGATACGGGTTTTTATGGTTTCACCCGGTTTTACTTATTGTACACGTGTGATGCGTGCTTTAGTATTTTGGTTGGTGTAACCCAATTTACTTAACCAGTCATGTCATAGTGTCATACATTGAGGCCTTTTAAAGCCCAAATATTCCATTCATGTGGTGAGCACATTTTTGTATCAAGCTTCAAGCATTATGCTAGAGTAAACTCAAACCAGTTCTTGCGTATGTTTCAGAAGTGATCTTCTATGTATAAACTTGTTTCTTCCAAATTAATCAACCAGTCAAATCTTTTTTCCTAATTTAAATGTGTAGTTGAAAAACAAAAGATTCAACTATTCGCATATATTGACCTTAAATAAAACATCCGAACCTTGAAAGTTACAGGGCGTGCTAGTCAAATATGGAGCCTATATGATAACAATTATTCAATTTTTTGTTTTGTAAACAACAGTCTAACTGAAACGTTGTGTTTCATCCGACTATAGTTTAAGTTTTAAGAACATAATATTCAAATCAAATAGGTCGTCCAATGGCTTATAGACAATCATTAATCTATGGTTATGGTCATGGTTTTTATATTCCTTGTATATTATATTGCTCTCTATGCGATTGCTAGTGTCCTCTTGTTCTCTAATATTTCTTCCTCCGGTAAGAACTAAGTCATCAATTAGAACAGAGCATAATGTCAACATACGAGATAAGCTATTGATTTCACAAAGCCCAACAATAACAAAGTGGCCCAGTTAAGTTGTTAGGCTCAAACAAGATCAGAAGTCTCGTTTTCATTTGTCAACCACATGCACTACTGCAATATGGTGTTGGATGGGTAATTATATTGATACATCAACGACACTAACATAAATTGAAGACCAGCACAAGAAACCAAGATAATATTTTCATAAATTGAGAGATCCTAAAAAACTCATGAGATACATGTTCAACTTGTTCTCATTTGATTGGTTTCATTTCTCTTTGTAACTTAAATTAAATAGTTAAGCTATATTAAAAACTAGATTAAGTCCCGCGTATACACGCGGGTTTATTTTAAAATTTATAAAATTAATCACAAAAATATCAAAAAAAATCGGATCATTTTGGTAAATAAAATAGTATTAGAAATCAATAATAAATATCTAAATTAAATAAAATTGGTAATCCTTTTACATTTTAATTATAACTCACATTTTGTTTCTGAATTCATAATATAAAAAATGATTTTTTTTATCTAATATTAGAAAGAATTACATGTGTCTAAATTTGATCAATTAATTAATTCGTAAATTTTTGATTATTCGATTTAAAACTTGAAAATTATCTTATTAAAAATTATAAAATGGGTCTATTATAAATTTTTCTTTTTAATATTAGTTAGTTGCTTGATAATTATTCTGTCTGTTTTCTATTTATATTGTTTCTTTTTCAATATTTTTTTAGCCTCTCTCCATTATTAATTTCCCTTTCCAATATCAATTAGGTTTTTTACAATGTTACTTTTCTTTTTTCTGTTAATACATTTTTCCAATGTTCTTGTGTTAACACAACTCATCACCTGATCAATTATTAGACACATGTTGCGACAATAAATTCAATTTTGATCCAACTGATCTAAAATTAAATATTCTTCATTGATATCTAACTTTCATATTTATATAATAAGATATAAATATAAAATGTTACTAACTTTTTCATCAAGTAATAGAAGGTCAACTCCCATAAGAATATTGTTTTCTTTAGGATTTCTAGCTTCCCACTTTCGAATAACACGTACTATAGTACGGCGATAATTTCGATTTCGATCCAATTGACCTAGAGTCAAATAATCTCCACTGTTCTTTTGAACTTTCAAAGACATAATTTTAAAATTAGAGAAAGAGAATCAAAGAGATTTGCTGAATTTGCTTTGATGAGTCTGTGAATGAGAAAAAGAGATTACAGTAGCTCTCTTTTTATAGGGGGTTCATGTAACCTATTCCATACAGTTTTAGGATATTTAGTTTACATACATATTCCATGTACTAATAGAATTTTTTTAAACATGGGTTTATGTAACCTATTCCATACCGTTTTAGGATATTTAGTTTATATACATATTCGATGTATTAATAGAAATTTTTTATAGCATTATTTTCAATTTATTTATAAATTTTCGTTTTTATTATAAAATATTAAAATTTTCCCTTTAAAAAAAGTTTTCTTTTTTCCTAAGACACGTGTCACGATCTTAACGGACCTAACCTTAAAAGTGACACATGTCATGATCCTATATTTTATAAAAATCCTATGTGTCGCAACCACGTCGCGCGCATCCAGCTTTATATAATAAGATATGAAGATTATAATGATAAGATATCCTTTCTTGTCTCTCACCATACCCATTAATTACTCCATTAGAAATGTTTTATGGTTTTTTTCTTTCTTTCTATTTGGTGGTGGTCCCCTCATGGCCTCATGATACATACATACTCACATGTCATTAGCTTAATCTCCGACACTGGCACGTTCACCTTTGTTCAAAGTGCGTAGTTAGTAAGATTTTCTTGCCACGCCTTTCGTCGAAACTTTTCATCTAAAGGCAATTTAATGTTTACCAAATCATAATAAGCCACTATATAAATGTTGTGTCGATAGATACGTGAAACTCGGGCAAAACGTGGACACAATAAATAACATTACATGTTGTTATATTTTAAACACTAATATATAAAGGTATCAGGTATGTCTACAACCTAATAAACCAGCTAACTAGAGTAATACTTTTATTCAATGGCAAGTGTACTGCAAATAGGCTCAGCTCTTATTTACAGTAATGCCCTTGTGAAGACTATTCGACTTCGTCCAAAGTCTTTCACATGCACCGTAGTGGCCAAACCGGTACCGGCCGGTGATGAGTCTTCGGCTGTTCCTCGTCGTTCCGCAAACTATCCGCCTTCTCTATGGGACCATCACCATCTCCTCTCGGTCGAGAATATATATGCGGTACGTAAGTGTTCCATATATAATTGAGTTCTATCTTCGTAGCAATGTTTATTTACAATTTCCACTGGTTTCAGAAAGGGAAAAGTGTGCGAGAGAGAGACTTGTTGAAGGAAATGGTGAGAAAGATGCTCGTTGATGAGAAGGCGACTTATCTTGACAAATTGGAGCTCATTGACGACTTACAAAAACTCGGGGTTTCTTACCATTTTGAGCGGGAAATCGATAACGTTTTAACAGATTCTTATCAAAAAAATAGAAGAATCATCAGAACGTATGAGATGGAGAAAGATCTACATACTATCGCACTCGAATTCCGACTTCTAAGACAACATGGTTTCAATGTTTCAGAAGGTAAATCATTACTTTAATTTAAATTTTAAATCCTTGTTCTGTTTTAATTTTTGAATACTCCGCTTTCAAATTAGGTTTTAGAAATTTCCCTCATTTTTATTTTAACTGTTAGGTTCTATGAAAAATATTATATAAAAATAATAGAGGGAAATGGAATACAACTAATGAAATTGTTTATTACAGATGTATTCGATGTTTTCATGAAAAAATGTGGGAAGTTTGAGAGTGGTGATGATATAAATGGACTCATATCTCTGTACGAGGCATCATATCTTTCAACAAAGTCGGATACTAAACTGCAAAAGTTCATCAGACCTTTTGCAACACAGAAACTCAGAGACTTTGTGGAGACTCACAGTACTAAAGAATTTGGATCTTGTGATGTCCAAGAAATTGTGGTCCAAGCGTTGGATATGCCCTACTATTGGCGAATGAGAAGACTAGCAACGAGATGGTACATACATGTGTATGGAAAGAGACACAACAACAACGTTGTCTTAGTTGAATTCGCCAAGCTTGATTTCAACATCCTACAAGCTGTTCATCAAGAAGAACTCAAATACGTTTCCAGGTAAATGTTAATCACTAGTCATATTGCAATGGCCAATTCTTCGAAATGTCACATTTTACATTTTTTGTTATAAACGTAACACTACAAGTTTAGTTTTCCAATAAAAAGCAGAAATTCAATATCAAAATAATTTAAAACTGTTTTTTAATGAAGGGAATCTAAACCCTAAACTAGTAAAAAGAAGTCTAAACATAATGTTTTAATTTTGTGTAATTTATTTAGTGAAACTCTTTAACAAAAAAAAAAGTGTAATATATTTAGTGTTTAAACTGATGTTTTATTAAATAATTTGTGCTGCTTTTGGAAATTTAAAATATGGTGTGCTAGATTTGGAACAAAAATTATTTATGTTATTTTAGAGAATTTCTCTATTGCAGTTTAACATATCTTACACGGTTACACCTATTGAGTATTCCCCTGTTCCAGCATTTTAAGCTCAAATGAATATGTGACACAAAAGCTTTTGTTTGTCATTTTGAGTGATGGCACAACGTAAGAACGACAACACTAATACAAATTACAAGCTACATGTCTTGCTCACAAATAAATATTCTTTTAATTTTGTAAAAACGAGATAACATATATATATATTTAATACTCTTTTGTTTCCTCTCGTTATACATGTGGTATGAAGCTGGTGGAGGGAAACGGGTTTAGGTAATCAACTTCACTTTGCAAGAGATAGAATAGTGGAAAATTATTTTTGGACTATTGGACAAATTCAAGAGCCTCAATTTGGGAACGTTAGACGAACAATGACTAAAGTAAACGCACTTCTTACAATCGTCGATGACATCTACGATATCTATGGCACTCTTGAAGAACTTCAACTCTTCACCGTCGCAATTGAAAAGTAAAAACCCGCTCACTTTTATCTGTAGTTCATTTTGTTTGTATTGTATTATCTTATAATTGTGGACATGAAATTGCATTGAAAGCAGTTGGGATGTAAATCGTCTTGATGAACTCCCCGAGTACATGAGGCTGTGTTTTCTTGTTGTGTACAATGAAGTTAATAGCATTGGATGTGATATTCTCAGAAATAAGCATATCAACGTGATCCCTTTCCTCAAAAAGTCTGTAAGTATATTATCTTTGTTTTATGATAATTTATTAAACCAAAAAAAAAAAATATTTAAACTTGAAACCATTGTCTCAAACTTACCGTATATATATTGTAAGTGTAACTAATAGTCTCTTTTTAATCATCTTATAGTGGGCAGATGTATGCAGAGCATATTTAGTAGAAGCAAAGTGGTACAAAAGAGGACACAAACCAGATCTGGACGAGTACATGCAAAATGCTTGGATTTCCATCTCTGCCCCAACCATATTTGTTCATTTCTACTGCGTATTCTCCGACCAGCTCTCTATTCAGGTCTTGGAGACTTTGTCCCAACACCAACAAAATGTTGTCCGATGCTCTGCCTCGGTGTTCCGTCTAGCCAATGACCTTGTAACCTCGCCGGTACGTAAAGTAGTTTTCTCCAAATCTAATAAATTATTGCTTTGATCAGTAGAATTATATGTATACATGTAAATGTGAAATAATTAATTCATGGCCTTGTGTCTATACTAATGAATTGATATTAATTAGTATGTGTATATGTAGGATGAATTGGCGAGAGGAGACGTCTTTAAATCCATACAGTGTTACATGAATGAGACCGGAGCGTCGGAGAAGAAAGCGCGTTCGCACGTGCGTCAGATGATCAACGACATGTGGGATGAAATGAATTACGAGAAAATGGCACATAGCACTACTTCGTTACTCCCTCAGAATTTTGTGGAAACTGTAATGAATTTGGCACGCATGTCTCAATGCATGTACCAATATGGAGATGGCCATGGCTCTCCAGAGAAAGCCAAAATCGTTGATCGTGTCATGTCCTTACTCTTTAACCCCGTTCCTTTAGATTAACTTTATGTTAACATTAGAATGCAATTCTGACAGAAATGGCAGAATTGTGTTTTGACGAAAGAAAATGGCGAAATATCTTTGTAACTTTTTGCGTCTTTTTTTTGGAGAAAAATTGTTGAATAGTATTTTTGTCGTAAAATATAAGGATTGAAATTCTTAATAGAAAATCATTAAATTATATTTTGTCGAGAAACTACATAATCACTTGTTATGTTTGGAAAATGTTTATAGAATTGTATTTTTAGATTGCTTTTTGGTTTTTGTGGATTTCAAATTATGATTTTTTTGGTTTTGTGGCTTGCGTCCTAAAAACACACCCATGAGTTTCAGTGTTTAAGATGGATTAAGAAGCCATGATTTTTCAATAAAAGGAACATTAGGTCTAGGGTTCTTCTCTTGGCCGCATTTAGATAGAGTCCTAGGGTGTTCTAGGCTTCTAGCCTCATATTTTTTGTGCCTTCTACAGTAGAGACTAACTCATAATTCCTCACACACACTAGTACCTAATCATGAACAAGGTGAATTGTGGAGCACATACACTACGAAAGTACGACGTGACCATTGGCCTTTAAAGAAAGTAAATTTATGTGAATGTACTTCATGTTTTTCATGTGACTTTCTGTGGAAACATGTTTTGCTGTCAGACATATGACAGCATGATATGACATGCGATAACATGAAGATCACACGCAACTTTTGAGGCTACTCGCATGGATAAGCAAACCACATGGTAAGATATATCCCCCGGTAATTTCCTTGTCTCATGAAGATCACACATAACTTTTAAAAATACTAGGCATATCATTTGATTTTTTTTTTTTGAAATGGTTATATATAACTTTAATATATATTTTAAATACACAAAAATCTTAAATCTCTATAGCCTCATATAACTATAAAAGCCTGAGTCCACTCGACTATGTTTATCAAATTATCAGCCACACTAATATTATAATTCAATGGCCACTTTATGTATTGCTTCAACTCATATTTGCCATAATGCTCTTCCACCCACTCCTCGAAGTCCTCAGCGTTTCGCATGGACATCCATGACCAAAATGACGCCGGTTATTGCTACTTCTGTTCCTCTTCGAGGCTCCGCAAACTATCAACCTTCTCGTTGGGACCATAACTTCCTTCTTTCTCTCGATAATATATACGCGGTACGTATGTATCTACATACATAGTAGTTTGTACATCATTTAGTAGGTTAATAACTTATAATTTTAACAAAAAAAAGGTTGATAACATATACTTGCTACTTAACAACACATGTATATTTAGTTTAAAAAACACGTGTATATTTGCTAACGCAGAGAGAAAACAGAGTTAGAGACAGAGATTCGCTGAAAGGAAAGGTGAAGAAGATGCTTGATGATGGGACTACGAGTCAGCTTGAGCAATTAGAGCTCATCGACGAATTACAGAAACTCGGGGTCTCATATCATTTTGAGCGTAAAATTGACAACATTTTAGTGGATATTTATCATAAAAATGTTAGAGAATGTGATAAAGAGGATTTGCATGCCACCGCACTCGAATTTCGACTCCTTAGAGAACATGGTTTCAATGTCTCAGAAGGTTAGTACCACCATGATCAATGATCATCATATTCGTCGTAAAATAGTTCTAGTTTTTAAATAAATTCCATGCATTCTTTTTTTCCCCGATGAAATAACATGTTGTTCATTAGTATATGGGAAAATAAAAAATTTAGTAACTATTGAATTGGCCTATACAGGTTTCGAACCTGTGACCTTCGCGTTATTAGCACGACGCTCTAACCAACTGAGCTAATAGGCCTTATTAATCACATGCATGTTAATAAAGAGAGAGTTTTCTTTCAGGCATATTTGAAGTGTTCATCAACAAAATAGAAGATGGTACGTTTGATAATGGTGATATAAAAGGCCTCATCTCTCTATATGAAGCATCGTATCTTGCGACAAAATCAGATACTAAATTGCAAAAAGTCGTTAGGGCCTATGCAAACCAAAAACTACGAAAATTTGTTGATATTCAGGATCATAATATCAACGATATTGATGTCCTTGACATGGCCGTCGAAGCGCTAGAGATGCCGTACCATTGGAGAATGAAAAGGCTAGAAACGAAACGGTACATAGATGTGTACAATAAACATGATCTCTTGATTGAATTCGCCAAGATCGACTTTAATATTGTACAAGCGGTTCATCAAGAAGAACTCAAGTACCTCTCAAGGTAATAATGATTAGTATAAACAATATATTCTTTCTTCAATTTCTTCACCTCGTACATGTGTTGTGAAGCTGGTGGAGGGAGACGGGATTGAGTAATCAACTTCACTTTGCAAGAGACAGAATAGTGGAAAATTACTTTTGGACTGTTGGACAAATCCAAGAGCCTCAATTTGGATACGTTCGACGAGTAATTACTAAAATAAATGTACTTATTACAACCATCGATGACATCTACGATGTCTATGGCACTCTCGATGAACTTCAGCAATTCACTACCATGGTTGAAAAGTAAGTACGCAGTATCTTCTTCTCTTGGTCTATTACAAAAATTATTGAACTCTATAGACTTTAAATTGCAACAAATAATGCACACAAAATTATGTGCGTGTCTAGAGCCAACCGTCCTTAAAGATTTTGGCCCTAATTTTGCAAAAGTTTATTTTTTCATGGTATAGTTATTATGATTATTTATCATATGTCTTGTTTTCAAGAACTGATATTGTAAAATCTAAATAGTTTTAATTTTAATGAGTAAAATTTCCCTTTTATTGCTTAGTATACTAAAACTCAGGACCGATTCTGTGTTTGTGTTTCATGTTTTGCAGATGGGATGTAAATCGGCTTGATGAACTTCCCGAGTACATGAAGCTGTGTTACCTTGTGTTGCACAATGAAACAAATGGTATTGGTCGTGATATACTCAAAGATAAAAATATCAATGTGATCCCATTCCTAAGAAAATCGGTAAGTATAGACGTTTCTTATACAATTATCGATTTTAAAAATACATATTCTAATTAATAATGTTTTTTTTTAATAAAATAAGTGGGAAGATTTATGTAAAGCATATCTAGTTGAAGCAAAGTGGCACAAAAGAAGACATAAACCAAGTGTTGAAGAATACATGCGTTATGCTTGGATTTCAAGCTCGGTCCCAACTTCACTGCTCCACTTTTACTGCGTATTTTCCGACCAAATCTCTAGTCAGGTCTTGGAGACTTTGTCACAACACCAACAACACGTCGTCCGATGTTCTGCCAACGTGTTACGCCTAGCCAACGACCTTGCAACCTCGCCGGTAACTAACGTTTCCTATTCTTTCTAATCATCATTTGCATGTAAACTATGATTAAAATATTTATGAACTCGAAAGATCACAAGTTCTGTCGCAAAATTAATTGATAGTTACTTGAGTGGTACATATTTACTCATATATAAGTCATAAGATAAGTTCAATCATGATGAAACTAGTTTATGTCCTCAAACTAATCGATAACGAATGAGTGGTCAAACCATATATGAAATAACAATAAAGTGTAAGGCTTATTTTATCAAAAGAATAATGTATAAGGCTTATATAGTGTATATATATGATTTTTGTGTATTGAAATATGTAGGATGAATTGAAAAGAGGAGAAGTTTTCAAATCGGTCCAGTGTTACATGAATGAGACAGGAGTTTCGGAAGAGAAGGCGTGCGCGTACATGAAGCAGATGATCAGCGACACATGGACTGAGATAAATTACGAGAAAATTTCGAACGATTCATCGATACTTCCCCGAGGTTTTGTGGAAGCTGCAATAAACTTGGCACGTACGTCGCAGTGCATGTATCAATATGGCGATGGCCACGGCTCTCCCGACAAAGCTAAGACTGTTGATCGTGTCATGTCTTTATTAGTTAATCCCGTTCCTTTGGACTAAATCAACTTGCATATTACATCGAATGTTATGTTTCACTAAGATAATAATAAGGGACGGGTATATAGTCCCATGCATGGTGCTAATTAGTATTTAGTAATTACATTCAGGTCATGCTTCATACGAGCTGAACTATGGAACATCTAAACTTAAAGATTTTATCACGGCCTCAAAATTATTGAATTTTTCTTACGGTGAGGTACACCTAAATATTTTTCAGATGACCACACCGGCTTCATGTCAATGAGAGTTGTTGAATTTTAAGCCCACCGACTCTAGCTTTCTATCCAATGTCCATGATATTGATAGAGAATAGAGATGAATGGGTCCAAACAAAAAAAGTTTAGATATAACTACTTTTGTAGGGGAAAAAAAAATATTAGAAGAGAAGAAATAAAGAGGAAATACAATTTTTATTACTATGAAGTTAGTAAAGAAAAATCTCCAAACCGATTTCGGAACTCACATAAGTGTTATCGTGTCCATATTTTATTGGCTTTTCTATTTCTGAAGAAGAGTCAAAACTCTCCTTTTATATAAAGGAGAGAGTAACCATAACAAAAAGCATGAAGAAAACTCTTTAACAATCGGAAGAATATGTCCAAAATATAAACGTGTGGATGACAAGTCGTCACTATATCCTAAAAGGAAAATTCATACCGACAACTACAAGTGCTCACGCTCATATCAAAAAATGAAACTTCAAATTCAAGATCTCAGCCGTTAATAGTCAGCTTTGCAAATCCGACGGCTGAGGATCCGTGAACTCATAAAGCTCATGAGCCGTATCGCATGCACAATCAGTTTCTTCCTTCACCTAAAAAGCTGCGACTTAAAAGGAAAGAAAAGTTTAATGAAAAATGACAACTTTGAAAGGCGACAATCCGGATTCAAAATTCTCAGTTAGTGAGTACTCTTAAATCTCAATTTTAGTATTTTTAAAAAATTTCTCTGATTGTTCTTTCTCAAATTTTGGGTGTTACGTGATGAAATTTGATTCTAATCCTCGAAAACGTCATCAATAACTTGCTCTCTGAAAAAACTAATTTTTTTAACAATCATGTGGTTTATCGTGTTGACTGTTAAACAGTTCTGTTGTTGTAGTTAGGGCTTAGATACGATCATCAGAATCTGGTAAAGCTGAGATTTTTCAGGTTTTCGATCATAATAATCTGATAAATCTGAGATTTTTCATGTTTGGGGGAGACGATTTTGTTCCATAAAGTTTTGATTTTTAGTTGTTATTAGATTCATAGTTTCACCACTGTTTGTGTGTCTATGACTGTTGATTCCGATTCTAGAGGAGACCCTTCTTCATCAATTGTTCTTCATATGAAACATTGATACTCTGTGAATAGTGATTCTCATTTGCTTCTTTCAGATAAATCTGCAGAGATTCTCAGTCAACTTTTGCAGAATCCGAAAGCTTTATTACTCTGATCAAATTTTGTTTTCATGTTCAGGACTTCTAATGGATGAAACAACAGAACACTCCTCTGTTTCATTTTCATATTCAAATTGGATCTCCAATGTCAAGAAATCAACACTCGAAGCTTACAAATCAAAACCTTTTTCACATTGGATTCTCTTGATCCTCAGTGGCTCATCAATGCTCACAGCTTTCCCAGCTTCAAGCCTACTCTCTCGTCTTTACTTCTCCAACGGTGGCAAAAGCAAATGGATCATCTCTTGGGTTGCTGTAGCTGGATGGCCAATCACTGTTCTCATCTTACTTCCTACATACATCTTTCGAAAGATCAAACCAACACCTCTCAACACAAAGCTCGTTCTTGCTTACATCGTTCTTGGTTTCTTGAGTGCTGCAGATAACCTTATGTACGCTTACGCCTACGCTTACCTCCCTGCATCGACTTCTTCTCTTCTTGCATCGTCTTCCCTTGCGTTCTCTGCTTTGTTCGGCTATCTCATTGTGAAAAACCCCATGAACGCTTCGGTTATCAACTCCATTGTGATCATCACCGGTGCTATGGCTATAATAGCGCTTGACTCGAGCTCTGATCGTTACGATTACGTAAGCAACCGTCAGTACTTTGCAGGTTTCTTCTGGGACATAATGGGATCTGCGCTTCACGGTCTCATTTTCGCGTTATCAGAGCTTGTCTTTGTCAAACTCCTCGGAAGAAGGTCCTTCCATGTTGCTTTGGAGCAGCAAGTGATGGTTTCTTTAGTAGCTTTTGCGTTTACCACTCTTGGGATGGTTGTGAGTAAAGATTTCTCAGGGATGGCTCAAGAAGCTAAGAGTTTCAAAGGCGGTGAGTCTCTGTACGTTCAGGTTCTTGTTTGGAGCGCTGTCACGTTTCAGTTGGGCGTTCTTGGAGCGACTGCGGTCTTGTTTCTTGCGTCCACGGTCATGGCAGGAGTTCTTAACGCAGTGAGAGTGCCTATCACGAGCGTAGCTGCTGTGATATTGTTGCATGATCCGATGAGTGGTTTCAAGATTTTGTCTTTGATCTTGACGTTTTGGGGATTCAGTTCTTACATCTATGGGAGCTCGAGCTCGTACACAAGTACTCAAGCTTCCTCTTCTTCCTAGTTTTGTTGCCTTTTTACTCTGTTTCTGTTCCTTAAAGTAGAATCTGTAAGTCATTATTTCTTGATTGTGATTATTGATTAAAGACAGATTCATGTAATATATGGTTATGTTCATGTTTGAGCTGCTTTGTCTCATGATCTCTTATGGCAACAAGTTTTATATGAGCAAGAACATTAAAAGCAAACAAGCTCATATATACACATAAAGAAACTTGGAGCAACAAAGAGAAAAACAGTAAACAAGGCAATGAAATGTAACTTTGAAGGAAAAAAAGAGATTTTGCAGAGACTGTGAATGTGATTCTGTTTCATTGATTAGTTTTTGGTTCAATGTCTTTAAGAAGACCAACGACTTGCTGCATACTTGGCCGCTTTGAAGGAAGATCAGCAGTGCAAAGGTAACCAATCTTGAGAGCTTCTTCCATGTGTTCTTCTGAGCCTGTCTCTTGGATTTTGGGATCAATAGCTTTTGATCCTTGACTCTTCCTAACCAAACTTCTAACCCAACTCACCAAGTCTGTATCTTTCTCACCGAGATAATCATCTTCAACCGGTTTCTTCCCTGTGATCAGCTCAAACAGAACAACACCAAAGCAAAAGACATCGGACTTCGGTGTTGGCAGATCTTGTTCCGGTTGCAAGAACTCAGGAGGGAGATAACCGGGTGAGCCGTTGGTGATATCCTCATCCAAACCGTTTCCAAAGACTTTGGCTAAACCGAAATCGGATAATCTCGGCTCCAAGTTCTGGTCAAGATACACACTACTAGCTTTCACATCTCTATGGATCATTGGAGGTGAACAACCATGGTGAAGAAAGGCCAATGCTCGTGCGGTTCCAAGCGCTACCATGTGCCTAAACCGCCATGTAGCCACCGGTCCTTCATGTCCTATGTTTTGGATTCCATTGTCTTCTTCTTCCCATGTATCCAAGCTCCAGTCATCTGTCCTCTGGACTCCAAATGGCAGATCTTGAAGCAGGTTTTGCAAGTTACCGTTCTCCATATACTCGTAAATAGCGATTCTTTGATCACCAGCTATGCAATATCCGGTTAAGGGAACAAGATTGGGATGCTTGATTCTTCCAAGAAACTCGAGCTCTCTCGCTGCTTCTTGGTCACTAAGAGTTGAGCCATGAACCAAGACTTTCACAGCTACATGAATCCCACCGGGGAGGAAACCTCTGTAAACAGGACCAAATTTACCGTCTGCTAAGAGAGTGTCTCTGTCGAAATTGGAAGTTGCAGACAAGAGATCCGAGAACGTGATGCTCAACAATGGCTTCTCAAAGATAACCACAGGAACTGCATTTGCCTGCTTGACATCAGCCACCCATGTGGTCGAATCTGTTTGGAAAGAGAACGGACCTGAAATGCTCTGTTCTTCCTTGAACGAGACATCTTTGGCTTCACAAGATTTAGGTTTCCTTCTTCGTCCAAACGCTACGAAAACCAATGCTCCTACGAGCAAGAACATAGCAGAGAGTGTCACTGCCAGAGCCAGCTTGAGTGCTCCAGTGGCTGATCCTTTTCTCTTGAAGAGTGTTGGGTTTGCAGCGATAGGGCAGCTGTTTGTAGAGCCAAAGAAAGATCTGACCAGAGTTTCCGGTGAGAATTTGCCGCTGCAGAATGTTAAGTTGTTGAAAGAGAAGTTGAATCTCTCCATCCAAGGGAGCTTCTCAAGGACAGTCATTGGTATCTCTCCTGTTAAGTTGTTCCTAGAAACATCGATAGCCACGAGGTTCTTGGTACTCAAAACCGGGATATGTCCTGATAGATGGTTTCCAGAAACATCAAGCATGCTCAAGTCACTCAGATCTGAGATCTCTCTTGATATGTGACCAGAAAGATTTGTGTTTGACAAGTTAAGATACTCTAAACTAGTAAGCTTCTCAATCCTTGGAAACATTCCTCTGTTGAATCTATTCCAAGCTAGATTTAAGTGCTTAAGCTTCTTTAGTAGTGTCAGATTCTTGAAGATATCTCCAGTGAGCTCATTCTCAGACAAGTCAAGATAAATCAAACTAAACCAGTTTGAGTCTACCTGAGAGATATGACCTTGGAAACGGTTCTTGCTGAGGTCAGCCACCTCCAGAGCCTCCTTGAATAAACTTGTTGGTGAACCTTCAAACTGATTCTCTGAAATGTTGAGTGAACTGATTGATTTCATATCAGCAAAATCTATGTCCCTGCCGTGAATCTTGTTTCTTGCAAGGTTCAAAGTTTTGAGCTTTGGAAATGCAGAGCCAAACCCATCAGGAAGAGACCCTTCAAGCTGGTTGGAGGAGAGATCAATGGACACCAGAGATTGGCAACCGAGAAGTCCTCTAGGGATTGACAGCTGAAACCCATTGTGATCAAGCTTCAAGACTCTCAAGCTAACAAGAGAATCCATAGCTTCAGGGATTTGACCGGAGAAATCGTTGTGAGAGATGTCAAGAGACTCGAGCTGCCCAAAATTCCCAACATTGCTAGTGAAAGAACCAGAGATCTGATTGAAAGAGAGGTTGAGGTTCTTGAGAGTGTTCAAACTCCAGAAATCAGATGGTAAAGCAGAGATTTTGTTGTTGCTGAGATCCAAAGACTGAAGCTTGCTGAGTTTACCAATGGTTGTGTCAGGGATTGGACCAGATAAACCCATTCCAGAAGCAATTAACACAATCACATGCTCATTCTTGGAATCACAGAACAAGCCTTGCCATGAACAGAAGGGAGCAGAGAAATTGTAAGCTTGAGCAGAGCTTAAACCCATATGCTTGAAGAATTCAGAGACGAAGAAACCATCCGTGTTTGGTTCTTGGCAAGAAATTTGATTCAAGAAGAGAGAAAGAATCAATGCATAACCCCAGAAGCAAAGACCCATTTGAGAAACCCAAAGAGCTAAAGAAAAAGGAAAAGTTGAAAGCAAAATCTCAGTAAAGAAAGCTGCTTTTGGGACCTCATGCAAGAACCCAGAAAGCTGAAGCAGTTGGAGACAAGAAATGGACTGATATTGAGGAGAGATCTGAAGATAGGAAAAAGTGTTTTGTCACTCTGCGGTGGTGCTTCTCAAGTACACGAGAGAACCAAAGGACATAAAATCAAAGACAAAGGAGCATTTTTGTCACTGCATAACATCATGGATAAACAACTTTTTAGTATATAGTATTAATATAATATTAAGCTTCCTCTAGCTCTGACTATGACAAGACTATCTATTTTAATTGGGAAATGTAGACAGTTGGGAGCAGAAAGAAGTTGAAGCTTTTTCATAAATGAGAATTCATTCCCTCACAGATTTCAGAAACAGTATCATTGGTTTCTTTTTTCTAGTTGAAAAAAGTTATTGATTCTTCTCACTGGAAACCCGTTTTTTGCTTTTGGGTAAAAATAAAACCCATTTCACTTTTCCTTTCTTTAATTTTTACCTTTTAATTAGTGATTCGTTCATATGTTTACAAACGTTAAGTATCCATCTCCAAATGCAGCACATAATGTTTGAACACGTATTTTAAAAAAAAAAGGAAATTAAACAACTCATTGTTAGCTTGTTGAGCCAAGTGCATGTACTTAAGTGAAAAAATTTAGTTTCCATGAAAATAATCTATACGGGGCTGAGAAATTTTTCCATATTCTTAATACGACTATAAAAGTGGATAACATGCAATTATTAAAGTTGTGGTGGTCTATGAAAGTTCTTTTTAACAAAAGAAAAAACATGTTCTTAGAATAATATGAGAAATCTATATCCATTGATGGTTCTTTATTCTTCTTTTCTGCTCAAAAGATTTCCCCTTGCACTTATTGAGAAATCTATTTATATATTTCCATTGATGGTTTATCATGTTGCCATTAAAGGTGTGTGCAAAATTATGTCCTTTTTTTTTTGACAAAGATTGAAATTATGTCCTTTATTTTCTTCGAGTGTCGGTTGTAAGTTGGAACTTTTCTACACTTTCCTTAGTATTCTGGATTCCTTCATGTTGCACAAGCTTCATCCGAGGATCAGTTTGCTGATGCATTTACTAAACCAGTTTTACGTTTTTTGTTTGCTGCTCTATTTAATTATCGGGATTAGATTTGGAGACTGATATGAATCTTATGATCGATAGTAAATTAGTGATGAAAAGTAGAGTTGGCGTCCACGTGACGTGTTACATCCCTCACCTTATGCGAGTCAGTGAATTATTGCATGAGAAGTGAAAGAACATTTACTTCATTGACTTTGTAGTTAATGAAAATGAACGAGTTACCGACAAAATATTTATTTCCACCAAAAGTTATTTATTGTCCATTACTTATTTTAGTTTTAAATTAAGTGTTTTTTTTTTCTTGATTTCCATATATATTAAATAAACATTAAAGTATACTACTATGTTGTACTACTTCAAATTAATAAAGTTATTTGAAAATGGTTATGTAGAATCTTTTTCACGTTCTTGTAAATGAATCGTATCTTTAATGTGAAACACTTGAAACTTTGCAAATACCTTAAATCTCTCCTTAAACACTCAAATCAATCAAAATATTCAACTCTGTGCGTTAAACTATGGATAGTCTTGCTCGTAGCCATATTTGGTCACACGTTCACCTAGAAAGAGCCTCGGATGTAAATGCCAATTTGAAGTGGACCTTTTTGATATAAACTACACAAATTGATCATGAAAAGCAAACAAAATAAGTATTAATTATAACGGAAAATGATGTTAAAAGCGTGAGGAAGAAGAAATCAAAAGGCTTGAGTTGAGAGTGAAGAGAGCAATGATGATACGCTTGACAACGAGATTGACCCACAAACGTATTTGCCTTTTTTACATGAATCATAGAACTTCTTCATGTTTCCGGCAAAATCATTTCTACACTCACACGCATTATATTCTCACTTCCTCGTATTCGAGAAAAGTATACATATATACGTTTACCAGCCCTGACTCAATAATATAATAGGCCATGTGACCAGCCTAATTTGTTTTGAAATTTGCATAACACTTGTGTTGTTTTCATATATTCATGCATTTTTTACAATTTTTTTTTTCAGAAATGTTGGGTCCCAAAATATACAGAAAAACTGATGAAAATTGCTTGGGCCTGTTATGGAACCCATGTCACATAATCTTCAATGTCCTCAAGAATTGCAATGTTATTCATAAGATTATCTGATTATGAATTCCATCTATGTCACAAGATTGCAATTTTTATCTATAAAATTAAAGACCAAACACGATTTACACAGACAAGGATGGAATTAGACAAAGACACGAGTGTGTATTGTCTTGTCTAAATCCAAACAATAAAAAAAACAAAAACGCTTAATCAGATTCAAAATCAGCAAACAGAGGCAGGACGACAGGACAACGACCCATCAGACCCATCATCTGCAACGCCAAAACTACATCATCTTCATCTTTACACATTTCCTCCTTCTTTGCGACTTCAACCCCGAATCTAGTCATCTCCTCCGTCGATTTCGAAGCTCCCGCCCACATCACCGGAATGACCCCACGGTAAACCAAACAACGACTCGCCACATGAGCCGCTGCTTCAGGGTCAACCACCGACACAATAGGAATGCTCGGCCTGTACTTGGCCACAAGCTCCGCCTCGTATCCACTCTTGGTTACGACGACGATTGCCTTCGCTTGAAACGTGCGAATCATCGTCCTAACCAATGAAATGGCTGTGCTCTCGATTTGGGTTAACAGTTTTGGAACGGTTCTTAAGATTTGCTTCTGCAGTGCTTCGTAATCCACTGAATTTTCCGCCTCTTTGCAGATCCTTGATATTGTTTGCACGGTGCTCTCAGGGTCAGCTCCGGCCTCTGTTACGCCGCTGAGCATGACGCAGTCGGTTCCGTCGTGGACAGCGTTAGTAACGTCATCGGTGGCCGCGTTAGTAACGTCGTCGGTGGCTTGAGGAGGAGATGTGGCCATCGGTTCAAGCGTGTGTGTCATCTGTATCGCTGTGACGATTGCTTTCTCGAGTGCATTAGCCTTCCTGATCATCCGTTTCTGAGCTCTATCTATCTCCAAGGTCGACATTTCCATTCCAAGATTGCCTCTAGCCACCATTAGGGCATCGGTTTTCTTCAAAATTTCATGTACATTCGCGTAACCTTCTTGAGTCTCAATCTGTTAGGTCATTATTTATCATCAAAATATTATTCAAATTTCATTTTTAAAAAGATGAAAAAGTGTTCTGTTTTTACTTTTTGCACTCACCTTTGACATAAGCATGATGCTCCTTGCGTGCCTTCCAAGCAACTTCCTGATATAGACTAGATCAGATCCTCTACGAACAGAGGAAAGAGCAATGATATCGACCTTATTCGGAACTCCCCATTGAAGAATGTCCTCTTTATCTTTCTCTGTAAGTGTTGTTGGAAGATCAATTACAATCTCCGTAGGGATCTTTACATTCTCTCTTTCTCCAAGAACCGTAGAGTTCTCGCATCGGAAGCGAACAAGACCTTGATTCTTGTCACAGGACAAGACAGTTAAAGGGATCACGTCACCAGGGTTGAGATCCTTTGCAAGTTTCTTGTAGCTCATGAAGATAATGTTTGAGTCTCGTTTTTCTTCTTTGAGCAAACCAGTTTGTATCTCAGGACCCTATAAAAACCAAATTAAACCAATTGTTAAATTTAAATCTTCCAACAAATCTCAGAAGTAATAATCCATATGGTAATTTTCATAAAATCTGAGAGATGATACCTTTGTGTCGAGCATGACGGCGCAAAGAATACCAGTGTTGTGCATGGCGGTTCTGAGATTATCGAGAGTTTCTTGATGGTCTGCGTGAGAGCCGTGAGAGAAATTGAACCGGGCTACGTTCATACCGGCTTTGAGAAGCTTCTCGATTGTCTCAACAAATCTAGACGCCGGTCCAAGTGTCCACACGATCTTAGTCTTTGACGCTCCTTTCTTTGTTACTCCACCAACTTGTTTCTCCATTGTGAAAAGAGTCCCTAAACAGCGCAAAGAGAAATGACAAATAAGCCAAGGTGAGAATTGTTTGTGTTTGTGAAAGGTAAGCTACATATATATCTACGAACTAGAATATCTCAACGAGGACATAAGCGTTCTTTCGCCAGTATAACAATGACGGATGGTGAAGTGGCAGAAAATGAATCTGCCTTGTCCGACAAATAACGACCTTAAATTTTGCTCTAGGAAGGGGAAATGTGTACACACTAGCCACACGACCAAAGCAAAAAAAAATAAAAATGAGATGGGCTTCGGGAAAAATGATTTAGGCGATGTATTTAGTTAGAGTTTTATATTAGTAAAATCCATAGTTATTAATTGTAAAACTTTTAATCTTTGTTCAAGATCTCTTGTTATTTAAAAAGTTTAGGTATTATTGATCCTTTACTTCTATTCAAATTTAATGTTTATCCAGATATGAATTCTTTACATTTTAATTCATGGAACATAACTTTTTAAAATATCATAGTTATCCATGAAAATCTTGAAATTTATTAGAAAGAATAAAAATAGTATGTTGAATTACGGGTGATTATTCTTGAAATATAAATTAATATTTTTCAAAACTTAAAAATTAGACATTGTAAAAAAAAATCTAATTTGATGACATAAAATTGGTCAATTAATATTTTTAATCAACAATCACCATAAATATTGATACATATATTCAACTAAAAAAATCTTATAAAAAATTAATCTTATCTCAAAATTAAAATAGTTTATATTTCGAAATCTTTTAGAAAATCATAAATAAATTACTTATAATAGAAATTTTAGACAAGAAAAAAGTAACCATAAATCTTAAATAATTAATGATAATATATGTAAATATTTGATAAGAACATAATGCTTTATATCATGTATCATTGCATTGTATATGATTTAGAAGATTATGTTAAGTTTTAAATACATTGTTCGCTGTCTTTTGTTCTTTTTTCTTTGCATTATTGTTCGCTGTCTTTTGTTCTTTGCATTAAAACACCCGTAGTGTGAACTTCGAATATATGGCTGAAAGGGACTGATATGAGTTTATTCTCTTTAGCTAGTGGGTTTTAAATATTTCAAAAAAGCTAGTGGGTTAAATATGAGTTAAGTATGTGAATAATGTGATTAAATTAAAGTTATTTAACTTTAAATTGTGAAAAATTCAACCCCAAATGCAATGCATATATACACTTATATGAACTACGGATATATACACTCTTAAACGTAAAATTTCACTTACAAATAATAGATTGGTCAATTATATAGCCAACTACAATCAAGGATATGTGAATAATGTGGTGTCATGGTGTGCATGTTTGTCAAATATGAGAAGGCAATAAAGCTTTGAAAAAATAGCCCATTTTTCCTTTGATAATAATTTGTTGAAGTATAGAGTCAACATTACAATTGCTTTCAGTACGAATGATGCATTGGTGAATTTCTTTTGTATGACTCTATACTTCAACAATTGCTTTGAGTACGAATGATGCATTGGTTAATTTGTACTTCGTTATATAGATTTCTTTTTATGAGTTTTTTGATATGCCATCATCCAGAATTGGGTTTTCTTAAAACATTTTATGGAAATTCCGTTACATATCAAAGTTAATCTATCTCTTAGGTCTTCTCAAACTTTCTTATAAGAAATATATAATTAGCTAGATACACAATTTATTTGATCAATAGAAAATCTGGTATCTTTACTTGGTTTTGTGATTTATCTCATCAAACACCGAAAGAAAAAAATTATTGCTACCAACAAATGTCGCATTCATCTATGGTTCTCAAAAGTCAAAAGAAGATGTAAGTTGTAACAAACCAAAAGTGCATCGGACTTAAATTAGAAACTTCTCAAAACCAAAAATTATTAGAGTTAGAAAGCTGTAAAACATATTTTCTTCAGCTTCTCTTCTTTTCGTGCTTACCATTTTTATCTGCAAAATTCAAAAAAAAGATTCTAAAACTTCACATAAAGAATTAGAAGACAAGTTGTTAACAGATGGTGGAACAATAATTACATTCACTGACCGATTGAAACTTCTTGCATTATCAAACTTATATTGAGATTTTATCATTTTAACATTCGTATGGAGAATTCATTACATATCCAAGTCTAAATATCTCTTAGGTCTCCTAAAAGTTTCTCAAAAGAAAGATATACAATAAGTCCGTTAGATACACAATGTATATGAACAAATAGAAAATTTTGGTATTTGTACTTGGGTTTGTGATTTATCTCATCATAAATTGGAATAAGAAAATCATTAATGCTACCACCAAATCTCGTTTAATTCATCTATGATTCTCAAAGTCAAAAGAATATGTAACAAACCAAATGTACAACATCAGACTTGAATTAGATAAACTTCACATGACCAAAACTTGTCAAGGTTAAAAAAGGCAAACTTCACCCGAGCCGATTCTTTGGCCAAGACAGCTCTTGCGTTGTTTGTAACGCAAAACCAGTGAACGCGTTTTTAATAAGATGATGTTCAAAAAAAAAAGAATATAATAACATATTCCCTATTTACTTCTTTAAGATGTAAAACATGTTTTCTTCAAATTTTCTCTTCTTCTCCTGCTTACCATTTTTATCTGCAAAAATTCAAACAAAGATTCAATAATTTCACATGAAGAATCAGAAGATAAGGTTTTTACAAATGGTGAAACAATAATTACAGTCACCGGCCAATTGAATGATACTTCTTGCATTATCAAAATTGCAATGTTTTTTTTTTAATATGCCATCATCCAGGATTAATTGATAAACTAAAACTTCTAATAAGATATATTTTGAGGTAAATGAGCATACACCCTTAGATTATAAACCCCATAAGATTTTGGTCAAATTGTTTTTTTTTAAATCCCATAAGACACAGCTTAAGCTTACACAATCGATTAAACTGAACGAAACCCACGGCTTTTACCAGGGTTCATCTAAAAAAAATTGAAAAGCAAGTCCCCAAAATGGAACTTGTCTCGAGAGGTAGAAAACTAAAAAAGCAGATAGGAAAGATAAAGAGACAAACGAGTTGAAAATTACAGTCTGTGACTGTGACATCTAATTTATTTCTGCGCACTCACACACACACACACATACACACACACACACACACACACACACACACACACACACACACACACACACAAACAAACAAAAACAATACGAACAAAAGAAAATATAATCGTCTAATTTTCATCTCGGATTAATATAAAGTGTGTTACAGAGTCCCTTACCTTCCTTCTTCCACAAGTAGTACAATCTCATTTCTTGCCCCCAAAAAAAATCTTCAAGCTTCTCTCTCTTTCTCTCTCTCATAACACACACACACATTCTTATATTGAGATTTTAACATTCGTATGGAGAATTCATTACATATCAAAGTCTAAATATCTCTTAGGTCTTCTAAAAGTTTCTCAAAAGAAAGATATATAATAAGTCCGTTAGATACAGAATTTATTTGAACAAATAGAAAATTTTGTTATTTGTACTTGGTTTTGTGATTTTTCTCATCAGAAAATGGAACAAGAAAATCATTGCTACCAACAAATCTCGTTTCATTCATCTATGATTCTCAAAGTCAAAAGAATATGTAACAAACCAAATGTACATCAGACTTGAATTAGATAAACTCCTCATGACCAAAACTTATCAAGGTTAAAAAAGGCAAAAGAATATAATAACATATTTACTTCTTTAAGATGTAAAACATATTTTCTTCAAATTTTCTCTTCTTCTCCTGCTTACCATTTTTATCTGCAAAAATTCAATAATTTCACATAAAAGTCAGAAGACAAGGTTTTTACAAATGGTGGAACAATAATTACATTCACCGCCCAATTGAATGATACTTCTTGCATTATCAAAATTGCAATGAGTTTTTTGTTTAATATGCCATCATCCAGGATTAATTGATAAACTAAAACTTCTAATATAATATATTTTGAGGTAAATGAATCTAAACCCTTAGATTATAAACCCCATAAGATTTTGGTCCAAAAAAAAAAACTTATAAGACACAGCTTAAGCTTACACAATCGATTAAACTGAACGAAACCCACGGCTTTTGCCAGGGTTCATCTAAAAAAAATTGGAAAGCAAGTCCCCCAAATGGAACTTGTCTCGAGAGGTAGAAAACTAAAAAAGCAGATAGGAAAGATAAAGAGACAAACGAGTTGAAAATTACAGTCTGTGACTGTGACATCTAATTTATTTCTGCGCACTCACACATACACAAGACACAAAAATAAACAAAAACAATAAGAAAAAAGAAAGAAATAAATAATATAATCGTCTAATTTTCATCTCGGATCAATTATAAAAGTGTGTTACAGAGTCCTTACTTTCCTTCTTCCACAAGTAGCACAATCTCATTTCTTGCCCCCAAAAAAAAACCTTCAAGCTTTCTCTCTCTTTCTCTCTCACATAACACACATTCTTGCGCCAGAGATTTTTCAAGAGTCTTCCGTTCTATTTACTGCTCCCTCTCTTCAATGGCAGACCAGAGAGATTAACACCCACATTCTCCCGCCGGTACGTCACTTAATTATCTCCTACTGTTATTGTTCAATTCCCAGTCGACAACTTTTAGTATATATATATATATACGTGATCTTCTTGATTTCCATGCAGAAGGATCAACTCGTCTCCCGAAGAGAAGTTCTGTAGAAAAACACAGCACAGAAACTCCTTACGGTTCAAAGTCCAAAAATCATCCTCTCGGTACGTCTCAAAACCAGAAACTACTTACGGTTCTGTTCAACTGAAATTGAACAGCCAAAATGGATATTGTCTTTTTTTTCTTTTTGTCATTGTGATGAAAAATGATGTGATCTTGAATCTCTTACAACTCGTTATGCAGAAGATCCAACGAAGAGACAAATGGCTGAAAAATCTCTGCATGGCTCTAACAGAGCAGCCGATTCCAAGTCAAAGTCAGATGAAGCTTTTGACTCTGTTCTCCTTGCTTTCAAAGGGGAAACCTCGACAATGTTAAACGTAACACTTTCTCCTTTATTCGTTTCTTGTCATTAAACAATTTTTTTCTTCTTCTTTGATTTCATTCGGTTCCTAAGGCTTGTGTTGGATTTTTCTTCTCTTTTTCAGAAAAGGACTCTGTTCATCGAAAGCCTTATGAAGGAGTGGAACATTTCTCAAAAAACTCACATCTCTTCTGATGACGATAACATCCAGAAAAGTCCTATTCCCAAACACCAAAGGTGTATCCTTTGATCAAAAGTATTTGAATTTTGAAGATTTGATTGATCTCTGTTGTCATGTTTTCAGCTCTGCCAAGTTTCAAGGTGTATTGCCTTCTTCCATTGCAAATACAATATTTCAAGGGGATACTGATGATGATGATATAAGCAGCTCTTCATTTGACTCACACATGGGAGATATTATTAGCAAGCAAGATTTACTAATGGTAGTTTTCTTTTCTCTAATCTATATTTTTAAATATTAATGTAGCTCTGATCTAATATTAATTGTCTTGTGCTTTTTACAGGTCTGTTTACTTCGTATTGCTTGCTTTTCTGAAAAGTCATTGGCTAGAGAACTGTCTGTCATAACCGGTGAACTGGAAGATCTTGGTGTAAGTCTTTTGCATAATCTCAATTATAAATTCTCAACATCGGTTTCATTATGTAAAGAAAATATTGTTCTTTTTCTTTTTCCCGTAAAATCCTGTTAAATGGTAGTATTATTGTATCAACCACTACAGATATTCTCTCAACCGATGTCAGATTTCGCTTCCCAGTCACCTGCAGACTTCAAGAGAATTTTTAAAAATGAATTTGAACTACAAATGGTGAGTATCTTTTGGCACACTTAATGACTATTATTTATCTATTTACATCATCTGATTCTGATTGATGTTCTCCTTAGTTCTCAACCAATGTTCCTCAGTTCTGGAAGACGCTTTCTGAAAAGTCACTCCTAAACTCGCGGTACCTCGATGATTTTGACGAGCTGGAAACAATTGGTATAATATCCATTGTGCTTTTCTTGATCACCTTTTAGTTTCAAATGTGTATATATATACGATGTGAACTTATGAGACACTACTCTCAAGTTATTTAGTTTCAAACTTTCGTTGCTAAAGTTATGTTCACTTTCTCAAAATTTTATTTGTTCTCCAGTGTTTCCTTCTTGCTCTGTGTTGAAACTCTTTGTGTGGCAGGTAAAGGTGCTTTTGGTCGCGTTACGCTGTGCAAAAATAAACTGGATGGAAGACTATATGCAGTGAAGTTAATTAAACTGAAGCACGCAGATTTACCTGTCGGCCAGATATCTTTGTAAGGGAGTATATATATGCCGCAAACCAGACTTTGCACACTTTGTTTTTCTTGCAACTATGTATGCCGCAAACCAGACTTTATGGCCTTGGCTTTAAAACTCTATAGTATAGGCTGTTATTGACGTTGCATTTAGTGAGCATATCATCTCGGATCGATGCTTTAGAGTATGATGATACTAAAACTGTTTCTGCATCTGCTTGTAGTAAGGTACTCAGAGAAGTAACAACACTTTCCCGCTTGCATCATCAGCATGTTGTACGTTACTATCAGGTAAAGTTCATTTCTGCTCTTTTTAACTTTCTTTCTACTCATCAATATTGAATACCAACCATGTGTACCTATGTGGTACGTATTGTTATTTCTATCAGAGTCCTTATTCACCACAATGTTCAGTCCCATCATCTGTATATGGAATATATTCTGTTTGTTAACGATTCTATTTTTCATTAAAATAGGCCTGGGAAGAATCAGGATTTGCTGTTTCGGGATCAAAAACTGGAGGGAGTTCAACGTCCAGCTGCTCAGGAACTGCTGATGACGGTTTAGAAGCTAGAGGTATTAAAAAAACTGGGATTCCTGCGCAGGACAGTACGCATGTGCCTTCGTATCTATTAATTCAAATGGAACATTGTACCAGGTAAATGGGTTATGTAAGTTATTTATAGCTAATAATGTTGTTATTTTCTGTAGTATAAGCTTTTGTTCCTATCTTGTCTTTTTCTTCTTACTTTTGATGTTCATATTGTGTTCAAGGACTCTCCGCCACTATCTTGATGATGGTGTCTTTGACAAAGATTTCGCATGGCGCACAATTCGCCAAATTGTGGATGGCTTAGCTTATATCCATGGGAAAAAAATCATCCATCGGGATCTTAAACCTGACAATATCTTTCTTGACTCTCGGAATAATGTCAAAATTGGCGATTTTGGCTTTGGTATGTTTCCCCATTTTATGATATTCTCTACCTTAATTTCTTGGTATATACGCAACTAAGGCATGCAAGATTTTTGTGTTATACTATCCAAAAGTTCTGAGGGTATTGTATTGTGATTATCATCAGCTAAGTCCACCAAGGTTGATCACGATGAGGGTTTCTCTATGGATGTGGCTGGAAGCGGAGCCAGAAATTCTCAAATAGGCGGTACTAGATTCTACAGCGCACCAGAAATTGAGCAACCTGGGCGTAAGATTGATGAAAAGGTTAGTAGATGTTGGTATCTCAACTGAGCTTCATTCATGAAATGTTTGTTTAATTAAGTAATTTCTTATGCTTTCTTCTTATTGATGTGTTTCTAAATTATGTTTTTGAATTACATGCAGGCTGACATGTATAGCCTAGGGGTTGTGATATTCGAACTTTATCACCCTTTCAGTACCGAAGCGGAGAGACGCTCAGTTTTAAAAGCTCTGACAACTGAAAAGAAGCTACCTTCCAAATGGGAATCTGAGTATCGTGGTAAGGCTTCTCTAGTGCGGCGTTTGCTGTCTACACGACCAGCTGATCGCCCCTCTGCCGCAGAATTTCTCACACTCTTTGAGTCATCACAGAGTGAGTTCTCTACTGCTATATGTTTAGGTCTTTGGCTCATAACTTATACAATAAGTTGGATTTTATGTTACTAGTGTGTGTGTTCTCGTTTATCTGATGACATATGTTGATTAATTTCTCGAATAACATTTTCCTTTCTTTTTCCTTGAGGTCAGAAGGAGAAAAGCTGAAGTGAAGGAGTGTTACACTCGAAGAATAAAAGAGAGATTAGATTGGAAGATTAAAGAGACATTAGTTGAAGAATAAAGGAAGATTAGTAGACTTTTCTGAGCTTGCAGCTAGCTTTTACTAAGTTATACTTAAATTGTTACGTTGATTGTTCATACTATCTTGCTTTTATAACCTGTGGTAATCCACCACAAATTAATTAAATCAGAAGACGGAATGGTAAAGATCCTCTTAAAGGTCAAATTGTTCCAACAAGCTGCAACGTTTCTTCACAAAAAAAAAAAAATCATGAGACATACTTAGCTTGAGTCAGAACCCTTTATTGCAAAATGTTATTCGTCACATAATCAATGCTCATAAGATTATGAATTGTGTCTACCTCATTAGATTGCAATTTTATCTAAAATTAATGCCCAATAGACCAAACAAGATTTTCACAGACATGGATGAATTAGACAAGGACACGAGTGTATTGTCTAAATCCAAACAAAAAAAAAAGAAACAAAAATAAACGCCTAATCAGTGCTTTCTAAAGCCTAATCATAAACCATCAGAGGAACGGTGATAGGAGCAGGACCACCACTCATAAGCAACGCCAAACCTAAATCTCCAGCCTTGCAGATTCCCTCCTTCTTTGCGAATTCGATCCCGAACAGAGTCTTGTCATGCACCGAATACAAATCTCCTGCCCCCACCACTGGAATGATCCCACAGTAAAGCAAACCACGACTCGCCACACGAGCAGCTGATTCAGGAAGCGACAGGTCAACCACCGACAGGATAGGAACGCTCGGCCTGTACTTGGCCACAAGCTCCGCCTTGTTTCCACTCTTGGTTACGACCACGACTGCTTTCGCATCTGCCAAGCGAATGGTCGATCCAACGAGGGAAGCAGCCATACTCTCGAATGGGGGTAACCCTTTTGGAACGGCGGCAAAGATTTTCATTTTCTTATGCACAGCTTTGTAATCGATGGAGTTTTCCGCCTCTTTGCAGATCCTTGACATTGTTTGCACGGTGGTCTCAGGGTCAGCTCCGACGTCGGCTGTTACGCCGCTGAGCATGACGCAATCGGTGAGGTTGCGGACAGCTTTTGTAAGCTCTTCTTCGACCGGTATGATTCCTTTTACGAGTGGATCCGAAGTAGAAGCTAGGGCTGCAGCGTTAGTTACATTAGTAACGTCGTCGTAGGTGGCTTCGGCTCTAGCCGGAGGAGGAGGTGTGGTCATTGACATTGACTCAAGCGTCGTCTGTGGCATCTGTATCGCTGTGACGATTGGTTTCGCGTGCTGCATAGCCTTCCTGATCATCCTTCTCTGAGCGCTGTCTATCTTCTCAGTCGACATTTCCATTCCCAAACTGCCTCTAACCACCATTAGACCATCACTTTTATTCAGAATCCCACCTACATTCGCGTATCCTTCTTCAGTCTCAATCTGTTAAGTCATTAATATTCATCAAAATATATATAACCAAGAGTTCAGATTTCACTTAGAGAAGAACAAAGAAAAAAGTGTTCTGTTTTTACTTTCTTTTTTCACTCACCTTTGACATAAGCATGATGCTCTTTGCGTGCTTTCCAAGCAACTTCCTGACGGGTTTTAGATCAGATCCACTACGAACAGAGGAAAGAGCAATGATATCGATCTTATTCGGAACTCCCCATTGAAGAATATCCTCTTTATCTTTCTCTGTAAGTTTTGTCGAGGGTTCAGGTTCAACTACAATCTCTGCAGGGATCTTTACATTCTCTCTTTCTCCAAGAACCTTAGAGTTCTCGCATCGGAAGCGAACAAGACCTAGATTCTTGTCACAGGACAAGACACTTAGAGAGATCATGTCACCAGGCTTGAGATCCTTTGCAAGTTTCTTGTAGCTCATGGAGATAATGTTGTCTTTTTTTATCGGTTTTTCTTCTTTGAGGAAACCAGTTCGTATCTCAGGACCCTATAAAAACCAAACTAAACCAATTGTTAAATTTAAATCCTCCATCAAACTCTTAAAAAATATAAGAAACGATACCTTTGTGTCGAGCATGACGGCGCAAAGAATACCAGTGTTGTGCATGGCGGTTGTGAGATTATCGAGAGTTTCTTGATGCTCTGCGTGAGAGCCATGAGAGAAATTGAACCGGGCTACGTTCATACCGGCTTTGAGAAGCTTCTCGATCATCTCAACAGATCTAGACGATGGTCCAAGTGTCCACACGATCTTAGTCTTTGACGCTCCTTTCTTTGTAACTCCACCAACTTGTTTCTCCATTGTGAAAAACTATACCTAATTAAACAGCGCAGAGAGAATATAAGTGTTTGTGTTCGTGAAAGGTAAGCTACATATATATACGAGTTAAACACGCAATATCTCAACGAGGACAAAAGTGTCCTTTCGCCAGTATAACAAAAACGGATCTGCCTTGTTCTACAAGTAACTACCTTATTTTGCTCTAGATCCCGGTTTAACGGAGGCTGACGGTGTAGAACTGAAACGGGGTGGGCGAGTCGGGGATTGGACGGTGCAACGGCGGATCTCTGACGTGGTCGATTGCGTCTCCGGCGTGATGCAGCTGCTCCAGGACGTGGAGCGGAACGGTAGTGGCTGGTGAGGACGGCGTGGACGGACCTTCTCTCTCCACACAAACTCGAGAAGACGATCGTGAAAGAGAGGAGAAGAGAAGGGAAGGAGAGAGGAAGACGGAGGCGCGAGGTGGCAACGGCTTATTTAGTTATTTTATTATCTCTTTCGCGGCTAGGTTGGTTTTCACTTTTCAGGAAGGGGAAACGTGTTCACACTAGTGAAAAGAAAAGAAAAAAAAGAGTTGGGCTTGGGCCAAAATTATCTGGCAGATAAAACTTGAATTTTATATAGATTATGTTGTTATTGGTTGATAGATGTTTAAAATATTAGTAAAATTCATTGCTATTAATTGTAAGACTTATAAATTATACATTCAAGATTTCTTGTTATTTCAAAAGTTTAGTTATCATTATTTTCTAGTTCTACTTAAATTTAGTGTTATCGGGACATGGGTCTCGGTTTATATTAGTTGTCGTTTTTATAAAATATATCTGAAATGCATTTGGATGTGTTTTTGACTTAAATACATACATCTAAAAAATTTCTGAAAACGAAAACTAATATGAAACGGAGTGAGTATATTTTTACTCTTAAAACATAACTTTGAAAATATCATGGTTATCTATGACTATGAGATTCTTGGAATCTATTAGTATAAACAAAGCGTGAAGTCACAATGATCATTGCACCTTTTTCATGATTCATCATCAATATAATCAATATCTCATTCTTTTCTTTCTTTTGGTCCTTAATTAACGTTTTAATAAGATGTATCCCTTGTCCCTATGCAATACTATTTCAGGAGAATGATACCCAAAAGGGAACGACAAAGACAGTGGAAGTGGGTTTATTTCAATGTATGTGGAGAGCTCAATTGCAATTTTATCTAAAACTAAAGGCCAATAAACACGATTTACGATTTAGTTTTGGCGTCACTGCCTGGTGCTTTCTAAAGCCTAATCAAAAACCATGAGAGGCTTGGTGATAGGAGCGGAACCACCACTCATAAGCAACGCCAAAACTAAATCTCCAGGCTTGACGATTCCCTCCTTCTTTGCGAATTGGATCCCGAACAGAGCCTTGTCATGCACCGTATAGAAACCTCCTGCCCCCACCACTGGAATGATCCCACGGTAAAGCAAACCACGACTCGCGATACGAGCAAGTGAATCATGGAACGACAGGTCAAGCACCGCCAGAATTGGAACGCTCGGCCTGTACTTGGCCACAAGCTCCGCCTTGTTTCCACAATGGGTTACGACCACGACTGCTTTCGCCTCTGCCCAGAGAATGGTCGATCCAACGAGGGAAGCGGCCATACTCTCGAATGGGGGTAACCCTTTTGGAACGGTGTCATAATAGATTTTCATTCTCTTATGCACAGCTTTGTAATCGATGGAGTTTTCCGCCTCTTTGCAGATCCTTGACATTGTTTGCACGGTGGTCTCAGGGTCAGCTCCGACGTCGGCTGTTACGCCGCTGAGCATGACGCAATCGGTGAGCTTGCGGAAAGCCTTAGTAAGCTCTTCTTCGAGGGGATCCGGATTAGAAGCTAGGGCTTCAGCGTTAGTAACATTAGTAACGTCGTCTTCGTCGGTCGGAGGAGGAGGTGTGGTCAACGACATTGACTCAAGCGTCGTCTGTGGCATCTGTATCGCTGTGACGATTGGTTTCGCGTGCTTCATAGCCTTCCTGATCATCCTTCTCTGAGCTCTGTCTATCTTCTCAGTCGACATTTCCATTCCCAAACCGCCTCTAACCACCACTAGACCATCACTTTTCTTCAAAATCTCATCTACATTCGCGTATCCTTCTTCATTCTCAATCTGTCAAGTCATTAATATTCATCAAAAAAAAAAATATATATACATATATATATATAACCAAAGAGTTCAGAGAAAATAAAATGTTTTTACTTTATTTATCACTCACCTTTGGCATAACCAGCATGCTGTTTCGGCGCAATCCAAGCACCTTCCTGACCTCGTCTGGATCAGATCCTCTACGAGAGGAAAGAGCGATGATATTGATCTTATTCGGAACTCCCCATTTAAGAATATCCTCTTTGTCTTTCTCTGTAAGTGTCGGGAGATCAACTACAATCCCAGGGAGACTAACATTCTCTCTTTCTCCAAGAACACCAGAGTTGTCGCATCGGCAGCGGACAAGACCGAGATCCTTGTCACAGGACAACACAGTTAGAGAGATTGCGCCGTCAGAACAGAGAAGCACGTCACCGGGCTTGAGAACGCCTGCGAGTTTCTCGTAGCTCACGGAGATGATATCTGAGTCTCCTTCTATGGTGTAGTCAACAGAGATTGTAATCTCTTGACCTTGGATTACTTCTATCGGTTTTCCTTCCTTGAGGAAACCGGTTCGTATCTCAGGACCCTGCAAAAACCATTGTTAGATTTAAATATCCTCCAACAAGTCATAATTTTTGAAAAGAGATATTTATATATAAGAAAAATCATGTGTACATAAATAGGTATATATATATATACCTTTGTGTCGAGCATGACGGCGCAAAGAATACCAGTGTTGTGCATGGCGGTTGTGAGATTATCGAGAGTTTTCTTGATGCTCTGCGTGAGAGCCATGAGAGAAATTGAACCGGGCTACGTTCATACCGGCTTTGAGAAGCTTCTCGATCGTCTCAACAGATCTAGACGCCGGTCCAAGTGTCCACACGATCTTAGTCTTTGACGCTCCTTTCTTTGTTACTGTTACTCCACCACCAACTAGTTCCTCCATTGTGAAAAAAGTATACCTAGAAGAAGCGCAGAGAGAATATAAGTGTTTTGTGTTCGGTAACGGTAAGCTACATAAATATACGAGCTAAACACGCAATATCTCAACGAGGACATAGGTGTCCTTTCGCCAGTATAACAATGACAGAACAGTAAAAGGGGAAACGGATCTGCCTTGTTCTACAAGTAACTACCTTCAATTTTTCTCTAGATCCCGGTTTCACGGAGGTTGAAGAAGAAGATCGTGAAAGAGAGGAGAAGGGAAGAAGAGAGGAAGACGAAGGCGCAAGGTGGCGTGCAGCGGAGGTGCTAGGCGACGGCCTATTTCTCTCTCTCGCGGCTAGGTTAATTGGTTTTGAGGAAGGGGATATGTGTACACACCACCATTCACACGACAAAAGAAAGAAAAAGAAAAAAAGAGATGGGCTTGGGCCAAAATTATTATTAAGGGAAGGTTTCAATTTTGTATATATATTTGTTAGAAAACTAGTTGGTGATCATCTAAATACATTAGGGTTCACTCACGGTCACGAGTCAATACTATAGCTAATAGCTTTTCGTGTGCTACGTACAGTTTTGGGTTAACTAAGTATTAGGGATAAATATCCCACATCGGAAGTTGGAAGGGATCTCAAGTAGTATATAAGGGATGTGGGCCTCTCCACTCATTGCCAATTGATTTTGAGTTGGAAGCCCATATAACTTAACATGGTATCAGAGCCCCGATCCATACATTCCAACCCGATCCGACCCATAGTTGGTCCAATCATCGACCATGCCCAAAATTGGTGTTGGCGACCCAAGCCCGAACATACCGAGATCGAGGCTCAAAGAGCCATCGTCTCGAAGGGGCATATTAGGGATAAATATCCCACATCGGAAGTTGGAAGGGATCTCAAGTAGTATATAAGGGATGTGGGCCTCTCCACTCATTGCCAATTGGTTTTGAGTTAGAAGCCCATGTAACTTAACACTAAGGTCGTTGTTCGTAATAAACTTACAGTGATGTCTTCAAGCATATCTTCCACAACTCTGCAGAGCTGGAGAGAACGTTCTCCTTCTTCCTATACACTTAAGATCCAAAACTTTTCTCAGTTCCTGAAATCAACTCCCACCTCTGATGACAAATATCAATCCGGTCTTTTCTCCTCTGGTGGATACAAATGGTACGTATTGCGTATCATTTAGTGCCACAAGTCTTAAAATAAAATCAGCTTCATCCTCATGATTCATGAAAATAATCGATATTTTAATATTTTTCTCTTTTTGGCCCTTTTTTTATATAAAAATATGTATCATCATACCTTAGCCAATATTGTTACAGGAGAATGATCGTATACCCAAAAGGGAACGACAAGGACAGTGGAAACGGGTTTATTTCCATGTATCTGGAAATAGATCGCACAAGCCTCATGTCAACACCACCAAGCGAGGTGTTTGCAGATCTCCGATTTCTAGTCTATAACAAAAAGGAAAACAAGTACTTTACTATTCAAGGTAAGTATGTATGCGCATGTTGAACTACAGAGATGCCTTCTTTTGATTTATTATTTTGATCAATAATACGTGTGTATGCATATCAAGATGTGGAGTCGAAGCCGTTCAACACATTAAGAACGATATGGGGATTGCCACAAGTGCTTCAACTTGATACACTCAAAGACCCTGAAAATGGGTATATCTTTGAAGGAGATCAGTGTGAGTTTGGTGTTGATGTCATTGTTGCTCCACCCCCTACCAAATGGGAACAAATATTTTTTAATGAAAGACCCTCTAATGCCAAGTTCTCTTGGACTGTTAAGAACTTCTTTGAGGTGAAAGAGGACCCTCTCTCATCAAACATTTTTTCAATGGGAGGAAGGAATTGGTGAGTATGAAATTTTAATGTTTGATATGAAATGCAGACTCATGATGTGTGTGTGTGTGTGAATCATTTTGTAACATTTGCGTATTATTGTTATTTAGGGTTTTAAAGTTATATATTAAGGGCGAAACCAGAAGAGATGGTAAATGGTTATCCACTTTTCTGTTTCTAGCTGGTAGTGAGACAATGAAGGAAGATGAGAAGATTTATACGCGAGCTCATTTACGAGTACTTGACCCATTTGGAAACAATGACATCACCAAGGAACGTACGTCAGAAAACACTATTACATTATCATTTCTTGACTGTTTTTTGTTTAAAATTGTTAATGAACTGAGACTATTTTTACATATATATACTAAGATATTTCTTTGAAATCCTGCATCCTCTAATCATTGATTTTTTTTTTTTTTTTTTTTTTTTTTTTTTTTTTTTTTGCAGTTTTATGTTGGCACAACAATTCAAAATCAGGTTGGGGACGCCCTCATTTTATGTCTATAGCTGAACTTCGGGAGGCTTACTTGGACAAGGAGGGCACTTTGAGTGTCGAGATCGAACTTGAAGTTGTTTCCACCACCAATTTCTATCCCATCATCTAATTAAGCCCTGCTCTTAGAATATGAATTATCTACCATGCATATCTCCTTAGAATATGATTTGATATATTTATACTCTTTTTAATTATTAAAATGAATTAAATAATTTTCGTTTTATTATTGGTTATGATATTTGCGCCAAAATGTGAAACATATTCAGAAAACTAGTGCAATACTATTTCTATTTGGAAAAGTTGTGTCACTGTATCTTTGTTAAAAGTCCTTTAATTTTTATTGTATGGGATTCTGTTTCCATCAGTCTCATGAATGTTTTTTTTTTACCATAATTCGAGGATTGAATAAGGCCTTTCGGAAAAAGGTTTTGTTGAAACTTGAAACAGAGTTTGCGTTTACTCTGTTAAGGAAACATAGCATAAGGTAATTGACAACACTACATTTTCAAGCTGGTGTGTATACAATAATTAATAAAATATATTTTATTGATGTTATGGAAAGATAGTGAGAAGAATCGCGTGGAGATCGTAATTAGAGGTGTGAAATTAAATTTTAACACGTTCCATGTAGTAAAGAGTACTTGTAAAATAAATAAAGTCACGTGTTTCATCGAGTCTAGCTAGCTTTCCTCTCTCTAGTCTCTACTACTTCGACTGGTATAAATTGAAACCTCCTTTTGGTTAAATGAATCACAAAGAGAAGAAGAATCAAATTCGAAAGAGAGAATTAAGAGATCAGCAATGGAAAACTTAAGGTTGAGCACAGTTGTTTTTGCTGCGGTAGTTGTTTGTCTCTCCGTCGTCCTCCTATCTCCTATAGGTACGTAGAAAAATAAAAAATCTTATTCCCAATATTATCAAACATGTTTAATAAGATGTGTGTTTAATTTGTATGGATTGGACAGAAGTGGAGGGAAAGAGTGACTTTCTTACCAGAAGAAAAAAATGTGACTTCCCATTGGGTATTTGTTACCTTTGGCAAAGCAATAAAGTTTGCAATGATAGATGCTTGAGCGCCAAGAGCAGGCGTGGACATGAGTTATTTGATGGCCGCTGCCGTCCGAACGGGGCAACAATTTCTCTTGTGATGGATTGTTACTGCTGCTATTACGATGGTGTTACCGGTGCTGAAAAAGAAAGCATGTGATTCCAAAATTATGAAAACGACGTCATCAATTAACTTACTTGTGTGTGTGTGTGTGTGTGTGTGTGTGTGTGTGTGTGTGTGTGTGTGTGTGTGTGTGTGTGTGTGTGTGTGTGTGTCAGTGTGTGTGTGTATGTCTGTGGATGTTGCATGTTTATGATATCATCTGACATCTTCTTAATTTACATAATTTGCTTCTGTTTGTTTTGCGTTGATCAAGTTTCAAATTAAGTTGGATTTTGTTTTTCAAATTGAGGAAGAGACTCTGTTTGGTCTTTCAAAAACATACTTACTGTACACTTAACTAATGGGCATTTGTCTCTTCCTTTTTTCAAATCTTGTTTGGTCTTTGATGAAGGCTCTGTTTAAGTGTACAGTGAGTATGTTTTGAATGACTGATTAAACAAAGTCTTGTAATATAATATCACTGACTAAGTGACTTCTAATGGATGTTTGACAATAATGTGCATTATATCTTGCATTCTTTCTGCATTTACATTACACTTTCTAGTTACCTAGACGAAAAATATAACGAACTATCCAACTAGCGTTAATTGTTTTTAATATATTGCTTATTACATAGAAAATCGTCCAGCAATATTTAGGAAAAAGAAACATGAATTATTTTGAGTTGGCATTATTTGACCTAACACCTGAAAAACAGCAAAAGCAAGAGGTGTGGAAGTTGTTAAGTGGTTCTGCGATAACTTAAGCATAAACTAAAGAAGACCACGACAATTTAACCAACTCACTAACAAAAATTTATTCCTCCGTCCAATCGTATGAATACAGAACCATTTTGCATTCAGTTTCTTCCGAAACAAATATCTAAACACCTTTTTTTTGGAAATGTTTACACTGCAACATTAATTAGGTTAACATCCTAGTAAAAGGGTGTATTTTTATCTCAAAAAAAGAAAAGGAAAAGGAGGTATTAGTATAACAAACATAACAAGTATCCTAATAACAAACTTTCACATTTTACCCATAAAAGCATCCTAACAACAAGAGTGCCTTAGAAGTACAGTAAAAACGACTTTTTATTGAAAATTTGTAAAGATCACTCCTTTTTTTTCCGAGAGAGATAGTTGTTCTCTAGCACAACTCTTTTCTATTCTCTTTGAGCAACTTTTCCTAACTATGTCAATATGACATTAAAGTCATATCTAGAATTTTTTTTTTCCTGCATTTTAATTGAAAGATAACTCATATTGTTGACCATTATTTCTCCATGACTTGAGAATAATAGTATAGTTAAGTTTGACGTCAAGGAAAAAAAAAGAGAATATAAAGAATTATAGTAGGGTTTATATAAATATACTCCAATCATGTTTTGGACCAAAACACGAAGAAGAAGCCGATGTTGGTGTGCCGTCCACGACCCGCATGACCCTCCTTGACGTTGAACTTGTATATTAAAAGTAGATGGTTTCAAATAAAATACACTAATCAAATTATTATATTTTGTTATTATATGGTTTGTCTCGAGTCGAGACTCTCGACTAGTGTTTAGGTTGTATTCTTTCGTTATTACACTGTTACATACATGATAATATTAATATCTACTGGTAGAGTACCCGCACGTTTGTGCGGTGTGACGTTGTTGTTTTGTGTAGAAAATTTAAACCCTAAATCCGAACCCGACAAAAAACCCTAATCAAAAAATTTAAAAACCCAAACTTTTTTAATAGGTCTAAACATGAAAATCCGAAATCAAAAAAATCCCGAAAACCCTGACTGAACAAAAAAAATCTGGAAACTTTTTCACCCGGAACCCGACCCCAATACCTAATCAAAATTTTAAAATACTCAATTTTTTTAATATATCTAAACCCGAAAACCAGAAATCTAAAAAATCCGGAAAACCCTAAACTGAAAAAAAAAATTGAACCTAACCCGAACAGAAATTTTCAAAGAAACCCGAACAATTTCTATATCTCTATATATATCTCTATAAAATTATGTCTCAGATTTTCACCCAAACCCGAACTTGTCTATAAAAACCCGAAAATCCAAAAAGCATATTCTATTGATTTGGAATTATCGTTAGATTATGTTAAGTTTTTTTTTTGCAGATTTTTAAGAGATGGAAAACGGAAGTTTTCTAAACCATCGGTTTATTTTAAGTTATTATTCTTGTATCCAAACAATTTTTTCCATTTATTCTTCTATCCAAATAGATTTTTCTCTTATTCTTATATCCAAACAACTTTTGTTTCCATTTATTCTTCTATCCAAATAGATGTTTCTCTAATTCTTGTATCCAAACATTAGAATGTACTTCTCAATTAATAATATAAAGACTAGTAGAGGACCCGCGCAAATGCGCGGTGTGACGTTGTGATTGTGTGAAGAAAATCTAAATCCTAAATTCGAGCCCGATCCAAAAACCCTAACCAAAATTTTTAAAAACCCAAACCTTCTTAATATGGCTAAACCCGAAAACCCGAAATCCAAAAAATCCCGAAAACCCTGAATAAAAAAAAACTCGAAACTTTTTCACCCAAAACCCGAACGTGGCCTAAAAACCCTAATATATTTTTTAAAATACCCAAACTTTTTTAATATGTCTAAACCCGGAATCCCTGAACTAAATCTAAAAAACTCGAACCCAAACCGAACAAAATTTTTCAAAAAAATCCGAACAGAAATCCACAATTTGATTTAGATTAGACATATTTTTACTATTGGAAATTTTGCAAATATCATTAGATCATATTCTATTGATTTGGTATTATTGATAGATTATGTAAATTTTTCTTTTTTTCAGATTTTTTAAGAGTTGAAAAACGGAAGTTTTCTAAACCGTCGGTTTGTTTTAAGTTATTATTCTTGTATCCAAACAATTTTTTTCCATTTATTATTCTATCCAAATAGATGTTTCTCTTATTCTTATATCCAAACAATTTTTTTTCCATTTATTCTTCTATCCAAATAGATGTTTATCTTATTCTTGTATCCAAACATTAGAATGTACTTCTCAATTAATAATATAAGGATTTAGTCAACCAAGGCCTCGTGGCCCAGTGGTAAAGGAGTCACAGCGGTGACTTCCGCCACTTGGGTTCGAGTCCCCATAGCCACCCGGGCTGCTTTAAATGGTAAGAATACGCAGACTACCGTGGGCCTCGTGAAATTAGTCTTTGGGCCTAGAAAGCTTTTAGGATCCCCATTGTTATCAAAAAAAAATATCTATTTAGTCGATACAATAATAGTAAAACGTCGTTGGGCTCTAGCTCGTTCTCTAGATTAGCCAAGACCGATAAAAATGTAATCAATTTGCAAAGAAATATACATGTATCAAGGATATTATATCCTTTATGTGTTCTTGTTATGGACTTATGGTCCTGTGGTATTATAATCATAAATATTTTCAACCCGACTCAAACCATGCAACTAAAAGTGTAATTGCTAAACCTGAACCATATGTAAGTGAACTTTACATGATTAAAATATGTTTGGAATTTAACCGATATCTCTGTCTTTATTCGATTGGATATTAATTACGCCCATGTATGCCAAGTTCTTAAGATTTGTGCTATGCAATAAATCACTTTGGTCCTTTCTTATCTCAACGAACATAAATTTCATACGTTATCTTTTCATTTTTTTAATATAACTCGACAACGACAATGAGTCACAAGTGATTTTTAATAAAAAAAAAGATGAAGAAAAATGAGTCACAAATGATTGTTTATTTATTATATCATCTGATTTGAATGGTTCCACTAACATTTGAACTATTTTAAAAAATCGATAAAATAGTCGAGAAAGTCTCCTCTTATCATTTACATATATGAAACTTGTATTTTGGAAAGTCAATAAATAAAAAGATAACGACATCGCAGTCGCACTTTATGTTACCCGAAAAATACAAACTATTGTTTTTCTTGGCAACTCCACAAATTCAACTTGATGTGTATATAAAATTAAAAAATATTTAGATAATAGATTTTTTTATATAAAATTTCAGATAAATTATCTTAACTCGTTGATATTTATCTGAAATTTTATATAAAAAAAATCTATTATCTAAACATTTTTTACTAATAAATATCAACGAGTTAAGATCATCTGAGAATGTTCTCCATATTTAGCTATGTACCTCACGAAATATCAACCGTTAGATCAAAAACAATACTATCTCACAACACTAACATCTAACGGTTCAAAGATAAACAACACAACATAAAAATAAAAAACGCTGGACCCACACATGGGCCAGTTATATTTCCTTTAATGTATAAATGTAAAACGACTGCTCTGTGTAAACGGAATGAAGAAAAAAGCGGAGAGAGAGAGAGAGAGAGAGAGTCAATTCGATTTCTCGAAAAGTTTCAAATTTTTCTCTCAGATCATCTCATAAATTTGATTCCCCATTTCACATTCACCAGAAACAGTTTCTTTCCCGTGCTCAGAGCTCAATTTCCTCAAATTTCGACTCTTCTCAAATCGGGGAGAGAAAGAGAGTCAATTCAATTTCTTTCATTTCTGAAAAAAATTCAAACTTTTTCCTTTGAATTTGATTTTCCATTAATCATAAACAGCTTCTTTCCCGTGCTCAGAGCTCAGCTTCTTCGAATTTAGTCGAAATCTGAGTTTTTTTCTCGCCCTTGAGTATCTCTCTATGACCTTTCATGGCTTCTAATGATTAGTGATTCCTTTTCGAACTTACCCAGAGACAAAATCTCCAGCTTTCTCGGAAACAGCTAAAAAAGCTCTCTGCTTTATCTCTTCAAATCCCGAATTCTGCTGAATCTCATCTTCCACCATCGATGGGTATCTCAAAAGACAGGATCAAATTCAACGTTGGTGGACGAATCTTCGAAACGACATCGACGACTCTCGCAAACGCAGGTCGCGATTCCTTCTTCGGCGCATTCTTCGACGACGAATGGAACCTCTCTCCTCCGTCCTCTCCCGGAGAATACCATTTCATCGACAGAAACCCAGATTGCTTCGCCGTCCTCCTCGATCTCCTCCGCACCGGAGACCTCAACGTCCCAACAAACATCCCAGATCGTCTCCTCCACAGAGAAGCCTCCTTCTACGGCCTACTCGACCACGTACGCACCGCGAAATGGGGCCCGTTCGACGGAAACCGCCTCCGCCTATCCGATTCCGTCAAAGGAATCGCTCCGGGTGACGGAACCGCCGTCAGAGCAGGTCCCGACGGCGGCTGCTGCGTCGCGCACGGGAGCGTCGTCCACGTGTTCGATTGGATGCTCGAGGAGCATTACCCGATCAATCTCGATTACCAGAGAGTAAACGACGTCGGATGGATCGATTCGGAGAACATAGTCCTCTCTGCTTGTGAGAAATTAGGGAGAGGAGACGGAGGAATGGGACTTTTCAGCTCGTCTTCCGGCGATCTCCGGTATAAGTTTCAAGTCTCTCATGAGAATCAAGTCAAGAGTTACACAGCAGGAGCTTTGAGCTTTAATCAAGACTATAAGATCTTCTCTAGCTGCAAAGGAAGAAGCAATGAGTATGGAATCGGAGTTTGGGATCAGATAACCGGAAAGCAAACCGATTTCTTCTACGAGAGTACCGGTTGGTCGTTAGGTGATGCTGATAAGCTTCAGTGGTTGAATGGTAAGAATTGTCTTCTTGTGGCGACTCTGTTTCCGAGGAAGGACAATTGTTACATTAGCTTGTTGGATTTTAGAGACAAGAACATGGTTTGGTCGTGGTCGGATATTGGTTCTCCTATGGCTATAGATGAGAAGAGAGTGAGAGATGCTATTGCTATGGAAGATGGTAGTTCGATCTGTGTGGTGAATGAGTTTGAGGATTTAGGGTTTATTGATCTGAGAATGTATGGAGGGAGTGTGAGGTGGAGCTCGAGGAGTAGGTTGATGAAGAGCAAGATGCCTGATGAGCCTTGTTACCCGAAGCTTGCGTTGCACGGAGGACAGCTTTTCTCTTCGATGAATGATTCGATATCTGTGTTTTGTGGACCGGATTGGGTTTTGACGTCTAGGTTGAGGAGAAGCTATGGTGGATCGATATGTGATTTCTCTATTGGTGGGGATAGGCTTTTCGCGTTGCATAGTGAAGAGAATGTGTTTGATGTGTGGGAGACTCCTCCTCCTCCGGTCATCTGATGAGACTCTTGTTGATGCTCTGCTCTGTTCTTGTTTTTTTCGTTTGTGTGTTTTCTTTTGTGTTTTAGAGTTTAACTACAGAGAAATAGGAATAGAGAAAGACAACTATAGCAATAGAGAAGAATGAGAAGAAAAAATGTGGTTTTAGACTGATCTTTAGTTTTTTTCTATACAAAAAGTGTTGCTTCTTGTGACCTTGTGACTAAGAAATGATACAGATTTATTCAGCTTATGGCTCTTTTACTTGAGTCAGAGTTGTGTTTCAGTTTGTTCTTTATTTTCAGTTTGCCTTTTATCTAAACTTACAAGAGCATCACCAAAATCTCAACCTCACTCTCTTTAAGGTTTTCATTTGAAGATTATTTCCCTTTGTTAGGACTTAGGGGACATGTGAGTGGTTGCAACTGCTACTGTGACTGTCTTTTGGGGCAGTTAAGGTTTGCATCTTCATTTCACTTTCTTTAAAGATGTCTCCAAGAATATAACTTTTGTTTTGGAAGGGAATTTTGTTTCTCTGTTTTATCCTTTTGACCAATACTTTTCTTTTTGGAAATTTTGTGGCACTAGAACAGTAGACAAGAAGCTCTCATCTTCAAAGAATCTAATTCACTTATTTTCATCCCTTTGCAAAATCACTCTCTACCCTCTTTGATCACAGAAGGTGTAATCAGGCATTACTTTAAATCAGAATGTCAACATTACCACACAGCAAAAGCAACTTACAATGTCTTTAGAACGTCAGAGGTTGTTCTGGTCGTCTAAGCACGATACATATCGAGTCTCACAACTTTTCTCCTTTGATCAACACTTCCTCGCAAAATGGTATGACAATCTTAGCCAGCAAAGGAGATAACTAGATATGCTATTGCAAAACCAATCTCTACGACTCTACACTCTCTGATTACAAGCTGTTTAGTTTCTAAGAAAACTATATCTGAACAAAGAAAACTTTTCTTAACCACTCAGAGAAAAAGAAAACATAAACACAACTGAATACAATACAGTACACAACATTATTCTCTTGTCTGCATATAACAAAGCATTCATTAACAATACATATTCTGCAAGCCTTATAAGTATGTTTTAACAGAGACAAACAATAGATTATAAAAAACAATATGACATTATATAGGCCTCAGATTCAGGCTTTTAAGTGGCTTGCTTGCAGAGTTTGTTGAGAACACCATAAACGCTTCAACGTCTGTATGTTCTTCTGGCTTTAAAGAACCTCTCTCTGATTGAGATTAACTCTTTTGTGGCTTCACTTGTTGCCAACCGGTTCGTCGGAGATTCTTCACAACACCTAAGTCCCATCTCCAAAAGCAGTCTCAAGCACTGAGCAATAGGGAAACCGACTCTGAGACCGGTGTGAAGAATCGAGTTGTCTGCAATATCCAACACTCGCTCTGGCAATGCCGACTTGGTGTAGCTGTTTAGTGTAAGATCTCCTCCAAATAACTCATTGGTTGGTCTTTTTCCAGTGAACATTTCCAAAAGGAGAACCCCAAAGCTATACACATCACCATGTATTGATGGTTGCCCTCCCATTCCATATTCTGCACCACATTCACAGAAACAAGATTGTAATAAAAGAAAGAATCTACTAGTTTTCTTCATAGAACATTGCATATGTGTGATAGTTTTACCTGGTGCAGCATAGCCAATGGTTCCTCTGACGCCACCTGAGCTTAGTTGGTTGAGAAAAGACTCTTTGTCGAATTTGAGGAGAAGCCGAGCCAGACCAAAGTCGCTAACATGGGCAGTTAGGTCATCGTCTAAGAGGACGTTGCTTGGCTTAAGATCGCAATGAGCTATAGGATCATGACAATGAACATGCAGATAGTCCAGGACAGAAGCCACATCTATTGCAATGTTGAGTCTTTCAAAAAGAGTTAAAGTTCTTGAGGGCCTATGAATCTCTTCAACTTCCTCCGGGTGAAGCCAAACATCCAAGCTTCCATTAGGCATGAACTCGTAGATGAGAGCTCTGAATTCATTTCCTTGGAAATCAGTACTCGAGCAAGCCGTCAATAGCTTCACAAGATTACGATGCCTTATGTCCTTCAAGGATTCACATTCTGCCATAAAGCTCCTCATGGCTCCACGTCTCTGCATGTTTAGAACTTTCACTGCAACACCTTGTTCTCTGCTGGTAATAACGCTTTAAACACAGTACCAAAACTGCCTGTTCCAATCAAATTGCTCGAAGAGAAGCCATCTGTTGCATTTCGAAGATCTCCATAACTTATCCTCTCATGTAAGACCTCCAAAGTAGAAGGAGCTTGATCATTGGCCTGCTGGTTCTTTTTTCTGTTTCTCAGCCAACGTAGAGAAACGAAAGCTAAGACAAACAGCATAATCAAGGCAATGCCTATGCTTACTCCGATCACCACCTTTTTGAAAAGAGAGGAATGCTTTGTACCCTGGTTGTGGTCGAGTGAGGCATGGCTTTAGTTGAAATTTCTTGATGCCTCCACATAACTTTGTGTTCCCAAATACGAAACTATAGAGGCATTCTGAAACTTTCCTTCTGTTGGCACCTCTCCTTCAAGATTGTTAACAGACAGATTGAGATATTGCAACTTAGATAAATTTGCAAGATATCGGAATACTTCCAAAGAGACTATTGCTCGACAAATCAACTTCTTTAACATCCACCAACGCACTTAAATCTGGAATGGTCCATCAAACAAGTTTCCTTGCAGATGAAGTTTCCTATCGAGAGACATTTTCCCAATGTTTGTGGGAGTTGTCCCGACAGTTTATTATGCGCAACAGATAGGTTAACAAGAGATTTTCCAACGTCATTTGGTAGAGAGCCAGTAAAGGAATTACCTGACATATTTAGGGAAATAAGGATGACATTTGCATAATCTCCACCGGTATAGCCCCTTTCAACTTATTAGACCCAACATCTAATTAACAAATTGCTACAATTGCTGAGACTCATAGGAACTGTTCCTTCAAAAATATTGTTGGACAACCACAGTACCTAACCGAGTGATGTTTCCTATAGCAGATGGTATCTCTCCAGACATTCTATTTGAATTGACTTTTATTCCCCCAATTCTGAAAGCTTCCCAAGAGAGGTTGGGAGTGTCCTCCTAACCTGTTTTCTTCTAAACCGAGTTTTTGTAGGCTTATGAGATTCCCAATCTCATGAGGAATGCTTCCAGAGATGAAATTTGCTGAAAGGTCTAAAGATGAGGTTTCTGGACAGATTGGCAATAGATGTAGGCAAGTCACCTCCAAGCCTATTTTCGCCAACATATAATTTGTAGATGGTGCAGTTTGATAAAGCCCAAGAAAGTCAAGATCGCCAAAGAGTACTTCCCAAAGAGTTACCAGCAAGAGCTATGTATTGCAATTTCCATGCTTTTCCAAAATTCAGAGGAATACTTCCAATTAGATTGTTGAACTCCATTGCCAATATTTGAAGAGTTGATATATTGGAAAGTGTTGATGGGATGGGACCAGTGAGATTATTACCTCTCAAAGTAGATTTTCAAGATTCGGTAGCAAACTACCAAAATCAAGCCTCAGACTATCTGAGAAACCATTATCAGACATGGATAAAAACCGGAGTGACGACAAATTGTAGACAGCAGGGCGGAAATACACCTGAGAAATTGTTCCTTGATGTTTCGAGCATCTCAATTTGAGTCAATTTACCTATTTCCGGATTCCTCCTTCGAAATTGTTTTCTCCAAACCTAACCATCGTGAGTGATGTCAAGTTTCCAAGAGATGCAGGGAGCTTCCCTTTCAGATTGTTTCGACCAAGATATAACTCGACAAGCTTTGTCGATGACCAGAGTTCTGAAGGAATACCTTCTCCAAGATGATTTGACTCTACACTTAGCATCAACAATCTAGAGCAGTTAGACAGACGGGCTGGAATCGTTCCACCGAGAAAATTCAAGAACATATTCAAATATTCCAGTCTAAACAAGTTTCCCAGCTCTTGAGGGATGGTACCACCAAAAGAGTTATTAGAGAGACCAAGTGATACGAGAAACGAAAGATTACCAATATATGGTGATATCACCCCGCCTAATTGCAAATCTCCGAGGTCCAAACGAGTGACTCTCTTGTGTTTGCGGCCACATGTAACCCATTTCCAGTTGCATAAAGGGTTTGAGTGATTCCTGAGGAAAGGACGACTCTTCCGTTTTCAGAAACTCGAGACTTGAATTCCAGCAACCCTTGCTTATCGGTTTCTCCGGTAAACCCATATCCTTCAAGTAACATGAAAGCACTGAAAGCAAGAAAAAGAAACAGTCTCATGCTTCTCATTTTTCAAAAAGCCTTTTTTTCTCTTTTTTTTTCTCTTTTTTTTTTTTTTTTTTTTATCCAAAAAGTTTTTTTTTCTCTTGGTTATAATGTTTTGGTGCTTCTCATATTTTGCAGGAAAGTGAATGTAAAGGACGAGGCCTATCCAAGATGCATTTACCTTGCCGTGTCAATGCAACTGAAGGGATAATAATACATTTGCTCACAACCACATATACACATAGAGACATCACGACTCCATAATGACATGACATAGACTATTGCCGTCTACACTCTTGCAATGTAAGTCATGTGGTGGCTGGATTATTTGTTGTCATGAATTTTCTATAGACATCATGTGGTGGCTGGATTATTTGTCCCATGATGAGTCTGGAATCTGGACAGTTAACTAAAACACAAACCTGAGATATTTTACGATGACAAAGCAGTCATCTTTTGCTTATAACATTCAACACTTATACACATGTGACAAGCTTTTCATTGGTTTGCAAACTTTGTAGAGGAAACCCATAAACACTTCAGCCTATGCTTCTCTATGGCTCGCACCAAGCGATACTCTTAGCCACGGTTTCATTCTAGTATGTTATTTAGTAATGACAGAAACGTATAGATAGTTCTTTGGTTCAATATTTTGCATAGACCAAGTCAATAGAACTGAGTTAAAATGATAAAAGAAGAAATGAGTTTTAGATTACAATAGCTGCGAAAATCCAAATACAATTGGAAACTGATAGGGAACATAGATAGTAAGTAATATCATTCATCTTTCGTTAAAAAATAGCATTGAATTTATCAACAAGACACTACAAGCATATGTACAACAACATGACTGCATGACCTAAGAATCTTTAAACACAGAACAAAACTTACCTGACCCAATATTCTGCACAGGTTGTCTTGTAGAGCTCATCATAATAACTTCTCTTTTCATTACTCTTATTTTCATTATCATTAGCATTAGCCATGACAATCTAGGATTTCGACATATACCAACTTGCTTCTAGATAGTCTTCAGCAAAATAGCATAACTACAGAATTCAGAGTGTCTTAATCATACCTAGCCTGAAGCTGATTTTCCTCTTAAAGGTACACTCTTTCAAGCTTGTAGCCATAAAAGGTGGCTTGGAACACCATAAGTCAGAGGGAATTATGCATCTGCTACAGATCAAAGTACAAAAAGTTCAAGTTTTCATATGATTTTGGGAAGTAAACATTCTTCTTTCAAAACACATTAGCAAATCTTAAGAACTTTTGACAAACACATAACCATTTTGATGCCAACAAAATACTTAGACACCGCTTTTATGTGAATCATGAGACAACCATTTCCATAGTTTAGAACTAAAAGTTATATTAGCATATCACCATAACATCAGAGTCAGAGATTACAAAATCTTAGCCCAAAGTTTGCCTTTTAATCTAGTCAAAAACAAAACCAAACAGATTTCTCAAAGCGTTTAAGGCTCAACCCGAAAAGCCAACACAGGGTATGTACTGAGGAACGTTCCTTAGCTTTTGGAGATACAAGAGCTGACCTTAGCTTTTGGAGATACAAGAGCTGCAAACAGAGCGAACATGAACAACATCGAAACAGTTCTCCAGATTCTCGGCGATAACTTGTAGTAGCTCTTCAGGGAGCTGAGACCAGTCTGGCATGAGGTCTTCCTTTTTCGTTTGCTGATGAAGCCGGAAAAGGCTGCGATTTCGAAAATCTGAAAGAAAATTTTACAACTTTTATGGTTTAGGGAAACTGTAAAGGAATCATTAGTACAAACTACAACAAACAATGGAAACAGAGTATCAAATTCATCTCCAAAATCCCGTAAGAAACAGCAAAATTCAATTTTTCAACAGGATTGAATTAGAGCTTAATTAGAGCCTGAAACAGGATTTATAAGCAGAAGATAAATTCCGATCTAGGAGGCTCACCGCAAGCTCTAACCAAAAAACTCAACTTTGTACCAAAACCATGGATTTAGAACTAAGTTAGAGCCTGAAACAGGATTTGTAAGTAGAGGATAAATTTCGATCTAGGAGCTTACCGTAAGCTCTAAGAAGAGATGGTTACAGTTGTAGAAGATGATCCGAGAAGAAAAATTATCACTTTGAACAGATCTGGACCGAATGAGAAACCGAATGATAGAGAGCAAAAGAGAGATTGATTAAAGAGGAGATTAGAAACCGTTTAACCAAATACAAACCGATTGAAATGATCAAACCAAACCATATGAGATTAAACCAAACCATCAAAGTTTTAACGAAAAATAACCGAAGCTGATAATCTCCAGCAAAGGTAAAGTCTTTCAAGTGCGCCATTACGCACCTGTCAATGCACGTTTTCATAAGAATTCTCTCTCTCTCATTCGCCTAAATCATGTTAGTGAAATATGATAGAAGCTGGGAAAACTTCCCTAGCCACGGAGAGAGATCATCAAAACTAAAGACTCCTGCAAGGCATATATCGATCAGCTAGAGTATTGCTTTCTTGAGCAAGTTTACAAGCAGAGCCTCTTCAGGGTCAAAAGATGTAAGATGTGAACATTTATGCCATGTCTGAGAATTTCAATCCTGCACAGTGCTAGAAGCATCCGATTTATACGTAAGCAAAACCCATAATGAACAAAGACAAATTTTCTTAACCCCTCAAGAAACAGAAAACATAAACACATCTGAAATACATAATATAATAACACAACATTATAGTCTTGACTGCATATAACAACAGATTAATGATAAAAAAAAAAAACGATGTGACATTATATAGGCCTCAGATTCAGGCTTTTAAGTGGCTTGCAAAGTTGCTGAGAACACCATAAACGCTTCAACGTCGGTATGTTCTTCTGGCTTTAAAGAACCTCTCTCTGATTGAGATTAACTCTTTTGTGGCTTCACTTGTTCCCAACCGGTTCCTCGGAGATTCTTCACAACACCTAAGTCCCATCTCCAAAATCAGTGTCAAGCACTCAGCAATAGGGAAACCGACTCTGAGACCGGTGTGAAGAATCGTTGTCTGCAATGTCCAACACTCGCTCTGGCAATGCCGACTTGGTGTAGCTGTTTAGTGTAAGATCTCCTCCAAATAACTCATTGGTTGGTCTTTTCCAGTGAACATTTCCAAAAGGAGAACCCCAAAGCTATACACATCGCCATGTATTGATGGTTGCCCTCCCATTCCATATTCTGCACCATCATTCAAAAAGAACAAAAACAAGATTGTAATAAAAGAAAGAATCTACTAACTTTCTTCATAGAAAGAACATTGCATATGTGTGATAGTTTTACCTGGTGCAGCATAGCCAATGGTTCCTCTGACGCCACCTGAGCTTAGTTGGTTGAGGAAGGACTTCTTTGTCGAATTTGAGGAGAAGCCGAGCCAGACCAAAGTCGCTAACATGGGCAGTTAGGTCATCGTCTAAGAGGACATTGCTTGGCTTAAGATCGCAATGAGCTATAGGATCATGACAATGAACATGCAGATAGTCCAGGACAGAAGCCACATCTATTGCAATGTTGAGTCTTTCAAAAAGAGTTAAAGTTCTTGAAGGCCTATGAATCTCTTCAACTTCCTCCGGGTGAAGCCAAACATCCAAGCTTCCATTAGGCATGAACTCGTAGATGAGAGCTCTGAATTCATTTCCTTGGAAATCAGTACTCGAGCAAGCCGTCAATAGCTTCACAAGATTACGATGCCTTATGTCCTTCAAGGATTCACATTCTGCCATAAAGCTCCTCATGGCTCCACGTCTCTGCATGTTTAGAACTTTCACTGCAACCACCTTATTCTCCGCTGGTAGTAATGCTTTAAACACAGTACCAAAACTGCCTGTTCCAATCAAATTGCTCGAAGAGAAGCCATCTGTTGCATTTCGAAGATCTCCATAACTTATCCTCTCATGTAAGACCTCCAAAGTAGAAGGAGCTTGATGATTGGCCTGCTGGTTCTTTTTTTGTTTCTCAGCCAACGTAGAGAAACGAAAGCTAAGACAAACAGCAGAATCAAGGCAATGCCTATGCTTACTCCGATCACCACCTTTTTGAAAGAGAGGAATGCTTTGTACCTGGTTGTGGTTGAGTGAGGCATGGCTTTAGTTGCAGTTTCTTGATGCCTCCACATAATTTTGTGTTCCCAAATACTGAAATATAGAGGCATTCTGAAACTTTCCTTCTGTTGGCACCTCTCCCTCAAGATTGTTAACAGACAGATTGAGATATTGCAACTTGGTAAATTTGCAAGATATCCCGGAATACTTCCAAAGAGACTTATTGCTCGACAAATCAACTTCTTTAAGATCCACCAACACTTAAATCTGGAATGGGTCCATCAAACAAGTTTCCTTGCAGATAAAGATATTCCATCGAGAGACATTTTCCCAATGTTTGTGGGAGTTGTCCCGACAATTTATTATGCGCAACAGATAGTTAACAAGAGATTTTCCAACATCTTTTGGTAGAGAGCCGGTAAAGGAATTACCTGATACATTTAGGGAAATAAGGATGACATTTGCATAATCTCCACCGGTATAGCCCCTTTCAACTTATTAGACCCAACATGTAATCTGTAACAAATTGCTACAATTGCTGAGACTCGGAGGAAGGTTCCTTCAAAAATATTGTTGGACAAATATAGTTTCCTAACCGAGTGATGTTTCCTATAGCAGATGGTATCTCTCCAGACATTCTGTTTGAAAACACTTATTCCCCCTAATTCTGAAAGCTTCCCAAGAGAGGTTGGGAGTGTTCCTGTTAACCTATTTCTTCTAAACAAGTCTTGTAGGCTTATGAGATTCCCAATCTCATGAGGAATGCTTCCAGAGATGAAATTTTTGAAAGTCTAAAGATGAGGTTTCTGGACAGATTGGCAATAGATGTAGGCAAGTCACCTCCAAGCCTATTTTCACCAACAATTAATGTCTGTAGATGGGTGCAGTTTGATAAAGCACCAAGAAATTCAAGATCGCCAAAGAGTTACTTCCCAAAGAATTACCAAAAAGACCTAGGTTGCAATTTCCGTGCTTTTCCAAAGCTCAGAGGAATACTTCCAATTAGATTGTTAACTCTGAACAATCGAAGAGTTGATATATTGGGAAGTGTTGCTGGGATGGGACCAGTGAGATTATTACTAAAAATAGTAAATGTTTAAGATTTGGTAGCAAACTACCAAAATCAGCCTCAGACTACCTGAGAAACCATTATCAAGATGTAAAACTCAAGTGAGGACAAATTGTAGATTGCGGGCGGAAATACACCTGAAAATTGTTTTTTGATGCTTCAAGAATCACCATTTGAGCAAGTCTAGCTACATCCGGAATTCCTCCTTCTATATTGTTATCTCCAAAGACAAGTTTGTGAGTGATGTCAAGTTTCCAAGAGATGCAGGGAGCTTCCCTTTCAGGTTGTTTCTACAAGATATAAACATAAAGCTTTGTCAATGACCCTAGTTCTGAAGGAATACCTTCCTCCAAGATCATTTGAATCTACTCTAAGCCTCAACAATCTAGAGCAGTTAGACAGACGGGCTGGAATCGTTCCACCGAGAAAATTTGAGAACATATTCAAATCTTTCAGTCTAAACAAGTTTCCCAGCTCTTGAGGGATGGTACCACCAAAAGAGTTATTAGAGACCAAGTGATACGAGAAACGAAAGATTACCAATATGGTGATATCACCCCGCCCAGTTGCAATCCTCCAAGGTCCAAACGAGTAACTCTCTTGTGTTTGCGGCCACATGTAACCCATCCCAGTTGCATAAAGGGTTTGAGTGATTCCATGAGGAAAGGACAACTCTTCCGTTTTCAGAAACTCGAGACTTGAATTCGAGCAACCCTTGCTTATCAGTTTCTCCGTAAACCATATCCCAAGTAACATGAGAGCACTTAAAGCAAGTAAAAGAAACAGTCTCATGCTTCTCATTTTTCAAACAATTTTTTTTCTTGGTTTGTAATGTTTTGGTGCTTCTCATGTTTTGCAGAAAGTGAATATAAAGGAGGAGGCATATCCAAGATGCATTTACCTTGCGTGTTAATGCAACTGAAGGGATAATACATTAGCTCACAACCACATAGAGACAACTCCAAATGGCAAAGACTCTTGCTATTAGTCAACCATCTAACAAGACCAAAATAACAAAAAAGAGATCTTTATCTACAGACATCATGTGGTGGCTGGATTATTTGTCCCATGATGGGTCTGGATTCTGGACAATTAACTAAAACACAAACCTGAGATATTTAGTTATTTACGATCACAACTGAGATAACGCAAAAAATGGTTAGAACGACTTCTTCAGTTCCCAAACACTAAACTCAACGTCTTGGGTATAACCAAAAAACAGAGAACGACAAAGTTTGTGCAATTAGTCTTTAAGGTAAGAAGCAGTTTTTAAAAACAAAATCATACCTCTACTGAATCCGTTATACACTTAATAATGAAACATTCTAATGTCCAAATGCTTAAATTTAAGCATCTATAATAAATAGTCTTTTACAGAGTAAAGGCGGCAATGAGATCTTGCATCTGTTCCAAGAGACCAACGTGAAGAAATGATTGGACTGCGATGTCCATTAATTACTCGCTCTAGCACCACACACTCTACCTTTAAGTTTTAAAATAACAATCTGTGATTTCACTGAGACAAGATGGCCTAGTAGAAAGTGAAAAGCACGGAAATATACCTGAAGCTGATTTCATTTCTTGTGTGGCTCAACTTTGGCTCCAAGGCATAACAGATAGGTTGGCAATGTACAGTCTTTATAGCTTGTAGCCATGGAAGTTGGCTTGGAACACCATATCTCAGAGGGCATTATGCATCTGCTACATATCAAAGTATAAAAAGTTGGAATTTTCATATGATTTTGGGAAGAAAAACATACTTCTTTGAAAACCCTTTTGCATAAATGGGTCAAACACATAGCCATTTTGATACCAAGAACATAGTCAGACACTGCTTTGAGAGTTCATGAGACAACCATTTCAATAGTATAAAACTCAAATTTATATTAGCATATTACCATGACATCAGAGATTACAAAATCTTTACTCAAAAATCATAGGAAACCAAAACCAAACAGATGTCTCAAAAGGGTTTAGCACTCAACCCGAAAGGCCAACACAGGATATGTACTGAGGAACGTCACAGGATTCTCTCTCGACAATATCCAAAAACAAAGGTCGTCTTCCACATTTCCTGTATCTACTCCATATTTATACAAGTAACTTACACTCTCCGGGCCATTAGTGAACAGCAATGAGTTCCTACTCAAACCACAACCATCAGGAAGCTCCTTCACCGAGCAGCACACATTTCCAAAACGTCCAATAAACAGCACACGATCTCCCAAATCAGTAACCTCGACCCATTTACCATCCTCCTCATCATCTAGCCGACTCACTCTACATTTGAACCTACCAAAATCTAATACACCACTAGGAGGAGTGATTAGCTCAACCAAGAAAAGTTCATCATCATCATCACCAGATGGAACAAGAAACTTGAGCGACCGCAGAGAAAAGCGAGTCCTCTGTAATCTTTAGGTTCCTCGCCAATCATTCTGTAGTGGTGGCCAAGAGGGAAGATCTGACAGTCGAGCATGTTCATCAAGGTTGGATCAGATTCAGATCCTGGGATCTTGAATTCCACTGTTGGCTCACAACCACATGGAGACAACTCCAAAATGGCATAGACTCTTGCCATCAAGACTCGTGTACATCTAAATCAATTATTCAACCATCTAAAAGGACCAAAACAAAAACAGGAATCATTAGTCTTTATGAATTTTCTATAGACATCACGTGATGATTAGATTATGTGTCATATGGTGGGTCTGGAATCTGGACACTTAACTCAAATACAAACCCAAAGTATTTACCACCACAGAGCAGTCAACTTTTTGTCTGAAAGCACAACAGTAGTTTATAGTATTCAGACAAGTCTTTCATTGGTTTGGAAAATTTGTAGAGGAAACTAAAAACACTTCAGTAGTCTCTGCTTCTCTAATCTCTATGGCACGCATCAAGATAAGCTCGTACCGGTAAACAGTAAGCTAGAGAAGCCAACACCAGTTACATGACAGAAACATTGAAATATCACTATGTTTTATATCCAGTAATTAGACACATACCAACTTGCTTCTAGATAGTTTTCAACAAAAAAACTAACCATGGCATTGACTAGATGTTTAGTCACTATGTTTTACCCTGGAACGATAAGCTAACCATGGCATTGACTAGATGTTTAACCATCCTAATAGACCAGACTTGTCATACACGCAAAAACGCAAACCAAACTAGTGAAATGAAGAAGCACGTCACATGGACAACCAACTCACAGTATAAGAAGTATAACATGCAGTGCAAATTTTATATTTATTACCTTGAGCAACACTAAGAAGATTGACATAACCCATAAGAAAATACAGAGCATCAATGTTTTTGTAAACCAGTTGGAAAAAACAGTAAATCGAGCTAGCAAACAAAAGCTATAATTTGGCATTACTTTAAACCAGAATGTCGAATTTCAAGCTACTTATAATGTATTTGGAACTTAAAACAACCTTCGAGCAAAAATTAACAACAGGGCTTCAATTGGTCTTAGATAATCTGACTCTGGCGTTGTAAGTTTAAGGCGTAACATACAGTCTTAGATAATCTGACTCTGTACAGTTAAGGAAATAAGGAGCTTCCCATATCTATCTACCCTTCCTTTTCCTTTCTCTTTGAACATTCATAGTGTGGAAGGCGAGAGAGACTAGCCACGAAACAAGAGGGATCTAGTAAAGACTCTGCTTCACTCCTTGGATTCTTCTTCCCTGAAAAAGAAAAAGATCAAACATGTGGGACTATTAAAAGTGAAACTGATTCTCTCTACTCAAAGATCCATTATTTCATTATATGAATACATTTCTTGAATCTCATGAGGCATGGGAAGATTCGAGAGACACGTAACTAAACTTACCTAGCCATCGAGATGATAAAAAGACTCCTGGAAGGAAAATCAGCTAGAGTATGCTTTCTTGAGGAAGTTTACAAACAGATACTCTTCAGGGGTTAACGTGTCAAAAGCAATGTAGTTTTCTTTCTTTGTTTGTAAATATGGCATTAGCATAGAGTCAATATCATCTTCATCAAGAAAAGAGATCTCTGTTTCAGTTTTGGATACCGTCATATTGTTCGGAAAGCTTTCAAAACTTTCGGGATAAGAAAGAAGATATCACCTTTCCTCAACTCTCTTCTGGAGATCGTAGGTTGGTGTTCTTGGACTGATAAGGTGCGAACATTTCTATCATGGCTGAGAATTTCAGTCCTTAACAGTACTAGAAACATTCAATTTACTGTAAGCATGAAAAACTCATGTTTGAAAAAAAAAACTTCTCTTAACCACTCAGAAAAATAATAAAAGATAAACATAACTGAAACATATTACATAAAATTCATCTCTTGTCTGAATATAACACACACAAGCATTCATTAGCAATATACTGTATTCTGCAAGCCTTATTAAGTATGTTTTAACAGAGACATAAAAAAAAAGACAGATTATGAAAAACGATATGAAATTATATAGGCCTCAGAGATTCAGCCTTTTAAGTGGCTTGCAGAGTTTGTTGAGAACACCATAAACGCTTCAACGTCTGTATGTTCTTCTGGTTTTAAAGAACCTCTCTCTGATTGAGATTAACTCTTTTGTGGCTTCACTTGTTCCCAACCGGTTCGTCGGAGATTCTTCACAACACCTAAGTCCCATCTCCAAAAGCAGTCTCAAGCACTCAGCAATAGGGAAACCGACTCTGAGACCGGTGTGAAGAATCGATTTGTCTGCAATATCCAACACTCGCTCTGGCAATGCCGACTTGGTGTAGCTGTTTAGTGTAAGATCTCCTCCAAATAATTCATTGGTTGGTCTTTTTCCAGTGAACATTTCCAAAAGGAGAACCCCAAAGCTATACACATCGCCATGTATTGATGGTTGCCCTCCCATTCCATATTCTGCACCACAATTCACAGAAACAAGATTGTATAAAAGAAAGAATCTACTAGTTTTCTTCATAGAAAGAACATTCAGATGTGTGATAGTTTTACCTGGTGCAGCATAACCAATGGTTCCTCTGACGCCACCTGAGCTTAGTTGGTTGAGGAAGGATTCTTTGTCGAATTTGAGGAGAAGCCGAGCCAGACCAAAGTCGCTAACATGGGCAGTTAGGTCATCGTCTAAGAGGACATTGCTTGGCTTAAGATCGCAATGAGCTATAGGATCATGACAATGAACATGCAGATAGTCCAGGACAGAAGCCACATCTATTGCAATGTTGAGTCTTTCAAAAAGAGTTAAAGTTCTTGAGGGCCTATGAATCTCTTCAACTTCCTCTGGGTGCAGCCAAACATCCAAGCTTCCATTAGGCATGAACTCGTAGATGAGAGCTCTGAAATCATTCCCTTGGAAATCAGTACTCGAGCAAGCCGTCAATAGCTTCACAAGATTACGATGCCTTATGTCTTTCAAGGATTCACATTCTGCCATAAAGCTCCTCATGGCTCCACGTCTCTGCATGTTTAGAACTTTCACTGCAACCACCTTATTCTCTGCTGGTAATAATGCTTTAAACACAGTACCAAAACTGCCTGTTCCAATCAAATTGCTCGAAGAGAAGCCATCTGTTGCATTTCGAAGATCTCCATAACTTATCCTCTCATGTAAGACCTCCAAAGTAGAAGGAGCTTCAGAACTGGCCTGCTGGTTCTGTTTTCTATTTCTCAGCCAACATAGAGAAACGAAAGCTAAGACAAAAAGCAGAATCAAGGAAATGCCTATGCTTACTCCAATCACCTTCATTTTGAAAAGAGAGGAATGCTTTGTACCCACTGGTTGAGGTTGATGTGAATGATGCATGTCGGTAGTTGCAGTTTCTTGATGCCTCCACACAGTTTGTGTTCCCAAATACTGAAACTATAGAGGCATTCTGAAACTTTCCTTCTGTTGGCACCTCTCCCTCAAGATTGTTAACAGACAGATTGAGATATTGCAACTTGGACAAATTTGCAAAATATCCCGGAATACTTCCAAAGAGACTATTACTCGACAAATCAACTTCTTTAACATCCACCAACCCACTTAAATCTGGAATGGTCCATCAAACAAGTTTCCTTGCAGATAAAGCTTTCCATCGAGAGACATTTTCCCAATGTTTGTGGGAGTTGTCCCGTCAATTTATTATGCGCAACAGATAGTGTAACAAGAGATTTTCCGACATCTTTTGGTAGAGAGCCGGTAAAGGAATTATTATCCATATTTAGGGAAATAAGCGATGACATTTGCATAATCTCCACCGGTATAGCCCCTTTCAACTTATTAGAACCAACATCTAATTCTAACAGATTGCTACAATTGCTGAGCCTGGGAGGAACGGTTCCTTCAAAAATATTGTTGTACAAATACAGTGTCACTAACCGAGTGATGTTTCCTATAGCAGATGGTATCACTCCGGACATTCTATTTGAATCGACACTTATTGAACCCTAAATCTGAAAGCTTCCCAAGAGAGGTTGGGAGTGTTCCTGTTAACCTATTTGTTTGTAAACCAAGCATTCGTAGGCTTATGAGATTCCCAATCTCATGAGGAATGCTTCCAGAGATGAAATTTCTTGAAAGGCTTAAAGAGATGAGGTTTCTGGACAGATTGGCAACATATGTAGGCAAGTCACCTCCAAGCCAATTATTTCAACAATTAATTTCTGTAGATGGGTGCAGTTTGATAAAGCACCAAGAAATTCAAGATCGCCAAAGAATTACTTCCCAAAGAATTACCACTAAGAACTAGGTATTGCAATTTCCGTGCTTTCCGAAGCTCCGAGGAATACTTCCAATTAGATTGTTGAACTGGAGATCTAAACGTTGAAGAGTTGATATATTGGGAAGTGTTGCTGGGATGGGACCAGTGAGATTATTATCTCTCAAGTATAAGAATTTGAGATTTGGTAGCAAACTACCAAAATCTTCCCTCAAATTACCTGAGAAACCATTATCAAACATGTATAACAACTCGAGTGAGGACAAATTGTAGATTGCCGGCGGAAGTACACCTGAGAAATTGTTCCGTGATGATTCAAGAGTGACCATTTGAGTCAGTCTAGCTATATCATCCGGAATTCCTCCTTCTATATTGTTATCTCCAATGACAAGTTCTGTGAGTGATGTCAAGTTTCCAAGAGATGCAGGGAGCTTCCCTTTCAGTTGTTTTCACCAATATATAAACCGGTAAGCTTTGTCAATGACCCTAGTTCTGAAGGAATACCTCCTCCAAGATCATTTGAATCTAGACTAAGACTCGACAATCTAGAGCAGTTAGACAGACAGGCTGGAATCGTTCCATGGAGAAAATTTGAAAATATTCAAATCTTTCAGTCTAAACAAGTTTCCCAGCTCTTGAGGGATGGTACCACCAAAAGAGTTATTACCAAGATAAAGCGATACGAGAAAGGAAAGATTACCAATATATGGTGATATCACCCCACCCAGTTGCAATCCTGTGAGGTCCAAACTTGTAACTCTCTTGTGTTTGCGGCCACATGTAACCCCATCCCAGTTGCATAAAGGGTTTGAGTGATTCCATGAGGAAAGGAACTCTTCCGTTTTCAGAAACTCGAGACTTGAATTCGAGCAACCCTTGCTTATCAGTTTCCACCGTAAACCCATAGCCTTCAAGTAGCATGAGAGCACTGAAAGCAAGTGAAAGAAACAGTCTCATGCTTCTCATTTCTCAAAAAGCTTTCTTTTCTTTTTTTTTCGTTTCTTAGTTTTAATGGTTTGGTGCTTCTCATGTTTTGCAGGAAAGTCAATATAAAGGACGAGCCAAATCCTAGATGCATTTATCACGTTGGCTCACAACCACATGGAAACAACTCCTATATGACATTGACTTCTGCCATCTAGACTCCTGTACATAAAGACCAAAAAAGAAAAAACAGAAATCATGAGTCTTTATGAATTTTCTATAGACATTATGTGTCATATGGTGTGTCTGGAGTCTGAACACTTGACTAAATACAAACCTGAATTATTTACGATCACAAAGCAGTCATCTTTTTGTCTAAAAGCACAACAGTAGTTTATAATTCAAAAAGCACAACAGGGACAAGCCTTTCATTAGTTTGCAAACTTCGTAGAGGAAACCAAAAAACACTTCTGCTTCTCTATGACTCGCGACAAGAGATGATCTTAGCCATAGTTTGATTCTACTATCTTAATCAGTAATGACAGAAAGACATAGTGCTTTGGTTCAATATTTAGCGTATACGGTATACCAAGTCAAGAGAATTGAGTGAAACTGAATAAAAAGAATTTGAGTTTTAGATTTTACGAGCTGAGAAAGTCCAAACACAATTCGGAAGTAATAGATAGTACGTAGCACAACATTCATCTTTCGTTAGCAAATAGCATTGGATTCACCAACAATATTCTGCAACCATATGTACAACAACATGATTACTTGACCCTTATATAAACTTTAAACACAGAACCAAATTTACCTGACCCAATATTCTGCTGAGGTTGTCCTGTTCTCTTTTCATTAATGTTATTCTCATCATTAGTAGCCCTGGTACTCATCATTCTTTGTCTGTACTGGCAAAGAGAAGACCCAGACATAAGTAACAAGAAAAGTGTTACTATAGCTGCAGTGACACAAATATAAACCAAGGTCTTCGTACTAGCTATGCCAATCTATGATTTCGACATGTATCAACTTGCTTATACACAGTTTTCAGTATAAAAGCATTATTACATTTTAATTCAGAATGTCATAACATACCTAGCAGAAGAATCAAAGTTTAAGTACGTTTATCTAGCAGAAAAATTAAAGTTTAAGTACGTTTAAATAACCATATATGCAAGCATAAGTACGTTTTATACCTGAAGCTGATGACATCTCTTGTGTGGCTCCACTTTGGCTCAATGGCTCCAAGGCATAAGAAATAGACATGACCCATCCTAATATCCAGCAAAGGCTCAGTCTTTCAAGCTTGTAGCCATGAAAGATGGCTTGGAACACCATCGATCAGAGGCCATTACACATCTGCTAGACTGCTACAGATCAACAAGAAAAAGTTCGAGTTTTCATATGATTTTGGGAAGAAATCATACTTGTTTCAAAACACATTTGAAAATATTGAATAACTTTGGTCAAACACATGTACACATGATACAACTATTTCCACAGAGAAACTGTGTTTTAAAATTTTCAACATGGCTGTGTGTAGTTCAGAACTAACATATACTAAAACAAGAATACCGAGTAATGTAGTTTTGAGCAATCAGAGATCACAAAACAAAGAAACAAAAACAACAGGTGTCCAAGGCTTAGAGCTTAACCCGGAGAGCCAGCACCGGAGATGTGCTGAGGATAGTCACAGGATTCTCTGCTGATAATATCCAAAAACTGAGGTTGTCTTCATCGAATCCTGTGTGTACTCGATATCTAAAAAAGAAGCTTCCACCGTCTACCGTAAAGTTGAACAAAATTGAGTTCCCACTCAGACCACAACCATCAGGAAGCTCTTTAGCCGAGCAGCATACATTTCCCAAGTGTCCATGACTAATGAACAACACACGGTCTCCCACATGGGTGACCACGACCCATTTACCAGCCTCCTCATCTAGCCTACTCACTCTTAATTTCAACTGGCTACCGTTTTGCTCAACCAGGAAAAGTTCATCATTGCCACATGGAATCAGATACCTTCGCGAAGAAAGAGGCTGCGACTGCATCAGGGGAGTCACCTCCAGCGAATAAGGATCAATAACTACAATTCCCATCATAAGATCCATTGCGTAAAACCTGCCTCTAAAAGCCACTACCTTCTTGCAAAATTTAAATGGGAAGTTCTTAACCACCATCCACTTCATTTCACCACTTCTTAACACCAACCAAGATTTACGTAAGTTGAGAAGCACAATGAACTCTCCTCCTCCTAGCGGAAGAACAGCAACTTCCCTGATACACTCTTCAGAATCCAAACCAATCATTCTGTATTGGTGGCCAAGAGGGAGGATCTCGCAGTCGAGCATGTTCATCAAGGTTGCCTCAGATTCTCCGATCGTCACTTTCACTGAACACTGAAGTGGAGATGGAATCATCTCCATATGATCCTCTGACTCATCTCTACGGCCTATTCCTCCATAGAAATACGACTCAGAAGGCGAATCACCAGCAGCAAGAGTAGGACGGACTATGAAGAAGAACAAAGGGATCTTCTTGATGGTGCAAAAGCCTTTGCTTTCGTGAGGGACCTCTGTGAACGAGGGAAGAGAGTAACTTGGGCGTAACAGGCTACAAGGAAATGGCATTGTGGATCGCCACAAGCTGCAAACAGAGCGAGCATGAACAACGTCGAAACAGTTGTTCAGTTTCTCGGAGATAACTTCAAATAGCTCTTCAGGGAGCTTAGTCCAGTCTGGCATCATCGATGAAGATGCAGATGTCCTCTTTTTGGCTACAGATTCTGCCATTTCTGCTGATGAAGCCGGAAACAGCTGCAAAATTAACATTCCAATTGCTTATCACACACTCAGGTAAAAGCCAAGGAACAAATTTTTACTTTCAGATTTTTGGTTTCTTCACATTTGGATTCAGAAACTCGTAATGCACAACATTTGAATCGGTCTTGAAAGTTAAGAAACTACTTACTTTGAGAGAACAAAGAAAAAAAAGGAGTATTGAGAGCAGAGCGAAAACATAAAGGTGACATTTTTGCAGAAGTAATTAAGAACCCAGAAGATGTCTCTAAGAAGCTAAAACACAATTACGCGATACCACTCTAAGATTCGATTTTAATGATGAGAGGACCTCAATACAGAAACATACCTGTCGTAATCGAAAGGCTATGACGAAGAAAACACAAGTAGCCGGAGAAGAAACTACTCAGACTTTACGATTTAGGGTTCAGTATAATTTCGATTTGGGAAATTGAGGGGAAAACCAAACGACATCGTTTGTGAAAAATGAAACGACTCCGTTTTGAGTAGCATCGCCATTCTAATAAATTTCCGGTTCAAGGTTTCGGTTTCAATTTCATCCGGTTTGATTTTACATGGGTGTTATGGGATTGTGGTCGTTGACAAATCGTCTAAAAACATCATTCACAATATTTTTAGCCTAACAAATGAATTATTAGATAGAAGAAGATTAGACCACTTTGAAACTCTTACATGGACACATTGTATAAAATTACTCTCCAACTCATATTACCATATCATGTAATTAAAGGTAACGTGTATGATATTCGGATCAAAGAAACCAACTTCATTGTATAAAACAAAAACGATGCAAACATATTTAAAAAAAAAAAGAAAAAGAAATGGATTTTGTAACAGTAGGTATAGGAACCAAAACTCTACGAAACATACATCAAAACAACTTCTTTGTTTTTCGTAGACTTTGACCAAAAGTTAGTTGACTTCATCTCCCACTTTCTTCTGATTTGTTTTTGGTATCTCTTTGCCTAACCCCAAAAGTTAAAATGAAAACGGCAGTTATCACGGCTTCGCAACGGAGACAGCTTCTTTAACGGCCATAGAAGACAACCCCTCCGTCAGACCGTTACCGTTACCATTTAACTTCGTTGACTGTACGGCCATGCCGGAAAGATTAGGAGAAGAAGGACGACCTCCGACGTTAGGAGCAGCTCCAGAGATCAAAGGGTTACGAGGGTGACACGTGGCGGTTGAGATGGCAGTAGCTAAAGAGATAGGCATGAGACAAAGACCTTTCCCTTGAAGGTATTGCATGGCTGAGCCCATGTCTTCTTCCATTAGCTTCGCCACTTGATGCTCCGTCATCGTTACACTCTCGTTGGAGTTTCCGGCGGAGGATGCGTTCCCGTTGGACCCACCTGCTTGAGCAACTCCTCCCTGAAAATTAAATATAAAACATTTTTTAATTAAAAAGATGGGACAAAACATAAAGACAAGAAAGCGAAACCCTAAGTGGACAGTGGTAATATATAGTCGGCACGCGTGCTCTCTCTTTTCTCTACATACTTTTAGAATTTGTAATACTTTTTCTGTTTCTGGAAACTATTTTTTTGTCTTCTATGAATGTATGTCTATTTTGTTTGTATAAATTTGTGACCACAAAAATCGCTGAGGATATCAAGTTAACATTACAAATTATGAACTTCGTTCTTGTGATTTTGTTTGAGTAGAGGTGGTGAAGTTAATTACCTCAGAGATTTGAGAAGAAGCAGCACCACCCAATCTGCTCATGCTCAGTACCTAAAACGCAATAATAAATTTCAAAACATGATTATGAATATACACTATGTAATGCAACGATCCAGAAAAATAAATAAAGGAGAGGGAGCATAAGGAATTTTAGTTGCAGAGGCCCATGTTTGATTAATTGGTATGTAAATCTTGTACTAATATGTCAGCTTTTCTTTTTGTCTACTATGTCAACTATAAGGCCAAGAAAGAATTTTCTATCACTTATTTAAGAAGAGAATAGATTAAAAAAAACATAATGTATAGTTTGTAAAAAAGTTACCTCTTGTAGTAAAATAATAATACTCTGAAGACAAATGAAAAGAAAAATTGATCAAAGATAAGGAATATAGAAGAGAGATTCACCTTGACTTGGAGCTGTAAAAACTTGACATAATCTATAATCTCATCGAGCATCGATGCCTTGTCTGTCTGTCAATTATTATTTAAATAGATACACAAAAGCAAAATTATGTCAGAACTGAGATCCTAACCCATTTATTACTGCATTAGTTAACTTTATTAGTGTGGCCTGATGTATTAGCTAATCAGTGCTTAATCAATTGATTGATACAGTATTTTTTTATAAAGACTGAACAACTAACCACCACTCATATGAGTAAAACAAAACATATGGATTTACTTACTAACTTTAGTTTTTGGTCAATAGATAACAACTCATGGAAATATTAGTAGTTCTACTTGACATGCTAAAACAACTCCAATTCTTGATAATTGACTACTGAAGTGACTTACATAAGAATGAACATTCTTTTTGACAATGAATTCACTATTTTTCACATAATTTAATTTTAGGCTTAAAACGATATGGATCACACAATTGAGACTATAAAGTAATGATGTAAATATATTTTTTGCAAAATAAACTGAAAATCAAATAAATAAAATACCTTATTGCCGTTAGGAACGAGTTCTTGAAGAGCTTTCATTCTCTCCGCAATTCTCTCTCTTCGTAACTGCCCAAGAAAACATTTTTTCCACAACTTTTCAGAAAACACTCGAAAAGTTTTAAACTTTTTCTTCTCAAAACAAAAACATTTTCAATTTCCACGCCTTTCTCGGTAACTGATACGAATTAATGCATCGAAAAAATTACTTAAATTAAGATGAAAATAATAAATAAATCGAACCCGTTCGGCGATACTGTGAGGATCAGTTGCTTGACCTCTCCTAGCTCTGACTTTAGTCCTACTCTGCGGCGGAGCCGCCACCGTAGCGCCAGTAGCTGTAGACGCACCCACCTGAGGTTGCGTTTGCGTTTGCGTTTGTCCTTGTTGGTTCATCAACCCACCTCCCGACCCCTAAATTTCATCAAGAATTCTGATTTTAAACATCTAAACGCATTTTTAGAATCAAAACGGAGAGAGGGAGAGAGCGTATGCCTGAGGGATGTGGAAAGGAAGAGATCCGGCGGTGGAGAAGCCATTGTAAAGAGCGTGGACGGAGGAGCCATCGACAACGTCGGTTTGATGGTGAGAGGACAAAGGCATCATCATGATCTGTTGGAAGCCGCCATCGGAGGGAGGCGGAGGAGGATGAGCTTCGTCGACAGAGGGCCATGGAGGGGAGGCAAAGATATGATCGAGGAAGTCTTCGTGGTCAAAAGTCGTCGCCGGAGGTTGAATATGGGAAGAAGATGAAGATGAAGGAGTTAGAAGAGAAGAGTTCATCATGATGATGGCTTTTGCTTCTACACTTTTTTTTTTCTTTTTGGTAGAGAGGTTGAAAATGTTGAGGTTTGGCTTAATTATTATAAAGGGGAATTGTTTGTAGATATATTATTTTTAATTTTTAGGGTTTTAGAAAAAATGATAATAAATATTATTTTTGGTGATGGTTTAAAAGGAAAACTAAAACACTTTTTTTTTTGGTTAGCAAGTAGCAACTCATCTCGTATGTGTATGGTGATGTGTCGATGATTATCTTCGCTTCTCTAATTTCGTTTCCGTCTAAACTACTATGATTTCTCTTTATTCGATCCAAGTCTTAATCACTCCTTTTTACATCTTAACAAATAATTGACACACATATAATACAATGAAACTTTTGTAATTGCTACTAATTATCATCTAAGAAGGTCTTAAAATAGTGAGACTTTTTCACGAAATGTGCGGACTAATTTTTGAAAATATTAACTTGCTCATTCTGTAACTTGTTCCGCTGCTAATAATCTGAATTTGTGTATAATGAACTATTTATAAAGTTAAGAAAGTTCAAAAAAAGAAGTTAAGCATGTTTTTCTATTTATCCAATGGGAATCAAATATAATACGTAACTAATGTTTTTATAGTCTTATCACGATGAAAAATATCTATGATTATAAAAACTCGATTTGGTACATTCATCAATGATTCTGAACCCCCATCATAGTGTTCTCTCGAAATTCTACTGTTTTTTGCCTGTCCCCAAGATCACAAGCATCCTATCCCAAAGACGATACTCTTATTTGAGATTAATAATGATCACAAAGTGTGATAAGAAATTTATAAACTGAAATTCGGAATCAATATGATAGATTATCTTTTGCGATAATCACGACTTGAAACTCCTTTTTCCTTTGCAAAACTAGTTTTATATTCTGCCACAATCACCATTCTTTATTTTCCCATAACTATAACCAAAGTCGGAATACGTATCTACAATCACCTTCAGGGATTTTTTGACACCTATACTGTTTGGATCCAATTATACATGTAGATCGACTTTGTAGTCAGAAATTTGTTTACCTTTTCCATTGCTACATCATGATATTGTAGTTTTATTAAAAATAATTGTAGATAACTCTCCATTTTTCATTCTTCAAATCATATGTACTTATACGTACATATGTGTGCATGTAACTTCTCATGTTATGAACACATTAATGTAACAGCCGCTGATGAGTATGTATTATGTACACACACGTATATACATATTCTGATTATATACCACGTATTTGATCAGAAAAAAAAAGACATATATACTCATAGCATAACACATAACATTTATATACTACGAATGTATTGGTTCGCACCTTGGAACCAAGTTCATTGAATAGTCTTCCCAAGCCACGATTCTCTCAAGTTTATAGCAATTAAACAATATATATATATGCTGATCTACGTTCATGTATGCCTACGTATGTGCATGTGTGTGTTGAATATATTTACATAGTATGAAATATGTGACATATCGTACTTTCTAATCCCAAGAATCGATCTAAGGAACACATGTCTTGTGTTGGCGTGTTAACTTTCCACTTCGAGTTATAGGTATCAAAATGATTAAATTTCTTTCTATAACACAGAATTCATTTTTCGGCTACAAGTTAACTAATATAACTAAAACTGTTGTATGAAATTTTAATATGTGCGAAAATTTAGAAAACTATTAGATGTATAACTTTGATTTACGAAGCTCTCTATAACTTTGTAAGGAAACCAATATATATATATACATGCATCTAGGCATTTGTTTTTAGTACGTATGTAAATAAATGAAACAGTTTTAAATAAGTATATCTAAGTGGGATTAGTTTTGATAAAATATTCTGCGTGATTAAGCACATGGGACATTCTGCGTTTGCACAAACTCACAAGGGAGGAAAGATGGGCTTTAATTACAGTCATTTATTAATTGCAAATGTTGGTCAAATAATTAATGTACTACACAACAAAACAAGAGAGAAAGGTTGATGATGAGCTAGTATATTGTTATTAAGATAGAGAAGTACTTATTATAATTAAAATATGATGATAGTAATCTTTGTTTGTTCTTAATAAAGTAAATCGAAGTCATAAAATATGGTTTCTCACATTCTTCTGAACAAAATAACAATTAACTATAGAGATAAGTATGTATTGGTATACGTCTTTGTCATTTCTTCCTTTACACCTCAATCCACACATTCTGCATAAATTATACTAATATGTATACCACTTGCAGCTTACATTTTTTTTGGGTCTAAAGCAAAATAAATCTAAAGACCATATTCGGGGTCTAAATGGTAACTGCGGAATGTTGCTGAATGCGGAATCTGGCGGAATTAAATTATAACTTTTTGCGGAATCTGGCTGATTAGTTAGTATTATGAATGGTAACTGCTGAATGTTGCTGAATGCGGAATAACTTAAAAAAAAAATTCATTTCAAAATCTATCCTATAATATATTTAAACTTGAAAATGTACATTAAATATTGGTATTAAATTGTAAATATATATGTTTAACCTTATAAAATATAAACATAATTTATCTTTACAAAACAATAATATTATATTACAACTAACATTTACTCATAAATAAATGAATGAGTGATTTGGTTTTAGAAATATACAACTGATGTAATTTATGTTAACTATAATAAATTTAATAATTGTATTAAATTATGTAATTGTAATATTCAATAGTTATTATTATTATTACAAAATATACTTTCCATAATATTATTATCAAGATTCGGTTTCACAAACTTCAAAAACCCGAATATTCGGAGTTGATCGGATCAGATGCCAGATAATTTTCCCATTCCTAAAAAGGGGGAAAATCACAAAACATTTAATTATATCATAATTAATATTATTCCAGTTTAACAACTAAAATATTTTATAAAAAAATCTAAAATAATTACACATATATTTGTTGGAATAATTAATGAAATACCAAACTATCTGCTTAATTAATTTTATAAATAATTTAAGTTATAGTAAAATATTGATCATCAAATTTTAAATGTAATTTTTCAATTGATCATAGAAATTATATACATGAAAATAAATAAAAGTAATAATAATTGTGGATTTTTGTAAATTTATATTCTAATATATATAAAGTGAGAAAAAAGGGAAGACTCTTTGAACCAAAAAAAAAAAGTTTAAGACCATTACCAAACCACTCTTCCATTAATTTTTCTTATGAACCTTTTGTATAATTTTTAATAAATTTTGGAATAGATATATATTTGAGATATATCAAATGTGAGACTTGTCATAATTTCCAAAAGCATTCTGTGATTTTTATCTTTTTCTTAGCATTCCAGAATTCTTCAATTCTTCTCAACTGGTGTTTTGTAAAAAGAATTCAGCAACAATCTTCAACATTCCTCAAATCTTCAGTTACCAGTTAGGGCCTCGGTTTCGACTTTGATCCTAATGAAGGTTATACGTGATAATGTGAATATGAGAAAATGTAAAACAAATACATTTACCTTGTAAATTTCTGTCAAACGTATAAAATACAACTACAGTCCCTGTCACAACTAATTACCTCGAAACATTTTTATTTTTGCACTATTTATTTAAATAACGCACTAAAAAATACTCCCTTTGTCCCATATTATAAACTGTTTTGGCATAATGTATATGCAATTTTTTGGATGTATCTTGATGTGTTTCCATCCAAATACATCCAGAAAATTGCAGATATATAATGTCAAAACAGCTTATAATATGGGACAAAGGAGTACCTCTTATTTATGGTTTTATTTACCAATTTTGTTAAGAATAAAATTGGCTATCTAGTAAAGAACCCGAAAATTATATACTAACTTTTATAGTTAAAATATATATAATCTTTTCAACTCATTTCATCTAATTTTTTTTTGTTCTCAATATCAGAACTGTCAAATTGACAAATTTTAGTAGTTCTATAATATGACTATCTTTTTCATTGTAACTAAAAAATTTATTTAAATTGATTATACAGCATTACACTTCCACAATCTATTAGGATATTCTTCCAGTTCCACCTAATAATTTGGTGATCAATGTTTTTTTTAAAAGGTTAATGTCTCAATGTCTAATGCTAGCAAGGATGACAAGTGAGACTTGAGAGTAGACTTTCCTACATCAATCAAATAAAAATTGTTTTTTTTTTGTTTAAGAAAAAGTATCGTAGTTTGTTTATTTATTCTACTTAACTTTAACAGTCATTATCGATGAAACTTCTCCAGTGGTTTGGAACAAAATATTTTGTTCTATTTTGACTGTAGTGTAACGATGATAGCTATAATATAAATCCTAACCCATTCTTATTTTATTTTTTTTTTTTCGATTCTAGAAATATCAGGCCGATGTCAATATCGAATATTTTTAATATTTTTGAACCAAGTAGTAGTGGATAAGTGAATTTCACTCGAAGAATAGTAGCCATGTTGGTGTAGGAGCAAACGAAAAAAATGAAATTTAAAGAACACTATAAATCTATAATTTAATTAGTTAATAATTATAATTGATTTAGAAATGAACTCAATAATTGTTTTTCTAGTGAATTGTGAGAGTAGACTAAAAAAATCGTAGTCCAGCCATTGGTGATCAACAGTGGCGAATCTACTAACACGGATACGATGTCATGTGATTCCGTAACAATTTGTAAACAAACTTTTTTGGGTTAAAATATTACTAGTTTTGTAAGATTGCATTGAAAATTCATTCTTATGACTCCCTAAGAAAGAGTTCGAAACTCCATATGACACCATAATAAAATTATTTTTATGTTTAATTTGTTTACTGACACCGGTGAAAAAAAATTCTACATTCACCACTGGTGATCAATGTTCATTATTTGTAAAAGATGAGGTCATGCAGAACTTCAAACCATTTTTACCATAAGAAAAAAAGGAAATATTTATCTGAACAGTTTGTACTTTCGATACAATCTGAAAGAATATTGTATTGTCATACGTCATTTTCAATTCATTTTATTTTTCTTTCTTTTGAAATATTCCATCGGAGAAATCGATGAGATTTGGTGTCAAGTGATTATTTCAAGATGAATATTAAAAATGAAAAAATATAAACTCCAAAGAAACATCAAAAGATGTCTGTGCTTCAATCACAGTCGTGAGATGAAACCGGCTCCTGTTATAACATAACACAATCAATCTCTCACTCACATTTTCAGATCTTTTTGCATTACATAATATAATATTACTAAGCAATATCTTCTTATTGACTACATAGAAATTACAAACCATAACACTTACGCTAATCACACTCCCTTTTATTCATAGTTTTTCGATTCAGTCCGATACAAACGAGACTGATTGAGTTGAGTCTAAGAAGAAGAACATAAAAAAGGGAAACTAACCCATAGCGTAAGAAGGTGTAGGCAAGTTAATGACAGTGGTCTTCACTTTGGTCATCAAATTGATGCTATTTGTCACACCTTGTGATCCTATTCCACTGTCCTTAAGTCCCTGTTTATTCCAATCCAAAACCGAGTTAGCTAAACCGGTCATGACCGAGACAAAAAACTGGTCTACAAAATCAATGATTCACCTGGAAAGGGAAGTGGTCCGGTCCACGAGCTGGGGCAGAGTTGATCTGAACAGTTCCTGTCTCCATTGCATCACTGATCAGCATTGCCTTGTTGATGTCCTTTGTGAATACACATCCCTTCAAATGAAATTGTTCGGTTAGATCCATTTTAGTGAAAACATTGTAAACCGGGTTAAACCAACCTCAGATACCTAAAAATTTATGTTACCTGGAGGCCAAAGTTACTAGCATTGCAATGATTGATCCCTTCTTCGACGGAATTGATCCTCAAGACAGGCAAGACAGGACCGAATGGTTCCTCCCATGCAATCCTCATGTCCGGTCTAACATTGTCCAAAAGCAACGGCCAAATCAAGTTACCATCTCTTTTATACTCTTGGCAAAACGTTGCTCCTTTGTCCTTAGCATCCATCACCAAACCTTCAATGAAGTTAGCTGAAGATTCAGATACCACGGCGGTGATATCACAGTTCTCTTCTGGCGGTCCAACAGTGAGTTTCGCCACTTTAGCTTTCACTTTCTCAACCAGCTCATCTGCCACTGACTCCATCACTAGGACTACCTTCACCGCAGTGCATCTCTGTCCACTGTTTCAGATAGATAAAAACCGGTTAACACTGGAATCTCGATATGTTGGTTTAGTTAAACTCATTACATTACCTGTAAGAGAACCCTCCTTTGATAATATTGGAAGCAACAAGATCAAGATCAGCATCTTCCAAGACAATGCATGCATCTTTGCCTCCAAGTTCCATTTGAAGAGGGATCATACCGGCTTTCTTAGAGATCGAAACTCCGGTATCACCACCAGTGAAACTGATGCGGTCAAACCAAATTTTAGTAGTTAACAAGAAGGTAAACCGGTTTGTTGAATGTATGTATATAATATACCTAATGCAGTTAACAGCAGGGTGCATAGTGAGGAAATCTCCGATCTCAGAGCCTTTTCCGGTAATGCAGCTGATAAGACCTTTTGGGAAACCGGCTAAGTGAAAGCAATGTACCATATGAAGGCAAGAAACAGCTCCCTAAAGAAACCAGACCGTTAAAAGATTTTCAAAACATCAAAATGAAAAAAGAGTGTAAAGTTTTGTTCTTTAGTTACTTGTGTTGGAGGTTTGAGGACAAGGGAGTTTCCGGCGATCAAAGCAGGAGCGATCTTGGACACAGCGAGATTAACCGGATAATTGAATGGAGGAATAGCCAAAACCACACCGAGAGGAATCTGAATAGCTCAGAAACCAACAACATTATTTGATCAAAACATTTGTCAAACTTTAAACCATTGATGTAGAGATATGAATCTCAAAGATTATACCTTTGATGTGAGACAGTACTTAGTACGCTCATTACCAGGGAAGCTGTCAGAGAGAAGAAACTTTCCTTCACCTAAGATCCTAACACCTTCTTCAGCACAGTAAGAGATCAAATCTCCAGACCTCACAACCTTTCACAAAAACCAAAAACATTAGAGATCTGCAGTTGTTTCAAATGAAGATGATGCATGGAGAGACAGAAAGAGACCTCAGTAACAGAGTCTTTGGCGGGTTTAGCGATTTCCTTGACAAGAGACTCAGCAATGGGAGCTTTGTTGTCCTTGAGGATTGCAGCAGCTTTGTGAAGAAGCTCAGCTCTTTTCCACAGAGGAGTCTTAGCCCATGATTTCTGAGCCGATTTCGCCAGTTCCATCACCTTGTTCACTTCCTCTTGTGTGCATGCTGTGTTTCAACAGAAAAAATAGAGCATTATCTTATCTTTATGTCCTCTGTCTTTTTTTTATCTCCTCTGTTTTTGTTGGGTTTGTGATCTAAAGTTAATCTTAATCACACTTCTCAATTTCACATTTATTTCACTGTTATATCAAGTAATCAACCAATATTCATCAAAATCTCTCAAAATGTTTCCATAAATCACTCTTTTAATTTTCTATGTACTAAGTGGACAATCTAAGAACAGTCAGAGATAAATCTTTGAAATTCCCAAGAAAACAACAAAAACCCATCTGAAATCAAGAAATAGTGAAACTTAAGAAGATGTTGATGAGACTGAGACATACCTTGGACCTTGTACTGTGTCTTCCTCGTGGTTGGGTTAATGATGGCTACACTCTTGCCGGAGGAAGAAGTTCTCCACTCTCCATCAGAGTAGTATTTATAGACTTCTCCGTCAAGAATCTCTGTGAAAATTCCAGTCCCGGCCATCGATCCCTGTAAACAAAGCGTAAAGGAGGAAGAAGAAGATCAAAAGAACACAAATTACGTTTTGTGTTGTTTGGTTTCTGTTCACACAATGTGTGAATATATAGCCAAAGAGACAAAACAGAGAAGAAGACTCTCTTCTGCTGTCTCACTTCTCGAGTGTAGAGAGAGAGAGAGAGAGAGAGAGAGAGAGAGGGAAAGATGAAACTGATTAGTGGGTTTTAAGAAAGGAGTGGTGAAAGAAGGGTAGATAGATAGATGGATAGATAATTGATGTAAAAGAAAATCCAGAGAAGATAAAAGAAAGGAAGAGGGAAAAGAATTGTATGGTGAGAAATGAGAATTAGGAGAGTGAAGAGTTTCTTGGTGTGATCGTTTTGTTGGTTTATTGAATAGCTTTGGTCCTACATCAAAGTTTTTATTAAGGAAGGGACTCATGATGATAGCCACAACCACAAGCATGTCTATATATTCATACACAACCAAACATGCATGCACATATTTATTTTACTCACAAGGTCCGTTTTCTTTCAATGGAATATTCCCATTTAGAAAAAAAGTATGTAAATATAGGAAAATGTAAAAGAGATAATTTAACTTTTACGCTTGCACAATTTTGGTCATTTGCGTTATGTGTTTGATGCAGATGATGATCAGGAGTCGACTACTATGGAGCAAACATGCATGCACATAAAAGGAACAAATACAGTCACATGGTCATTGGGAGCATTGATGAGGTGTCTTCTAATGAATCTTCGACGTTAAATTAGAAAAATTATAATGTTAATATACACGTTTATTTACATGATTTAGGCGAGTTCCATGACATATTAAACGAAGGAAAATTAACCAAGACTGTTAACGTGTGTATTAACATTCTTGGTTATTTTTCCTTGGTTCATATGACATAATAACTTGTTCTGAATTGGTATCAAGTTAATTTTCCTTTTATTGATTTCTTAGTGTCCCTTGTGAAGGAGTGACACTCTCTATCTATTGTAAATTTGGTATCTTCGATTTGGATTTGTAAAGTGTTTCAATTTTTTCATATAAATTTGCTGACAAAAAAACAATGACGTGGAATAAAACCAGAAAGCTGTTTTGGAACTAGAATTTGTTGTTTGATTCAAGGCCTTACACGTTTTGTTTGTCTCTATATATATTCTGATGTCGTGACATGATTTAATTTCATCATTATTTTGAGGTGAACTTGAATTTTGAATTGTTACAACGTTCAAAATTTACAATAATATTTAAATATAAAAACAAATGCAGTTAAAAACTTTCGGACTTTGTTGTCATTTAAGAATTTTACTATCCAATACTATTTGATCTTCAGCTGTCGAAAATTTAAATGACGGTTGTGAGTGGGAAGCTTTTGTCCAGAGTTCGTTATCTTCTTTGGGCATAACGATAGATGATAAGATCCCCAGTACACATTGACACAACTATATGTATGCATTCTTTTATTGCTTTGCATAGCTGACATAAATAACGAACGGCAACACAAAATTTGTAATGGATATACAAGAAATATTCACTTATATAACATAGCATTTTACCGAAAAACTAAGGAATGGGTAATTGGTAGGTGAAGAGATAGGACGAAAAGTAGATGAGAAATCTCATCACATAATTCTTGGTAGCTAAGAAGATCTAGGAACCACAAAAGTTCGGATAAAAGAAAGAACAAAAACGTGCAAAGTGATTAATTCATAGGACCACAAAAACCATAACATAGCATCACCATCCCCACAAGGCCACAACTCCCCACCAAATTGGTTGCAATCAATCACTCTTCCTTCAATCTTTCGGAGAAACCATAGCCTTGGAAGTTTTAGTTTATTTTGTGAGTGACTATTGTTAGAAAAAGAAAAACTATATTGTTTAGCGTACAGGTTGTTTAGGTGAATTGGCTTTGCTGCATTAACGTAAATTTGTAGTTTTAAACTCATTAAGTTGTCAAAAAAAAAAAAAAAAAAAAAAACGGTGTATCAGTAATTTAAAACGAATCAGGTTGGTGAAACAAGACAATGAATAAATCCATATGTATCAAGAGATGAATCTTGCTACCCTCACATTTGGCCGCTGGAGTTTTTATCAAACGCTTATAAATTCTGAAATTAGTCCCTACACTGCATTCACTATTTTTTTTCTTTGTTCTTTTAGTTTTGCTTTAAGAAAAAGTTATAGTTTTTTTGGATGCCTGAATGAGTCATTGACATGTCATGTACATTATCATGTATGTACAAAGATGAAGAAATAATCATGGGCTTGTACTATCTTTGTCCACTTGTCTCTCTCGATCGGGTGTGACAATGCATTTTTGTTAACCCTTTTTCCTCTCTGAATATCTTTCAATTGTGTTCCAATTAGCAAGAAGCTCTACATTTTCCTCTCTTTTAGATTCGTAAATTTCATAGCAGTGACAAATTTTCTATTAGGAAATTTGTTACGTTTGTAGAAATTTAGCGCAATGTTTAATTTCAAACTTAAGTTTTGGTAGTCTACTAATAGAACCCCAGTGGACTTTTATGTGCTGAAGTTACTATTTTAAGGATTGATTAATTAACAAGTTGGCAACCCGGTTTTATTTCGGTTCTGAACATTTGGGCTAGACCGGGATAAACCGACATAAACCATAATTTCGGGGATCTGTATTTTGAAGAGACGCTCAGGAATCAGCTCGGAGTATCATTAGTTTAAGCATGAGGCTTTGCTCCCGGAAGTAACTACGCTCTCGCCGTCGTTACCTTCCGGTGGAAGCGGAGCCAATGATCTCAAACTATACCTGTCCCATCGAGTCACGTACGCGTGATGATGAGTCTTGAGCGCTGTTTTAACCTCTTTTCCCCCTTTTTGCCTTCGTCTTCTTCTTTGGTGCTCTGATTGTTTCGAATCTGATCTCTCAGTGAATTTGCTCAAGAAAACTGAAATTTTAAATTTGAAAACAGATTTTTTTTTTCAATTGCATATTTGGTAGAATTTTGAGTTCTTGAGTGATGAATTCTCATCTTATTTTATAGAGAAAAGCCTCTTTGTCTTTGACTCAGTTTCTCTCCTCTTCATCGTTCATTGTGTTCATAATTTCAATTCTCATTTTTGTTCTTCAATAAGCACAAGTAAAATCTGAGTAAAGTTTAGGTTTTTGAGTATGTTGAAACTTGCAAGTGTAACTATAGTTTATCTAATCTTCTCTTCTTTGGCAACCACATGTTTCTGAATTGTTATTACATACATCATCAATATAGGATAACACGTTAAGTAAATTGTGGGGCTAAAACTTTTTCTCTGTTTGTGCCATTAAAAGAAGGGAATGGAAGAAACAATGATGAAAGCTCTCAACTTTGAAAAAAAGTTTGTACCTTTATGGAGTATAATTTTTGTGACGGCAAAGCTGATGTGAGTAGAATCTTATGTTTTGAATCAAAGATTGTGACTTTTGTGGTTGAATTATCTACAACATTAAACCAGTTTAGACTTCCTAGGCTAGGTTCTGTTGTGTGGAATAATTATTGGTATTGAAAATCTCAATAAGTTTGAAAACTGTTATCAGAAACTATTGTGTGATAAAAAAGTGGTTTCTTTTCTCTATCTCATAGCTTCATTGGTATTCTCAGTTGGGACCTTTCCCCAACCTTTTTGCTTTGGCAGTATTGTTCATGACAATTACTTTGAACAAACCAAATGATTTTTTAAAACTAAATATTGTAAAAGCATGCTTGAAGATGGAGGCTGGCTTTGTTTGGATCATAGTACCGCCACTTGTGATGAGAATATGAGATTTCGATTGATTGTTACTCTTTTTACATTGTGTCATCATCATTCTTGAGACTTGAGTGTTCAGAGAGAGAGAGAGAAGCAGAATCATCACAAGTTCTGAAAAAGGACAAAACTTTTTCTGATGCAACTCACGTTATCCCTCCACAAGCTCCAAAAGAGTTTACTTGGGAAACCAAAAAACTTGACGAATGCAAAAACCAAATTTTGTTAGGCAATAATAAGACCAAAGCCACTTCTTGTTCTGCCTTCTTGCTTGTATTTGAGTTTCTCTTGTTTTGAGAGGGAGAAAGAAAGACAAAAAAAAATGTCTGTTGTTTTGTGCTTAGTGTTTCTGTTCTTCACTAGTTTTGCAGAAGCAACGTATCCTCCTGGAGGTTTCCACCATATTTCTTCTTCTCTTAGACAACACAAGAAGGCCTCCTCCAAGTCAAAGCCAAAGTTACCTTTTGAGACTCGTTATTTCCCTCAGAATCTTGACCACTTCAGTTTCAGACCAGAGAGCTACAAAGTCTTCCAACAAAAGTACCTCATCAACAGCCGTTTCTGGCGCAAAGGTGGCCCTATCTTTGTCTACACCGGAAATGAAGGAGACATTGACTGGTTTGCTACCAACACCGGTTTCATGTCTGATATTGCTCCCAAGTTCCAGGCTCTTCTTGTCTTCATTGAAGTAAGAGCTTTTGCACTTATCTCTAGTTTGAAGAATGGACTCAAACGTTGATAAATCTTGTACATCATTGCAGCACCGATTCTATGGAGAATCAAAGCCGTTTGGAAAGAAGCAACACAAGTCGGCTGAGACATTAGGTTACCTTAACTCTCAACAAGCGTTGGCTGATTATGCGATCCTCATAAGAAGCTTGAAGCAGAATTTATCGTCCGAGGCATCTCCTGTGGTTGTCTTTGGTGGCTCCTATGGTGGAAGTAAGCACACACACACACACACACACCACTTTCAAATGAATAATTTTCAATTGATCATTTCTTCATTATTACTCATCATTTCTCCTAAACTATGTTCTGTTGTGTGTCATGATGTCTCGAGACAGTGCTCGCAGCGTGGTTCAGGCTCAAGTATCCACACATAGCGATCGGTGCATTGGCATCCTCTGCACCAATTCTTCATTTCGACAAAATCGTGCCATTGACTAGCTTCTATGATGCCATTTCTCAGGATTTCAAGGTGCTGTATGTTCTGTTTCTTGCAGTTTTCATACAAAAAGTGATGTTATAATGAACCTAATCATGAATCATGTTACAAAACAGGACGCAAGTGTTAACTGTTTCAAAGTCATCAAGAGAAGCTGGGATGAGCTAGATGCAGTTTCTACTTTAAAAAATGGCTTGCCACAACTCAGCAAAAAGTTCAGAACTTGCAAGTAATAGTATTTGCTTCAAAATATTCTCTGTTCTGTAAATCCTCAAAAATGCTCAACCAGATGTGTGTTTGCTTGAGTTTCAGAGGCCTTCACTCTCAATATTCAGCCAGAGATTGGTTAATGTCAGCATTTGTGTATACAGCCATGGTTAATTATGCGACCGCAGCTAATTTCATGGCGCCACTTCCTGGTTACCCTGTTGAGCAGGTGAGATATCATTATGCCAAAAAGTATGTCATCAAGTAGTATTTCTTTTTCACAATCAGAATTTGGACCGGTTTTGTTTTGCATCAGATGTGTAAGATCGTTGATGGGTTCCCTCGAGGATCAAGTAATCTTGACCGTGCCTTTGCTGCTGCAAGTTTATACTACAACTATTCAGGTTCAGAAAAATGCTTTGAGCTTGAACAACCTAGTGATGATCATGGACTCGACGGTTGGGGATGGCAGGTAATACGGTTTCCTCCATATTCAAACATTTTATGAGTATGAGTTTGAATAAAGTTCCTGAATAACACAAATTGATTTTGTTATGAAACTATATATGACACAATGTGGTTACTAAATGGAAACAGGCGTGCACGGAGATGGTGATGCCAATGAGCTGCTCGAACCAGAGCATGTTTCCAGCGTATGAAAATGACTATGAGGCCTTTAAAGAACAATGCAAGAGTAGATATGGAGTCGAGCCTCGACCACATTGGATCACCACAGAGTTTGGCGGAAAGGTCAGTTACTGTTTATCTTCCCCTCCATTAATTTTTCTTAGCTTCTCAAGATTCAGTATTCAGCTTGCTTGGTCATGTGTTTTTGTAGAGAATAGAGACAGTGTTGAAGAGATTTGGAAGCAACATCATATTCTCAAATGGAATGCAAGATCCTTGGAGCCGTGGAGGGTAAGTAGTAACTTCTCAATGTTTTACAAACGTAGAAATATTGGGTTTTGGATCTTAAACATATCAAATTTTTTTGTCATCAGGGTTCTCAAGAACATTTCGAGCAGCATTGTCGCGCTTGTGACCAAGAAAGGTAACATATTTCTGTTCAGATGCTGGACAAATAGATTGAGAGAAAACCGAAACCTGACATTGTTTCTGAAACAGGAGCTCACCATGCGGATCTCAGAGCTGCTACAAAAGATGACCCGGACTGGCTTAAAGAACAGAGGAGGCAAGAAGTTGCCATTATAGAGAAATGGATCAGTGAGTATCACAGAGATTTAAAAGAACAAGAGTGAATGAAATAAGATAGATCATAGATGCCACAAAAGCTTATTGCACAAACATCAATCAACAAATAAAAAACTGTGATACTGTGTTGTTTTCTCATATGTTTGAGATTCAAGTTCGTGTTGTAAGAATCTATTATGGTATGTTTAAATCTGAAAAGTGAAAAACACTCCACTTCTTCGAATTTGGTGAATTTAACAAGAAATGAAAATATAGTGCCAATCATGAAAATGTTATGGAACTACAAGGGTTCAATCGCAAATAGTGACAGTGAAAGTGATAATGAAAGCGACGTCGTTTCAGGGATATAATCACAATACTGTTTTCTTCCTTCCACCACTATTGTCGCCATTATTGATTGCTTCTCAGTCTCTGTCTGTGATCTAAATCGACAAAAAAATTTGAAAACTTTGAGCTTTCTTCGTCCACGTATCTCAATCAATGGCGCGGAGGTCTGCAAATTGCGTGAGATGTGTGGTGATATTGTCTGTGGTATCGGCTTTGGTCGTGTGTGGACCTGCTTTTTATTGGAAATTTCAAAATGCTTCCGTTGGATCTGCTCGTAGTAACTCCATTTGTCCTCCATGCGTCTGCGATTGTCCTCCTCCTTTGTCTCTCCTTCAAATCTCTCCCGGTACTCTCACCCTTATTCTCTCTCTCTCTCATTCCGATTTATAGAACAAATTTAAGGCAATTGATGTAAGACCAAAGGCACTACAACCTTTGTGATGTTTGACGCTACACTGATCCAGCAAACCTGTCTGAATCCGGCTGGTGATGAACTATAAAACCTCATCGACTCTGTCATTTTTAGATTCGTTATCAGCTTCTTCAATATCAGAGTCGATGAGGTCTTTTACTTCATTACCAGCTGGAGTGAGTACAGGTTTCTGGTTCAGTTTAGTTTCAAACATCATCGGAGTTAATGTGTGATCTTGAAGAGGTTGCAGTACCTTTGGTCTTCTTCACACTTATTAACGAAATAAGAAGTAGGTCTATGAGAGAAGTTATCTCCATCTGTTTGGATTTGTTGCTGAATTTTTTGAATAAAGCTTTGATCTTCCATTGTCTTAGGACCTCATGATCTTCTATTTCTAAACAAGTTTCATTCTTTTGGCAGGGCTTGCAAACCTCTCTGTTACAGGTTAGATCTCTCGCTCACGCGCTTTAAAGTTGGTTTTGTAACTCTCTTGTCTGTATTGTTTCTGTCCTTTTAATGCCTTGAAACATGGTTTGATAGCTAATGTCTAAAGTATTTGTGGTTCTTGATCTGACACAATAGCATGAGAGTTTCTTATCTGTTATATAAAGGAAACACTTTTATCAGTTGGTTGTTAAAGTTCTCTTTTTTTTTGTGTGTGAGTGTGTGAAAAGTTCCTACTTTGGTCCATGGAAACTGGAATATGAATAATGATTTATGTTGTGTTGCATTGTGTGACAGATTGTGGAAGTGGTGATCCAGAGCTCAAACAAGAGATGGAGAAGCCGTTTGTGGACCTTCTCACAGAAGAGCTGAAGCTGCAAGAAGCAGTTTCAGAAGAGCATAGTCGTCACATGAACGTTACACTCGCCGAAGCGAAAAGAGTGGCTTCTCAATACCAAAAGGAAGCAGAGAAGTGTAACGCCGCCACAGAGATTTGCGAGTCAGCTAGAGAGAGAGCTCAAGCATTGTTGATCAAAGAGAGAAAGATCACTTCTTTGTGGGAGCAGAGGGCTCGGCGATTAGGTTGGGATGGTGAGTGAGTAAGCATTTCATTGTTTTAGTGACTTCTTTCTCAGTCTGCTCTCAAGAGAGACTCTCGATGGAAGCAAACTTGATTTTCCCTCTTCCGCATATAGCTCATGAGAACATGTGATTCGCTTAATTCTTAAGGCAAAGTCTTATCTCCCACGTTCTCTATATTTGTAGCTCTCTTTTTTTTTGGTTTGCTCTTGCTTCTAAATATAGATAAAGAAAGGCTTGCCCTTGTATTGACTTTTCTTCAGATATATATATATATATATATAGTTTTTGTCCATTCACCGACTTCTGTATTTTATAGTTCATGTTCATCAGCAAACCCAACCATCAAATTCTCATTAGCCAAAGCAAAAATATATGATAATGATCTTACTAAACTTGGATTTTGTGTTTGTTGAGATTTTTATTTGACTGAGACAGGAAGAGTAATTTGAACTTTTAAGAGGATTTGTGTTGCAGCTGATGTGTGATTTGATCTCATATATGTGATATAAGCATGGTCAAGAGTAACTTGGACTCTGTTTTCTTCTTTGTGTAAAAGGCTAACAAAGACTTTTCAGATGAAAAGAAACATGAGAATGTGACAAGTTGGAGAGAAGAGACAAAAACTGGAGAAGTCAAAAAACGTAATAAGGTTGACATAATGCAGCATATGATAGCTCCAGGTATCACGCGGTATCAAACTTTCAATATTCATTATTCATGTACCAAAACAGCTGCTTTCTTCTATTTTATTTGGTTTGTTTATCTTAGTGTCAGCCATTAAAATACTCTCTCTCGTTGCATTATTCTAATGCTCACACATGGACAGATTCCATAATTTTATTTTTTTTAGTTAAGGCTTTAGATCTACCATTAAAGAACAGATCTCGGTTCAGTGACTTCTGCAAACCGTCCAAACCCATGTGCGTTGTCCAAACTCTATAGCTTGAGGCTATTTGTTCCAATATTCAACTTATGTTGTGTGTTATGTTTCTTCTGTGTTCTTCTCTGAAGCTTCCTTCGTGGACTTCTGCTTTTTTTTTTTTCCCTACCTTTTGAATAATTTTTTTGTATATCTCTTGGACACAGAGATTGTAATTTCTTTTTGATTAAAATGGAAAGTTCCATGAACAAGCGTGGATACGAATGCAGTCAAGAGGATACAGACAACTTGCCTGAATCAAAGAGACAAAAAGTACCTGCTTTAGCAAGGTAACTTCCTTGAGGTTTTCTGTCTTTTTCCCCTTTCAAAGTAGCTTAATGCTTAAACCTCACAACAATTGAAAAAGAATATGCTTTGTTGTAAGATCATGGAGGAGAATGTAAACCACTAAGATTCTTAACTCTTTTTTAGTGGACATTTCTCTTTGTTGAGAGATGTTCTCTTGTTAAGCTCTTAAAGTTTTGTTGTTCAAGTTTACAAAGCTCCTGATTCGCTTGAAACAAACTGTTTACAGTGTTATTGTGGAAGCTGTTAAGGTAGATAGTCTGCAGAGGCTTTGCTCATCTTTGGAGCCATTGTTTCGCAGAATTGTGAGTTTTTTTTTATCATATTCTTAAGCTAAACATGTAATGCTTTTAGATGGTTGTGGAGTTGTAAACTTTGTATGGTGTGGACAAACAAAACAGGTTAGCGAAGAGGTGGAACGAGCCTTATCAAGGTTGGGAAATGCAAAGTTAGCTTCAAGGTACATTTTTTATATCTTGAAATGGTTCTGTGATCTTTGTAGCGTTTGAGTTTCTGGCTAAACAGACATGAAATCTCCAGGTCACCGGAACCAAAGAGGATCCAAGACCGCGATGGAAGAAACCTGCAACTTCACTTCAAGACGCGTATGCCTCCTCACTTATTCACAGGTGGGAAAGTCGAAGGAGAGCGAGGCTCGGCCATTCATGTGGTTCTTACTGATGCAAACACAGGAAACGTAGTCCAAACAGGAGAAGAGTCAGCTATAAAGCTGAATGTTGTTGTGTTAGAAGGAGACTTCAATGATGAGGAGGATGAAGATTGGACGAGAGAGCATTTTGAGAGCTTTGAAGTGAAAGAGCGAGAAGGGAAACGCCCAATCTTGACCGGTGACACACAGGTGATGCTTAAGGAAGGTGTGGGAACTTTAGGGGAACTTACTTTTACAGACAACTCGAGTTGGATTAGAAGCAGAAAGTTTAGGCTTGGTGTTAAGTCAGCTCCAGGGTATGGTGATAGCTTTAGCATCCGTGAAGCCAAAACAGAACCTTTTGCTGTTAAAGACCATAGAGGAGAATGTGAGTTCTTAAAAACTTCTGATTGTATTGACAAGTAGAGAATGTTGAATTACTACTAACATTTTTCCTTGTGTGCAGTATACAAGAAACACTATCCACCGGCTTTACACGATGAGGTCTGGAGACTGGATAGGATAGCGAAAGACGGAGTGTTACACAAGAAGCTATTGAAAGCTAACATTGTGACAGTCGAAGACTTCCTTCGAATCCTTGTTAAGGATCCACAGAAGCTGAGAAATGTAACCATCTTCCTCTGTTTATGTGAAAGAAATCACCAACATAGCTAAGGATCTAAATGTTCTTGTTCTTTTTTATGATAATTGTAGTTGCTTGGGAGTGGAATGTCGAATAGAATGTGGGAGAACACAATGGAGCACGCAAAGACATGCGTGTTGGGTGGGAAGCTTTATGTTTATTACACTGACCAGACTAACGCTACAGGAGTTGTCTTCAACCATATCTACGAGTTTCGAGGACTAATTGCAAATGGACAGTTCCTATCTCTTGAGTCTCTCAACCATGACCAAAAGGTAAAGACTTGAAACATATTTTCTTGTCAAGATTTGAAAACAGTTTCTTGGTTGTTAAGCTAATCATTGGTTAGCTCACAGATTTCTGCAGACATTCTAGTGAAGATGGCTTACGAGAACTGGCATAAAGCTGTTGAATACGACGGTAAGCTCTTGAATTGCTTACCAGTCGCCGAGAAGGAAACAAAACTGGCCACGGCACAAACAGCTCAGAACCATCTACAGATTCATAACCAGAACAATAGACATTCTGTGCAATGTCATCAAAATGTTATTACCTATTCGTCGGTCCCTCAACCGATGGAATATCCTCAGTTTGTGCAGCAGCAACATTGCAGCCAGTTATTACCTTCACTACCTTGCGATGTACAAGATTACAACAGGTCGATGGAGAGTTCCAATTCTTCAGGGTCTTACAATGGTGAAGATTGGTGTCGACCAAGAGCTGCTACAGGACAAGGTCTTGAAGACATTTTCAGTGAAGAAATCAGACTAAGGAGCTCTGAGATGCTTGAAACTGACGATATGCAGAGACTGTTGAAGACTTTTGGCATTGGTGTGAACACTAATGTAGAAACTCAAGGCGGGTTTGGTCAGACCGATGAGTCTTGTTACGGTTACAGCGTACCGTACCAAGCTCAGGTTGATAACACGTACAGGAGAGAACGTAACAGAGGATCTGGAAAAGCTGTGGTGGGATGGCTTAAGCTTAAAGCTGCATTGAGATGGGGTATCTTCATACGCAAGAAAGCTGCAGAGAGGAGGCCTCAGATTGTGGAGATCGAGTGAAATGTAAACAGAGAGAAGCAATAATCTCTTAAGCTTTTCTTTTTTGACGACTTTTCGTTTTCATGAATGCTTGAAGAGAGTTACTTTGTATGAACGTAAGGGTTTATCTTTTGGATGAACAAATCTAAGAGTAGAGAGAAGTGGACTTTGTTTTATGATTGTAATGCTTTATTTATTTGTTTGCTCTCTTATATTTCAATAACAATTTACATCATTCTATAATCATTTTTCATTGGGAGTGAGCATCATGATATTAACTTGTAACGTGTTCTTAAGTAAGTATTATAGCTTTTGTTTGTTGTTGTTTTTGGATACGCATTCAAATTCTGTTCCTATGAAACGCGTCGGAAAAAGTTGGAAGCTGTCTGGTTGGATTGCTTCAACTACAAGTAATGTTATGTTTTTGGAAGGACAAGAAAAAAAGGAATGGGAATTTCAAAACTTTTGCTACATTACATTTCTAAATCCTAGAAAAAAAAAAATTCTTGTTTGTGATTTGCTTTCATTGCAAGCAATGACTCCTTTTGTTCTGTGTTGCAACTTGCAATGCAAGGAAGGAATCATCAAAATTGTGTCTTCTGATCATCGAATCAGTTCTACTTTTTCCTGAATCTTAAGCACCGATTGTGCTTAGTTTCGTTGACGTTTGGCTCATCGTCGTCTTGTTGTTTCGTTGTCGGATTGTTGAGAGCGAGTTTCTCCATGGCGTTTATGTACTTACGCAGATGCTTTATGTACTCTGGATATGTCTCCAAGTTGCAATGCCCTCCTCCTTTAACCCACAATGGATCATACTTGTCCTTTGCAAGCTCATACAATCGCTTCCCATGCGACATGTTCACAATCTCATCTTTTGCTCCCTGCATTGCTCATATACCAAGTTTCATAATCTCTCATTGCATGCATTGTCAGTAAAAACAATGGTGATGTAACCTTACGTGTATGACAAGAACAGGGCATGTCACATGACGTATCCTATCAATGTTCTGCAAAAACCCACCAAGAGTGTTTATGAAACAGAGAACCAAAAGTAAACCAGAGGAAAGAGAGGTTTACTTGTTCTTCACGGAACCAAAAGTAATCATCGAGAAGAGAGATTGGTCTTACTTTGAATATATCGAACCAGAATGTAATCTTGACAGGATACAAGACTCTAATGCCAGAGAGAATGGCGCTGTGAAGAACAGCTCCTCTTAGTCTCTTCAATCTAGACGCTAAGTACAACGTCGGTCCGCTTCCAACGGACTGACCATACAGAATCAAATCTTCTTGCTTGAGATCGTACTCGGTCCTCAAGCAATTGTACACAGCCTCGATATCGTGGTACGTGTTTGTTTCTGTCGGCTATTTTTTTTATAGAAGAACAATCAAAGGCTAAGAACAGAGGCAAAAGATTGAGACTTTTTGAATGAAACATTTTTCTTACCTTTCCTGTTGAAGCTCCATAGCCTGAATAATCATAGCTGTTTTGGAATGACATTATGAAGATGTTAAGGTTTGTTAATCAGCAAAAATGAAAAAAAAAAAAAAGGTTTTGGATTTTTTTGAATGTTATAAGAAACCTCATGATGTTGACGCGGAGATGAGCGCGGAGCTCGATGAAGAGCTCGACCATTTGGCCAAGATCTGCAGCATTGCCATGGGAATAGAGAAGAGTGAATCTTGCAAAAGGGTGTTTCCAAAACGTAGCGATGACTTTGTTGCCGGATTTAGTGGTGATTTGATGAACGTCCATGCTTTTCTCCGGCGTGACACCGGTGAACATGAGCTTTCCGGTCTCCTCGTCTTTACTTACGCCGTACGTAGCCGGTGACGGTGGGAGGAATGCGAATTTTGCCGCCATGTTTGAAGTCACATTACCCATATTATCAAAATAAATATTTTTTTTGTCAAAAAAGAGAAAACTTTTCTATGAGGAGAAGGAGAAAACAGAAACCCAAAATCTCTCCCTTCCTCTCTCTTTCAATCTAACAAAAGAAACAAAAAAGTTCAAATTTTGTTTTTGGTGGGTTTATGTTTAGGAGGCAAGAGGAAAGAAATTTGAGGGTGGTGGTCTTGGTGGAGGAGAGGCTTTTTGCTATTTTTAGCACTTTATTTTTTTTAAGAGGTGGTTTAATTTAGCACTTTTTGTACTATTTAATGTTGTTTTCTTTGTTCTTGATGAATAAGTTATAGAGATGATCATGTGTATGGATTTGGAATAGTGATTTGGTGGTAAGATTAGGGACTGTGTGACGTTCAAAGAAGAAATAAGTTGTATAAGTGTTATTAATTAGCTGAATTGATTTCATATATTCTAAATGCAACCAGGCGAGTAGTGATGGATGTTAGGTTTTAAATTCCAAATATATCGAGCTAACATTTTTCAAATTAACACTCTTACAACATTGTAACCTCCGTCTTGCATCCGTAATTACGAAGCTAGTTTCATAAAATTGACTTTTAGTCGTGTCATTAGTTTTTTATTGAGAAGATCATCAAGATGTTACATAGCTGATGTACAAAACCGCGTTTTTCTAAAAAAAACAATAATAAAAATCCTTGAAGTTTGACTTCACCTTCATATATTCACTATACGGTTTTGATTTTATTTGTTATATACTACTGGTCGAGACGTGAGAGAGGAACAAGAACAACCAAACAATGATACTGAAGAAAATAACACAAGCTTTTGTTCTTCTAAGTTTGCTTCATATTCTTTAAATTAAAATCCTTGAAGTTTGACTTCACGTTTATTTATTCACTATACGTTTTGAATTTGTTTGCTACAATATATATTCGAGGCGTGAGAGATGAACAACAAAACAATGATAATGAAGAAAACAACACAAGCTTTTGTTCTTCTAAGTTTGCTTTATATACTTCTATGTCTATCTTTTCAAGTTGGTGTGACAGAGGCCAGATTCCGTCACCTAGGTCAGATATCTTTTTGTTTCGAAAATCTATGTCACAATTCAGATTTACTATAGTAATTATTTTTAAAGAACTTCTTTTGTTAACTTCTCCGGTGGGTTTTTCTAACCAATTGACTCATGTCTTAAAATTTAAAAGGTGTGACACCGTCACCGGCGGGATACGCAGGACCCTCAAAACCATGTGGAGCTCCTCCTAGAGGAGAACAGAATTGTCGACTCGTTCCTCCAAGAGCTCCTCGTGTAGCTTCCTCCTCTCCGCCCAACAAGTAGCAACGTCGAATATGAAGACTTTCGCAGAAGCCCAGCACAGATTATACATAATACCAATAATCATTTTAGTACGTACCCATATATATCATATAAAATAATTATCTGACGCATGTACATATGACCTATCCTTTAAGATCGCGTTTGTTTTAATAACAATCATACTGTACATATTCACAAGTACTATTTTTTCAACACTCTTAAGTAATCAACTTTGTCTGTCTTCTTCGGTTATTTTCTCCCATATAGGGTTGTACTTGTACGGATCTCATCTTGTGCCATTTTCACGAGCTCTAGCGTTTTTAACGAGCTCTGCCATCACCAGTAATCACGGTTTGTAACGCTAATGTTGTATTTCATTATAACTATAACACCAGTAATATAGCTTATGTTTAGACGTTAGGTTGGATATGACCATCTTGAGAATGAGAAGGTGTCGTTTAACGTAGATCGTCAAGTTTGAGGGAGAGATATATTTTACACTTATCTCTTAAACAAATCATTCAGCCGGGTTCTTCACGATTTAGATTTTTCTTTATAGATATAGAGACCGTTGATATTTTAAACCATCCATTGTAAACCCATGTGTTGTTAGGACCATGTGTGTGTTGCTTTACCTTTGTTATTATATCAATTCGTCAATATGATTAGACTTTTCTCGTCGACAGTTCCAGATGAATAAACAAAATCAGTATATGCCAAGTTGAAAAAGAAAAACAAACAAACATAATTAATCATCGACATGACATTTGAACGGAATGTATTTTACTCAACCATTTACCTTTTGTCTGAAACATAAATAAATAAAATTTCTCTTTAAAAAAGTAGAAAACCTATTAAGATCGTCTGTGTTTAGTGACTTTCGTCTTCGTTCCACAATCAAAATTGCAAGCAGTTACAGATTTTAGCATATCAAACCTTTTCTATAACACATTCTCTCTTCCTCTCTCTTTCCAGCACAAACACTTGAATGCCTTTTTTCCTTTTTCTTTTTTTACCTCACAGTAACTTCCTCCGCTCAGCTCGGTGTCCCATTCTCTGCTTCTTCCTCTGCTTCTTCCACAACCTCTGGAGTGCTTAACAAAGGGATTGGACTGTTACCGCGTTCGCTAGTCGAGGTACTGCTATTGATCACTTCGCTTTCCATTGGCTTCAGAGAGTCTGTAGGGACTGGTGTATAAGCAGGAGCAATAAGTGGATGCTCTTCTGAATGTCTCGGCTTGTTCAGAGCTTGACAATGAGGACAGTAGTAAGTAGTGTACAGGAAGTCTTCTTTCCGAGTGAGTCCTACATGATGAGAGACATATACATTGTAAGCTTAACAACATTGCATCTCAGTGTACAGACAAAGATAATGGCTCACCGTTATGCATATGACAGTTTCCGCAGATGAGTGCATATGACTGAGTTGGATCTTCACCCACAAGGAGAGCCGCAATGCGTGAGATCCAGCTACCATCATGAGCAGCATATCCCTGAGGATTGAAATGTTCAAACACCCTCTGCTGGTTTTGCTCTGCATCGCTGAGTCTTTCGCTTGATCCAGAATGGTTGGAGTCGTTATCAGAATGATCGGTTGAAGTTGTCCCAGGAATGTTGCGTCTTGTATTCGGTTGCCTTCGGTTCCTGAGCCCTGTTGAGTGTTTGGCGTCCACGTCCTTGCTCTTCCCTGTGGAGTTGTCAAGTTGGGATTCGTCTTGTACAAATACTTTCAAGCCTGAATCAGCACCCAACTTTGATGCCAGAATAGTTGCAGCAGCGGCCCTTGTAGCTGGGTCAGGGTCAAACCTCTGATACAAAAATAGCTCAAGTTAAAACAAGTTCCAGTTGCAGAAGTGATAACAAGCATCCATTGAGATATATCATCATTCCTGAACATATTGCAAGTCTAAGCTACTAAGAATAAGAAGAAACTCTAGAACTCAAAAGTGCAGGGTCTCCAATTAACACGACTTAGGACACTTATGACGCAGAATATCAAACTGCAACACTGGAGTTTAGATTCATAACAACCCTTTATCCAAAACAGCGATTAAAGAATCTTTGCCTAACACATAGAGCCATTAGTTTGACAGTTCATAAAGTTAGTGCAGCTTGAAAACGAGCCGTAAAGGGTTGATCTTTCTTAGGAGAGAGGAAGCTGAGATAGCAAAAAGAGAGACTCCCAAAAAGGATACTCCTTCTCTAACGGCTGTACTAGTCCTAAAAATATTTGAGTCCAAATTCACGATACCATGATCTTTGCTAAGTTTATATTTCAAGATATCTAAATGCAGCCAAGTTTAAGTAAAAGTTGCAACATAAAGAGAAGACAAAAGAAAAAGAAAAAAATCTAATCCCACGACAAAGCTAGAGGTGACAGATAACCTATCGCCATCATTAGGTACTCTCTCTCTCTCTCTCTATCAGATAATAATGTGGTAACCGCATAACCTACCAGAAATGACTTAAGTAATGCAAGCAAGAAGTTACAGCAGCACACAATCAAAACACAGCAATGGACATAATCAGGATTCAGGAATTCGAAGAAAAAACTCAATAGAATCTGAAATGCAGTTTTGTGAACTAGAATTGTATCTTACACGAATGATATCAAGTGTGGTGAGATAATTGGTCTTCTCTTTCAACTCATTCATCTTTCCTAGCTTCTCAGCTTGAAGCTTTTCCAAGGTACTTTGATCTCTGCGGTCACCTAAACCAAACAAATCCCCACACAAAAACACAATTAAAAGTTAAAACAATCAAATTTCCAACGTTTTAACATGAAAATGAGCATATAGAAGAGGAAGACTCACACATCCTCGTGAAGCTAACGACTGAGGAATATGCAAGAGAGGCAATCGCAGGTAAGAGAAACATCGGGAAGATCCTGAAACTCCTCAGTTTCCAATCCAAATCCTCATCTCTAGTCGTCATGATTGCATAACCCACCGCAATTACCTGGAAGCAGAAAGAGAAAACTGTTCATATCAATCTCATCCAAATCAACATTATAAGCAACAAAATTCAAAACATTGAGGAGCTGACCTCGAAAAAGACAGAGAAAGCGATGAGATTTCTAATGAAATTCCTCCTCGTAATCGATCTGCGAGTCATCCTGGAACGAACAGTCGCTTCTCCCTTTGAGATGTCGTTAAGCATCTTCTCGAAATCGTCTCCTTTAACCCTAAACAACACATTCCAAATCCGCGAGAACAAACCCCTACTCTTCGTCTTCTTCTCGCTGCCGTCGCCGGAAGCAGCCGCCGATGGTACAACGGCGGAATCGTTCTGCTCGCCGCTCTCAACCACCGGTCCTTCATGCTCCTTCTCTACCACCGCCATTTCCAAATCCTCCGATAAAACTTTCCACTACCACTTGGAAAATAATCAAACTTCTACAGAATTCGATCTACTTAAACTACGATTCTTCTTCCCTCGGGGATCGAAGAATCGTCAAGTTGCGGAAATCTCCTGATCTGGAATTCTCTGGAGAAGGAAACTTCGAATATCGTGAAGAAAGGGGACGAGGCTAAATACGATGCTTCGCCTCTCTGCCAAAGTTTTTCTTCACCCCTTGGAGTAAGTAATGGGGAAATTGCCGAAAACAAGAAAAACTTGTGCTCTTTAATCTATTGTTTAGGGATAATTAATAATTAATTAGGGAATTAGGGTTTTATGCATATTTTGTTAAATTTTATTTAATTAAACTATATGCATTACTAATTTTGTTATTATATTGGAGATTTAAAAAAAAAACTAGATTATATCTTTTGATGTATGAAAATATCAAAATGATAGAAAGAATGTAACTTTTGCGCCAAAAAGTATGTACATTTTGTAAGAATATACATATATTTCTTGTAAAAAAGTTTGAATGTTCTCTTAATATCCCAATGGTATTTAATTAACAGATTTAGATATAGAAGTTTGAATTCACATAAATCATTGGAAGCTTCTTTTGTGGAATTGGAAAGGTTTTTTCTTAAAATTTACTACTTACACATTTCAATCCATAACAAAACATTATATTAATCTTCAAACAGTTAATTACGGTAAAAACAAAATTTTCTTGAAATATGAAATCTTAAAATTAGTGTCGTTAACAATGTCGGATTTTTTTACTAGTGGAAGTCGAACATTGGAAGAACATAAGAACATACTGTACTAATTATATCAAATATTCCAACTTTTTCTTCATTTTCTCTCCTTTAAATTTTACACATTAGAGGATGAACAAAGAAATAAACTTTACAATCAAACGCGTTTTTGTTGAGCCTTTCTCGAACACGCGTGTTTATTTTTTTTGTTCATTCAATACGTGTTTAGCTGTATCCATCCATCCACTTCCTTGTTAAACTTCTCTCATTATTGCACATGTATTCAATTACTATTCATCATATTTTTTATTTTTCTGTAAACCCGACATAACTACACGTTCTCTCAACAAGCATATTATGATATCGTATACCATTTTCTCTATATACCCAATGCAAGCTATATATTGTATTGTATATATGTAACAAGGATATGCAAATGCAAATGCAACGTCAATAACGGCACCACATATATACTCTCACTAATAACATGTTAATTTGCTACACTTTCTAAAAAAGTATAGATATCACAACATATTATCTTTTTTATCCGGTCTATGTCTGCACACCATAACACTACCAAATGGAACTTTACCTGCCAGCAAAAAGTTTCAGCAGAAATAAAAAGAGAAAACTACTTATTCTAAACATATTTAGGAACATACCAAAGTCTGCCAGCTTCTCAAAAGACTACCAAAACCCAAGAATTTTGGTTGATGTCTTAAGATGACATAATCAGATGTTTAATCACATAAATAACAAGAAATTGTGCCAAAAGATACTTACCATGTTCAGTGTGAATGCATCCTTAAAATCTATCTGGAAGCCTACACTAAGTTTGACACTTGTTGAGACACTAACTGCAAGGGTTAAAAAAACAAAACTAACATTTAATAGGTTTAGGATGACAACATTACAATAGAGATACTTAGAATTGATATTTAATAATGATGTCAAGTTTTATTCAGCAAAAACATGGTAGAGTTGAGGAGTATGGAGGATTCATTTTATTTGTACATGTTTAGTACAAGACAGTAGATGATTTTGTCTACAGTTTCATCAATTCATAACTTCAATGAAAGTTCATATTCAGTTGCAAAAGAATCACAATGGAATATGAACTTCCATTGGAAATTGCTGAAAACAAGAAAAACTTATGAATTTTTAATCTATTGTTTAGCAATAATTAATATGGAACTGGTATGCATAAATTGTATATGCATTACTAAACTTTATGCATATTCTGTTGATTCATAATATGTAAATATGCATGGTCCCTACTCCCTACTTTTCTTTATTTTTTTGAGTCATTTTTTTCCTAAGGATTGCATGCAATGTTTGTTGTGTTTAGGAGTACATATGAAAACCCAATTACCTATAGCTTTTTGGTTTAAAAAACACAGTTGGGAAAGTTTAGTGAGAGTTGTTCAAAAAAAAAAAAAGGGAAAGTTTAGTGAGACATCTTAAAACTTACATAGTTGATTCAAACAGGGAGTGATGATTAAATCTACGGAGAATATATAGCCGACTTTGCATGCTGCTATAAGTGGCATGTTATTGTGCTTTCGAGTTTAAATCTCCATAAGCTGCATAACTTTGGTCATGTCTAGGTAACTGTAACGCCTAATTTTGGCAAACAGCATCAGAGAATAAATCACAGATTTGATAGATAATCAAGCTTCTGTTGCTCATTTAATTTAATGTCTCAAAAGACAACCAAAGGATTGTCTCATTCGATCGCTAGACTAGATATCGATGTCTCTTAAGCGTAACAATAAATCTCTCTTTTTATAGACGTCTATCATTAGCATCCCATTTCTGTATGAGAGTAATAGATGTCGAGAAACATGATTTTGATCATAAAAATTGTTAAAGCAAGTAACGTACTTGGCAGTTGAAACATCTAATAATTTATTATTCAAAAGGATATGGCCAAGATAAATTAAGAAAAACTCAATAAATCAGGAAAACCAAAAACAAATAAAAGTTGCATGCACTACTGAATTTAGTCACATCTTTTTCTTTTCCGTCCAGGTAAGTGGATTTGAACAAAACTTGGAACATAATTATACAAACGTGGCCAAGAACTAGCTGGTGCTCCAAAATCCACTTCTGCAAGTATTTTATTCTCCTCCTCCCCAACAATGTATATGTATTTGGATATGCCATTGTACCTTCCCCAATCCTCACAACACATGAGGACAGCTCTCTTCTCCTCGTCGACAAAAAAATACCTCTTGCCAATGCTATAGTCTCCAATGTAGTCCAAGATCTTGATCCACGTCACCTCTGTGGTCTCATCAATCTTATTTGTTACCCATATCTGTTTCCTTAATTTATATTGGTTTTGTAGTAACAAGGAGAGTTTCTCTTCTCTGACAACAGATAAAACCACATCGTCCCCAGATTCGCCCACAAAACTATGAATCTGTAACGGTTCAAGAGACAGACATTCAAATATTTCTCTTGTATAATCAAAACTGACTAAGAATCCGAGTATGTTTCTCTCGTTTCTATCTGAAGCAAGCCAGTAAGTCTTTCCCTTCAAATATACGCTTTGGCGTTGGAATAAGTTGATGTCAGGACCGTCAAGCGTCCTCCATGAATTAGAGTTAATATCACATATTTCGAATTCTTGATAGTGAATATCGATGCATCTCAATATTTTGTAGCTACTGTTTCGGGATCTGTTATCTTGGTAGGATCCAAGAGTATAGGTGGAAGATTCCCATGGCTCGTAATGATCTCCGACATGGATCCACTTGGTTTGACCAGTACAAGGATTCCAAACAACGATTCGTCTAGTGTTGTTTTGGATGGTGCATAATAACAAGCCATCGCAGTAAGAGACTTGACCTATATTGATTTGAGCTGTATTCGAATGGGAATCATTTAGGCTAAGCTTACCTATTACTTCTAAAGATGGATTTCCATGCATGGAGATTGACGCTTACCGAACAAAGCCTCAACTCCTTCAAGTCGAGAACCAGAAACTGCTTTGCGGCTTTATTCAAGTAATTTCGTGTGAATCTGTTATCGTTGAATAAACGGTTCCATCGTTTGCAAGTAGATCGTAAGGGTTTAACAGATGTGACTGGAACTCGACAAAGTATCTCTTCTAAGAAATCTCCTGGAAGGTCCGATATGATCATTGTGATTATGGTCTAAGAGAGAAAGTGCCGGTGGCTTTGATTATGTAGTTAGGGTTTTCGATTTTTTACGTGTGCCCTTTGCTTACTGTTAAATAAATAAGGGAACAACAACTATTGTCTTTTTGGTGTCATAACTAATTCCTTTTCCTATTTGGTTTCTAGTTTCTATTTTTCTTTTTGACGAAAATTCAAAGTTTTTTTCTAGTTATACAATGATCAGTGGCTATACAATGAAAGCTATACAATGTTTTGAATTGAAATGAATGCTATACAATGTTTCGCATGTACACAAATTTTCTCTAAAATACAGTTTTGTGTTCTTTCTGTTATGAGAATACTAAAAGCCGATCGAATATGAGCTTCCTTCAGAGTTATGGATGGGAGAGACTGTAGGCAAAGTTAATGACCATTCATACCAAACTTGTAAACCAAATAGAAAAGTGTGAACGTTGTAAAATTTAGAATCAATTTCTGTTGTATTATTGTTTTTACTACTGTCTACCTTTTTGGGGCCGACACATCTCCAAAAATGTACTTCTATTGGTGAATTAGGTTGAACTTCAACAGGTTTCCTCAATGGGAAAAACATTGGAAACCTGAAAAAAAACCAGAATCAAGTGTTAACATTTTGAATGTCACAAAGAGAAAAAAGAGGTTTAATGTTTATATTTAGTACCATCCAAATGGAGGCTCAGTGCTAAGGACATCAACATGGTACCAGATATAGATGATCTTAGATGGGAGAGACTTAATTAAAGTTGATATTTAATAATGATATCAAATTTTATTCAGCGAAAACACACAGTAGAATTGAGGAATAATAGATGAATCAAATCTAGATATATAGAAAAAGAAAACAAAAGGTTATGGAGAATTCATTTCATTTGTTTGTACATATTTGGTACGTGATCGTAATGGATTTTGTCTTCGGTCTCATCAATTCATAATTTCAATAGAAGTTCATACGTATTCAGTAACCAAAAAATACAAATTATTTGAAATAAACCCAAACCAGACATCGGTTAAATGGATGCAAAGGTTAAATCATTAATCGAAGCTCCTTTAAACAATGACCACTTTTATTTTCCCACGGTGTAATGACAATATCTTTTATGAAGGATTTGTTAAAATGACTGATCACTTTTGTGATATCTATACAATAATTTAATAGAGGAAAAGGATATTAAATGATAGATTAATAGTTTTTTTCCTTTCTCATTGATTTACTTATGAAAATCCAACACAATTAAAAATGTTTTTGTAAACAATTTCTTTATCTACATATGTACAAAAATCTAATGACTAAGTTAACTAATTGTATTTGAATACTAAAATGAAATAGGATATTTTAAGCAACAATATACACTTTAATCAATGTAACCTTTAAATTAAGAGTCTTATTATTAATTTTTTACTTTATAATCATTAATTAATCAAAGTATCAAATGTTATTGCATACAATTTTTCTTCTTTTGCATTACCATATTTCAGTATATATAAAAAATTTACGTTAATATATAATCTATATTAACTTAAAGAACGAGAAGCAATTCAACAAATACTGAAACATTTGGCACTCTTAAATCATGATCAGCCGGGTGATGGCAAGTTTTGTGTTCAGCATTCTAATCATAACGGTGGTAGTCACCGGAAGCAAGTTTTCCGATACTGAAATAGATCAACTCTTGAAAAAACTCAACAAACCTGCTATTAAATCCATTAAGGTTATTACACCTAATTACATATTTCCATTTCATTTTGCTAATTTGTAATCTTTTTATTACGTAATCTCTTTTTAATTCCTTCTGTTTTACATATAGAGCCCCGATGGCGATATTATAGATTGTGTTCATATCAACAAGCAACCAGCTTTTGATAATCCTTTACTTAGAAACCACACCATCATGGTACGTTCAACACTTTTTCTCTCTTTTTGACGCTCTTTCTATATATATTTTTTTTTGCTTTAACGTAACCAGAAAGTTCCCATTTCTTTTTGCGTTCTCACTTTTATGTTTAATCTACTAAATCTTACTTTTGACATTGTTGTGTTGTAGATGAGACCAAGTGTTTACCCTGAAGGATGGAACAAAGTGTCCGAGAAGCAATCGAATATGGTGACTCAACTCTGGACAACCAAAGGGAGGTGTCCGGATAACACGGTTCCCATCAGAAGAACGAGAAGAGAAGATATATTACGAGCAGAGTCTATCGAGAGATTTGGGAAAAGGAATCCCAACATGATCTATGATCCTTCGAAAGCAGCCAATCCTACAGCTCAAAACGCTCTAAACGGAACACACTCGGTGCACATAAATTTATATCATTAATAGTCATTTGAAAGTTGATCACCTTTTTCCATACTTATATATGTATTGATGTGTGCTATACTGCTATTGTGCATATGCAGTACGCCATATTAGCCGCGATGAATGGAAGGTTTCACGGAGCCAAAGCAGACATAAATCTGTGGAAGCCTTATCTACAAAAACGACAAGAGTTTAGTTTGTCCCAAATATGGGTCAATGCAGGAACTCATGGCGTTGATCTTAACACCATTGAAGCTGGTTGGCAGGTCTTACTTTGTTTTTGCAATTTTTTTTTGTTTTAGTTACTTTATCTCTAAATATATTTTTGTTATTATTTATTTATTTTGTGTCGCACTCTCTTGTTCATCAGATATACCCGGGAATTTACGGTGACTTCAACACTAGATTCTTTATTTTCTGGACTGTGAGTTAATTTCCAGGATACCCGTTTCAAGTTTTTGGGTTTTTATAAATGTGCTTATAGGAGAGAGACAAGTGTAATTAATTTGTATTTTCTTGGTAACATGGAAACAGAGAGATGCATACAAGAGTACAGGCTGCTACAATCTCTTATGTCACGGCTTTGTTCAGATTAACCACATTATGATCCCAGGTGCAGTCCTCAATCCAACATCCATTTACGGGGGTCAACAAAGAGACTTTATCGTATACATGTGGAAGGTAATTACTATAAAATTGTGTTAACTTTCATAATGATTAACCTTAAAAGAAAACAAACAAAAATCAATATATAGATTCAACAAATTTGTGGGCTTGAATGGGTTAGTAGATTTTTCACGTTTTCACTTTTATTACTCACACCATTCATCAATTTTTGAAAATTGATTCAGCAAATATAATTAGAAAAAATAACAAAAAGTGATTAATCTACTAAAAGTCTAAAACTAGCTTTTCAGCATTTTATAACTTTGTGATGAAGAATTCATTTCGGTTAAAAATATTTCCGTTTGTTTAATGGTGTCAAAAAAGTGAGAATGTTATCTATATATGACAGGATTTCCATTCAGGAGCTTGGTGGTTGGGGATAAACAACAATATAGTAGTGGGTTATTGGCCTGCAACATGTTTCACTCATCTACAAAATGGTGCAACGGGTGTTATGTGGGGAGGTGAAGTTATAGATGAAAAGACCGGAGACCAACACACGACGACACAGATGGGGAGTGGTCATTTCCCGCAAGAAGGACATACTAAAGCGAGTTATTTCAAGAATGTTCAGGTTCTTGATGAGACTAATAATCTGAGACCAGTACCTGCACAGCATCAAACGTCGGTTACTGAAGCACACTGTTACAATATCAAGCTGGGACAAGATAGCTCGTGGGGGAGTTACTTTTTTTATGGTGGTCCTGGTCGAAATCGTATGTGTCCATGATCTTTTTCGATAATTACCACCTCATTATTATTATAATATTATATATAAATATATGTGTGTGTGATGGTGAGAATAAATTCAACATATCTCTAACTTCATGCATTACAAAAGAAAGAAAAATTAGCAGCTATATGATAAAAATAAATAAAGAATTTCGTTCCATCTTTGTATAGTTTGTGATTTACATTTTCCATGTGGCTTGTTATCAGATTTCATCTATTTTATAATGAACTAAAAGAACTATGGTCGGAGTTGAGTTTTTATGCCAAAACAAAAATTATTTCAACGAAATATTCAATTAAAAAACAAAAATCAGTTTTCAATTCGTTATGGATTTCAACTTTTCGGTTTTAGTCAACGAGTAAAAAAAGGTCAATGGTCAACGGCTCAACGTTGTGTACCTTGTGGTCCGAGTAAAGTAGTCAGCTTAGGCGGTGACGATGCGACTGTCACGAGTCACGAACCATTGGTGGTGAGAGCACATTAAAGGCTACTTTATGATCATGGATTTCAGTTTTCAGATTCAGACTTGCATTGCACGCATTACAACAAATCTGAAAATCTTAATAAAACCTAGAAGTTAACGAATCTACGCAATACCAATACCAATATTTATCCTCTCATGTATGCGTCAAGATTGAGATCGAACTCCTCAGAGTTACAATCGCTGTATCTGCTTTCAACTCCATCCAAGTGATCTTCACGAACATTGTCAGCGAGCATGAGAGAAACCAACCAGAAAAGGCACGAGTCCAATGACAAAAACGCCCCACCGCCGAGCAAACCGGTCTTAGCCGTGGGACAATCAGTTTCGAGATTACGATGAACGTTACGAGTCATATGGAGTTGCTCAGTGATAGTTGGCCATAGAAGCATAAACAACGCAAATCCAGATGTTATCCTGACAATTCAAGATCAGATTCTAATTCATATGTATAATTGCAAAAAGGTAAAAACAATAATTATTTGAGAAAAGAGAGATTGTTGTAGTACTTACGAGGCAATGTTGAAGAAAACAGAGAAACTTGTGCTTTTGAACAAGACAGATTTGGGAACAGACTTTCCTTTGTAAGAGAAGAACAATGACTTGTATCCTGCTATAGTGCATAACAAGAGAAATGCGACTGATAGGCAACCTAAAGCAACACTTGGATCAGATGGATATTTGCAGATAACCACTCCTTTTCCATGTATTGGTGTTCCATTTGCGGGCTAAGATTAGAAAATGTAAATTTTGTCACAAAAACTTGATAACATGTTGTACAAATAAAGCCATATAATTAATTATTTTATGTAAAAAAGATTAATGGAACTTCAACATGTATTTCAGCAAGATTAATCAATTTACAATCAAATTTACATCAACATACTCAATAAACGAATGTGAGGAGTCTATGAGCATGAGTTTAGATACTATTTACCTTCTTGTTCTCTGCGACCACTCCGAAAAGAAACGATAATACGCCTAAGGCAGACACGATCATCGACATTTGTTTCATACTCAACGTCATATTTTCTGTTGTAGCCCAAATTAATCACACACAAATCAGATTCGAATTCGATTTCTTAAACGGAAATTAAAGCAGAGAAATCTATTCAACGAAAGACTTTAGTGAATAAGAGTAGTAGAGTAGAAACACTCACCGAGACGAGGAACCTTTGACAGAAACTTGGGATCTAAAGTTTAGAGTGCAGAGAATATGAAGATGTGGTTTGATGAAACAGAGAATATGGATGAGATTTACAAGTCATTTGTGTTTCACGAGTTGGACTTTGGCTTCATTAGGATTTTGTTGCCTTTTACGTTGAGATTTGTTTCCTTATTGGCTATTCTAGGCCAGCTAGACAATTTCTGAATTTTAAACGTTTCTATTTTGCACGAAATTATTATGGCAGCGAAGATTTTAGGGAAAAACCCTTAAAAATACACAGACTTAATTAAATCTGGATAAATAATACACAAACTTTTTTCGGTCCCAGAACAATACACAAACTATTTTTGGAATCCAAAACAATACACCAACTTTCAAATTATGAAATATTGCAAATGCGGGTTTAATCTCCGTTAGTGAGTTAAACGGAAAATTAAAAATTTCGTTAACTTTTACTGACACGTGGGTTATAATTGACAAAAATATTATTTTGCCCTTTCATCATTTCTCAAAATTGATTTATCCCCAATTTGATTTTTGAAATCCTAATTTTGATTTCAATTTCTGAAAATAAAATAAAATAAACTATGCCTTAAGCACCTCCATCGCCTCCTCCATATTTGACTCTTCTCTGTCCATCATTCTCATTGCCCCCACACACGCCTCACCGCAAGCATCACCGAAGGATCCAAAGAAATGGTGAGAGAGAAACTTGGTGACCAGAGATTGTTGTTCTTCCGTTCTTCGAGAGTAGTTCAATCGAAGGAAGAAGCGCATGTAACCTGTTCGACGAAATACCTGTGACGAGCCAGCCATTAACGAAGCTGGTGAAGCTTTGAGAACTGCTGGTGATTGGTTTTAGTGCCCAGAAATTGAGTTTCAGAAATTAAAATTGAAATTAGGGTTTGTAAAATTAAAATGGGGATAAATCAATTTTGAGAGATAAAAAAGAATGGTAAAATAGTATTTTCGTCAAATATAATCCATATGTTATTAAGAGTTAGTGATAGTTTAAATCTTCCGTTTAACTCACTAACGGAGAGTTAACCGTGTTTGCAAAGTTTCACACTTTGAAAGTTGGTGTATTGTTTTTGGTTCCAAAATTAGTTTGTGTATTATACTGGGATCGAAAAAAGTTTGTGTATTGTTTGTCCAAATTTAATTAAGTTTGTGTATTTTTAAGGGTTTTTCCCAAGATTTTAGTACATTTTCTAATGGGATTACAATATTTTTCAAGTTTGTCCACCCAAGTTTTCCTAGTCTACATTGTTTACATTTGATTAGCAGTCACCATGGAAAGTTCCAGTAAAAAAAATAGTATAAATCTTAACATCTAAAGTAAAAAAATATTTTTTTAAATGGTATATTCTAATTTACGATATAACACACAAAAATAAATAAAAAAGTAGAAAATGCTTGTGTTTATTTATTAACCTATCAAGCAAGTGTCAAATATATATACACGGCAATGCATATCTACTAAAGTAGTCATTGAAATCTTTACTTAGTAATTTACATTTGACTTTGAACAAAAAAAACCAAAAAAAGCCTTCATTTGATCAAAGGGAATTTTTACTTTTTAACTTACATTTGACTTTGAACAAAAAAATCCAAAAAAGATTTCATTTGATTAGCTTCCCCCTACTTAGCATGAAAAAACTCCACTATAAAAAATTGATAATAGAGGAACTAAAAAATAAACTCAAATAAGAAATCAAAACGAACAAATATATATATATATATATATATATAATATATAAAGAAAGAAAAGATGCAAGTGTTGAAAGGTGGTGCGATATTGTTCATAACTCTAAGCTTCTTCTTAATAACGTCATCAATGGCTGTTATTCGTGATCCTATACATCGTCGACATTTGGTTGGAGTCGAGAGAAATGATCAATTTTCGATTGGAGTCAAGAGAAAGATCCCAACAGGTCCCAATCCTCTACATAATGCGCGTGCTCCTCGGCCCTCACCAGCTCCTCAGCCCTCATCACCTCCTCAGCCCTCACCACCGTTACTACTGAAACATAGTCATTTGATTGGAGTCGAGAGAAAAGTCTCGAATGGTTTTGGTCTCAAACATAAAACTTCATGTGTTGTTTGAAATTCATAGAAAAGCGTCAAGGGATTTTAACACAACTTTATATGAAGAAGACTAGCCTCTTATTTTACAGAAATAAGTGTATTTCTGTTTTAATAAAATTGTTATTATCTTTTTACCAAAAATTGTCAGGGGTTTTTTTTTTTTTGACGTCAAATTGTCAGGGGTTAAACCTGATCTTTTCACTATAGTCAAAACAAAATTCGTAAGGAAACATGTTTAAAAAAACTGAGGCAAAACCAAATCTAACGATTATTTCATGGAAAAGAAAACCGATCTATACATCCAAAATGCACAAGAGGACTACTTTTTCCTCATTGATATCACATTTCAGACTCAAACTTGAATTACACGTTACATGATCACCTCTTTTCTCTTTTACCTTGAGGTCACTGGATTTGAATCAAACTTGGAACATAACGACAGAAACGTCGTGGCCAAGAACCTGGTGCTGCTAGATCTACTTCTGTGAGAGGACTCCCCCAACATATTGCTTTCGGACCCGTTCCATCTCGGACAATGCATGAGGAGTGAGGACGGCTTTCTTCTCTTTTTATTTATTTTTACAAGAGTAGCATTTTTTTAAAATAGCTATAATTTTAACATCTTAAGTAAAAATACTAAAATAGCTATAATTTTAACATCTAAAGTAAAAAGTGTTTTTTTTAAATAGGGGAGAATTGGCTATTTACCCCAAAATGAAGTTTTGTCCTATTACACCTTCCATTTCCTCTTTGTTCCAATACCCTTTTTTAAAAACATTTTTCTCAGTTTTGCCCTTCATTTTCATTTTATTTCCATTTTCGTTTTATAAATTAAAATTTATTAAATAAAAAGACAAATTAACAAAACTAAACTAATTAAAAAATAAACCAACAAAAAAACAAAACTTCTTCTCTCCTTTGATTTGGGATAGTTTGAGGAAAAAAAGAAAAAGAAAGATTTGAAAAATATTCAGATGCTATATTTTCTCGATTTTCGTAGAACATGACTTCTACTAAAAGTAGAGGACGGTGATTTTGCTAGATTATATATTAGAAACACGATAGTAGAAAACAAGATTTTAGTAGAACACTACTTCTGCGGGTCATAGATTACTGTCAAACACGTAGGATACGAAAACTACCTATTGTAGATAGCAATGTTTACTATAGAACTTGAAATCTACGAGTAGTAGAACATACTTCGTTGTGTAGAAGATAGTTGGTGCAACTTCTACAAAACGGTAGATCTTATAGTACTTAGTAGATATTGCCGGAAGAGGTATGAATAAGTTGTAGATATTATGTTCTATGACCGTTAGACTTATGAATATCTTGTAGAAAACGAATTCTACTTTGATATTATCGATTTGTAGAACGAAACTTCAAATATTTTTTAAAATATTTTAAACATTTTCAAAAATGTTGAAATATTTTACACTGCCTTGAGATCATTTTTAGGATTTATGGAATTTTTTTCACTTTAAAAACCCGTTACTTAGAGTTTCTAGAAATATCAAAGGGTAATCTTGACCAAAAAAGACCAAATTCAAAAAAGGTGTAAATGGACAAGAAAAACTTCAATTTGGGGTAAATTGCCAATTCTCCCAAAATAGGGAAGGCTTGTGTTTATTTATTAACCGGTCAAGCAAGTGTCAAATACATATACATATATACATCTTAATTCTCATAAATGAACTAGGATAATAACTTCAATGCATATCTGCTAAAGTACTCATTGTTATCTTTACATAGTAATTTACATTGACTTTGAACAAAAGAAACCAAAAAAGCTTTCATTTGATTAGCTTCCCTTACTTATCATGAAAAACTCCACTATAAAAAAATGATGATAGAGGAACTAAAAAAATAAACTAAAGGAAGAAATCAAAACGAAAAAAAAAAAGAGATAGAGAAAGAAAAGATGCAAGTGTTGAAAGGTGGTGCGATATTGATCGTAACTGTAAGCTTCTTCCTAATAACGTCATCAATGGCTGTTATTCGTGAAGATCAGTTTTCGATTGGAGTCAAGAGAAGGGTCCCAAGAGGCTCCGATCCTATACATAATTCTCATCATCATTTGGTTGGAGTCGAGAGAAAAGATCAATTTTCGATTGGAGTCAAGAGAAAGGTCCCAACAGGTCCCGATCCTCTACATAATGCTCCTGAGCCCTCACCATCCGTTACTATAACATCGTCATTTGATTGGAGTCGAGAAAAAATTCTCGAGCGGTCTGGATCCCAAACATAAAACTTCATTTGTTGTTTGAAATTCGTAGAAAAGCATCAAGGGAATTTTAATACTACTTTATATGAAGACTAACCTCTTATTTTACAGAAATAATTGTATTTCTGTTTTAATAAAATTATTATTATCTTTTTAACAGAAATTGTCTGGGGGTAAACCTATTCTTTTCACTATAGTCAAAAACAAATTCGTAAGGAAACATGTTAAAAACTGAGGCAAAACCAAGTCTAACAATTATGTCATCGAAAGAAAACCATATATCCAAAATGGACAAGAGGACTAGTTTTTGCTCATGGGTATCAAATTTTAGACTCAAACTTGCATTACACGTATTATAACAAATCTGAAAGTCTTGATCAAACCCAGTTATATATTTATATTACTGATCAAACAAGCATATAGAAATTAATCTCACAATTATCTACCAACACTTTACCGATACTATGTTAATTCACTCTCTCACGTGTCAATCTTGAGATCGAAGTCATTGTGAAAAAAAAAAAAAAGTAGTAATAATAAGATGGGCTCAGACCAAAAGATTGTCTCGTTCTATCGCTAGATTAATCAATCAACGTCTCTCAAGTCTTAACAATGAATCTACGTCTATTATTATAGACAGGATAAATTAAGAAACACTCAATAAAAACGAATAAGGTTGCATGTAAGTAATGTAGTCACCTCTTTTTTTTTTTTCTTTTGCCTCCAGGTCAGTGGAATTGAATCAAGCTTGGAACATAATTATACAAACGTCGCGAAGAATGTGATGCTCCAAATTCTGCGAGTACTCTATTATTCTCCCCAACAACGTAAATGGATTTGGACATGCCTTTGCACCAGGGCTCGTTCCATTTCAGACAACACATGAGGACGGCTTTCTTCTCCTCGTCGACCAAAAAATAACCCATAAGGAAGCCAATAATACTTTCAGGGTAATCCACTGTAAAGACCTTGATCCACGACACTGCTTTGGTCTCATCAATCTTACTTGTTAGCCATATCTCTTTCCTCAATGCCTGTGGGCGTTGCAGTAACATGGAAAGTTTCTCTTCTCTAACAACGGATAGTGCCACATCTTTGAGAAGAACATTAGGAAACTGACACGGATCAAGAAACAGAAGTTCAAATCTTTCTCTTTCATAATCAAAACTGACTAAGCATACGTGTTCCTTGTTTCTGTCTTTGCCAAACCAGTAAGTCTTCCCCTTCAGACTCACGCTACAGAATTTTAATAGTATGTTGCTGCCAGGACCGTCAATCTTCCTCCACGAATTAGAGTTAATATCACATATTTCCAATTCTAGGACGACATGACAAATCATTCTTAATACTTTGTAGCTATTATTGCCGGATTTGTTGTCTTGGTAGGATCCAAGAGTATAGATGCTGGTACATTCGCTTTGCTTCCCACGATCTCCGCCATGGATCCACTTGGTTTGACCAGTACAAGGATTCCAAACAACGATTCGTCTAGTGTCGTCATCTTTGATGGTGCATAATAACAAGCCGTCGCAGTAAGAGACTTGACCTATATTGCTTTGAGCTGAAATTAATTGGGAATCATTTAGGCTAAGCTGATCTATTACCTCTATAGATGGAATTCCATGGAGATTGACGCTCATCGAAAAAACCCTAAACTCCTTCAGGTCGAGAATCAGAAACTGCTTTGCGGCTTTATCCAAGAGCTTTCTTATGAATCTGTTATCGTTGACTAAACGGTTCCATCGTTTGCAAACAGATCGTAACCGTTTAACAGACGTGGCTGGAACACGATAGAGTATCTCTTCTAACAAATCTCCCGGAAGGTCCGAGATGATCATTGTGATATATGGTCTAAGAGAGAAAGTGCCGGTGGCTTTGATTAAATAGTTAGGGTTTTCATTGTGACAAAAAAAAAAGTATGTATATGGATTTTGCTACGGTAGTAGTTATGTTAAATATTATTTTTGGTTCATGATATTATTTTTTCAGAAATTTCATAACAATCATAAGTAAAAATATAAAATTTGGTTTAATTTAATGACATACATATCTTATTATATTTTTGGAGATGATATATGTAAATATGCTTCCATTAATATAATAAAATAATAGTTACCAGTATAAAATCTTATACGGAGATATAACTAGGGATGATAATTTACTTAAATAAAAGTAATATTGTTGTTTGCTTTTAAATAAACTAAAAAATATACAAATTAGAACGTTCTAGATAAATTAAGGAAAACTCAATTAAAAACGAATAAGCTAGGTTGCATGTAGCTAACGTAGTCACCTCTTCTTTCTTTCTTTTTTTTGCCTCCAGGTCAGTGGAATTGAATTAAGTTTGGAACATAACTATACAAACTTGGCCAAAAACCTGGATTTACATAATCCACTTCTGTGAGTACTTTATTATTCTCCCCAACAACGTATATGCATTTGGATACGTCTTTTTACCCGGGCTGGTTGCATTTCACACAACACATGAGGACGGTTTTCTTCTCCTCGTCGACCAAAGAAAAACTCGAAATCGTGCTACGCTCAGGGTAATCCACTGTAAAGATCTTGATCCACGACATCACTTTGGTCTCATCATCATCAATCTTATTTGTTACCCAAATCTCGTACTCCAATGCCTGTGGGCGTTTTAGTAACATGGAAAGTTTCTCTTCCCTAACAGCGGACAGAGCCATATTTTCTGGGATATAACCATTAGGAAACTGACACGGATCAAGAGACAGACGTTCAAATCTTTCTCTTGTATAATCAAAACTGACCAAGAACACGTGTTCCTTGTTTCTGTCTGTACCAAACCAGTAAGCCTTCCCCTTGAAAGACACACTTTTGAAGTCAGATAAGCGGCAGCCAGGAGCGTCAATCGTCCTCCATGAACTAGAGTTAATATCACATATTTCGAATTCTGCGACTGAATAACAACAAATGTTTCTCAATACTTTGTAGCAAGTATTGAGGGATTTATTGTTTTGGTAGGATCCAAGACTATAGGTGCTGAACAATTCCCCTTCCTTGCAACGATCTCTGGGTTGGATCCACTTGGTTTGACCAGTACAAGGATTACAAACAACGATTCTACTGACGTCGTTTTTGATGGTGCATAGTAACAAGCCGTCGCAGGAAGAGACTTCCATTATTTCGATTTGAGCTGAATTCGAATGGGAATCTTTTATTCTAAGCTTACCTTCTACTTCTAAAGATGGATTTTCTTCGAGATTGACGCTCATCGAAAAAACCCTATGCTCCATCAAGTTAAGAAGTAGAAACTGCCTTGCGGCTTTATCGTAGTGTTTTTTTGTGAATAAATGGTTCCATCGTTTGCAAGTAGATCGTAACCGTTGTAGATGTGTGGCTAGTACACGACAGAGTACCGCTTCTAATAACAAATCTCCCGGAAGGTCTGATATCTTCTTCATCGTGAGTTTCTGTCAAGGAAGTAAGTGCCGCTGCCTTTGATTATATATTTATTTTTAGGGTTTTCGTATTTGACGTGTGCCCTAAGTCACTCTTAAATAAACACGAACTCGTTCCTTTTCTTATTTGGTTTCTAGCTATTTTGTAATTTTTCCTTTCCTAATCTGTTTTTTTTTTTTTTTTTTTGAAATTTTCGTCTATGCTTGTCATATGTAGGTTTGTCATATAGTCATTATTATATTTATGAAAATTGAAAAGAACTATATGCATGCTCTCTTTTTCTATGTGTTCAGATTTCTTTTATAACTCCAAATATCAAGAAAGATAATGTTTGGCACGTTTCAATGTTTGGCATGTCATCTCGAGAGCTTAATTTTCTGGCATGTGAGCTCGAGAGTTGGAATACTATATAATTAAAATAATGTAGCTGTCCGTTGACCCTACACGGCCTTGACTTGGTGGTGGTGGTGACTAAGTCACGATTCAGATTGAGAAGAATTCCTAGAAACAATGGTGGAATTGCTAGGAACCATTTTGCTAGTGCTATAAACTCTCTAAAATTTATGTGCTCCGTATGTTTTGATGGCTTCTTCGTCTTCTTCTTCTTCGTCTTCTTGCAATTGGTCATATGACGTATTTCCAAGCTTCAGCGGAGAAGATATCCGCAAGACATTCCTCAGCCACTTTCTTAAGGAGCTGGATCGGAAACTGATCAGATCTTTCAAAGACAGTGAGATTGAGAGAGGCCGATCGCTTGATCCCGAGCTTAAACAGGCAATTTTGGAATCAAGAATCGCGGTGGTCATCTTCTCCAAGAACTACGCCTCTTCAAGTTGGTGTCTTAACGAACTCTTGGAGATCTTGAGATGCAAGAAAGAGTTGATACCAATTTTCTACCATTTGGATCCTTCCGACGTGAGGAAACAAACCGGAGAGTTTGGAGAGATCTTTGACAAGACATGCCAAAATAAAACAGAGGACGAGAAATTTCAATGGAGGGAAGCTTTGACCAATATAGCTAATATTTTGGAGTATCATATAGTCACCTGGTACGTACTACGTACTTATGAATCATTATTTTCCTTGTTTAACAAAAAAAACAAAAATCACCATTTGTAAAAATAATGGGAAAATCCTTGAAAAAACTTTCAAAATGGCCGATTTAAACCTTTAAAGTTCTTTTTTGTTTTCTTTTCCTTGATTAGGGCTAATGAAGCAAACATGATCGAAGAAATCGCCAATGAAGTTTTGAGTAAACTTAATTTAACTCCATCAGATGATTTTAAGGAGTTTGTTGGAATTGAAGATCATATCAAAAAGATGAGCTCATTGTTGTGCTTGGAATCTCAACAAGTGAGGATGGTTGGAATATGGGGTGCATCTGGAATTGGCAAGACTATCATTGCAAGAGCTCTATTGTCTAGACTCTCTCATCAGTTCCAAAGTAGTGTTTTCATAGACAGAGATTTCATATCTACAAGTATAAAAAGAGCTGATGTAGTTGACTATAACACCAAGTTGCACTTGCAACGAAATTTTCTAGCTAAACTCCTAGGGCATAAGGATATAAAGATAGATCATATAGGTGGAATAGAGAATATGCTCAAGCACCGTAAAACTCTTGTCGTCATCGATGATTTAGATGATCAAGATGTGTTAGATGCCATAGCGGGTCAAACTCAATGGTTTGGAAATGGTAGTAGAATCATTGTGGTTACTAAAAATAAGCATCTCTTAAGAGCCCATGGGATTGAGAACATTTACGAGGTCTGTCTCCCATCTTATGACCTCGCTCTTGAGATGTTTTGTCGATCTGCTTTCAGGAAGAACTCACCACCTGATGGCTTTTTTGAGCTTGCTTCTCAAGTTGTATCGTGTGCCGGTAACCTTCCGTTGGGTCTTAACGTTTTGGGAGCTTCTTTACGTGGTAGGGACAAAGAATACTGGACGGATATGCTGCCAGGGATTCGAAATGGTTTGGATGAAAAAATCGAGAAAACACTAAGAGTCGGTTACGAGGAGTTGAATAACAAGAAAGATAAAGCAATATTTCGTCACGTTGCATGTCTTTTCAATGGTGAGAAAGTGGATGACATCAAAATGTTACTAGCGGATAGTAACATGGATGTTAACATTGGGCTTAAAAACCTAGTTGATAAATCCCTTATCCATCAAAGACACCACGGCACTGTGGAGATGCACTCTTTGCTACAAGAACTTGGTAAAGAGATTGTCCGTGCACAGTCCGATGAGCCTGGTGAACGCGAATTCCTTATGGACTCGAAGGACATTTGCGATGTACTTGAAGAAAACACTGTAAGTTTGTTTCGTACTCTTGCATGTTATCATTATGATTCTTGAGAGCTAATTAAGCATTGTCTCCTTTTTTTTTTCTTGAATCATCTTATCATTTTCAGGGTACTAAAAAAGTTTTGGGTATAGCATTGAATTTAGATGAGATTGATGAACTGGATATACATGAGAGCGCCTTCAAAGAAATGAAAAATCTTCTTTTTCTAAAAATTTCCTCTAGGGAATGGTACATGAAGAGAGAGTGGCACTTACCGGATGGCTTCGACTATTTCCCACCTAAACTAAGACTATTATCTTGGGATAACTATCCAGGAAGATCTCTGCCTACTAGCTTTCGTCCTAAAAATCTTGTCAAGGTCCAAATGCGAGAGAGCAAACTAGAGAAGCTGTGGGATGGAGCTCTTGTAAGTAAAAAAAATTAGATATGCTCTTTCTTTTTTACTAACAATCTTTTCTACTAAAGTGTAACTCTAGAGTTACTTTTTTACTTCAGTCACTCACAACGCTCAAGAACATGGATTTGCGGGGATCTAAAAGATTGAAACAAATTCCAGATCTTTCCAAGGCCACTAGTCTCGAGAACCTTAACCTCAGCCACTGTTCAAGTTTGGTGGAGCTTCCTTCTTCTATTCAGCATCTCAACAAACTCAAAGAATTGGACATGTCATTCTGCGATAGTCTCGAGACTCTTCCCTCCGGGATCAACCTCAAATCTCTCAATAACGTTAATCTCGAAGGATGCTTCTTGCTGAGAACCTTCCCTGATATCTCAACCAACATCTCAGAGCTAAGTTTAAACAAGACAGGGATCGAAGAGGTTCCTTGGTGGATCGAAAACTTCTCTCGCCTCGGCCGGCTTTACATGTATGGATGCAAGAATTTACTAAACGTATCCCTTAACATGACTAAGCTGAAGCATCTTCACAAGGCTGAGTTTTCAGAATGTGGGGCATTGACTGAAAGTAGCTGGAATGATACTTCGAGCGAGGTGGCAATGTCAACAGATGATATTCAGCCAAAGTTTCTTGATGAGGATTCTTGTTCTCATCCAGATGGCTATTTCTCAATGATCAACCTAAGTTTCACCGACTGCTTAAACTTTGATCCAGAAGCTCTGATTAACCAACAATCATCTTTCATGGAACTTATACTATTAGGTGAACAAGTGCCTTCATATTTCACTCACCGTACTACCGGAACCTCTCTCACCAACATCTCTCTGCCTCAGATCTCTCCCTCACAACCAGTCTTTAGTTTTAGGTGTTGCGCCGTGGTTGATGCTGCTAAGGGTCCTCTTTCGTTTGAGATCAAGAATTGTTTTCGGTTCGTAGACAGGTTTGGGAGCCTCTTGGAATCTGTTGATCTTGTACGGAGCTTCTCAACAGAGAAGTTGGGTTGTTATCTTGTTATATACGACTGTTACTTCCCTCTAAACGAAGAGATCACTCCTCTTCTTGATCAGCTTAAGAACGGTCATATGGATATAGAGTTTCGTATCGTACGTGAAGAGTCTCAGCTACAGTTAAAAGGTTGCGGTATACAATTCCCCGATCGACAACGGTAACACAACCGATCTTATCATTTTCCACAAGAAACCATGATAACTCAAGAAGTTAAGAACGAAGTTCACAAGGATGTTTTCAGTGGAAAATGAAGAGGCTGATCAAGTTTTCTAAAAATGTTTTGCTAAGAGTTTGTGAGAGTGAATGATTACAATTTTTTTCGACCTTCAACATTGACCATGTCCATGTTTTTTTACTCTCTGTCTCCTTCTGTTTATTTCTTATGCTTTCTCACAAATTTATGTTCGAAAAAGATTTTACGTTCTACGTTCTTCTGTTTCTTTCTTGTACATCTGTCCGTGCGAGAGTATAGATGTAAGGAAACATGAACTGATCATATAAATCGTTAAAGCAAGTAACGCAACATCTAACAATTCATTATTCAAAAGGACATATATCATATATCATATATGACCAAGATAAATTAAGAATAAAACTCAATAAAAACGAATAAGCTAGGCTGCATGTAGCTACATTTTCTAAGATACAACCATTTATAATTTGTTATATAATTCATAAATGTTCATATATGTTCAAAGTTTTAGTTATTAAAAAAAAAATCACATTTTGGTTAAAAGTTAGTACTTTTTACACATTTACAAAATAACTTTGTGAACTAAGTGGTGGTGGCTAGTAAGTGGTTCACTGTTGATGATCAATGATCGATTTTCTTATAAGCCTGGAATTATATTACCACTTTCATTTGGCTACACGAAACTGTATCACATTTTATACCTTACAATCGAGTGGTAAAAGCAATAAAAAACAAATTATGTAAAAATTTAAATTATAAAGTTTGATAAAATTGAAGAAGTTACCAAAATTTAAATATTGGTTACTAAAAGTTCTTCTTTTTTAATCAAAACCTTGCATCTTTTTATTTAGTCAATATGAATATATGATCCGAATAGTTGACCAAAAAAATACCTAATTAAAAAAACATTTATGCGCGAGGGAGGGAAATTGGCCTACGCAGCTGGGCCTCTTTATAACATCAGTGTGGTGAATAGTGTTACTCATTCTTTTCAATTTCTCAGAAGCTTGGGCTCGCTTCCTCTCCAATTCACCGGCGACGAACGATAATCCGAGAATCCCAGGCGGCGAGAGTTGCAACTCCAGTGATACGAAGATGCTTGAAGGAGTAGATTCACTAACATTCCCGATGCCGAGAGAATCGGAGTCCGCTTTTCGACTGAGAGCTATCGTCTCCGATATGCTTCCTCTCTTCTCCGACGATTACTCCGACGACGACGTCCTTACTGTTCGTTATCTTACTTCCTCTTTGATTCTGTTCGTCTGGTTTGTAGATGATTCCTATGGTTTTTGTTTTCGAAATCCGTGGTTTACTCGGAGAAGTAACATAGAGTTTAATCTTCGTCGTCTCTCTCGTTTATGTTGATTTCGTGCAATGGATTTTGTACTGGTGCCTATGTTCTTCTTTTCCCCTTGATTTTTTTGGTTACTCGATGGAAAACATCGTCGACGATAGTGTAGTAGCAAGCGCGGTGACTCGTTATAAGGTTGATTGCTTTGTTTGGACTGATTTCGTCTTGTTGATTTTGTATATCTGATTCTCTGAGAGTTGAGATTGCTGGTTGATGCTTGATTTTGTGCGATGATTTTGGGGGATTTCGTGTTTTACTGATGAATCAGCTTGTTTCAGGAGTATATTACGGTGATTGTTTGTAACGGGAAGAGTCAGAGACAGGCAAGAGACTATTTGGAGGCATTTCTTGGGGAGAAATCTGGCGAATTTGTTGCCTGGTTCGCTTTCTGAATCCTCCTTCTTTTGTTAGCTTGATACATAATAAGGATGCTAAGAAAGTATAAGTTACATTTTCAATATGTGTTTCTTCATTTTCAGCTTATGGGAGCTTCTTTTGAAGGACTTCTCTCAAGGTAAACAAGAAAATTCCGCTTCTGAACAGAAGACTGATGTTGACTTTGGTTCTCATGATGATGATACTCTAATCGAACAAGGTTCAAGCGCCAGAGGTCACAATGACTATGACCACAAAGCTACTAATTGGATGAACGTAAGACTAAAACAACTGTTTCTTTCTTCATATGTTTGAATGCTGTATCAGTTTCTTGGGCGCATAGTCTTGATGTGAATGGCATTGCAGGAAAAGCTGATATCATCTACTGAAGGAGAAGACGTTGAGACTCATGCGTCACCAAAAGTTAAAAACCTGAGGACGTTACGACAAGAGCTCATTAATAGCCCTTGTAAAAGAGCACAGCGTAAAGAGAAAGATGATTGGAACTTGGCTGGTGTTAACTACACTAGAAAGATACTGCGTTCCGTTGTCGTTTCAGCCACTAAGCATCCATACCGTAGGAATCATGATAAGTATGAAAAGGTTAGAAGTTTAAATTTCTGGCTCTGAGTTGTGTTTTTTTCAATTCCTTTATCCAATTTCTATCTCTGACTTGACCCTTGCACATATGCAAAACCCAGTCGACGGATAAAAGGAGTGGGAATATACAGAAGCGCCTAAGCTTTCCAGAGAGAGAAAGGAGGCAGACGTCTTCTCAATCTGCAAGATCTCGCGATGTAGCTTCGCCCCAGGAAATGAAGCCTCATGTTAGTGTTTGGGATCGTTTGAGCCGACCAAGTTCTAAGCTTGTTCTTGACAATGAATACACCACATTGCCCAAGTTTAGGATTCAATCAGATGAAAACAAAGCGTTTCTGCAGCATGGACCAGCGTTTCCTGCAGCGTATAATGAACAGCGTAGCGAGGCATTTCAAAGAAAAGTTCCTGCAGTCGGTTACAGGCTCGGAGTTAACCAGTCCCGTAAAGCTAGGCAGCTAGAGAGTGGAGCTATTACATACACTGAACCTCATATAGCCTATAATCTCAACAGAAAGAGGCGTTATGGCATCATCAACCCCAGCGCAGGAGATGATTCAGTTAGTGAACTTAACAGTGTTCTTCAGTGTAAACAAGCTAAAGAGGACGTTGAAAAGCCAAACCTGCTCTCCAATCAGTCTGCAAAGCCAGATATTTTTTCGGTACGTGATGTGCTATTATATGATAGTTATACTTTATTGCTGCCATTCATGTGAATCTTTAGATTCCACACAATCTCAAATGATGTTATGTTATTTCTTTCGTCAGGAAATACTGAACATGAAACAAAAGCTGCAACAACTCGAAGTCCAGATTAGTCAAGCGAAGCAGCTGAAGAAACAGAAAGTTGGAGAACTCAAAAGCTCACCACAATCTGGTATGTAAACTCTACGTTTTGGAAACAGCTAATAACTCATCGCCTGCTTAACTTTTCTGACTGTCTTGCCTCGTTTCACTTGATCAAATTCTTCTGTGCAGGCGAATTGCAGAATCAAGAAGACGTCACAGAATCAAGAAGCATCCATGTTACTAACGTAATCCTACAGGGCTCCCTCTGATATTTTTCTTAAAATTGCTTTTGTGGATGATGGTAGAATCTAGAACTAAACGAAGTAACTTCTCCATGAACTTATCAGGTACACTATGCAGCGAGGAAAGAAGCCATATCAATGTTATTCAGCAAGTGTGGAGCTGTCGAGAACGTTGAAATTGTAACTGATCCAGTAACTCAGCATCCAAAAGGGTAAAAACCAAAATCCTCTCTTCTTCGTTGCAAGAGATCACACACACAAGCAAGAAATCATCCTTCTGAAATCTTCTTTTTTTGCTAGTGCTGCTGCTGTGACTTTTGCTACGATGGAGTCAGTTAACAAAGCAATAGCTCTGAGCAACACAATGTTCTATTCAAGACCAATCAAGGTCCATCTTCAATTCCTTTTCTGGCTCGAATTATATAATACTTGTTCCCTACACAACCGAAATCTTCAAACTCCTCTGTTTTGCAATTTGTCCAGGTTTCGAGGCACGGAGTAATGGAAGAGAGCATATAACATCACCTTAACGACGAAGTTGTACAGCTCTAATGGGATCATACCGTAGGAAACAAGTGAAAGTGAAGTGGTTTTTCTGATGTCACAATTCAGTCCACTTTGTATCGGATTTTAGCTCTTGACCTTCCCCATTACGTTTTGTGGGACAAAACATAGTAGTAGTAGTAGTGATGAAGAGAAGTATCACACTTCTAGTAAAAGACAGTTAATAAGCAAAAATTTGTCAATCTATGTGGTTAAACTCGTGAATTGGTTACATATTGGGGGTTATTGCACTAAACTTAACTATGGGGCCATCTTCAATAATAGCAAATATAGACATAATTGAAAACTGCTTTTGGGAAATACTTGCAATTTGTTAGTTTTCCAAGCGTGGATCTAGACCCGGCCCAATAAAAGTAAGGGCCCTTTAAGGAAATAAACCACAAAGAGATGATCTAATGGCCAATTCCACACTTCAACTCCAAAAGAATTTCTCGCACAACATGAATCAATCCCACACTCTGAAAAGATTATAGTAAAGTTTAAATGGACAATAAATGGAATTATTCTGAAAATAGATCCATAACTCTATATTATTTTTTCAGTTTAAAGTTGGAGATGGCATTTTAAGTTCGAACACAAAGAGACAAGTTTCTTCTTTTAGGTTTTCTTCTTAATTAACACAAAAGGAAACAAAAAGCTAGAAAATCAACAAGTCTAAAATGGTGGTGAGGGATGGTTACTTAAATTCTGCTATCTTGAGGAAAACAAAATACATTCATATTTTATATAGATACACAAACACAACACAGACGCAGACTCAGACACACAAACTTAAAAAAAACTCTAAAAAAAGCCCTTTTTTTCTTATATCTTTTCTTCACTTCTCTCTTGTTTATTTTCTTGCAGACTTTTTTTATGTTTTTAGTCAATCGTCATTGGCTGAGTCATGCAACATCTGAAACGGGCTTTTCTCGCTGTCGTCATTATCTCTATCTCTGCAGCTTCAAGCAGACTCACCACCTCCACAAAACATGGACGCACCTCAGGATTCGCATCCCAGCAACGAGTCATAATGTCACTCAGCACCGGAAGACAATCGCTCGGCACCGTCGGACGCACTCCGCGGTTCACAACCGCAAACGCTGCCTGCACAGCTGTCATGTTCTGGAACGGCAACAGTCCTGTGATCAGCTCCCAGAGCACAATCCCGAAACTGTACACATCCACTTTCTGATTGTAGGCCCTATGCTGTATCATCTCTCTGCATCCACCAACACAAAAAAACATAAATCTATCAACAAGAAATGATAAAAACTAATCAAGAAAAATCAAGAATCCGGTTATGGAAACTTACGGAGCCATCCACCGGTAAGTTCCGGTTTCAGGAGTCATTCCTTCGGTCTTAACTTCGATTCTTGCAACCCCAAAATCAGCAATCTTGATGGACTTATCAGCTGAGATGAGAAGGTTATCAGACTTGAGATCCCTGTGAATGAAGTTACGTCCATGGACATAAGCCATACCCCTAGCAACATCAAGCGCCTGCTTAACCGCTAGCTTCAAAGGCACGGCCCGGTTCTGCCTCTTAGTCAAGAACTGCCTCACAGAGCCTCCTTTAGCGTACTNCAGTGTGGTGAATAGTGTTACTCATTCTTTTCAATTTCTCAGAAGCTTGGGCTCGCTTCCTCTCCAATTCACCGGCGACGAACGATAATCCGAGAATCCCAGGCGGCGAGAGTTGCAACTCCAGTGATACGAAGATGCTTGAAGGAGTAGATTCACTAACATTCCCGATGCCGAGAGAATCGGAGTCCGCTTTTCGACTGAGAGCTATCGTCTCCGATATGCTTCCTCTCTTCTCCGACGATTACTCCGACGACGACGTCCTTACTGTTCGTTATCTTACTTCCTCTTTGATTCTGTTCGTCTGGTTTGTAGATGATTCCTATGGTTTTTGTTTTCGAAATCCGTGGTTTACTCGGAGAAGTAACATAGAGTTTAATCTTCGTCGTCTCTCTCGTTTATGTTGATTTCGTGCAATGGATTTTGTACTGGTGCCTATGTTCTTCTTTTCCCCTTGATTTTTTTGGTTACTCGATGGAAAACATCGTCGACGATAGTGTAGTAGCAAGCGCGGTGACTCGTTATAAGGTTGATTGCTTTGTTTGGACTGATTTCGTCTTGTTGATTTTGTATATCTGATTCTCTGAGAGTTGAGATTGCTGGTTGATGCTTGATTTTGTGCGATGATTTTGGGGGATTTCGTGTTTTACTGATGAATCAGCTTGTTTCAGGAGTATATTACGGTGATTGTTTGTAACGGGAAGAGTCAGAGACAGGCAAGAGACTATTTGGAGGCATTTCTTGGGGAGAAATCTGGCGAATTTGTTGCCTGGTTCGCTTTCTGAATCCTCCTTCTTTTGTTAGCTTGATACATAATAAGGATGCTAAGAAAGTATAAGTTACATTTTCAATATGTGTTTCTTCATTTTCAGCTTATGGGAGCTTCTTTTGAAGGACTTCTCTCAAGGTAAACAAGAAAATTCCGCTTCTGAACAGAAGACTGATGTTGACTTTGGTTCTCATGATGATGATACTCTAATCGAACAAGGTTCAAGCGCCAGAGGTCACAATGACTATGACCACAAAGCTACTAATTGGATGAACGTAAGACTAAAACAACTGTTTCTTTCTTCATATGTTTGAATGCTGTATCAGTTTCTTGGGCGCATAGTCTTGATGTGAATGGCATTGCAGGAAAAGCTGATATCATCTACTGAAGGAGAAGACGTTGAGACTCATGCGTCACCAAAAGTTAAAAACCTGAGGACGTTACGACAAGAGCTCATTAATAGCCCTTGTAAAAGAGCACAGCGTAAAGAGAAAGATGATTGGAACTTGGCTGGTGTTAACTACACTAGAAAGATACTGCGTTCCGTTGTCGTTTCAGCCACTAAGCATCCATACCGTAGGAATCATGATAAGTATGAAAAGGTTAGAAGTTTAAATTTCTGGCTCTGAGTTGTGTTTTTTTCAATTCCTTTATCCAATTTCTATCTCTGACTTGACCCTTGCACATATGCAAAACCCAGTCGACGGATAAAAGGAGTGGGAATATACAGAAGCGCCTAAGCTTTCCAGAGAGAGAAAGGAGGCAGACGTCTTCTCAATCTGCAAGATCTCGCGATGTAGCTTCGCCCCAGGAAATGAAGCCTCATGTTAGTGTTTGGGATCGTTTGAGCCGACCAAGTTCTAAGCTTGTTCTTGACAATGAATACACCACATTGCCCAAGTTTAGGATTCAATCAGATGAAAACAAAGCGTTTCTGCAGCATGGACCAGCGTTTCCTGCAGCGTATAATGAACAGCGTAGCGAGGCATTTCAAAGAAAAGTTCCTGCAGTCGGTTACAGGCTCGGAGTTAACCAGTCCCGTAAAGCTAGGCAGCTAGAGAGTGGAGCTATTACATACACTGAACCTCATATAGCCTATAATCTCAACAGAAAGAGGCGTTATGGCATCATCAACCCCAGCGCAGGAGATGATTCAGTTAGTGAACTTAACAGTGTTCTTCAGTGTAAACAAGCTAAAGAGGACGTTGAAAAGCCAAACCTGCTCTCCAATCAGTCTGCAAAGCCAGATATTTTTTCGGTACGTGATGTGCTATTATATGATAGTTATACTTTATTGCTGCCATTCATGTGAATCTTTAGATTCCACACAATCTCAAATGATGTTATGTTATTTCTTTCGTCAGGAAATACTGAACATGAAACAAAAGCTGCAACAACTCGAAGTCCAGATTAGTCAAGCGAAGCAGCTGAAGAAACAGAAAGTTGGAGAACTCAAAAGCTCACCACAATCTGGTATGTAAACTCTACGTTTTGGAAACAGCTAATAACTCATCGCCTGCTTAACTTTTCTGACTGTCTTGCCTCGTTTCACTTGATCAAATTCTTCTGTGCAGGCGAATTGCAGAATCAAGAAGACGTCACAGAATCAAGAAGCATCCATGTTACTAACGTAATCCTACAGGGCTCCCTCTGATATTTTTCTTAAAATTGCTTTTGTGGATGATGGTAGAATCTAGAACTAAACGAAGTAACTTCTCCATGAACTTATCAGGTACACTATGCAGCGAGGAAAGAAGCCATATCAATGTTATTCAGCAAGTGTGGAGCTGTCGAGAACGTTGAAATTGTAACTGATCCAGTAACTCAGCATCCAAAAGGGTAAAAACCAAAATCCTCTCTTCTTCGTTGCAAGAGATCACACACACAAGCAAGAAATCATCCTTCTGAAATCTTCTTTTTTTGCTAGTGCTGCTGCTGTGACTTTTGCTACGATGGAGTCAGTTAACAAAGCAATAGCTCTGAGCAACACAATGTTCTATTCAAGACCAATCAAGGTCCATCTTCAATTCCTTTTCTGGCTCGAATTATATAATACTTGTTCCCTACACAACCGAAATCTTCAAACTCCTCTGTTTTGCAATTTGTCCAGGTTTCGAGGCACGGAGTAATGGAAGAGAGCATATAACATCACCTTAACGACGAAGTTGTACAGCTCTAATGGGATCATACCGTAGGAAACAAGTGAAAGTGAAGTGGTTTTTCTGATGTCACAATTCAGTCCACTTTGTATCGGATTTTAGCTCTTGACCTTCCCCATTACGTTTTGTGGGACAAAACATAGTAGTAGTAGTAGTGATGAAGAGAAGTATCACACTTCTAGTAAAAGACAGTTAATAAGCAAAAATTTGTCAATCTATGTGGTTAAACTCGTGAATTGGTTACATATTGGGGGTTATTGCACTAAACTTAACTATGGGGCCATCTTCAATAATAGCAAATATAGACATAATTGAAAACTGCTTTTGGGAAATACTTGCAATTTGTTAGTTTTCCAAGCGTGGATCTAGACCCGGCCCAATAAAAGTAAGGGCCCTTTAAGGAAATAAACCACAAAGAGATGATCTAATGGCCAATTCCACACTTCAACTCCAAAAGAATTTCTCGCACAACATGAATCAATCCCACACTCTGAAAAGATTATAGTAAAGTTTAAATGGACAATAAATGGAATTATTCTGAAAATAGATCCATAACTCTATATTATTTTTTCAGTTTAAAGTTGGAGATGGCATTTTAAGTTCGAACACAAAGAGACAAGTTTCTTCTTTTAGGTTTTCTTCTTAATTAACACAAAAGGAAACAAAAAGCTAGAAAATCAACAAGTCTAAAATGGTGGTGAGGGATGGTTACTTAAATTCTGCTATCTTGAGGAAAACAAAATACATTCATATTTTATATAGATACACAAACACAACACAGACGCAGACTCAGACACACAAACTTAAAAAAAACTCTAAAAAAAGCCCTTTTTTTCTTATATCTTTTCTTCACTTCTCTCTTGTTTATTTTCTTGCAGACTTTTTTTATGTTTTTAGTCAATCGTCATTGGCTGAGTCATGCAACATCTGAAACGGGCTTTTCTCGCTGTCGTCATTATCTCTATCTCTGCAGCTTCAAGCAGACTCACCACCTCCACAAAACATGGACGCACCTCAGGATTCGCATCCCAGCAACGAGTCATAATGTCACTCAGCACCGGAAGACAATCGCTCGGCACCGTCGGACGCACTCCGCGGTTCACAACCGCAAACGCTGCCTGCACAGCTGTCATGTTCTGGAACGGCAACAGTCCTGTGATCAGCTCCCAGAGCACAATCCCGAAACTGTACACATCCACTTTCTGATTGTAGGCCCTATGCTGTATCATCTCTCTGCATCCACCAACACAAAAAAACATAAATCTATCAACAAGAAATGATAAAAACTAATCAAGAAAAATCAAGAATCCGGTTATGGAAACTTACGGAGCCATCCACCGGTAAGTTCCGGTTTCAGGAGTCATTCCTTCGGTCTTAACTTCGATTCTTGCAACCCCAAAATCAGCAATCTTGATGGACTTATCAGCTGAGATGAGAAGGTTATCAGACTTGAGATCCCTGTGAATGAAGTTACGTCCATGGACATAAGCCATACCCCTAGCAACATCAAGCGCCTGCTTAACCGCTAGCTTCAAAGGCACGGCCCGGTTCTGCCTCTTAGTCAAGAACTGCCTCACAGAGCCTCCTTTAGCGTACTCAGTCACTATACACCACACCATCGGCTTGCGGCAAGCACCAATGAACCTCACAATGTTCTGATGCTTCAGATTCGCAAGCATAGTCACTTCTTGCTGAAACTGCTGCTCCATGAACTGTGCCTTCTCAAGACTGTTCTCAGGCCTCTCAAGGATCTTGATGGCCACATCCTCTCCTTGGTAAATCCCTTTGTACAGCTTCCCAAAAGCTCCTTGAGCGAAAGGAGGTCCCATGTAGAGGTTCCTCAGGTCAATAGTCCACTCCTCATAGTTGGCGAGTCCTTCAGTTGGATACCTGCTGTCCATCAGTGCTTGAGCCAAGGCGTCATCGTTCAAGGCGTGTGTGACTTTCCGGGGACGAAACACGCTTTGACCAACGGAGAGATTGTAGCCGCCGTTAGGCATTGGCTTCAAACCAGGGTGGCCGATGAGAGCGTCGCTGGAGCCAACGCTGCTGTTGTCCACAGACATTGACACAGAGCCTCCAGCGTTGCTAGTCTGCATACTCTCCATCGACATGTTGGAGCCTTCGTTGAGCTTTTGGTAGAACTCTTGAGTGAAGGCGTAGTAGTTGTTGTCGTTGTTGTTGTTGTTGTAGTGATTCCCAGCAGCCATCACGTTGAACTTTGCTCCGTCAAGCATCTTTGCAATCTCCTATTCTTTGAACAATCTGCAAGAGCACACACATAAAGATAAGATCTTTTAAACTAGAAGACGGCACAAAGCAACACACCAAAAGCAAATATGACATCAAACTTTGTCATCACTCAATCAGTGAAATGTTCTTACTAAATCATCAAACTGTAATTCAAAAATGTTGAGCTTCTGAAACGAAAGCAAGAAGCTTTGAGAGATTTTGTTATAGAATGACACACTTGAAATGTAATTTAAAACTCTCTAAACCATGCACGCTCTAAATTGAGAGAAATTAGCTAGTGAAACGAAGAAAGCAAGCCCACAATCTAGGTTAAATCTTTACTAGTAGATTCGAATTTTAATTGCTCAATAAATTAGCGAAAACCATAGCCATTATATGGAAACTAAAAAATCGAAAGTTTGTAGCTACAGATCATGACTTCAGAAAACAAATTTTCATTTCGAGAATTGAAAAGAGACACTGGCTCCGAATTCAAAACCCAGAAAAGAAAAAGTGAAGAGCACAAAGTGAAACACAGATCCGATTACTCAAATACGGTGGAAGAAGAAATTAGGGTTTACCTAGAGTTTTCTAAGCTCAATAAAACAGTCGATATACATGAAACAACGGCTATTTATCACTGAATGAGTAAAAAGGATCGAAGAGAAGAAGAAGAAGATAGTGACTAAAAAAGCGATTCGAGAAAATTACGAACCCGAGCTTATGAAATCGGAAACCTTGAGAAACGTTTAACCTCCGATCACAATTATGAATCGAGAGGGTGAAAAAAATGGGCAATTTATGGAGAGAAAAAGCGAACGAGGAAGAGGAAGAAGACGAAGGAGAAGAAAGAAGACGAGAGTCAGTCGTCGTTTCCCATTTACTTTCCCCAGCTTTTAATTTTTTTTTTGTTTTTGTTTATTTCTGTTTATTTAATTTTGATCCTTACTTTATTAATTTTTCATTGGCAAATTCCTTTTACTAACCACACTCTCTCTCGTAGAGACTGTCTCTCACGCGCTATATAGAAGGACACGTGGAATGTTTTTATTCGCTGTGACGAGCTCGTCGTATGAGGAGGCGCGTTGCCGCTTTAATGCTACGGCAACAGTACTCTTTACTTATTCACGCTTGTCTTCCTTTTAAGACAATTATTAATATTTTGCTAAAACAGCAACTTTTTTTTTCTTTCTTTCTCGAAAGTCGAAACTCACATTAAGAAAAAATCTCGTGTTCTAGTGATGTTTTAACAAATGGAATAAAATCAAGCGATCGTTACATTTTGAGCAAAATGACACTGGTTCTTCACAACTTTTGTTCTTCGTCTCTGCGTCCGTATCTCGGATTCTTTAAACAAGTTTACGTTACATGTAAGAGCTGCAGCTGAAAATCGTGAAGAAAGCAGTATTCATTTATCATAATAAACAATGTCGATAGCAGAACTCAAAGGAATCTATCAAAAAGTTGTCTGACGCAATATATCAACATTAAGTTTTTGTTTGTTTGTAATTAAAGCTATCAAAATTAAGTTCTACTAGCGATTTCAGCTATAGTTTAGTAACTCAAAAAAGAAAAACTAAAACACATTACAATATACTCACACAAACACATTACATTCGAGCTAAATGCAAAAAAAAAAATTCATTAATGATTTGATACGATGTAATTTAATTGCGGACAAAAAAAGTTCGGTGTAGTTTGCTTGCTTTCAATTGATATCGTTTTGGTTGCAAATTTGTGCCCCTTGCAACCAAAATGTTTCTTTTTGTATGCTTGTATTTGATACTTGATCGACTCGTGTGTTTATGATAACGGTTTTTTATGAATGTATTTAAAATTCTAAAAAATTATATTGCGGTCAAAAAATATTTGCTATATTTCATTAAAGATTGGAGATGATTTGATTGCCGACAAAACTTTTTGTGTATTTTGCTCGCTTCAAAATGATTTGTGTACGTGCGGTTTATCCAATCGAGAGAAAGATCTTTTTTGTCTCGATATATTTAATATTTGTTCGACTCGTGTGTCTAATTATAACGGTTTACTTAATGGAGATAGTGTGATTCGATTGCTGACAAATCTTGTTGTGTATTTTGTTCCCTTTAAAATGATTTGTGTGCGAGCGGTTTATCCAGTCGAGATAAAGATCTTTTTTGTATCGATGTATTTAATATTTGTTCGTTTCGTGTGTTTAATTATAACGGTTTACTTGTTGGAATCGAGAGAAAGATAATCCGTTTTATGACAGCTTTTGAGCCAGTTTTTAGCAAATCATGTGTTGGCCTAGAACTTTTTTTTGTATTATGTTCGCTTTAAAATGATTTGTGTATGTGCACTTTATCCAAGATAAATATTTTTTTGTACTTATATATTTAATACTTGTTCGACTCGTGTGTCTATTATGTCGGTTTACTTATTAGAATCGAACGATAAGATAATTCTAAGTTTGTTTTCCAAAAGTAGCACAAATTATTTTTTGAAAACATTTGTTTTTTTTTAACAACTTCTTTAGGTTATTTTTTGAAAACATTTGCTATCCTAAAAAAATTACACTTAAAATTAAATAAATATATTTTTCCAAATTAGATTTTATATGTCTTTCATTTAAAATAAATTTTGAATCATTTTTTGTTAACTTTTTGTTATTATTAAAAGAAATTGGAATAAAAAATTAAATGATAGATTTCAGAGAATTTCCCTTTTATTAAGTAAAACGATTATAATAGCTTTAGAAACTTGAGACTACATTAAACACGTGATATGGTTGATATTAACGATGGAAGAAAACAAAATGTATGCTTTTTCTCAAATAATCATAATCTATTCTTAATGAGATTAAAAGAAAATAAAAAATTAGCATTCACATGTAAATCGACGTTGCTCATCCTCGACATAATAGCAACTTTTTTTCTTTCTTTCTCGAAAATCGAAACGCCCATTAAGAAAAATCTCGCATGATAATGAAGTGCAACAAATGGAAGAAAAATAACCGATCGTTACATTTGAGCACAGTGACTTCGGTTCTTCACAACTTTTTTGCTGTCTCAACGTCCATATATTGGATTCTGAAAACCAAATGTACGTTACATGCAAGAACTGCTGAAACTGAAAATCGTATAAAAATATACAGAATCATAAAAGAAATATATTGAAAACAATTCTAACTAATACAGGAAGTGGAAGTAATTTATCGACATGTGTCTCATACAATATATATCTACAATATATCTAACTTAAGTTCTGCTAGTTATTTTAAGTACGATTTAGTTGTTTTACCCAAACTATCGACTGTTTCTAATACATGTCACTGTGAGTATCTAATATCAACGGTTCTAGCAATGGTTAAGCATCATTGCACTTTTTTTTTACAAAGTCGCACAAAAAATTATATTAAAAACATCACAATTTTCTCAAATTTGTATATTGTGGTTGAAAACATTTAAATTTATCTTTCTGAAAATAAAGCATTAAAATTGGAGATGATGTAAATGTTTTTTTTGTACAAATGTATTTAATATTTGTTCGACTCGTGTATTCAAGATAACGGTCTTTTGTACATATGCCTATATAAAACTCTATGGCGACAAAAAATCTTCGCCAACAAAAGCAAAAAAAAATCACTAAATATTGGAGATGACGGATTCGATTGCCGACAAATTTTCTTTGGTGTAGTTTGATGGTTTTTACTTTTTAGTTGATATCATTTTAGTTGCAAAAGTGTGTTTGTTACAGTTGTGGTAAATGTCTTTTTGTACGTTTATATTTAATATTTGTTCGACTCGTGTGTTCATTTTGTTGGAACTAATCGAACAGATAAATCGCTTATGACAGCTTTTGGATAAACCCTAATTTGGTATTGGGACTCACTTATTAGAGACCCATTTAATATTTGTTTGACTCGTGTGCTCATTATAACGGTTTGTTTATTGGAATTAATCGAACAGATAAACCGCTAATGGCAGCTTTTGGATAAACCCTAATTTGGCATTATGACTCACTTATTAGGGACCCACTTAATATTTGTTTGACTCGTATGCTCATTATAACGGTTTGTTTGTTGGAATTAATTGCTAATGGCAGCTTTTGGATAAACCCTAATTTGGTATTATGACTCATTTATTAGGGACCCACTTAAGATTTGTTCGACTCGTGTGTTTATTATAACGGTTTGTTTGTTGGAACTAATCAAACATATAAATCGCTTATGGCAGCTTTTGGATAAACCCTAAATTGGCATTGAGATCCACTAATTAGGGTTTTATGTCAAATTTCTCACAAAGCATTACGGTGAAACGTGTCCATATGCCATATTCGCCAAAATGTTCATGTGTTATATACTGTAGTTGGATTGATAGGTAAAAAAACACTCTTAATAGACAATTTTGGCAAAAAAAAAAAGAACAGAAAAGGAGATTTTGTTAGAGAATCTTTTTTTTTATATAATTTGAAATGTAATCCATGTTTTCGTAAAGATTTTAAACTAACTTTTTTTGTTATGTCAGATAATATACCCAAACCCATACAATGCATTGCCCATATTAACGCTTCTAGTTCTAGTTCTGAACAGATTAACCGCTTATGTTAGCTTCTGAGTATGTCTACAGCAAATCAGGAATCGAAGCCCACTTATTAGGTGTTTGTATGTCAAATTTCTCACAAGGCATTACGGTGCAAACGTTTCCATGTGTCATTTTACGCCAAAATTCCCACATGTTACAGTTGGATTGATAGTAAAAAACACACTATAACATACAAATTTGTATTTCTTTTCATTAAAACCATAAAATATATTCTCGTCACTAAACTTTGATACATCTCAACATCTACAAGATAAAGATAAAAATGTTAATTTTGGGTCAATCGTTGTGCGAGGCTCTCTTTACACACTCAAGTGAATACACAACAAAGGTAAACACATACAAACACACATATACATTATATTTATCTTCTTTTCATTGTTCCTCCTATGTTCTGCTCTGTTCTCCCGAAGACTCAGTCAGTGGTCATAGGTTGAACACAGCACCTGAACCTGGCTTTACGAATGTTGTTCATTACTTCTGCTTCGGCGCGCTCGAGCATCATCACAATTTCAGTGAACGGTGGACGCACTTCAGGGTTAGCGTCCCAACAACGAGTCAAGATGTTGCTCAGCACGGGAAGGCAATCGGATGGGATCGCTGGTCTCACTCCTCTGTTCACAACCGCAAATGCCGCTTGCACGGCCGTCATGTTTTGAAACGGGACCATCCCCGTCAATAGCTCCCATAGCACGATCCCGAAGCTGTACACATCAACCTTCTGCGTGTAAGGCCTGTGCTGGATCATCTCCCTGCAAAAGACCATCGCAAGATTCAATTCTCCTATCACCATTTTGAAATTGAGACATGTTCTGATCCTTTTTCAAACTATTGTCTAATATCTTTCAGCATATTCCAAGAAAAGCTGGAACACGATTGGGATTCTATTCTCAGAGGTTGACTCTAACAAGTGTTTGACCAAAAATAATAAAATGTAAATAGCATATGCTTAGAATGTGGAATCTCATTATTATTCACTTTCCATTGTATAGTTTAACCAACATGTCAAATGATGCAAACATGACCAGCACAACAGTTCACAAGGCATAAAGGAGACAAGGACTCATAAACAACACAAAGCATAGATCAGATATCAAAAGCAAGAGAGACACGGTTGAGCAGAAATAGATGGAATATTTATAGGCCAAGATATGCTAAATTTATAGGCCACTAAAACTTTCAAATCTAATTATAGAAACTTTAATATTAAGAACTCGAAAATACTCCCAACTTTCTAGTGGCCTTTGCCTCTAGTTACAAGCTGATGTTAAGAGTCTTCAGATTTACTAAGTAGCCAGAGGACTGGACCAGAAAAATACTCAAAATGTGGGGCTTAAGACCATTTGGTCAAATCAAAAGAGGTAAGTTTATGCCATATCATATTCATTATGCTTCTATCAACTTGGTTGAAAGATTCTACTAGGGGATATCAAATCAGATTCATATCCCTGAATCACCATAGCATTGTTGACTATCACCATTGCTGGGAAAACTAGTGGATTACACTATTTTAGTCTATTTACCTATCAAAATAAATAACAGAGGAAAAAGAATACTAAAGTGGGCAAAAACTATATCAGGAAACAAAAGTCTTGTCCACAATCAATGCCTTTCTGCTTCGGAAAAAAGGCAGAATCTGCCTATGCTCCTATGATAAACTTTTAGAGTTATGAGTTGATTTGCATCAATTTAATACTTCAATAGCCATAGAGACCAAAAAGCACATCTGCTGTGACTTCACTAAGAACAAAGTGACTATATCTATCAAAGGAAGCAAAACGAGCCAGAAAAGGGAAATGCATGCCTAACCACAAGAACTAGTTTCTTTCACATGATTCAGACAACCACACATGTTTTCAGCTGAATTTAAGCAATTAACCAAAGGAGAAGATCAAATTAGGGTAGCAAAATGTATAAAGAGAAAGATACGGTGGACTTACGGAGCCATCCAACGGTAAGTCCCTGTCTCTGGAGTCATCCCTTCTGTTTTGACCTCAATCCTAGCAACACCAAAATCTGCAATCTTGATAGATCTATCCGCAGAGATCAGAAGATTATCCGACTTCAAATCTCTGTGAATATATCCAAGCCCATGCACATACGCCATCCCAGTAGCAACATCCAACGCCTGCTTAACCGCCAGTTTCAAAGGCACAGCTCGGTTCTGTCTCCTCGTCAAAAACAGTCTCAACGAACCTCCCTTAGCATACTCTGTAACAATGCACCAGACGATTGATCTACGACAGGCACCAATAAACCTCACGATATTCGGGTGCTTAAGCGTTGCAAGCATCATAACCTCCTGCTGAAACTGTTGCTCCATCAGCTGAGCCTTCTCCGGATCATTCTCAGGCCTCTCAAGTATCTTAATAGCAACATCCTCACCATTGTACGTCCCTCGATAAAGCTTACCAAAAGCTCCTTGAGCAAAAGCAGAACCCATATGAAGCTTCCTCAAATCAAGCGTCCATTCATCAAACTCCGCCAATCCTTCAACCAGAACACTACTATCCATCAAGGCTTGCGCTAGAGCGTCGTCGTTAAGGTCGTGGTTACCTGGACGGAAAAGACTGTTCTCCGCAGTTCCGGTGTAGCTTTGACGCACTGGTCCTAGACCTGGATGGCCTAAAATGTGTGTTTTGGAATCGTTGGAACCAACGCTGCTGTCATCCATCGACGTTGCTACAGAATCTCCCACAGTGATTGTTTGTGCACTGTCGATAGACATGTTGGAACCTTCAAGCTTCTGGTAGAGCTCATAGTAACTGTTGTGGTTGTGATTGTTTCCTCCGATGAAGCCGTTGAACTTTGGTCCGTCAATCATTTTCCCAATCATTCAACAACTAAAATGTTTCAGCAAAGAGATAATCACAGGGCGTTGATTCTGTAACTTCTGCACCATTGAGAATACACAACAAACAAAATTCAACTTACAGTAGATATAAAGAGAAGTCTTCTTTAGGCAAATATATTGATTGCACAAACCACTAACATGATTTTTCACTTCTATTTATGGTTATGTGAGGATATTACCCAAAAAAGCAATAATCTTTAGGCTTTTCTATATTTGTCTCAACTTTAGGATAAACAAAAATACTCAGAAATGGATGATTTTTACTTCAATTCTCACTATCATAATCAAAGTGAAGAAACTGAAGACAGAGATTTGAGGTAAAAAAAAAAAGTAGAAAACATAAGCCAGATCGTGAAAACCACATTTGATTCAAAAAAAAATAAACACCAAATGATCGATCATGGAATCGCTAAGAGGGTCAAAATCTGACCACAAAAGAGCTGCGAATTCACCAAAATTTGTTTGACTATTTCGAAGAAGATGATGCTGATCAAAGAGTACGGGTAAAACGAAGGAGTAACAAGAGATATTTACTGATTTCGCAAGCAGAGAGATGAGAGAGAGATAGCATCGAAAATGGTAATTACCTCATCCAGGAGAAGAAGACGATTCTCAAGTCGAAAGAGATAGAGAGAGAGAGAAGAGAAGCTGACCATAACGACGAACGAGGGTGAGAGATTAGATAAAAGAGAGAAAAGTCGTGTCAGTCTTCGCTCCTTTTTTTAATTTATTACATGGGCCTTTCTTATATTTTTGTCCCACCTGCAATTATTTCAAGCGGGCCGAAAATATAACAAAGGCCCATATCTCAAACTAGGGTTTTAGTCTCTCTTCCTTTCACTTCTTTAAATTCTCCGTCTTTAGTCTCCTCGCCGCTCGTGATCTCACTCATCAGAAGTTTACTCTCGCCGATTAGCTTCCGCTTCCCTGAGAAGAAGAAGAGAGAATCAAAATGTCGGACAGACTTCTCTCTCAGAAGGAAGCTGACATCCAGCTCATGTGCGCCGCCGAGGTTCACCTCGGAACCAAAAACTGCAATTACCAAATGGAGCGTTACACTTTCAAGCGACGCAACGATGGTAAATTTCTCACCATCTTCTTCTGCTCACTTTATTTAATGTATATAGAGTTCGATCGGAATGTGTGTATTGATCTAGAGAACCTTTGCTTAGACTGATGAGTAATTATAGTGTTCTGATTGAAATTTTCATTTTCTGTTTAATCAGATCTCAACCTTTGTTTTCTCTTTGAATTTATACCTTGTTTCTGCTCAAATTTTGATTCTTTAACGGACGTTTTGTTGTCAGGTATATATATCTTTAACCTCGGGAAAACATGGGACAAGCTTCACATGGCTGCTAGAGTCATCGTTGCGATTGAGAACCCAAAAGACATCATTGTTCAGTCTGCTAGGCCTTACGGTCAAAGAGCTGTTCTCAAGTTCGCTCAGTACACTGGTGCTAATGCCATTGCTGGAAGACACACTCCTGGTACTTTCACCAATCAAATGCAGACTTCCTTCAGCGAGCCGAGGTTGTTGATTCTTACTGACCCGAGAACCGACCATCAGGTACAAAAAGTCCCTAACTTTTGATGAGTGATCTTGTTTCCTTGATGGTTAGGTTCTTGATGTTTAATGTGTGTGTGTTTGTGTTGGTGCAGCCAATCAAGGAAGGTGCTTTGGGAAACATTCCGATCATTGCTTTCTGTGACACTGACTCTCCGATGAGATTTGTGGACATTGGTATCCCTGCTAACAACAAAGGAAAGCACTCTATTGGTTGTCTCTTCTGGCTTCTTGCTCGTATGGTCCTTCAGATGCGTGGAACCATCCGTCCTCAACAGAAATGGGATGTCATGGTAAGAGGAATCAATCATTTACTGTGTCTTTTGTTTGAGGTTTACACTAGAAGTTGATGATTTGATGTTGATATTGTTCATGTTTGTGTTGTACAGTTGGACCTGTTCTTCTACAGGGAACCCGAAGAGGCTAAGCAACTCGAAGACGATGAAGCTCCTCAGGCAGATTTTGGACTTCCAGCGCCTGAATACGTTGCCGGTGGAGAATGGACCACTTCTCAGATTCCTGATGCTGCATGGCCAGGAGAAGCTCAGGCACCAATTGCTGCTGCTCCTGCCGCTTCTTGGAATGAGGATGGTGGTAAGTTTTGTTGACAGTGTCTTACGTTTTAGCTTCTTGATTGATTTGAATCTGAATCTGATCTTGATTTCGGATGTTTTTTCTTTACAGTTGCTCCAGCTGCAGACGGATGGGAAACAGCTGCGCCACCTCCACAAGCTGTTCCAGCTTCTAACTGGGAATAAATTTTTGGTTCTCGTTAAAGATTCAAGATTTGCTAGCTTCTTGTTTTCTTACTACTTTCTCTTTTTTTTTTTTTTTGTTGTTTTGGAATTGAATTTCTACTATATTATCTCTTTTTTTTTGGGGCTTCTTGTTCTTTACCAAGATTCTGACATTATGTGATAGATCAATGGTAACTTGAACTTGCTTCATGACAATACAAAGATTATCCAAATCTCTGTTCTAAAGACTGCATTATCTCTTTTTTTGATAAATGGTTAATTTAGAATTACAAGAATGAATCTGTACAAATTTAAGACACTTTCTCATTTTCTCTACAATGCGAAGACACTGCATTCTCCTTACACTACTAGAATTCAAAGACCTTCCTCAGTTTTTATTTTGAGGGTTCTTGTCTACGTAACTTAAAACTGTAACCTTAATCCTGTAAAAAGTGGCCTCTTCTCTTTTGTGTAGATCGGTTTTACTGTGGGACAGAGGTAGAAGCACCACTAATATGTTCCTGCAAATGTGTAATTAAGAAGAATTGAAACATAAACTGATTCTATATGGATGCAAGTTTTGTTGTTTCTTAGCTCTCAGATGGTCCTTGGCTATTGACGACTAATACAGAATGTGATGATTCGTCAGCAAGTGTTCTTAATCTGTTTAACTCAGGCAATATAACTTTAGCAAGATCAGGTCTGTCTTTCCTCCTTAGCTCTGAGCATTGAAGAGCTAACTTTGCAAACTCTGCAGTATCTTCAACTGGCCAATCAGGAACCGCTGGATCGAGCAAATCCGCCAAAGTCCCTTTCTCAAGCGCTCTCTCGACATAATGAGTGAGACCCATTGGTGGTTTTGCAGTTATCAGCTGCAGAAACATGATGCCAAGCGAGTAGATATCAGACTTCACACCCAACATTCCTGTTTGCTGATACTCCGGGTCGATGTAACAGAACGTTCCAGCGGTTGAAGTCATGCGGTATTGCGTCACCGTGTCTGCAACCGATGGTGGGACTAATCTTGCTAAACCAACATCAGAGATCTTGCTGACAAAGTTCCGGTCTAGCAAGATGTTCCCCGGTTTGAGATCACGGTGAACAAGAGGCTCTGGCTTAGCCTGGTGCAAGAACAAGAGTCCGGTACCGATCTCTGCAGCGATTCTGAATCTTGTTTGCCATGAGAGAGCCGGGCTGTTTCCTAATCTGAAGAGACGGTCTTCTAAGCTTCCGTTAGCCATGAACTCGTAGACTAAACATCCACACTCAGGACAAGCTCCAAGAAGTAGAACCATGTTAGGATGCCTTATACAGCTCAATACTTCAACCTCTTGTTGAAACTGAGATCTTCCTTGAGCTGCATCAGGACGAAGAACTTTAACAGCTACTGGTGTGTGATCAAGATAGCATTTGTAGACAGGTCCATAACCACCTTCTCCAATCTTGTACTTCTCAGCGAAATACTCGGTGGCACGCTCAATCTCTTCAATGGAGTACTTCCTATATCTGACATCAGAGTTTGCTAAAGCTGTAAGAGCCTTTGTTTTCTCTTCAGAATCCTTGAGAGCTTTCATTTCCGCATTGACTCTCTTCTTAGATTCTAACTCAGCGATCCTCTGAGCTGCTTCGGCTGCTTCCATAGCCGCTTTCGACTTCGCTTTCTCTTTCTCTGCAATGGCTAATGCTGCTTCCTCAGCAAGTCTTGCCTCTTCTAGCTTTCTCTCTTCTTCTAACTTCCAACGTTGAAGCTCAGTCGCCTGTAAAATTACCAAAAACGTTTAAGGAACAAAAACAAGAAGACAATAAACACTTTGTTTTCGCAAGAAACCGTTACCTTTTGTTTCGCTGTAAGTGCTTCTTTACAAGCTGTGCTATACATTTCCATTGTCTGCTTCAGCTCTAGCTTAAGCCTCCTCATCTCGGACTCTACATCATCCATTCCTGAAGCGGATGACATTCTTTCGCTCTCAAACGAGCCTTGTGAGAAATCAGTAGGTGACGAGCTTATATCCACTGATCTTCTCCCATAGTTTGAGGACTCAAAGCTAGGACCAGTACCATAGTCCATATCTGAGTAATTAGACAGCCTTGGAGGTGTTCGGTTTGGATCACTACTGTTGTCGTACAGATTAGGGAAGATACGGTCTATGCTCGGTCTACCGGAACTGACAAAGGATATGTCTGACTCCGGAAGAACAGATAGGTCTCCGTATGATCTCCCATTGCCTCTTCTTGTAAAAGGAGATCTGTATTTATCATCCATGAAGTTTCAGTTTCAAGAAAGTGTTAAGAGTTTTTCAAGAACAGTAATGTCTACTTAAATGAAAACATACCTGAAAGACTCTGATTGATCATCCATGGACCTGCGTTGTTGTTCCTCCATGGACCTACGTTGCTGATCTTCCATGGATCTACGTTGTTGATCCTCCATTGATCTACGCTGCTGATCTTCGATAGACCTGCGTTGGTTTTGTTGAGACTCGAAAGACCGTCTCTCAGCTGCATTAAAGGAAGATAAAAACAACAAGAAGTTTATAAGGTGAAATCAAGAAGTGATTTGTTTTTGTGTTTTTTTTTTAGATTATAACAACCTCGCATGGTATTGGAAGTAGAAGGCACAGGTTGAGGTGGCTTTAAGCTAGGTGGTTGAATAGGACTGCGTAGAGGAGCACTCATTGGTGCAGAACGTGAAGCTGATCTCATTGTTGAGATCTTGCCTTTGGTTATGACATAAACGGTGCAGAAATCAGGCGCGGTTTTAGTTACGGTCCCTGGAATATCTGTAGGCTTGTTGAACCTGTAGATACCACACCATTCAATGGAGAGAACAAGATGAAGAAGAAGAAGAAGAAGAAGAAGAAGAAGAAGAGGAAATAGGGTTGTTTTGTATACCTGAGAAAGCCACCTTTGTTGGAGGAACCAACAACCAAAACCTCTACTGCGGCTTGGTTTGTATATTCGATTAATGCTCTCGCTACATCGTACTCCTCAAGCAACACGTCTTTGCATTGAATCTAGATATTTTTTCATTGTAAAACACCATATAAGGATACAAGAAGAGAGGGCAAAAGAGAGCAAAGGATCTAAACCGACAAAACTCACATCTTTGCGCGTGCAGAAGCAACGGAAAGGAAGGAATATCTCCTTGGAAGCGCCTTCTGGATCTCTACATATTAATGAAGAATCTTGGCTCACCCCTGAATACAGAAACACAAACCATCAGAAACAGAGAAAAACAGAGGAAACAAAGAAGAGAAGAGAGGGTTTGTTTTGTTTACTTGTGGAAGAAGCATGAAGATTAGGGTTACTGTTCATAGGGGAAGGTCGTAGCTTGACATGCACGAGAATAACAGATTGGCCTCTCTGCAACAAATGATCAACGGCCCATTTAAGAGCATGTTGGCTGCTTTTGTCTTTGTCTATAGCAACAGCGACGACTCCGGTCGATCCTCCTCCTTCCTTGACTCCCACGCTATTGCTCTTCCCCATCCACATCTTTGTGAGTCTCTCTTTCCCTCTTTCTCGATTTCAAGATTCAAGAAACTTGAGGGAAGAAAGAGAGAGACGTTTTGTGTTTTATTTTTCTTTCTTTTTTTGGTTGTTGTTTTTTAGCTTTTTGGGTTTGTGTTTTCTTCTAAGAAATCTGCTCAGTTGTTTTTCATTTTGTTTAATTTTGTAGGAAGCAAAATGAAAGGATGAAGATAAAGAGAGTTTCTATAAAAATCCTTTTTGTCTTTTGTTTCTGTCTCTCTCTACGAACGTTTCTCCTTCTTTCCCGCCTCTCTTTCCTTTTACCTCTTGACTTCTCTTTCCTATTAACTGACTATTTCGACCATTTTACAAAAAAAAATTGTGTATAGATTGTAATGGAAACCTACAAGTCTAGAAGATGTATCCAATCCTTAAAAATAGGAAGAAAATCGAAGCTGTGATATTAGTACCAAAAAAAACATTGACTCCAACTCTCTTCTCACTAAGTTTACAAATGTTCTCCACCAAAGCATATGACGTTTCTATATAATCTTGTTTTTTTACGCTCATGTTTCGGCGTTTTAAAAATTGTTTTAAGATTGTGATATAAAACACCTAATTTTTCATGAAGAAATTAAACAAAACTAATCTCTTAGTAAAGGCTGTGTATATGCACTGAAGCAATGGAGATGCTTATTGTTTATTTTCGTTAGTTAAGATCTGTTCTGTTCTGTGATCAACTAAATTCTGATTAATTAGCAATAGTACTGATTCTGGGCCTCATTGGATGGATGTTCTCGGTCATCGGATAAAGAAAAAGGAAAGTTGGAGGTCTAATCTGTAGTATTAAAAAGAAAAAGTTAATTTCACTTTTTTTTTGTGCGAAAAGTTGATTTCACATTTACTGAAAAAGCTGATTTCACATATTTGTTGAAAGTTTCGAGTTTATAAGAGACACAAACAGTGTGACAAGCTCACCGCCAATACCGACACAGCCGGGACATTCGCCTTGATTTCCAAGCAATCTCTTGAAAAGAGAAATCAGAGAAGACGACGAGAATGGCTCACAGAAATCCGAGAGATCATCAAGCCTATGGCCGGGATCATGAAAGGAATTCCCGAATGCATGAAAGCATCAAAGAGCTTCTCCTCCGTGGAATCAACACAACAATCCACACGGAGGACATAAGTGACAAGCTCGTTGCTTATGGAGAAATCGAATCTATCGCTTTCAGATTCTTGGACGAGCGCGGATGGGCGTTTGTCACTTACACAACCCGTGAAGGAGCAGAGAAGGCCATGCAAGAGCTCTCCGGGTCGCTAGTCATCAACGGTCAGAGGCTAAAACTCGCATGGGGAAATCCTGAGGTCCACAATACTTATCAAGACGTAGTTCGAACCAAGAGGGCCTTGTGGCTCCGAGTGGTTTCCTATCTAATTAAACACCAGATGGGCCCGCGGAGAATTATCGCATCAAAACTATAGTGTTGCATTTTTCGTTATCGCATCAAAATTATAAGGAAATCTAGACCTTGATAATTATTTTCTTATGCGTAACTATTATAAAAAAAAAATTGAACTTCATTACCGATATGAGTACTCATAATTTTTCTATATAAATTTATAACTTCTACCATGTATCATCATCTTACATGAATATATCTGTAGTTTCAACACATTGTTAAATCATTCTTTACTTTATAGGTGGTTAGGTCATCTACTACGTTGGTGATAGAGAGCCAATGTATTGAATACAATCCTAAACAGTATACAATCTATACTATTAAAGGAGAGGCACAAAATAAGGATTCAACCTTTTTCAAAAGAGCCTATCCCTGTTTCCAAACACTCCTAAACCCGGAATTAACACATAAATTAACGAAAAACCCGACCCACCTATGAAAAACAAACAACTCGCGGATCCTTCCAAGTCTAACTTAAATCAAACCGGAGAAACACTTCAATTTTCGGGTGTCAAAAATCCAAATAACCGGAGGCGAATCAAATAACCGGGTATTAATGACTTGGGTTGGGTTCGTTAGGGAATCAGTGAACGAAAAATCTGCAAAAGGATTCCAAAGTATCGTTAATTAATTGTGCATTGAATATGCAGAATCAACAATATCACTAACAAAATTGGAAAATTCAAATTTTAGAGTGTTTCACGGATAATCTCAACTTAGTTTAAAAATTCGTGCCATTAATTCTTATGTTCAAAGAGATTTGATTAGATACTCTTATATTATATTTTCCTAAATTTCGGAAACTACCAAGTTTAAGCTTTCATCAAATCAAATCTTTAACCTAATCGTTTTAGTATAAATAGACCTCCCTCTAGAGCCTACCAAAAACAAAAGAAGCAGAGCATAAAACTATCTTTGATTCAATTTTAATGGCGGCTTATTTTTGTTTAACATACCTTGATGCCTTTTTTTTCAGGTGGACGAGTCCATACACGAATCCAAGTCAAGCTTCTTCATGTTTGGAAGCAATACACGGCAGAGGCTGGACATAAATTGGAGATGATTCTGACAGACAAAAATGTAAGATTAGGTTATAAGAATCCAAAGTCAAACATGCTTAATCTCTTTATAAACTATATTATGTTAAAGATGGTTATTGTGTGCTCCAAACTACAACTAACAATGTGTTTTTGTTTTTTTGTTTGATTGTGACTAGAGTCTGATGAGTAGCTGAATTGGCAAGATTGTCACGATGCAAGGTTTGTAAATTTTTAATCACCATTGTCTTCATTCTTGAAAGAAATTAAAGTGTGGGTCAGGTACAACATTGGAGATAAACGTTAAAGATACCCAACAAAGAGTAGTCACAACAAAGTAGGTTTCTATGCAATCAAGAATTCTTTGGTTCTAGAAATATTTGAAACCTTTATAGGTTTGATAAAGTAGGAACCATTTCAGTTTTCTATCAAATATGAAAGATTCAGTATGGACTAATTGAGATATTATGCATACATTTCTTGAACTTGATGAGAGTTGGTTTATATGCGATCACTAGAGCTGCATCATATCAACACCCTATAACAAAGAGTTTTAGGTTGCCATAAATTATTGACTGATAAATCTGGAGGGATCAAGGACTAAATGGTTATCTATGTGAAGATTATGCAGACCAACTTTTTGAGGAATGCAAGCAAGCTGATGATCAAACACATGATCTCAAATGTTTCTTTCGATGAGGTACTTTTATTGACTAAATAAAATGTCAAATGTTTGCAAAATATTCTTTCTACCATCTAAAATGTCATAGGTTTCTTTTGTCAAGAGGTTGGCAATTTTAAGCTTTCACAGTTTTCTGTCACCAAGAGTCTTAACATCCAACAATAGATCCACTCTTCGATAACAAGAATCTATCACACAAACAAACACAGAAAAATCATTTTCAGAAAAGACAAAGAAAATGGTTTTTTATTTTCAAAGCATCAATCACATTACGAGCACATAAATAGCTAACTAAAAACTACAATCAGTGAGAGATAAACACACACCAACAATCTAAAATCTTAACAGGTGAATAAATAAATCAATGCATAGCCAAATTTATAACATACCTTTCGCTCCATGAGAAGAATCAGAGGTTGCGCTACATGGTGCGAAACCCAGACGAATCATGACTCTATTGCCGAGGTCCTTGGCAACATAAGGTACCTCCGACGGAGAAGAAACTGAGAGCCGCCTGTTGCTCAAACCAGAACCTGCAATTCCTGTTTCAAAAGACAAAAATTAGAAGCGGAATCGACAAGAAACTAAAGGTTGTTTCGGAAGATAGATTGAGAATGAGGTTAAGGCAACTACCTCCATTTTTCCCAAAGCCTGGGGAGTCCCATTTCGAGCTTCGCCGGAAGCTAAGAAGAAACATAAACAGGGTATGAGTTCTCTGATTTCGCATGCAAGGAGCAATCGAAAGATTGCTTCGGGAAAAGGAAATGGCTGCATTGGCTGGAGGTCGGAGTCGCAAGGGCCAAGGCTGCTGGAGATAGATCCGCTTATGATTTCTCCCTCAGCTCATGCACAATACACAAAACACAATCACATGAGCCAATAAAAAAACCCAGTAAACCCATTTCAACCAATCCGCAAATCCACTGAAACCCATTTCAACAAAATTGCAAAATCTTAAATCAACTGAAAACTCACTTGATTGCCGAGCTTCACCGAGAAGAGAGAAGAGCTTAAGAATCGACGGTGGTGGAGAGAAGTGTAAGAATCGACGGTGGTGGGGAGGAGAGAAGACGGTGGTGGAGAGGAGTGAAGACGGTGAGTCGAAGCTATATCTGATTTTTCACCGATGGAAAAAAAACTCGAGGAAGAAGAAATTAAACGGTGTCGTTTTAGCATAAAGAAATAAAGAAAGGACAGTGATAATGGTCAAAATTTGTTTTTTTTGGCTTTGATATGTCTCATATGAGAAAAAAAGATGGATCTAATCAAAAATTGAAAATTGTATTTGACTTTAACATGTCTCATGAACAAATTTAAAAATGAGAGAAAAAAAAAAGGATCTACAAACAAGAGTATCATTTTCTTGACCTAAATTACCAATTTTTCTTTTTTTAAAATGAGCTTTACACTAACACAAAAAATAATGCCAATGAGACGATTTAGATCTCTTTAATAAAAAATGTCAAAACAATATATAATCTTAGAAATCTAATATTCACAAATTTAACTAACTCAAAGGTTAGTAACATCACGGGTTAGCGCAACATTCTTTTAGATCCGTGTCTTTTCGGAAAAACATAAAGAAAGAACATGACCGATAAAGGTAAAAATTTGTAATATTGACTTTAATATATGTCTCATAGACAAATTTATAAATGAAAGGAAAGAAGTAAATATTGGATTTACAAACAAAAATTTATATGATATCAAATTGAGAATATATTATTTTAAGTGGTCAAGGAGACTTACTAGACTTATTATAAGTTTCTTTTTCTTTTTCTTTTTCATTTTAATTGTACAGAACTACATATTAAATTATTTGATGAAAAATTATTGTTTATTAATGAAACAGCTGATTCGATGGATTCGCCAAATTAATTTCATATCAAAAGACTAGATATCGAATCGAATTGGGATTTGATTTCTCTCATTCCCCCAAGTTGTGCGACTTTTCGTCTTGCGCAAGATGTTAAACAAACGGTGTGGATGCCACAAATGCTGATGTTAATTTTATGGATAGAAAACATGCGAAATGAACTTATCCGTTTTAGGGTATACTCGAGAAGAATTATTACAATCCAAATATTTACCACTTATTTTATCACTTTTCGTCTTATTATTGATTCAATCATTTATTTAATCCTAAACTAAAATTAACACCGAATAACTGTGTAACTCAAAAAACTAAAAATTATAACATCTCGTGCTTCTCAAGCCAATTATTAAGTTAATTATGTAAATAAACTCAACAGAAATTGCAACAACCCGTGCTTCCGAAGCACGGGTCAGGATCTAGTACTTAATTAATCTGAAAATATTGAAACAAACCATATTGATGTTTATTAAAATGACTCACAAAGTTTTCAACGACATAACATCATCATCATCACTACCACCAACATATTCTTTTAGGTTTATCATTACCATTATGAAAATTCCCCATATACATGTCTTTTATCAATCCGTACGACCTAAACAATGCATAATCTCATAGCCATGAGGAACGGAAAGTATGAGACCAGCCCACTCAACTTCCCCCACAATCTCTAACGCATCCCCTTCACGTTCCAACGCAAGGATTACACACCAAATCTCCGTCTTCTTCTTTGTGCTACAATAACATTCCCGTATAAATGCCAACTTTCCTTTGTATTCAGCCAATGTGACTCTGTTGGCAGAACAGTATCCGAGCTTATAACCAGTAACTTCTCTCCATTCCATATCCTCAGAGTCATACCACATCAACCCAAAACATTCTTGGTAAATGTAGCGAACATTGTCTATCACACACACATCCTGACTCCACAAACTAACATCATCTTGTACATCATAAATCTTCTCACATTTACCATCGCTAGGATCATAAACTATGACTTGTCCATCAGTATCTCTCACGTAAATCTTACTGTCCAAGGAAGGGTTTACCGCCGACATGGATACGCATTTCACACGCATATCCGGATTTGGTGCAACATCCCATGTTTGCGTCTTTGTGTCAAACACTTCCGCTTGGATCTCGTTGTGTTCATCTTGGTGACCTCCAAACATGTAAATCTTCTCGTCAACAAGTCCCACTGCTGGAAAACAGCAGGCCACATGCCTACGTGGAGCCTTGCGCATTGCTGCTGACCGGGAATCGAGGATCCATATGCTCCTGCAAGAATGGTTGCGATAACCGCCTACGAGATAGATCTCGTGACCAATCATGAGAGCAGCAGAGTTTGGCTCAGGCGGAGAAGGGAAAGGGACCGAGACTAAACGTCTCTGATCATCATCGAGAGTGAACCAGTGATAGGTTAGGGAAGGAGAGTCAAAGTCTCTAAAGCAGACGTAAAAGGAATCATCATTTCCTTGGAGAGATAGAGTCATGTGAAGCTCGGAGGAACGTACGAGGGATCGGAAGTTCTTGGAGACGCAAGAGAGCATTGGATGATGGTTTCTTGGGACTCGGGCCAAGATGTTTAAAACGATGTCCACTGGTAATGTTGAAAATACCGACGGTGGCTGTGGAGGATCATCATTGTTTGGTGGCGGTGGCTCGTTGGTGTTGGAAGCGGTTGTGGTAGACATCTCTTGGAATTTTAATGTTCTATCTTGATTGTTTTTGCCTTGTGCTAATCCTAATCATAATCCTAGTATTTATACTTACAAGATTACACTTAATAGCTAATTAAAAGTTTTATCATAATTGAACGAAAAATGCCACATGTAAGATTTTGAACACACATGTATCTCAAACATTTTATTTTGTGTTATCAAACGTGTCGCTTGCATAATAGAGCCAATTACATTTTAACACAAATATGATATGGCAAGAAAAAAGGGAACATGATTTAGAGAAAAAGCAATATCATAGATTCTGTCGCTTGAATAATACTATTTGTCGCTTGCATCATTATTAATCAAATTTAGTGAGAACCTTTACCTTGTCACTTTGTCAGACAAAAAATCTGAAACGGTTGTTTTGGGAATAAACAAACAATTTAATCATATGATTTAATGTTATATACATTTAGTACAAATAGTTAGCAAGAAACGGTTCTGTGGCCCAATGGATAAGGCGCTGGTCTACGAAACCAGAGATTCTGGGTTCGATCCCCAGCAGAATCGATAATTTTTATTTTTTTGTTTTCATTTCTGTTCAGTTTAATGTCACAAAAGCACAAAACCAAAGATTCGTAGGCTCAAAGGCCCAAAGAATATCGAGAAGATTCTGTCCACAGCTCACACAAATCGTCTCTGTAGAAGAAAAGGTTGCGTATCGAACGAAGGCTAGCTCAAGTCAGCGATAGCGAACGAAGATGAGTGGTACAGTGACAATGCACAGTGTCTTCGTCTACGGCAGTCTCATGGCGGACGACGTCGTTCGCCTTCTCCTCAAGCGTGTGCCTCACACCGCTTCCGCAATCCTCCCTGATTTGTGCGATTACTATACTTTTTTTTTTCTCTCTCTCTCTCTGATCGATTTCAGTTGTTGAAATGAGATGAAACTGATGATGGATTTTCGGGATTTGCAGCCATAGATTCAGCATCAAAGGACGTGTTTATCCCACGATTCTACCAGCTGAGGCTGATAAAGTCTCTGGCAAGGTGTCTCTCTATGAAATTTCTGTTTTCGTTATGATCGAAGACCGATGAAGATCCGAATCAGATTCCCAGTTTTTTGGGAAATCTGATTTTGTGGAATTTTGTTTTGCAGGTACTCTTTGGAATTACAGATGATGAACTTTACATTTTAGATGAGTTTGAGGATATTGAGTATACAAGAGAGAATGTTCAAGTTTTGCTAACTGTGAGTCGTTTCAGATCATCTCCAAATATTTCTTTAGATTGTCAGCTGAATCATTCCAAAAAAAATTGAAATTTTGTTTCATTCATTCAATCCACAGGATAGCTCAGAGAAACTGCAAACAAAAACCTACGTATGGGCCAACAAAGATGATCCTGATCTGTACGGTACATGGGACTTCGAGGTGAGATGTCTTCATACTTGTTCATTGATTAGATCATTTCTATGGATCTCTGGATCATGACTTGTTTGAGTTGCTATGTACATATATGCTCTGCTTCAGGAATGGAAGCAACTTCACATGGAAGGTTTCTTGAAGATGACTAAAGAATTTGCAGAACAGATGAACTTACCGGAATCAGAGACATGACTTAGTCAGTAGAGAAGATGTTAGTTTTAAGATTTCATTCTTCATGGAACTATCATTTGTTCTTCATCTCAACAACATAAGAAAACAAGTGGAGATTGTATAATACATCTGAATTGCTATGTTTTTTTATGAAATTCGAATGTTATGCAAAACACAGTAAAGCTTTGCTTGCTTCAGGTGTCATTGACAAGCTTTGGCCTTGCGGTTTCTGGATCGATTTCAACTCTGAGACCAATTTCTCGGAGCTGAGGCACATCCACAGAGCCTTGCATCTCCAGCTCCGCTACAGCTTTCTGGTTCTCTTGGTTCCCTTCCAGCAAATTCCTGACGCACCACAAGCCCCACTCTCTCAAGAACTGGTTCTCGTCGTCCGTCACGCACTGCTGCAACATCAAGAACAACCCATCTCTCTCCCTGATCTCATCTTGTACATATTTCCTTCTGTACACGCAGTTCCCAATCACAGACACAATATCTCTTCTAAACCCTCTGTAAAGACAAGGCTTTGACGAAGAAGAAGAAGAGCCAGAGCCAGAGCTCTGGTTTAGAGCCTTCTTTATTGTTGTTGGAGGCTCAAGTTTGCGAAGCATGTCAAGGAGAAGCTCTATTAGCCCAGTGGACAAGAGCGATTCAACAGTATCATCACCACCTGAATCGTTCTTCTTGAGTTCTTCAAGGCTTCCTCCAGCGCAAGTATCCCTTATGATCACCAGAGAGTAGCCCATTACGTCGATTACAGTCGAACCTGTTGGAAGTTCGGATCTTTCACCCGAAACAACAGAATCAAAAACGTGAGCTGATGATTGCTTCAGTAATCCAAGGAGGAGACAAGCTGCATCCTTGGAGACTGACACTTCTTTTACACGCTCGTTTGCAATATCAGACACCATCCTCAGAAGAAAGGCTTGTTCTGATGTAAATGTCTCATTTTTATCATCCTTATACAGTTTGGAGAAGAGGTCAAGGAAGCAATCGCCTTCAACACAGAGTCTCGATACCAATAACTTCAGCCAATAATCCTCCACAGTCCCAACTGCAAAACAAATTCAAAACATTTGGCCTTGGAATCATAAAAAAACTAGAAGAATAACCAGCTTTTGATCGCGTTGTGTGTTCATACGTACCGGAAGAAGATGTGCGTAGAGTTTCAGCAATGATGTTGAGTCCTTCATCGCTGCAAAGCTGTGAAGAAATCTCGGAGCTTCCATCGAAGCAAGCATACAAAATCATACACAACGGATCACACGTTTCGCGCTCCCTCCTAACCTTAGCGATCGCCAAAAACCTCTCCGGGAAAAAGCGAAGCCACACATCTCTCTGGCGGCGTTTCTCTCCGAAAAGCACAACGTTCGCCAAAACCTGCAATCCGAAACGAACGGTCTCGGAATCTCCGATCGCGGAATCGAGCAAGTCGGAGACGACAACGGAACCGCTGTGATCGACGAAGGCGTCCTGATTCGAAGCCTCGCCGGCGCAGAGGTTTCGGAGGACCTTCAGTGAGAGATTCAGGTAATGGCGGGAAGAAGGGTAGGGAAGAAGCTGAAGAAGAGCAAGGATCGACGGTACGATAGCTTTCGAAGCGAGGTCGGAGCGGCCTTCATCGGTCTTAGAAGTCTCTAGAAGGGACTTCAAGCAATCTTCTAGAGAATATGATAACTCCGAAGCATTGAGCAGCGGCTGAAGCACTTGTTCAGGCAGAGAAGGTTCCATTGACGACGACGGAGGAAGAAGAGAAGAAGCTCAAAGTTTAGGGCTTGCTTATGTTATTAGTGTATGTTTGATCCAAGCTAAATGGGCCTTGATTTGACCCATTACCGGCCCATTAACTACTGTAACCGCTGAATTTGTGTGCTGAGAAAATCAACCGCCACGGAAGTTGTTGGATTGGGGAAGAACAGGAAAATGGCGACTTGGATAACGTTACAGCCTCCAATTTCATGTTATTTACGGCTCGTGCCATCATCATCGTCACGATCATCGCCGTCGCCGGATCTTAGCTCGTCGCGTCGACGTCACCGTTGTCTTTTAAAGCCGTTTCGATGCGTTCCATTTCAGCAACAAGAGCTCCAGCTCGAGGAGTCGCAGGTACCAAAATGACGACTGAAGCTCGATGAAACTGAGATCGGATTATTTTGATTTGAGTCATTTGACCATTGATTGAGGTTTTTTTCGCGTGAAGGGAGACGACGAGGCGGTGATTTTGTGTGAGGATTGTAACGGGAGAGGATGGTTGCTCTGCGATTTCTGTAAAGGGCAGAAAACAAATGTGAAATCTGAGAACAAGAGAATCTATCGCCGATGCCCGACTTGTAGAGCTGTAAGTAGTCGTCGTTTTCGATTATAAACCCTAAAGTATCTGCATTTGTTTGTGATTGTTCCTCCAATTTTATGGTTTTGGTGATATGAAATGTTTGATTTTGTGTACTTTTATAATGTTAACAGGTGGGATATGTGTTGTGTAAAAAGTGTAAAGTGTTCAAATGTGTCACATTTCCTAATTCAGAAGACGGTGAAGAGCTTTTGTTCTAACTTCTAAGCTCTTCTTGTGGTATCATCAACACGCTTCTTCAATGAGGTTTCAGGTTCTCTTCTTCTTACTCTGAAACCTAAAATGTGCCAATCTAGCCATATGTATAAGCAACATTTTGTAATATTAATCAGATTAGTGATTGCATTGGCTTATTCATTGGTTTATGTGTTCATGTATGAGCTGACTTTGAAACCTTTCCTGGTTGCTTTTTGTCTGCAATGTGTGTCTGTAGATATGCATTCACTGATTAATGGCCGTATAAAAATGTGATTCCTTTTGTCGTCTTTAGCTTATAACCTCAACATTCAACGCCCATCTTTGACGCATAAAACTATGAGTCAATGGATGCACATTCCAACGGTTTTTATGATTCCAAGGCAAATGGTTTTTGCGGTCTTTATAGAATCTGCAACTCTTTCTTTCTCCAAGTTTTCATTCATCATCATCCTCGATATTGGGTTCAGGAGATAAATGCACATGTATTAAGTCGATGAGTTAAGAATCTTGATGGTATTAAACCTAAGGTACAGATGTCATGTGGCCTTTTCTGGTTTACCGGATCTCGATGTTTATGTTTTGACTTTGACCTTCATTAATCATATGGCACATAACCAACATATGATTCCATGAACATCTCTCTCTCTCGTTTTGGAATCAAATCAGTCCTTTTGATCTGCCGTACTCTTTCAAGATGAACGTATATGCATGTGAACATAATAATGGAGCTACTTTCTTTACATGAAAATACTCATTTGACTATGATATTAGCTTATTCTAGTACTAAGTAGCCTTATTATAGCTTTAATTTCTTTGAGATTAGCTTAGGATACCGTACTTATTGCCTTTGGATAGTTTAACAACCACATTCCGGTTGGTGATTAGAAGTACAATGCCGTGATAATGATTGTGATTACATTATAATAATGCTGGTGATTGCGTTATAATAATGCTTGTGATTACATTATTGTACTGATTTTTTATTCTCTGATTACTTTAACATAACTGCAACCTCGATTCACATGGTTGTTCCGGAAAAAACGCAAACTGCACAAATAGAAACATGAACCATTCCCTTTTCTTGTTTTTCTCTTCCTACTTCTGAATCATAGCATTTTGGATTGTTGTCAGCTTGATTTCTGCTTAGAGTTACAAAACAAAAATGCAGATTTTCAATCCATGTGACTCAATTCTCCTCAAGTTTCATTAGGTTCTATCTGCTGAGATTTGAGATTTGTAATCCACTGCAGATATATACCACTGGATTACAGAGGATTTTAATTCTTCTTGTGTATAAAAAGTTTGGAATATTGTTTTTGCTTGATTCACTTTATACAGCATTTGAATATGTTTTGGTAAAGGCTACTGCATTTGTCATCAGAAATTGATTGTTAATTTCAATAAACTGGTTGTTTCTTGTGAGAAATTTCACCAGAGAATCTGACAAAGTCATTTTAAGTTCTCATACAAAAAATCGAAAACAGAGCAGGGAAAGAACAAAAGAGTCTCCAGGAACAGAGGTTCTCATTTCAGTTTCAATGATAGGTTTGTACATTCCATTATTCAAAGATCTCACTTCTCTCTCTCAGAAGTTACAAAGCACACAAATCCAAATCCCTAAAGAAAAAGTGGGAAACATGGAAATTTAGCAGAATGGCTCAAGTCAACAACAACAAGAGAGGAAGAAGATGCATGAAAGAACAAAACTATCTGCACATTGGGCTGTGAGGTTGGTGTGAAGGAGTCCGAGGACATTCCGATGGATGCCGATAACTTGTATTGTCTTCTGCTGCTGCATTGAACCAACACTCTTGTTTAGCTGTTGTTGTTGTTGTCATCACCAGGTACCCTTCGGTCTTGTCTTCCATTAACTTCAGTATGCTCTCGAAAACGGAGACTTCACAAGGAATCCTCAAGACACCGGCTTGTTGAAACCCAAACTCTTCTTCTGCCTCACGGAGAAGAACATGGAAAGCTTGGTGGCTAAGGTACTCTGTTGGTATTGTGTACCTCTTCTTCTCTAACCCTACCGAGACAGCTAAGTACCCTTTAGGCACCGCTGTTGCATCTGTGAATGACAGTGTCCTCTTCAGAAACTTGATGCTCTTGCTTCCTACGCCATTGTCATTGTTGTCTTCGTTGTTGTTGTTGTTGCTTTTGGCTGCTTTTGATGCATTTGCTTGTTTCCGCCATTTCTTGAGGATCTGTTGAAGCTTAACGATCTCTCTGATCTTGTTGGACTTCTTGGCTTCCATGGCGGAGATAGAAGACAGAAGACAAGAAAATGTGTTTTTGTGCTCTCTCTTTTGTCTTATGTGATGGTTTGTGTTTTGTCTCTTCTTCTACGTGTGTAGTGATGACGACGTGGTGGAATGGGGATATATAGAGGTGTTGGTGACTTTGGAATTCTGATTTAATTAGTTACGTAATTAAAGATTATCTATTTTTGTAGTTTTAAGTTAAAATATTGAGCTAATCATATGCTTTAGGGTTTTTAATTGATTCAAACAAATTGAACATTGAAAATTGTGTTTTCTTGTACTCCTACATCTCTTCAGAGTTCAGACCATCAAATAAAAGTATTACGTGTTACAAGAGCAAGTGCATTATGTTCACACTTGCAGGAAAAAACATATGCGTGCGAATGTAGTCTTGCAAAAAAGAACGACTACATATATTACAAAAATCAACATCGGGTAAATTAGGCATAAATTCATCTAGATGAAAAGCATATATATTATTCTACTAATGTATATAGTTGATTTCTTATGTGCAATACTATTTGATAGGATCTAGCTCATCGATAAGTGATACAAGATCTCATGCACTATAAAACCCAAAAAACAAAAGTAAAATCCCATGCACTATATAAAAGCTTAAGCACTAATTGGTTTATTTGTCTTTCAATTTATCAATTCATCAATCAGCGTTATAAAGAAAAGAAAAAAAATACTAATACATGTATCTAAGTATGTGGGACAACAATATATATAACAGGTATATATTATGAGTTCAACAGAATGATTCTTCACAGAAACAAAAACTTCCGATAGAGTATAAATGATTAGTTTCAACGACAAATGTTTTGAATAAAAAATTTGATTCTTCTTTAACGTCAACAACTTCGTATTAATAAATAAAACACATAAGTTTATAACAATAAAAGCCAAGACTATAACAAGAAGATACATAGCTATGTCAAGAATCATTATCGTGTAATTTATTTCTTTACATAGCTATGTATCTTCATGTAAAGTTTTTTGAAGACATTCGATAGAATTCGAATGATAAATTGGAATTATACGGAGAAGAATAGAAGATTAGCATGGTCCGAAATGGTCCATATTTTCTTCACTTAACATTTTACCCCCAAAAGAACAAAAAAATACATCTTGAATGAAGTTTTTGGACGTTATTTTTTTAAAACATGTATACTGAATTATTATTTTAAGCATACAAAGTTACAGAAAACAATTTATATCGAGCATTAAAGTTTTGACGGTGACGATCTCTGTGACTCTGCATGTGCCGGTGGTTAATCAGTGGGGAAGCACTGTATATAAAAGTAACTGTAATGTGATATTTTATTTGAAAATTCTGACTCGAGAAGCTAATTCGTATGGTTTGGAAAAATAAAAACTCTTATGGCCCGTCCAATACGGTAAGTATCGGAATACTGAATACACGTTCTCGTGGTTACGTTGCATGTTATTGTGTGTGTATATTTAAATTGAAAGTTCTTTTTAACATCATTCTTACTAAATTAATGTATCGATCCCCATTAAGAAAATGATCAGAAATCGTTTTCTTGTTAGAAGACATTCAATGATAGTTGGAGTTAAGTGGTAACCACCATTTTAAAACAATCTAAATGCATGATTGAACTAATCAGTAATGAACAATCGAGAAATTATATAATTATAGCTGGCTTTATATTTCGGGTGTTTTATACGTGCCACATTCAGTAATGATCTTCATGATTGTTATATGATTTATTCAAAATGATCATTCAACAATAAAATATCAAAATTAGAAGATGGTACAATCTTTTCTTGTTACATATATTGACAGGTCTTAGAAAGTTAACGCGTACGTACCAGCGGTGTAGAATAGAGTTGGGTAATGTGCATGTTACAACTTACAAGATGGAACTACGACGTCATGGTTCTTCTCGGATCACAAGGGAGGTCCAATAGAGATTTCATAGTCTGATATGTCTTGTCCAGCATAAAAAGGATGAATGTATAATTGAAATCGATTGCTTTTATAGCTTTTTCTCGTGAAAAGCAACGGAATTGTTTGGTTTGGTTGGTATTACAACTTTTATTCGATTTCATATTTAAAAGTCGCTCGAAGTAGTTAACATTGAAGAAGAAATTAAACACAAGTTTGACAAAAAAGACTAAAGCCCATTAATAATGTACTTACGGCCCAACTATATTTCTTACCTACCCTAACCTTTTGAGCGTCGTGAACTTAACACGTGCGCAGGTGCAACCCAACAACATTATCAGTTTATCACACACAATCTGTTTTTACTTTCTCAGAAACAATTTCGTGGAAAATTAGCCATGATTTTGTTTTTTCCCCTCATTTACATGTCAGTATGTCACAGGTTATGGATATAAATCTTTCACAGGTTATGGTTATGGAAAACAAAACAAAGTTATGGATAGAAATCTCATCAATTGATTACAAAATTTGTTTCCCATTCTAAAATGGTCACTTGGTCAGAGTGACGTCAGACTCAGACATGATTATAATTTATGACGTCAACAAAAAAGATGTGACAATGTCTTTATTCATTTTACCTCCAGAGGTAAGTTTTCTTTTGATATTAATAATCATCTCGAAAATTTGACACGTGTTAGTCACGAAGCCACATCTCCTGCCTTTTCTGATCACCCAAACAAAAAACCTCCTCTTTGTTCTTTCTTAATCATCAAAAAGAAAAAAAGAAGAATCTCTGTGTGTCCAATTTGGTCACTAAACTCATAAATTACGAGAGAATCTCCGGCGATCACCTCTCCGTTTTTGTTTCAAACATGGCGGCCGCGAAACTCGTGGCGTTGTTCCTACTTCTCGCCTTGGTTTTCACCACCGGTGTGTTTGCCGATGCCGGAATCGACGGCGGTGAAGAGCCGAAGCTCGCCGGATCTGACGGCGGTGTTGATTTAGCTTCTGAGATCGAATTGGAACAGCTTAATGCGAAAATTAGTTCCCTAGGTTAGTTTCTGTTTGCAATTCCTCTCAGAATCTCACAGTCACTAAATTTCGATTTTGCTTCCATTTTTCGATGTCTGATCAATTTGATTTGAACACCCATATTAGAGGGAAGCTTGTTGCTCGGTTTATGATATTTTTGGTTTTTGGTTGGTGAAGAATCCCAGATTGATGACAAAAGCAGAGAACTTAAAGGAAGAGAAGTGTTAGTATCAGAGAAGGAGAAACTTCTTCAAGAGAGACAAGATAAGGTTGCTTCCTTGGAGACTGAGGTTTCATCACTAAGAGTATGTGTGCCTCTTATAGCCTCACTTCAATTTCTTACTTGTTCAGTCATCTCTGTGTAGACTTTTCCGAGTGACGAATCCCAATTTGATTGTTTTTTTCTCACTTGTCTTTAGAACAAAGGTTCATCAGATTCTGTGGAACTTTTGAAGAAAGCTCAAGCACGAGCTGAGGAATTAGAGCAGCAGGTGAGATCTTCGTTTGGAGCTCATTTTGTATTGCAAATGGCAGTCTGAAATTTAGTTTGCTACTACTACATTCAGGTTGAGGTACTTAGGAACCTTCTGGAGCAAAAGAACAAGGAGAAAGCATCGACAGAAGCTCGGAGTCGTGAAGCCGAGAAAAAGCTAAACGAACTAAACTCGAAACTGGAGAAAGTATGTTCTTTACATTCCTTTGTTCATTTCCTATTGACACAGATTCATTATCATTTCGAAATCATTTAAATAGCTTAGCTGGTAGTGAAATGTGATTGAGATATTTGGAGGTGTATGCAAGTTGCTTGACAGATATGTGTGTTTTGTGTATGCCAATGTTAACAATGAATGTCATGCAGCTTCACAAGACAAATGAAGAGCAGAAGAGCAGGATTCGAAAACTTGAGCGTGCTCTTAAAACTTCTGAGGTATGATGATGATTAGCTCTTGGATTAAGTTTTAGTTCCCTTGAACTCTCCCTTATCAAAATGAAATTTTAGGAAGAAATGTTGCGGATGAAGCATGAAGCAGCCACAAAGGCTAGGGAACTGCAAGAGGTTCATGGCTCGTGGCTTCCCCATTGGCTTGCTGTTCACTGGGTTCATTTTGAGGTTAGATTAGCAGACTTTATCTTCTTAACGTTAAGAGGTTTTCTCAATTAACTTAGGCACTTCCTCGACTCAGACTGTTGCTGGGACACACTGGGACGCCCACGGGAAACCAGTTATGGAGAAAGTAACTCAAAAGGTATTGTTTTATCCAGTTAAAATGGTGATTACATGTATATGTGAGCAAACTTATGCCTTACGATGTTTGATTATCTATCAGGCGAAGCAAGCAAAGACTCACGCTGAAAAATGGGCTGAACCACACTTGGTTAATGTTAAAACTGTAAGCAGCTTACAAACAATGTACTTTATTACTCAGATGAGGCTCTTATGGTTATATTTATGAAATTTTATTTGCAGAAATATATTCCAGCGGTGAAGAAAACTGTCAAAACGCATGTTGAGCCACACGTAAAAACACTATCTACCAAAGCGAAAGAGGCTTACCATGCTTCCAAGAGTGCTGTTAGTCCTCATATTGTCAAGTTTCAAGGACATGTGGATCCCTATTACCAGGTGAAGTATTTTGCTTATATATCTTTAAATTTTTTCGTGGATACTAATCTTTCAGCTCCACCGGCTGATGAAAAATTGAAAACATCGGCTTAATGTGTTTATTAACTCTCCAGGAGGCTAAAAAGTTAAGCAAGCCATACGTTGACAAAGTGGCCACGGCCACAAAACCACATGTTGATAAGGCGAAAGCTACCATGAAGCCATACACAAAGAAGGCTATTCACTACTACAAAGGGTTCCTAAAATCTGCCACAACGTATCACCATCAGGTCAGAATCAAAGGCACTGTGTATAATATATTGACACTCTAACTCTAAATATGAATAGTGCCACTTCTGGAGAAGTAAGTTGGCTTTTGAGCTAATCATTTGGTAAATCTGTGAAGGTTCAAGCCACTGTGGAAAAAAAGTTGAAAAGCCATGAGCTGACTGAACCTTTTGCCACCAAAGAGTTCATTTGGTTTACGGTATGTTTTCTGGTCTTACAACCTTTTGTTAGTTGTTTCTTCTCTTAACTTACAAATTGAAAAACTGTTCACTGCAGGCCTCTGCTTTGTTGGCTTTACCCATCTTCATAGTGTACAAATTCCTCTGTTCTCTCTTCTGGCAAGTCCTTTATAACTGATCCATTATTTATAAGATGTCAATATGATTTCCTCCAAATGACCTTTAGTTCGTTTGTTATCGTTTTCTTACAGCACAAAGACAAAGAAACCTACCCGTCAGGCTCATCACCATAGTCGTCGTAAGGCCAGAAGGGGTCATTCCGACAAGTGAAGCAACATTATTTTCACTCTGAAAATATTAGTGGTACGTCTCGCTTCTTGCTTAAATGCACATGGCAGAACGTATCATGAAGAAAGAATCTTTGGTTGCTATATGTCAGATGTTGATATATGCATTAGTCATTTTGCTGATCTGAAACGCCTTCAACACTTTCGTATGTAATGTTAGAAGCGATTAGCGACTGTAGACTGAGGTTAAAGCTTTCACATGATCATGAAGCCTTGTGTCTTGCGTTTTTTTGACTTTCCTATATAAACTGTTGCAGGTAACGACAGGTTTTGATGCGGTCTCTTTGTGCCTCGGAAATAGGCATATATCTTTGTCTAAACATCCCATGTTAAGAGGTATCTCAGAGTTTTTTTGTTGTGTTTTTGTTGAAGCTCTCGGTGTGTGCAAAAGTGTTTCTTCACTCTCGTTTTTTTTGAGATGCCTTTCGGATAAAGTTTTCAGTCTTTTATATATAGAAAAGATTAGACATATCTTAGAGGAAATCTAGTAATTAAGGGCTTTTGTTTTTGTAATTTGTGATTCATGTGGATAGATTTGGTACTTGCTCTATTACTCTTGAAAATATGTGATCACTCTCGTCAATCACGTACAAGTAGTATAATTCTGGAGACTTCTATGGCAACTTAAAATGAAAACAAATTGGGATATGTTACAACATTTCATTTATTTGTATGCCAGACCATAATTGGTTTGGCTAGTCTTTGATGCTGAATCTTTTCCTTGAATAGCTAAACAAATGCAATAACAAAAACAAAAAAAAGTATTACCAACCAGTAAATGAAACTATCTTCCTCAAACCAACAATATAAAAAGCCATAATTTTCAACGAATTACTAATCAATAAGATGGCCAGTATCCATCCAAGTCCATGCATTGGCTCATCTCCACATTTCCAAACCCGTTTTCGCCATTGAACGAAGCACTAACCGCTACAACATCCTCCAGCGACACAGTAGGAGGAGGAGGCTGGGCCAATGCACCACCAAGGTTGAGATTGAGTCCTGAGATAGGCATGTGGTTGTAGCCAATTACCTGCTGAGCAGAGTCCATGTTGCTGCTTGTGGAGGCGCGGAAGACTCTAGAGAGCTCGGCTAGGTGAACGGCGTTAGCAATGAGGGACTGGTTGATGTTGAGGCTGTTGTGTGGTTGTAGATGTGGTGGGAGTTGAAGGAGGTCTGATGAGTAATTAGGGTTATTGTTAATGTTGGTTGCTAACATTGAAGCTCTTGTGTTGTTGTGATGATGGTGACTTGTGCTGCTGCTACTATTGCTTATGTATTTTTTGGTTGCTTCTGTTTTCTTGAACACTCTACACACGACCCACTCGTCTTGCTGCATTTTGCATGCGACACCATTGAAAAGAAAAGAAAATTGAGAAATGAGAATTATTGAGTATATGCATTCTTCTTGTGAAAGAAAATGATTCATCAATTTGTGCTAATCCCACTACAAAACATATATACAACTTCGGCAGTGAGAATATATATTTTTCAAAAATAAGCCATGTGTTAGGAACATTGTAGATTTTGGTCCATAAAACTTGATTATCGAAGTCATTTGAATCATGACCGTGATTGCATATTAGTTTTTTATTTATATTCATGTTGAAGAACAAAAAAAAGTTAGGTTACCTTGGAGGTTCTATAGGAGGACTTAGAGTGAAGTCGATATTCATGCATGACCCAACTAGTCTTCTCTCCACGAGGAGCTCTTCCTCTGTAGAACACCAAAGTCTTCTTCATTCCGACCAACTCCGAGGTTGTGCTATTGAATATCTCTTTGTCTTTTCCTGTCGTTTTCCAGTATCCTGTATTTGTCGCTCTATTTGTTCTCACACCCGTCGGGTACTTTCTGTCGCGTAGACTAAAAAAGTACCATTCTTTGCCTCCCATTTTCGCCTTCTCTATCAACAATTTACTCAAACAGAAACTTTGTAATTAAGTACAATGAGTTAATTGGCTGATTAGAGCTAAATTTCTTTTTCTTAATATTGACAAATAAACATCTCACTAGTAAGAAGCTTCTATGAGTATTGACAACTGTTAACTTAATTAGACCGGTTCAGTTTGGAATAAAGAAAAGAAACAAAGATAATGTTAATTTATTGTGTTATGGATTAATTAAAGACAAAATTATGAGTAGATGAGAAATTGACGTACGTACGGTAGTGAACGCATGACTTCCGTTCATGTAATCAGTGTTTGTTAGGAAACTTCATTGTGTGAATATCTATTTTAAAGATATGCTTGCTAATTTTAAACCGAGTCTTTAAAATTAGAAACCCAAACTATTCCATAGATTTTACATCTACAATCTAGCCTCCACTCTAGACTCTAGTCACATGTTTATAAGTTTATATCGTACATCTGTACATTAACAGAATATTTGTGTAGATTATTGAGGGGATATATCAAATAATTTTTATAGTACACGAAGAATTTTTTTTTTTTTGTTTTTAATGAATATACACGAAGAAATTCAACCATTGGCGGATACGCCGCATGAGTAATTATGAGGGAATTTCTAGAACATATAAAGGAATTACAACCACCGTAGACTTGTCTTAAGACTACATTCATGGTATACAAAATATTGCATTTTTTATCAGCCAAAATACGAAAAATAGTGGGTGTTATGAACTGTCAGTTGCATTCCCAAATCAAAAGATTATAATTGAACTGTTGAAGATTATGATGTTTGCTATATATTCTCACTATACATATGTGTGTACTTCTTATACTTTATATGTACTGATTGATTTGGATGTCTTTAACCAAACAAAATTAGGTTTTACCAGGTTTGAATAAAAACTTTTTTTTTGTTTTAAGTAAAAGAGATATATCAATATATACATGTATGATGTATCCACCTATAAAAATATGATTTGTAAACATATCATATAGATATACATGTGATCTTTTGTGTGAGTACGCAGAAAATATTTTAGAGTAATTAGCGCGTACCAGGAAGCTCCCACGGCTCGGACTTGTTGAGATCAACATCGGCGATTGCTTTTCCGGTGAAGTTTTGATCGGCGATCTTATTAACCAAGTAATACGAGATTAGCTCCTCATCCGTTGGATGGAACCTGAAACCCGGAGGCAAAGCTTCTTCTTCTTTCTTCTCCTGCTGATGATCTCCTTGATCCATTTGAGCTATTCTTTAGTTTTAAATCTGCTTGTACATAGCAAAAACATGTTTAAGTTTCACCATCCACAAGAATACGAGAGGACATAGATCCCAAAATTCTAAAAATGTTATTGTCTGAATGAAGAAAATAATTACAATATATATTATATATATGTATAGGGGGAGATATGGGCTTACTTGGATGGAAGAAGAAAAACCAGAAAACCAAACCTTTTGTGAGATTAGGGTTTTGGTGATATTTATATATCATGAGACAGGGATGACTTGTGACTATTCTAAGGAGGAAAATCTGAAGGAAGAAGACAAATAGTAGGTTTGTTTTTTCTTTGATGTAATTAAAAAATAATTACTGTAACACGGCTCTGCCTTATACTGGTCTAGATTGAAGATCTATTTCCACATATATATCAGAAATAATTGTTAGTAATTATTTATGATTAAATAACATGACTATATCCAATCGAAATTCTGGAAGAGAGAGTGTGCATGAAGCTCTCACCTAATAAGGGTCTTCAAGTACAAGGTACATCGTACATGCAGCTACACGTCCAAATTTTATCCTTTGTTTATTTTGTGTAGTTGGTCAAGAAATTCTCCTTTTAGGACCCTTATTAACTCATCTTACCTTATACGTATATAATCATATATACACACATCCACATGTGTAATATGCCTATAAAATTTACATGTTTTATTTCTTATGTAAACATCCGACAAAAAAGCTAGTACTGATCCATGCACAAGTACGATGTACGAAATCTTAACAAATACATGCATCTCTGATAATATGTAAAGATCACAATTAAATTAGCTGCCACAAAGTATAACTTGTTACGCTACGTATATATGCGATTTTAGTTGGTTTGGAAATTGATAAAATTCAACGAAACATCAGAATATAAAGGCGCATCTTAATGCGGTTACGAGAACTTTAATGATGAATACTGTTGAGGGCATTGGACTGAGCTAGGACTCACGGAATAGATAATCACAATGTCGGGGTTTTTCCGGTCTCACCAAAACTACAATTATCATTGAAATTTTTGTAAATAGAAATAAATTCCAAAATATTTCTATTTCTAGGAGATCGACCATCTTCAAAACTTTGTATCGTTATACTGAGAATTTAGTTGATTATTTGAAGAATATCTCACATCAAAATATATTTGGAGGCATACGTTGGTAACGGGGATTAAAGGCAACGAGCAATTATGAGAGTCAAACTAGGCATATCTATGCAAAGAGACATAATATTACGAAGATAATTTGGTCACTCGTGCACACTCACAATTTACGTCACATTTGGTTTCACACCAACCATGCGGCCCATGCCCACTAATTTGGCGACAAGGTTTATTACCATCGAAGGACTCAATCATCCATTTCTTCAGTATTTTTTTTTTTTTTTTTTTTTTTTTTTTTGAATTACTAAGAGGTTTTGGGCCGAAGTCTGTACATCCCCTTAGACCCGAAACCATAGCATGTAATATTGGTTTCGTCCCAAGCGGCACTCGATAGTATTTTTTCTCTGATTAATCAATACTATATACATATGCATGATTATTAGATCTCGATCTCATTGTATATGTCACGCCACTGAAACAGTTAAAAATTATATGATCTGTCATCTGTCACTGCAACATTTGATTTTAGAATGTCAACAGTTTTTTTCTCAGTAAAATATAGAAGTGTAATAAAAAACTTCAGATGGAAATCATAATTTTTTCTCAGCAACAAATAAAATACCAATTACGAAAGCTAATACATATGATCTTACAATTAAGAGTCGGAGAAAAATATGTAAGTTTTTCAAAATCTCATTGAACTCAAAAATATGTAATGTTTGATCAGATGAAGCATGCATTCCAGTTTTGAAAATAATCACAAATGTAGTTATTCTTCCCTCATATTCTTAGTCTTCCAGAAAAAACAATAGGTTTAACTTATCAAACACTTCAAGTAAGAAAACGAAATGCATCTATAATCAACTACGAATGTCCCGTTCATTAGAACCTACCGTTCTTTGTACATTTTTTTCCCTAATAAAATGTTTCCTATGAAGCTATCATCATTACGTATAACGATTTGTTTACATGTAAAAGATTGTTATAATCTGTTTACAGTCCAATTTTTTCAAATGTTAGGATATGCTCACTCGTACAAGCAATTACGACACATTTATCTCTTCGTATCATCTTTTGCGTGTATCATTGGGAAAACATTTGTACTACGGAAATTTATTACATGACTAGTTTAGAGTTATTGTTGTTTCATCCTAATGCTAGTTTAAAGTTATTGTTGAATTGTTTATGGCGTCAACTTCGTTACGAATTGAATGAATGAAGATATAACATGTAGTACAATTTCGTTATACAAATTTTCACAGGACAAATCACATTTTCATTGCCCCTACTGATAAATGATTGAAGTACATTAATGGGAGTAGAAATTGTTTGTCTTTTTTTATCAACTTCATATCAAAACGCTTCTCTATGGTCAAGTCTCATTTTCAGTTTATTGTTCTCTACTCGCTCTGTCTTAAAAAAACATCTTAGAACCAGCTAGCCACAAATCCAAGAACAAGAACAGCACCAAAGCTCAAACCAGCGTTAGCACCAGAAGTAGGTGGCTCAACTTCATCAGCTGCAGCCATCTTCTTCTTACCAGCTTTGGATGGAGCCGGAGCAGGAGAATCACTTTCCGGTGCTAATGCAGGTGAGGTTTCTGGTGCTAAACTAGGAGGAGCGTCTGCGTAATCCCCTTCCTCAGCTGGTCCAGGAGCCGGAGTGGCTGAAGCCTTCTTGGGAGCTGGAGCGGGTGGTGAAGCGGTCATGGGTGGTGGTGAAGGAATCTTAACCGGAGCACCGAGTCCAGGAGCCACAATGGGCATGCTGATTTGGACAACAGAGAGATTGAACGGGTTTTGGAACACGGTCTTGATGTACTCAGCGGTTTGAGCAGCTCCTTTCACGGCGGACCCGAAGTAAATCTTTCCGTTAGATTTGGAACAGTTGAGGAAACCGTTTTGCTGCTGGCCCAAACCGGTGGACTGGTAAAGGGAAGTGAGCATTGTGCTCCTGTCCTTGAGAGCCTTGAGCTTGAGCTCATCGTAGTAGTCAAGAACCACGTGGCTCATAAGAATGTTCTTGATCTCCTCCTCGGGTCTACCAGAGATGGAACCGATTGCATCATTGCTAAGAGCCAGAATGGTGATGGTCTGACGTTTGTTGATGATCGGTGTGAGCTGTGTCTTGTTGAAAAGCTCGATCATGGTGCTGAATTCCGGGTATTTCTCGAGTGCTCGGGTTATGTTAACCGCTGATACAATGGAGGAGACACCGAGTAAGATTGTGAGACAGAGGAGAGAAGAGGAGGCCTTGAGACCCATCTTTGAGTTGTTTTTGTTTATCACCCTTAATTTTCTATAGTGCAAAGCTAAACCTCAAAGCCTGAGTTTGCAATGAGAGGATCTCATTTGGTATATATACAGAAGATGATAGGTGATAATCAAGATTAATGGTGGAGAGATATTTTCAAAAGAGGATTTTTTTTTGGCTAAATTTGAACCTGTCGTTTATTGTTTACCTCTATATTTGGGTTTAAACTGTTTTGTTTTTATTTCCACCTTCTGTTTTAAGGGTATTGTGTTCTTGAGATTTGTTTTTTCTTCTTTATCGTCAATTTAGACAAGCCTATCCTTTTTTTATTTTTATTTTAGTCAGTTCTTCAACAACTTGAGGTCCAAGCAAGCTCCAATCCGAAGTAATGACAGTGTTGTGCTACAGGTTTTAAAAATAATCAAATGTTTTGTTTGTTGTTGTGGGTGGAGTGAATCACAAACCATAAGAAACCGAGAAACAATAGCACAGATTGTTTACCCACATCCTGATTAACCGATACAATCAGAAAAAGGAAAACATGAATAATAACAAAAAAGGAAATATCGAATAAATATGACCGTTAAGAAGAAAAAAGGAAATAAGAAGTGAAAAAAGGAAAAAGGCATACGCTTAAGAGTAATAATAACCGTTACAACAAAATTAATCTCTTCATTTCTTCTCTATAAATAAATAACATCACACCCACTTCTTGTCACACAATTCTCATCTCAATTTTCTTCTTCGCCACAATCTTCTTCTCTCTTCCGACTCATATCTTTCTCTCTGTTTTTTTGTTGAATTTCTCCCACAATGGAAACTGCAGCAATCAAAGTCGAGGTCAACGCAACAGCTATGACGCAACTAGCTCCGTCGCTAGGGTTGTTAAACTCGGTGATCATAACACAAACTCGACAAGTTGAAGAATTTCACGTAGACAAGAGCGATGGTGGTCGTATCATCTCATCGGGTCTAGGATCTTACCCGGATTCCTCTGTTGACGACCAACAAATCTTTCTCAGGTTCCAAAACTTGACACGACACAACGTTCATCAACGTATCCACAGCCTATTCCACGATCATGACTTGTCCCGGCTCATAACTGATCGGATTGTTACCGCATCCCAACTGAGAGGCTTGCCGCAACAACGACCTTTGTTCATTCCGGTATTCGTCAAATTCACAAAGAAAGAATACGTCGTCGTGGCTCCTCCTTCCTCGACGGTGAAAGTAGATCGGGATAGTACTTGTGTGATATGTCTTGAGACTATGTCGGAGTCGGAACAAGAGACGAAACCCCTCTGTGAACTTCCTAATTGTGTGCATATGTTTCATGAAGATTGTGTCATCGAGTGGTTGGCTCAACATGACTCATGCCCTCTCTGTCGCCGATCAGTCAAACCTGAATAAACAGAGTACAGCTTTGGAGGGGACTTGGAAGAGGAAATTAGGGTTTTTTTTTTTTTTTTTTTTTTTTTTTTTTCTTTAGTGGTTAATTAGGGTTTATCTTTTATGTATCCATCTCGTTACTAGTTTTGTTGGCAACATGAATGTAATGCAGTAGATTTTGGAGGGCCTTGGAAGGGAAATTAGGGTTTTGCTTATGTTTTTTTTTTTAAAGTGGTTAATTAGGGTTTGTCATTATGTATCCTTCTCGTTACTAGTTTTGTTGGCAACATGAATGTAATCCAGTAGATTTAATTGAAATTTAACTACAACCCATTATCATTTTATTCCAGTTCTACACGACACAAATCTCGACTTTGGTAAGCCACATAACTTGGATGTTGAAACCAAATCTTGCTTCTGCTAACAGAACCAACTCTAAGATGGTTTTACTTCATCAGATTTTAATTAATTGTAGTATCTCCATCACTAAATAGAGAGAAAGAGAATACTCGAGCTTGTTCTTTGGGATGTTCAAGTGCTGGGAAATTGAATCCTGGTGTATCCCCTGTAATCTTGCACTGCAAGGCAAAAATAACAATTGAGCAAACTTTTTTTTTTTTGCTAAGTATTTGAATTTCATTTAAAAATGAGAAGGGTTAGAAAGATTACAAAGAGTTAAAAATAGATAGGGACTTACTTGGCAAAAAAGATAAAAACAAGGAGATGCCTATGAGAAAAGAGAGACAATTGAGCAAACTGAAGCTGAATATATTTCCTAAAATACCAGAAATTTATTTTTCCCAAAATACCACAAAATCAACCCAGTAGATGTCAACAGTTACATGCTTGATCTCGATTCACTTGTAGTGATCTTCTTTAGCTCAATTAGTCGACTCTTTAGACAATCCACATCCTTCTTATGGGAAATTTAGGAAGACTCAGAAAGTAAAAGGTCTTTGCCTCCAACATTAAAGATTATTTGCATCAGAATCTTCCATTCTTTCCTCTAGAAGATATTTTGCGATCGTCATGATCGTGGTCAATAGAAGTGATTCCATAACAGACAACAAAATCTACGTTGCGATTGTACATTGATTGACACCAATTAAATAGTCAATGTAATTTCCATTGATCTTTGTAGAAAATATATATACATTCTATAACCATATTATACCTAGTCAACCTTACTACTTATTTCTATATGTTTCCAATAATGGAGAATGTTAAAATGCTATAAATAGAGGTTGGCGATATTGAGTACAGTAAAGCAAAAAAGAGAGAAAAAACACATACACACACACACACACACCAAGAAAGAAAGATGGAGAAGAAGTGTATGTTGGTGATGATAATGATGATGATGGCGTTGACGACGATGCCATTAACGGCAAACGGTGAATCATTTGCAGATTGTGACAATAGGTGCTATCACAAGTGCCAAATATGGTATTCCGGCCAAGACAAATGCTATCACGATTGTATTGGTACCAAATGCCACAAGGCACAAGTACTCCCTAGGTATGCATATAATCTTTGTCTCGTATTAAGTCTATGTATGTTTCTATGTATGTAAGTCTGTTTGTTGACATGGTTTCTTTTGGTGGCAATGGATTTGCAGGAAGATGACCAAAGGGATGTTTCAAGAAATCAATGCGTAGAGATAGAGAGAGATATATTGATACACAAACGAACGTCTTAATGATGATGATGCTTTAGAATTATTATTTTTTCAATTGAATAGTAATGTTTCAGCATTATCATTTGAATTCTATAGAATTATTCTGCTTTTGTTGTGGTGAATGGTGGAATATTTAAATCAATAAACCATATTTAAACCGAGAAACAAGAACCAAAATGACTTGGTTATAAGTCACCCGCAGGAAAAGAAAAACAATGAACCAGAGACGGAGAGTTACGCCACCAATAAGAAAGAAAAAAGGAAATACACCAACATTAAAATGACCGTCAACGAATCTACAGCCAATTTCACGATCATCACTTGTCCCGACTCATAACTGATCGGATTGTTACCGCATCCCAACGGAGAGTCTCGCCACAAAAACGAAGAACTTTGTTCATACCGGTACTCGTCAAATTTACAAAGACATAATACATCGTTGTGCCTTCAGTTTCTGCTCCTTCCACGATAGCAAAGGTAGATTGGGATAGTACTTGTGCGATAGGTCTTGAGATTATGTCGGAGTCAGAACTCAGAACACGAGACTAAGCCCCTCTGCGAACCGCCTGGTTGTGCGCATGTTTTTCATGAAGAATGTTTCATCAAGTGGTTTGATCGACACGACTCGCGCCCTTTCTGTCGCCGATCGCCAAACCCGGAAACGAGCAAAAAGAGTAAAGTTTTGGAGAGGCTTGGAACTTGGAAGTGTTTAATTAGGGTTTCGCTTATGTTTCATCTTTGGCGTAGACTTTTTCACGTGGTTAATTAGGGTTTCTCTTTATGTATCCATCTCGTTACTAGTTTTGTTGGCAACATGAATGTAGATTTAATTGAAATTCTCATATCCTCGTACTTGAAATACCAATGGTCTTACGTCATCACTAAGTAGATTATAAAGTACAAAACCTATAAAATTGAAGTAGGAACATTGCGAAAGTCGTTTCAGAAAGATAAAATGAACGATACAGTTAATTAATCTTTTGCTCTGTTCCATTTTCATTACCTGTGATTCAGTGTTGTGGGATTAGAAATGTATACACTCAGTATAGTGAAAGGTTGAGAAAAGCCAATTTTTATATTCATTGGAGTATTTTATAGCTTATCTAACAAAATGACCAAACAGAGCTTAAATAGAGTACACCAAAATTGTTGCCAAATGTAACAAACATATTAGGACTTCAAAGCAATCATCTCGCAAAAAACATCCAGCAGATTCCATTAACGTTCAAATAGGTGTAGGACAAAAAAAAGTCCGATTGTCTTTTCTTTTTAATACTTTGTCCAAAGAGTATTATAACCTCTCATCTTGAAATTGGTTAAACATAAGAGATTGATCAAAGGTATTCTGATTGATAGTTGTAACAAATACAGATTGCTCCTTATATAGGAGTCTTAAAACAAACGTGAAACAACTAAACTACTAGCTACTAAAAGCTAGCAACAACTAAGAGTCGAGGGCAAGACTCGGTAACGATTATTGACTGAAGCAACTAGTCCTGCAAACTAGGAACAACTTATTAGTATTACTGCTTTGACCAAATCCTAACATCTTGATTGACCATACACGAAAACTTAAAACTGTAGACAACTAAACACTTGAAGTAACAAAATAAAGATTATGATGACGTAAAACTCAAATACGTTGTAAGAAGATCAACACTTCATCTTCCCCATTTCAGCTTTTAGCTTCTCTGAATTATAGCCATACACACATACCTTTCACAGAAGTATTTACGGTTTTGTCATCACCTTTTATTTTTGGGCCTTCTCAAACAAACCAAAAATTAAAATGTTTTGGGCTACGGCCTATCAGTAAAAGACCCAGTCCCAAAGCTTTGACTAAAATTACTATAACTGAACTTTAAAAGTCAAAATTAATTACCTGTGTTTACAGTGCACACTCTAGTGAAAGCTGACCTCGTTGCAGTCGATAACATGCCTACAAACTAGTAACAACTTATTAGCTTATTATCTACAACATGAACAAAACAAAGCATGAATTCACCAAAATTTGTTGCTAATGCTAAACTCGATCAAGCATTTCAGAATTTAAAGACAACAAAATAATTATAACTCACAAAAGAAATAACATTGAAAAAAGTCTTAATTATATCATATGACAGCAAGTTACTTGAGAACTCTTATTATGAAGCAAAAGCGATATTCGGATCCCAAAATCTACATATTAACTTAGAAACTAAAACGCATCATCCTTCCACCATTTCATACAATAATACACTAACCCAATCAAGTAAAACTAAAATGTATGATAAACAGTGTAAACTTAAGCAATAAGAAAATTCGTTTTTTTTTCTCTTGAATTTTGTTTCATTGTTTCTTCTTTTGTCTATTGCTTAGCAAGACTTTCTTGCGTACACGATTTTCAAACTAATAAATGCTCTGCTCCAGTATTAGCCTATTCGAGATTTGAGTTAAGAAATCAGATTGAATATAAGCAAACGAAGAAAGCAAAAAACAGCATTACAGCAAAGATAGAAAATGCTTTAGGACAAAAGGCCGAGAGAGAGAAGATGCGAGGAAAAGGTGCATGGAAAGAAGATTAGTCAATGAAAACGCTAAAATTAGTAAATTAGTAATTTGACGCCATTTCATTGCAACTTTAGCGTCGCATCTGCGATGATATCTTACCGACGAATTACCTTCTCATTTAATTCATCACAGAAGTTGCAATGAGTGTAAGATGAGATCTTTCATCATCGTACAGAAGTTTATAATCCATATCATTAAACAATTAATAACGAATTAGAGATCATCAAAAAAAAAAAAAAAAAAAATAGAGATCATCACTAAGTCATCGTAAAAAGTTATTAGCAACGTATTAGCAAAGAATTATTCAGTTGCTAGCCTAACTACATATTTTCTTGTACTGATATAAGGATGGGATATCTGTCAAAATTTTGTAATGTTAGTTTAATATATAATTAAAAGTCGATAAAAACATATTCAAAGAAGGTTACATACATGGCATACAAGAATATATTGGAAAAATAGCGAAGTTTGGTATGAAATATACATAATATATATCTTCACATTGACACCCAAAAAAAATTAAAATATAATATATATTATTTATACAAAAATAAAATTATTAAGAAGTTAACTGTATATTTTAGAAATACATTGATTAATTGACCAATCAAAACAGAACGACACTGACGGATTTTACACACACATGAAGATAAATCTTGTGTACATTTTTTATTATAAAATAAACTAGACAAAAGGCATATAAACAAAACTATTCTGATAAAGATTTTAGTATATATATGAACAAAACTTGAGCCAAATGCTCACACATTTGAGTTTTTGAGGTGACACAAAACTGGAAACTCTCTCTCTCCCTCCCTCTCTCTCTCTCTCTACAGTGTGTTCATCATCTCTTTTAAGAAGGTACTTCATTTCTCCATCTAAAAACCATGGATAAAATGTTACCCATATAGAGGTTTTGCTTCAAATCTTTCTCTCGAAACTTTATTTTAAATACTAGTCGCATGTGTTTTGAAACCAGCAAATGTTGGATTTTAGAGATTCCACATGTTCTTTTTGATTCTTTATTCTGATCGAAAACAAAATATAACAGTTTACATCAAAAACAATTTACAAAGGATGATTATATTTTTCCTTGCCGTCTTTTTTCAAAGCGTCAAAACGTAAGAATATTGAAGAAAGATAAAAAAGAAAAATCAGGACATTAGAAAGAAAAATGAGCTTTGGAAAACAAATTTATATTGCATTTACATAAGATCTATGTATTTCTCAATCGGTTGTTTCAATTACCCGTTATTGCAAACCAAAGTGGTAAAATCGACACTGTAGAATTATTAATAACAAAAATATACATGTATGCTTTTGAAAATGTGAACATGGTGTATTATTGTATGGATGTTGAGTAGCGTTCATCCGTTAATCTTCATTTGTTTTTCTTTATACCGTAAATGTTTTTTTCTCATTTTTCTTCCCTTCCCTTGCACATTAATAACCTATTGAACAAGAAATATGATCTCACATACATAATATATACATCATCGAACTTACTGAATCTATATAATTTCTGATTATAATCGAATCTTAAGGCTATATTACATTCAAAGTTCTATATATGTGTTTTTTCGTTTGCCAACGATTTTTCTGGTTTTTTTTTTTTTTAATTTGTTTTGCCTATAAGCAGACATGGAGTGTGATGGTACTGGTGGCGTCTTAGGCGATATTGGCACTGGCGGAGGAGGAAACAAGGGCCCTAACCAACGCAAACTTGATGCAGAAACTAGACGTGAAGAAGCCAAGAAACAAAATAATGAAATGGCTGAGCTGGCGATGGAAATGCCACCACAGGTAAATGATTACCCTTTTTACTAGCTAGTCTTTAAAAAAAGGACCACAAAAACCCTTCCCAAGCCAAACCAAACTCTGGTCAATTTCTGTGTTCAGTGGTCTCATGAGTTCCGGTGGATAAAGATATGTGAACCTATACAAACAACTGACCCAAAACCCAAGAGTTTTTGTTAAAGTTATAATGATTAAATAAATATCAATTATGCATTTTTATAATCTTTTTATTTTGTAGGATTACGGTGATGGAAGTGAAATTATCAAGCATTGGGTTCTCTTATACCCTGGTTTACTTGGGAAAATTTTGGATCAAACAAGAGGTGCCAACGCATATTTTGGGTTTTTATTTTTTTGGTATTTTGTATAATTAAACGCTTCAATTTAATTTGTAGTATTGATAATACTTACAACATTAAATGTTTTTCTTCTACTACATTGCAGATGATTGTTGGGCTTTGGCTCTTTCAGGAATATTAGAATTTAGCATCAACATGGATCTTCCGACAAGTCAACAAAAAGATTTAGACATCGAGAAATTCATCAGAGAAGTAAAACTAACAGTTGCTGATCTCAATGCTAAAAAGAAGTTAAACCAAAACGATTTGGCTGTTGGTTCGTTAAAGAAGGCAATGAACTATCTATTTCGCACAGGATTAGAAAAGAAGGATGGGAGAAAGGTAATAAACAGTGTTTGTATATGTGTATATTAAAGTAATTTCATTTTTAAAAATTTACGAGGCATGAAATTCTTTGTAGGGATCTAAAGTGTATGCTGTGAAGGGTGAGTTTTGTGATAAAGACAATGCCAGCCCTGAGTTTATCGCTGAGAAGCTGAACATTGGTCCTGTTGGCATCATCGTCGATGTTGATGCCAACTTTCTGGATCACAAAGACGTAAGTGGAATATACAAAGAAAAAATTATAATTAGTTACTGTAAACTAATCTTTTATGTTAATAATGTGGGAATTGCTGGTTTCAGGGAATTCTAATGCTACGAAAGTCATCACGAGATATCGAAATTGCTAGGCATGCTCTTATCATAGTTGGCTACGGGAGGATGAAAGATGGAAAACTCTTCTTTATTTTGAAAAACTCTTGGGGAAAGAATTGGGGTGTTAAGGGCTACGGAAGAATTATTATTGAAGATGGTTGTGACATCTTTTTTTTTTTTCCATCTAAAGTTATATTGAATTTGGGGAAGAATACAAGGTGTTAAACACCAACCACACTTACTAACCAACGCACAAACACCCAAGATCAAGGGAAACCAAGATCCTCTCAAACATCTCACAAACAAAAGAGATTAGAGGAAGGGACCAAAAACTAACTACCCAAAAAAGACCAAGCTTTAAACAGAGGAGGGAACTCTCTCATTGTCAAAGATACCATTCAACCAACGCGGATGACCCGAAGCAACATAAGAATGACCTCGCTCTCCTCTAACGACACTTTGAGCGATGAGATAAGCTCCTCTGTTAGCACACCTTGGTTCCAACTCATACTTCAGATCATCAAACCATGGAATGACTGTTGAGAAAAGTCCTACTTGCAGCTTGAAAGAAGGCCAAGCTTTGGGTCTATCCATCACTCCCAACACCACCGAGTCTTCTAACGCTAAAACCACTCTTTTCACCCCATGGCTGCGTAAACTTTCGAGCGCCCACAAAGCTCCTACAAAACCACACTCTAACTTGTTGCCTACAGAAGCAAAAGCTCTTCTGCTATGAAGGCACACGACACCCTTCCAGTCTCTAAGGACCCAAGCCACTCCTCCTGTTCTAGAACCTTTCTCCGTATACACTCCAACGTTACATTTAAGCCATGGTTCAGGCGGTGGTCTCCACCGTTTCACCTGAGTTGTGCTGACCACAGGCGCCATATCCTCAAGGACTTTGTCGATCTCTTGAGCCACAAACCATTGATCCACCTCTTCAATTATCTTCTCCATTGTTATCATCGCATTGAAATTTTTGCTCTCAAACGCTAGATTATTTCTCTTCTTCCACAAAAACCAGATGACCCACGGGAATCTTCTTCTCAAGAGTTGTGGAATCAGGTCATTCTTCCTCTGTTCCAAGAGAAAGTTTATGTTTGTATAGATCGATTCACTGAACCCCATTTCTGGGGAGGGCAAGTCACTGAGAGCCCATACTTGTCTCGCGAAAGGGCAAGTGAATAGGAGATGATTAATGGACTCTCCCTCAAATCCACAAGCCTGACAAACATTTCTGAATTTTTTTCATACCTCTCTCCCTGAGTTTATCACCAACCGCTACTGCACCACTCAAAGCCCTCCAAAGGAAATTTCTGATTTTTTGAGTTGTGGGAATGATCCACACGGCTGCTTTTAGAGCATTCAGAGACGGAAGCAACGAAGCTTCTCTGATGCTTTCAGCTTTGTTTATCGACGTCGCTAACCAGAATCCTGACTTGACAGAGTAATCTCCACTCTGATTATGCATCCAACACCAGAAATCCTCAACATTTGTTACTGGTTGGAATTCCATCACTCTCTGCACATCTTCCTCAAAGAACACTTCTCTCAACTTTGCCACATCCCATTTCTTATACCGAAAATCTATCAGGTCTTTTGCCAATAAGTTGACGTTGAAAGGGTTGATTAGTTTCCATGGAGCTCTCAGACCTTCATCAACTATCTATGGATCTATCCAAACCTTAATCGTGTTTCCATTGCCAACTCTCTTCCTTAATCCCTTAACTAGCAGCTCCCTGCCCCACTGAATACTTCTCCAAGCAAAGGAAGATCGTGCTCCAACAATAGACTCCAAAAAGTTCACCGCTGGAAAATATCTGTTTTTGAGAAGTTTCACCACTAAACTTTCAGGTTCTTGCAGAATCTTCCACGCTTGTTTGGCTAACAGGGCTTAATTAAAGTCCTCAATGTCTCTAAACCCCATTCCCCCTAAACTTTCAGGCTCTTGCAGAATCTTCCACGCTTGTTGTGACATCTTTTATCTACACAAGATATTGAAGAATTAAGACTTGAAGATTGTTCGTTTGAAAACACTCTTAAAAATAATGGAAGAATTAGTAGATTATCTACATACACTAATTATATAGTAATTTATTTAGCTATTTTAAAAGACATTTGTTGTAATAAAATTAACTCTATTTCCTTTTGCTTTATTTTATTTTGCCCATAACGAGACAGATCTTGATAAATAAAACACCACATAGTCTTGCCTTTCATTTTGAGTCACCACACAGAAACTCCTAAATGTCTTCTTATCACCACCAATTAATTCGCCAATGTAACTTAAACAAGTTGTTAGTTCATCGTTCTAATCACAAATCACAACAACGCCTACGTGACATAATAATAATAATAAACATATCTCACCATAACATTCTTCTTTTAAAATACAAATCGAACTATTCAAAGGTAACAGTTACAGAGCATACAAATCAAAAAAAAAAGTATTCAGAGGCAATAGTTTACTAGAGTACACAGTTACAATTTATTAGATAAAAAATCATTGAGATGAACGGGAGAGCCTCCTAATTTCAACACATCTTAATCTTCACAAGCTCAACATCAACTTGTGGGTTTTGGGGTTGGTCTGCAGAGTATGGGAAATGGAGGTCTATAATTTGCAGCATACCTCATGACTTTGGCTTGATACTCAACAAGAGGACCATTCTGATATTCCCGAGCCATAAACGTTATATAAATCTTCCATCTTGCTCCTCCACTTACAGTAGCACTCACTATACTATCCAGTTCCACAGCTTTTCCCTGTATAAAATAACAGATATATACATGTACAATGTTGATTAGATCAAGATGATGATTATAATGATATACATTTTACATCTTGACAACAACTTACCTTGTCCTCATTTAATTTCTTAACACACAAGGAAGCCAGTTCTGTCAACAAATCCCTATTAGTCCTGTTATTACCCAGTGGATAATCTAGACAGCCAAAAGGGTAGATTCCGAGTAGATAATCTGGGGAAAAACCCTAGAAACACCAACGACAATAAAAAAAAAAAAAAAAAAAAAAAAAAAAAAAAAAAAAAATTCAAAAGAAAACCCCAACAGATATAATTAAATCAAAGTGATTGTAGTACCTTACACGCCAAAGTCTCGATCCTGAGTCGACGGAATTCTTTATAGTCGTCCTCGTCTGGGTAAAAGTTATGATATTCTGGATCTGATTCGTAATCGCGACCATCGTAGCTGTCGACATCCCACTGCGGTTCCTTTTCCGGCACGCGTTTAAACCTTAGATGGTTCTCCACCACGTAGTCGCTATCACTATCGCTGCCGTCGTCTTCCTCTTCCACTCTGGCAGCTTCCTCCTCATCCCTAGTCTTCGAAGCAAATTTCGCCATCTCCAATTGGGGATCCATGATCGGGGACACTTGCAAACCCCAACAAATTTTGCGAAACTCGTGGCCCACCCAAATCTCTGTCCGTAAAAATGCAACAAACCAATTTACAGGTATTTACGGTTTTGACATTACCTTTTTGTTTTTGGGCCTTCTGAAACAAACCAAAACTTAAAATGTAATTTCGGCTATGGCCCATCTGTAAATGCTATAAAGAAATCAAGCATTGAAAATGGGGCATTTAAACTTTCATCAGCACTTTGAACTTCAAAGTATTTCACTAACATTTTAAATCAACATAGTAAAAGGTAATCATCTCACTGAAATCAAGAACAAGCACTTTTAATACTCAAAGATGATTTCATAGCTTATCTAAACCTAGTAGAATACACCAAACTCTGTTGCTACATAGGCAAATATGTTTTATTTATATATTTGTAGATCAATGTATTGAAACGGAAACAAACAAATTTAACAAAAAAGAATAAATATTGCAACTCCTATATATATATAGTTTCTCACAGAAGACATCAACTTCAAAACTGCAACTTGCATTGCATGGTTACGATTCTTCACCCTTCTCTGTTTCCTCTTGGTCATTTTCTTGGTCAGTAGTAGGAGGAGGCATTAGCAAATCCTGCACGAGCTCTAGTATCCCATCTGAGTCCATTCCCCGAGTTTCAAGGTTTTTTTTTCTATCATAATCATCGGGCTTCCTCTCTATGATCTACAAACACAAATCAACAGAGTTAATGAAAAACCTGTGTGTGAAGAAGAGAAATCAAAACGCAATGATAGATATATGTTTCCATGAGACTTGGTAGAGAAGTTACATCATCTGAGTCGATTCCCCGAGTTTCAAGGTTGGTTTCTTTATCATCATCGGGCTTCTTCTCTATGATCTACAAACGGAAATCAACAAAGTTTATGAAAACCTGTGTGTGAAGAAGAGAAATCAAAACGCAATGAATATATATATGTTACCATGAGACTTGGTAGAGAAGATACATCATCATCATCATCGCCATCTGAGTCGATTCCCCGAGTTTCAAGGTTGGTTTCTCTATCCTCATCATCGGGCTTCTTCTCTATGATCTACAAACGCAAATCAACAAAGTTTATGAAAACATGTGTGTGAAGAAGAGAAATCAAAACACAATGTAGATATATGTTACCATGAGACTTGGTAGAGAAGAGACATCATCATCATCATTTGAGTCGATTCCCCGAGCTTTAAGCTTGTCTTCTTCTTCCTTCCTCTCTATGATCTACAAACAAAACTCAGCAAATCAACAAAGTTTATGAAAACTCGTGTAGAGAAATCAAAACGCAATGATAGATATATGTTTCCATGAGACTTGGTGGAGAAGAAACAAACAACAAAACAGAATAAATCAAAACCACAAAGTGAATCCAAAATGGACAATATTAGACGGCCGGAGATTGATCATACTGAGAATCTCAGCTTTCGCCACATTGAAATCTTTACACTTTTCAGCGAACTCGTTAACCCCTTCTCTTGTTTGAGTGGAAGCAGCAGTCTCCATCAAATAATCATAAACCTGAAACCCCAAAAACAAAAATCCGTTCGAATTACCAAAAAAAAAAGGTTTTAACTTTACTAAACAAAGAACAAGTCACAAAACAGAGTAAGAGACCTTGATCTCTGATTTAGCAATTGGATTTGGACCTATAACTCTTGCAGTATCATTCGATGCACCTCTTGAGTTTAGAAAGTCAAGAACTTCGAAGTTGGTAAGTGCACCTGCGTTTGCCTTTACTCTGCAAACAAACCACAATTTCAAGTTTTGATAACAGAGCATAGAAGGAATCGAGCAAAAACACAAAATTGAAATTGGACATACATTTGCATCTCTGAGGTTGAGAAGAGACCACTAGTGACTATGTCAAATGCACAAGCTTCGAATTCGAGGGAGAATATAAGAAGTTGTGCTCCTGGAAATTGAATAAGACGATAAAGCTTAAACCTTTCAAGAAGATAAAGCAGAGATTTTGTCACACGCAGTTAACAGTTGTTAGAGCAGAATCTTAAACCCATCAGAAATCACGTACGATGTTCTAAACGCACAGTTAAATCTAGACGCAAAAGAGCAGAAACAACAACTTTTGAATTGAGTCGCGATTTAACACTCAATCCAGCAGATATAACAAAGATAAAACAACACCAAATCTAGTCAAAACAAAAAAAAGTCAAAAGAAAAGTGAAAAGAGGGATTGAAGCGTACTTGAATGTGCGAAGAACCCAGAACCCCAAATAAAATCCGAAATCAGAGTAAGCAAATTTCTATGAATCAAAGTCGAAACGAAGCCACCGTCTTCCGGCTTTTCCGATTTGGAAGAAAAAAGAAGAAGAGCGACGGAAAACGGCGTCGTTCCGTTTAGTCGTGTCAAAAGATACCTAAATAAAGCGACGTCGTTTCAAAGTGAACCATCATAATAAACCAGAGAAACAATTCCGGTAGAATTACCCGCATCATTATTTAACCGGTGCAATCAGAAAAAAAGGAAAACATGAATCTTAGAAGAAAAAAGGAAATACAGCAACATTAATAAATGAACGTTAGGAGCAAAAAAAAGGAAATTTAAGAACTGAAAAAAAGGAAAAAGGCATTGCACAATTTCCATTTATAAGACTATATAAATACAGAGACATCACACCACATTCTTGTCACAAACAATTCTCATCTCACTTTTCTTTCTTCACAACAAATCTCTCTTACGACTCGTAATATCTTTCTCTCTGAATTCGTTGAATTTCTCTCCTACAATGGAAACCGCAGCGATCAAGGTCGATATCGAAGCTAGGGCTTTGCCTCATGCAGCTCCGTCGTCGTCAGGGCCCTTTTAACACGGTGGCTATAGCTCAAAAAGGAGAAGTCGAAGAATTTACATTAGACGAAAGCGATGGCACTGTGTCGAGTCTCGGATCTTACCCGGATCATTCCTTTCGTGATCCTCTTCCAACGAGTATTTTTATGAAGTTCGAGAGTTTCTCACCAGACTACGTCTTCCAACGAGTCGACGACTATCTCCACGATCGTGACTTGTCTCGGCTAGTCACTGATCGTATTCTTGTCGAATCCCAACGGAGAGACTCGCCACAAGAAAGACTCTTGTTCATGTCATTCTTGGTCAAATTGACACTGAAAGTGTATCACGCCGTGCCTTCTTCTATTTCGACGTATTCGGACCAAGAGAGCGATGAGGAGTAGAGTATTTTGAAACTAGTTCTGATCTTTCGACAATATCAGATGATTCGGACCAAGAGAGCCAAGAAGTGGAAACAGAGGACTTGGAAGCAGAGAGCTGCGCGATATGTTTGGAGAATTTTTCGGAATCAGAGACTAATCCCATCTACAAATTGCCTGGTTGTACTCATGAGTTTCATGAAACATGTGTCATCAAGTGGTTGGATCGACAACACGACTCGTGCCCTCTCTGTCGTCAATCTGTTTACGGCAACACAAGTCAAGCTATGGTGTCTTAACTAGGGTTTATTAGGGTTTCAAGTAATGATTTAGTTAATCCGGTGTCGGAAGTCTAATTTGCGCTTCACATATGTTTATGATTTGGTTAATCTTTTTGTCGTAGACTTTATGAGACTAAGTACGGTTTCTCATAGTTTATGTTCGTTGGTAACTTGTATCTTGATTCTATCTTTGTTGTTTTTAATGAAAACTAGGGATATCCCGGGCCTGGGGATTTTGTTATAAACATTTTATTTATTTATGATAATTATAAAATTTTGTATTTGAGCATATAAGTTTTTTACATATTTAAAAATGCTCATAAGACAAACTCTAGATTGTTAAAAATTAAAATGCATTAATGTCATACAACTTTAGTAACACATTAGATCCTACAATTGAGAGTTATTGCATTCTTAATATCAAATAAAAAAAAAATGTATGATCTTACCTTCGGACTCTACCAATAGAAATCTACATTTGTAGTTATTTTCCAGCATTTTATTGTTATTAGCTACACCCACCGTCATTGACTTGGTAACCTTGAAAAACAACGGAGATCCAATTATATTCTAGGTGTCCTTCCGCGCTATATGCAGGTTTTATGTTATAAAATTTGCACTTTGTTTTGCTAAAATTTAGAAACATTTAGTATAAAGTTTCCTCTTTATAATTGTCTAAATACAATATAGCAACAAATTTGGTGATCATTTAACTTTTTACAAATAATTTTTCTTTGTTATATTGCTTTAAAATCTCTATTATTCCAGAATTTTCTAACCAAAGATTTTTTTTTATTTATGAGTAACAGTATGGTCACTCTACTCTCTTTTAGTTAAATCTTTTAATTTTTTTTTCATCGTGATGAAAAAAAGAAGAGGTTCTAAGGAACACTATAGGTTAACATATGTTAAATTCAGTACTTCTTAATAATGCAATAACTATTGTGGAGGAAAGCTGAAGCAAATTATAGTTACTTCTTTTGTAAAGAGTTATAAAGGGCTCAAAGATCATTGCTATAACGGTTGTACTTGACATTTTTGAAATCGAGTCCAAGACTTTTTGCTTACGTTTTTGAAATTTGATTAAGTATAAATTAGATTTAAGTATTTAGAATTAGACGTCTAAGGTCACTGTGATCTCCTTTAACTTTAGCGGTGGTGTCAAATTTTCCAGCAACTTTGAAAACTTTTTTTTACAAAGCTTTGAATCTTTACAACATCTATATGTACATACTTTACAACAGCTTTTGTGTGGTCGCAGTGTGAGTGAAATGAACTTGCATAAAGTGTGACACTTTTCTTTCGAAACAAATATCCCGTCGTATAGTCTGAGTTTCCACTTCCTTGAGCCTTGACCTTTTCAAACCTGGGAGAAACAATTTTTGCCCTTCGGTTTTTTTGCTTGAAGTTGTAATTTATTTTCGTGTTTCAATAACTTTCGGTCTTTTTCATCGTCTTTTCAGGGACCCTCTTTTCACTGGATAATTAAACTTGGTTGGCTTTCTGGCTTGCATTGATATTTTTACGCATTACTATTTTCATCATTACATCATGTCTCCCACACTTTACTGAGAAGTAGGGCTGTGTGATTGGTGGATCCAACATAGAAAATATACATATACAAAAGAAGCTAAGCTGTACAAAGGAACACATACCCATCTTTCATTACATAAGAATCACAATAAGAAAGCCACAGGAATCACTTTTACATACACTTCTTAAAAATGATTACAGCTTAATCTCCTGTGAAAAACAAATTCAAGTCCGATGCATTCAAAATCGCTATTTCTCATATAACAAACAGCAAACACGATTGAATTGAGGAGCAAATCGCATGAACTCTTTACAGGAAATGAACCACCTTAGTGTAACTTCTACATTCATATTGCCAAGAACAGAAGAGCCCAGAAAGTTTTACTTATGTGGAATCATGCTGGCTAGGAAATTCAGTTATGCAAGGACAAACTTGCTCCACTGTCTGCAGTGAGATTATCAGAGAATTGACTGAGACAGAGCACGCACATAATATGGCTTTGAAGAAAGTTCCAACATGGGAGACCAAGAAATGCAACATACCAGTCGTCCTCCAACCAAATCATAGTGAGCAAATGAGGAGAGTAAGAGTTACTAAACAAAGGTTAAAGATTTAGGGTAGATCAACTACAAATGCTGGTAACTAATTATGGTCTATTGATCTTTTTAGCTATTGATGAAACAAAACTTCAGCAATATTATTCTTCAATTTTCAAAAACCATTTTATCCAGCGTTTGAAGAAGAAGGCAATAGTGAAAAGACAGAAACTTCTGTTGAAATCTTTAGATCATATTTGTCAAACCTACATATCTCTGATCAAGTAAACAAAACAGTCTCATGAGAAGGAGTAATTCAACAGGAAATCGTAATACTGAACAAATTACAAAAAATATAATAATGAGAGATATGATAAGCCTTCATTACCTTCTATTTGGTCGCTGTTTTAAAAAAGAGATCAGCTTTCCTCTCCTCCCTCGATCCCCATCTCCCTACTCCCATGTTAATTTACCTTTGAAAAGTTAACCAACTAAATATTCTTGCCCACCCCAAGAATAAGATGCGTGCCGTTTTACAAACCAGAAAACAGCAAATGCCAAGCAAAAAATGATCACCAAAAGCGACAACACTGACATTGTCCCAAGCAGAGGGTGCTTCACAGATTTTTTACCAAGATTTCTGCATTTTCTACAGGCAGATCACAAATTTATATCCGTCAAGATCTGCTAACCTGAAAGAGAGAGAAGTGAAAACATTTACGAATATTTCAGAATACCTCAATATAACTGCCATAATGATGTTATGCATACCCTGAAAACAACAACCGTTTCGTTAAAGCACACACATTGATCTAAATATTCTGTCAAAACCACCGGAATGTCAATGAAGATTACCTGCATGCCGCCGATGCAGAAAAAGATGGTGAGCACCCATACAAACCATGATGACATGAAGTAGAAAAGGAGCAGCAGGAAAAAAAAAGGCTAACCTTTGCTAATATGCTGTAAGATTCATTAGCTTGGTCAGGGTCTGTAAGCTCTGACCACAGTGATGCAATGACGACAGTTCCAACCGCCATGAGCAATCAAAACCCTGCTGTTAAGTCCACAACAGGACGTTTTGGTGCATACAACAGAAGCTCAACTACACAGCGAAGAAGAGAGAGGATCAACAGGTCAATAAGCAATTTCCGCTTGACTTAGAGATCATCAAGACAGGTATGCTTACATTTAAAGATGTATCCTTTTCCATACATCCCATCTCATCAAGATCTGATAACAAATCATAACTAAATTAGATGATACAAAGCTACCAAACACAAACAAAAATCTCAATCCAAAAAACCCAAACCTTCTTTGTCATAAATAATCCAATAAGCTACCTAACGCTTTGATCAGCACAAGAAGGCACTGATGCTTCTAATTGAGCAGTTAAGCCAGTAAAGTAGTCACCTTTAACACCATCGACCCAGTTTAACACCTTAACCTGTATAAACGACCATTCATTCAACAAATGATTCAGGTCTCTCTCTCTGCTCACATGTTTAAAATCGGTGTGTGGAATCGCATTAATCAGAGAGTAAAGAGCCAAAAAAGGGAAGGAGAAAGTAAAAATCGATCAATCAACTCCGGTGAACGAAGATCGAATTACCATTTGAAACTTGTTTGTGCATCCAGGAGACTTGAGGCCGATATCGTCGGACCAGGACACATCGTCGGCTGTCACTAACGAAAAGCCCAGCAGAAGGAGAATCATCACTACTACCGCAGAGCATCGGTGTCCGGTGATGCTGCGGATCGGATGACGACATGACGCAACCGACGGAGCAAATCAGAGAGAAGGGGAAGAAGAAGCAGACGAAACGAAAACGATTGAAGTTGAAAGGTTAGAAAGTAAATTACTTTGAATTTTGTAATTGAATTGCGGGGAAGCGAGATTTTATTTTTTTAACCTGTTATTGTAAAATGCCACGTGGCATTCTGTGGCTGAAAGCTGTGAGGTGCTCTAAAAGGCCCCAATTAGCTGCTTTCATTTAGTAAAGATTCAATATTCTTAACTTCAAAGTCACATTGCAAACTTTCGTTGCAAGTTACATTCTGGTACACAGGTCACACAAATCTCGGTTCTGGTACACGTACAGACACAAATTTTTGTTTCTAATAAAATGTAACCAATTCAAGAAAATTGTTGGCTTAAGAAGAGGGGAGGTAAAATAAAACCACGAATCAATCCAAATATTAGCTTCAGAAAGATAACTTGATCGTGATGAAAACAATAGAAAAATGCAGATTTTTCAGATATTAAAACAGCTCACAAATCACCAGAGGACATAAACGGACTCTATCTACTGATTAACCAACCTCACTTCTAGATGATCAAGCTCGACATGCTTGAAGTGATACTCATCGATCGTTGAGTATATCAGACCATCACCTTCCAATGACCATTACCATCACTGTTCGCCGTTTCAAGGTGAACCATCCGGTACAATCACCCACATAGTTATTTAACCGGTACAATCAGAAAAAAGGAAAACATGAATCTTAGTACCAAAGGAAACCAAAAAAGGAAATACAGCAACATTAATAAATGACCGTTAAGAAGAAAAAAGGAAATTTAAGAGAAAAAAGGAAAAAGACAAGACTATAAATACATGAACATCACAACACATTCTTCTCACACACAATTCTCATCTCAATTTTCTTTCTTCGCAACAAATCTCTCTTACGCCTCATAATCTCTTTCTCTCTGATTTCGTTGAATTTCTCTCCTACAATGGAAACCGAAGTAATCAAGGTCGATATCAAAGCTAGGGCTACGCCTCACGCAGCTCCGTCGTCGTCAGGGTTCTTAAACACGGTGGCTATCACTCAAACACGAGAAGTCGAAGAATTTGCATTATACGAGAGCGATGGCACTGTGTCGAGTCTCGGATCTTACCCGGATCATTCTTTTCGTGACCCTCTTCCTCCCTTTATGGATTTCGAGAATTTCACACCAGACTACGTCTTCCAACGAGTCAACGGCTATCTCCACGACCGTGTCTTGTCTGGGCTAGTCACTGATCGTATTCTTGTCGAATCCCAACGGAGAGACTTGCCACAAGGAGGACTCTTGTTCATAGCAGTCTCGGTCAAATTGACACAGAAAGTGTATCTCGCCGTGCCTTCTTCTATTTCGCCGGACCAAGAGAGCGAAGGGGAATCAGAGTATTTCGAAACTAGCTCTGTTCTTTCGACAACAACAACAGATGATTCGGACCAAGAGAGCCAAGAAGTGGAAACAGAGGACTTGGAAGCAGAGAGCTGCGCGATATGTTTGGAGAAATTGTCGGAATCAGAGACTAATCCCATCTGCAAGTTGCCTGGTTGTACACACGAGTTTCACGAAGAATGTGTCATCAAGTGGTTGGGTCGACAACACGACTCGTGCCCTCTCTGTCGTCAATCTGTTGACGGCAACAGGAGTCAAGCTATGGAGAATTAATTAGGGTTTTATTAGGGTTTCAAGTAATGATTTAGTTAATCCTGTGTCGGAAGTCTAATTTGGGCTTCACATATGTTTATGAGTTTATGTTCGTTGGTAACTTGTATATTCTATCTTTGTTGTTTTTTAATGAAAATTTAATATTCTCAACTTCAAAGTCACATTGTAAACTTTCGTTGCAAGTTACATTCTGGTACACAGGTCACACAAATCTCGGTTCTGGTACACAAGACAAAAAATTGTTGGCTTAAGAAGATGGGAGATAAAATAAAACCACGAATCAGTAATCCAAATATCAGATTTTTAGTCAGCTACAATTGCTAAAGTAGCTTCAGAAAGATAAACTTGATCGTGATGAAACAAAAGAACAATGATATTGAAACAAGTCTCAAATCACCAGAGGACACAAACTGACTCTATCTACTGATTAAACCACACTCACTTGTAGATGATCAAAGCTCGACATGCTTGAAGTGATACTCATCGATCGTTGAGTATATTTGACCATCAGCTTCCAATGACCGAATAACATCCCTGTAAAGCCAGCAAGAAGATTTAAAACGTATTCGAATGATCAACAACCTGTAAGTAGAGAGAAATTATAAGAAGAAGAGCATACTCAATCTTGTTCTTTGGGACCTTTAGTTGCTGGGCAATGTCATCAAGGTGTACCCCTTGTTCTCTTGCACTGCATTGAACAAAATAACCAAAATTATCAGACCAATCTTTAGGTTGTGCAATGTGAGAAACAAACTCATCTAACTCAAACTTACGCGCAAACAGGTTGCTTTAGATAGTCTAGAATCATATCATCTAAGTTCTTGCGACCATTTCCATCGTTGTTCTGAGAGGACATCACCTAAAAACACAGCAACAACAATGAGACTCTTACGAAAAACAATCATATTAACATATGTAATGTAGAAGAACATAAAGTAAAATTTGGTAAATCATATCATACAGGGTTCAATGTGGTTGCTTGGTTTGTGTTTGATACACCCTGTGAACTGACCGTATGAGATTGAGTGACATCACCAACTTGTTGTCCAAACTGAGAAAACACAAACACACATATCAGAGAGGATAGATAGATTGCAAAACTGTGAACTTACATACAACATTAATTTAAATCTTCTGCCTCTGTTTCATTTTTTTTTACCTGCGAATCAGAGTTCTGAGAGTAGAAGTGTATACACTCAATATAGTGAAAGGTAACCTCATTGAAGTCCATAATAGGCCTGACAAAAACCAAAACAAGCAAGATGATTACATAAATACACATCTATACCCAATGCTAAAGGAATCATAAGAAAGAACATAAGACATACCTCACAGAGAAAACAAGAAGCTGTTTTTTCCCCTGGAAAGTCTTCAAATGACCATTAAGACGCACATAGGTTCCATCTCTGCTTCACAAGCGCTAAACCATCAGAACAAAAAAAAAAACCTTTACAAGAAATGTGAATCTCTCACCATATATCAGAACACACTAACCTCACTGACTCCATTTCCCTAGCGTCGAAGCTTTCATTCACCCTATAAGACAGGCACAGAATGTGTATGGTTTGATATCTCACTTCATACCTAAAATGAGTGTTTATCAAAAGAAAGTTTTGTGCTTTTTACCATCTTTTACAGTCGATGGTTCCAGTTCCATCGTCAAGAGAGAATCTAACTTCAGTGACTTTTGATACGTCTTTGTCACACACTAGACCAACAAGTGAGACCTGAAGATGCCAAAAACATCCACACAACTAATTGAGCAAACATTTCAATTGGGGGTAAAGCGCAAAAATGGATAAATCAAAGAGATTGTACGTTTGTTAGTTCAACTCCATTGATGACGATCCCAGATTTCTCACCACCGGACTGAGCTGATTCGGTGATTTGCTTCACCGTCACAGGGACAAGACCCTGAAAGTCGCGATTCTACATTCCCAAATACATACAAAGCGTATTTAGCTTCCCAAATCGACAGATCTAGGGAAAAATACGAAATAGCAATCGAAAAACTTCCGACGAAATTTGGATTTACCTTAGCAGTGGAGGACGAGGTTTCATAAGCCTGAGAAGGCTGAGAAGACATGAATCCGCCGCCGGAGAAAGCGGAATTCGGCTCGAATTGACTGTTGGAATACATTTTTCGAAGAAGCTCACAAATCGAAAAGTCGGGTAGAGAGAGAGAGAGAGAGAGAAAGAGAGAGACGGAAGTTGAGAAAGCAAATCGGAGAAGAAGATTGCGAGAATTTTATTGAGGCATGAAATGATTTTTGGGGATTTTTTTCCCTCCAATTTTGATAAAGCTTCCCGCTTATTAGGGCTGAAACGTTCCATGAAATTGCAAGAGATTTGATTTCTAAGAACCGGAACTAAACCGAAAATCGTGGGTATATGAGTGAAGAACCAACCAATAGGGTGAAATCTGCATAACCCAAACCGATCCGAACCGGGTGTATATCAGTCGGTCAGTCCTGTTATACTAAACCAATTTGGTTTTTGTCTAGTTCGGTTGAATTCTCAGTCATACAAAAAATCAACAAAAAAAATCAAAAATCGAATTTGTTACTCTCTCTCTCCGATCACTCGACGCCGACTCCCGACGGTAAAACCGAAGCACTGCGAATTTCCAAGGAGAAGATGCAACAGAGGAAACCGACGGCGGGTAGACCCACTGGCACCGATGGATCTGATTTCTCATACCGAATGGTCGTTGACTCTCGTGAGTTACAAATCCCAAAGTCTCCGATAACTTTTCCCATCTCTTCTTAATCAGTGCGCCTCATTTAAATATTTCTGGTTTGTGTAGGTTACACCAAGGTCACTAAAGAGAAATCTCGTCTCCGTCTTTTGATCCTTGTTCAGGTACTCTCGTCTTGGCAAATTGAATTTTGATTGCTTGCTTGATTGATTCCGTCCAAAAACGCTTCTTATGATGCCTAAATTACTTGATTTATGATTTTGAGCACCGATTTAAGCTCAATCACTTATCAGCTTCTTGTTTGCAGGCTGTGATTTATATAATTGGATTGTCGTGTGCGTCTCTGACGACGACTAAAGAGGATGGGAGGAACACGCTTGGAATAGCATCTAGTGCTTTTGGCTTAGTGTGTTCATTGATAGGAGAATTAGGTTTAACCTTTTTCTCCTCAACAAATAATCAAAAAAAGCATCCTTTTTTTATTCTGGTTTCTTTGTAATCGGTTGTTCTTGTCTTTGTTTATAAAAGGTTGCAGACGTAGCAGAGTGAATCTTTTACGGCTCTACCTGGCTGCATCTACCGTTGTCATGGTTCTTTTGGTGTTTTGTGCTGTTAGGAGCAGATTAACAATGGAGGTAAAGTCAGAACAAACTTAACTCACAAATATAGTTTACATACACTGCCATTTCTTATCAGCATCATTAGTCCTTTAGCTGGTTCTCTTGAAAATAAGCTTGGCGTTGTTGCTATCATCTGACTCTGTAAAATGTTCTAGGCACGGAATAGCTCGGGAACAGCAGCGAAGCTTGAGCTTGTAGGATTCATTTGTGCTCAATTAGGTAAAAATTCATGAAGATTTTCTCACTTCTTCTTCTTCTTCTTCATTAAGTGTGTCCCGAGTTATATATTCGCCAGTAATGGATATCTGGTCGTGTGCAGGAGCGGTGGTGCAGATATTGGCGATCATCGTTACGGGTTCTCTTGCCAGTAATATGTCTCCACCTACGAAGACAGCATAGAAAAGAAAACAAAGAATTTGGGTACTGTCATTTCTGATTCTCCTATATGAAGAAGACACTTAGAAATTTAAACTTCTTGTACCGTTTAGCTATTTTTGCATCAAATGAATACTAGTTTAATATGTTGATGGTTATTGAGAATGTGAACAAACTGAATATGAATGTGCTTGTCCAGCACACGATGAACTTCCAGAATTTCGGAGGGAAGAATCACAGGAAAACACAGCTGATCATCGCGCTTAAGCGAGCACTCGAGGAGCTTGAGATCGATTACACTCTACTCCCCTCAAGATGTTCATCTCACCGGTCACAAGTGATTGTTTCCTTAGCTTCTTCCTTTTGGCATTCATTTGACTACTACTACTTGTTTAATTTGATTTGCTTTGTACTTATACAAGTCGGTTTGGTTTTTGATTTGGATTCTCTATTCTTTCTTTTTGAATCACAAGTGTATTTTAGCTTCTTCAAGATTTGTTTTATTTTTAGTCTTTGTTTTCTATTACAATAAAGCTCTATAGAGCAAGATATGTTTATCAAAAAAAAGAACAAAAAAAAATAGAGCAAGATCTTACATTGAGTTGATTATAGAATCGTATCATAAGTTCATAACTTAATCGATGTGTGTTTCACATTTATTTATTTTTTAAGCATTGAATACATAAGCAAGGGTAACAAAATATACATTTGATTAGTTTCCGTGATAAACGAAAGGAAGAATAAAATAATTTGTTTAATCGATATGTGTTTCACGTCTTTTGCTGAGACGATCATCGCACAGAGGCTCAATGCGTTCTTGGCGCTTACGCTTACTCATTTTGGTTGGATCAGAGACTTTGAAGAACCTTGGAGCTAGCTCAACAAGCCACTTTGGGTCAATCACAGTCACTTCCCTCATATACTCTTTGGTCGTCATCACAAGATCGTGATAGATCACCCAGTCGGGCTGCCTTTGAACAGAGCACTGCTCTGGATGTATGTAAACCGTTGATTCTCCACCAGCGTCCTGTAACCTTCCTGTGGATCTTTCCTTGCTCCGTGGAAGAAGAATCCTGCTGTGATTGCTTTCCTTATCTTGGTGAAATTCTTCCCAGCACTCACCACATCTAGCTTATACTTGTCCATAATGCTGACAAGTTGTTTCCTCACGTCTTGAGCACGCCGTAGAGATCGTGACTGTATGAAGTTCTCGAAACACCATGGACCTGAGAAGTTCTTAGCCTTCCAAGCTTCATATACAGCTAGCAATGTCAAGTGGTCACCTTCAGGCTGGAAAAACTTGGCCCTCTTTTGGTCTGCTTGAGCTTGCTTCTCCCTCGGTCTGTAGAATATGTTGCCGTTTGGATCATCGCAATCATCGTCAATATCTCATCGCTGCACCCGAGATCCACACTAGCCACAACATTTTAGAGAGCGGCGGTTCAAGAGGAAACTCCGCCATTTTCCTACCTAGCTTTGTCACAATCCTTCCTCATCCAACGCTCCCAGGCTGTACAGCTGTTCCATAGCAGAGATCAAAGCTTGCGGCTGCGGTGGATCCATGAAGTCAAACGATAACAGGTCGTTGATCCCCATTGCTTTCATGGTCAGCGTTGTCATTCCGAGATTAATCCTCTGGATTTCAGGGATTGATGTAGGAGGCATCTCGTTACGGAATGCGCTCTCAGTGTAGAGACGGTAACATTTACCAGGACCAGTACGACCAGCACGTCCAGCTCTCTGCTCCGCCGACGCCTGTGAGATTGGAGTTATGACTAGCGACTCTAGCCCTTGCTTTGGGTTATACACGTTCTGCTTCGCAAACCCGGGATCAACAACATAATATCCCATCTATCGTCAAAGAAGCTTCTGCAATGTTTGTAGCCACAACCACTTTCCGTGTACCAGGAGGAGGATCGAAGATTCTAGACTGCATTTCACTAGGAAGGGCACTGTAAACAGGAAGAATGATGAGTTCAGGAACGTTTTTACCTAGATTCTTCATTCTCTCGTACAGAGACTGGCAAGCAGAATCGATTTCTTCCTGTCCCGTCAAAAAACAAGAATGTCACCCTCTGGTTCAGTCAAGTGGATCTGAAGAACTGTGATGAGAGCTGCATCCAAGTAATCGGTTTCTGGCTGTTTGGTGTAGAGTTTCTCAACAGGGAAGGTTCTTCCAGGGATTGTGAAAATGTTGCAGTTGAAGAAATACCCAGAGAACTTCTCTGCATCCAATGTGGCAGACGTGACTATCAAACGAAGGTCAAGCCTGCGTTTCAACAGCTTCTTCAGAAGACCAAACAGCACATCAGTGTGAATTGTCCGCTCGTGAGCTTCATCAAGCATGATAACAGAGTATTGAGAGAGGTTCAGTCAGAATCTCCCTAAGAAGCATACCATCAGTCATGTACTTGATCACCGTTCTGGTCCAGTACAATCCTCAAACCGAATCGCATACCCTACCTCCTCTCCCAAACGACAACCAAACTCCTCAGCTACTCTCTTGGCAACAGACATCGCGGCGACCCTACGAGGCTGAGTACACCCAATCTTTCCTTTTGTGGTGTAACCTGATTCGGCAAGATACTGAGTCATCTGTGTCGTCTTACCAGACCCAGTCTCACCAATGACCACCAGAACTTGGTTATCATGCACAGCCTGTATCAACTCCTTTTTCAGCTTGTATATAGGAAGGCTCTCCCTTTGCTCCTGCATAGAGAGCTTTGATCTCTGTCCAAAAGCATCCTCCTCTTGATAAAGCATCTCACCTTCGTCCAATTATAGAATCGTAAGACACAAAATAAAAGAACTCAAAGATTGATAAAGGATGACTCTCTTTATTGCGTAAGATTAATCTCTCAATCTCTCAAACTATGTCAGAACTAGACACCTCCTTATATAAGAGAACATTATTCCTAATCCTAATACAACACTTTTCCATATCCTTTTGATAACCATTACTCGGTTAGGATTTGGAAACTTTCCATCTCAAGTTTTCTTCAAGCTTTTTTTTTGTTTTTTGTTTTTTAATTCCCATCTTTATTTCCTTTTCCGCCTTCTCCAACAGAGACGACGTTTGTGAATACAACGATTTGAGCAGACAAGAAGGGAAAGGAAGCAACAGGGGGCAAAACACTAGAAGATACAATTAGTATTTAGTAGTCATCTAAAACCGCCCATCTTCAAGCTTGTTCCAACGTATTCTACTTACACTTGGAGCGTTGTTCTTGCGTTATTGCTATAGTTAAATCCCAAGTTAGAACTTAGAACACTGAAAGTCTGCCACAGATTATAATAACCACGCGCCAAGAAACCATGGTTGCTTTAAGTAAATTTCTAGAAAATATTTGAGAATTCCTAACCTAACCTAGGTTAACTTACTAGCTATAAATGTTTTTGAAAAAAAATTGCATTTTAAACAACTTTCTTTGGTGGTGCAAAACTGCAAACTAGATAGCTAAATTGGGAGTTTAATGTGTAAGTACAATTGCTTTGGAAGTTTAGAATATGAGTGTAATAATTTATGAGGTTTATTACGTTCAAAATACAATTTTCTCAATTAGCAAAAAAAAAAGTTTAAATTTTCTCAACTTTTTTCTTAACCAATCTATAAAATTTACAAGAAAATTAGGGAAAGCGGTTTCCTTTTCCCAGTAAACTATTTACATTTATAAAGATAGAGCTTATGATGGAAAGATTATTATTTATTATACTCAGAAGAATAATGATTAAGGTACATACATACATACAGTTTATAATAGAGAACTAGAGAGCGCATACCGTAATGAGATGCAGGGGATGATTGATAGTGAACTTGCCGGTTTCTCGTTTCAGAAACAATGCAACGGTTCTGGTTTTGTGTTCAAAGAAGGTGAATGTCTTCTACGATTTTTGGTTTACTAGATCATTTTGATTGCCAAAGAAACTGTTTTAAGTAATGAAAAAAATCCCATTAAAAAATTATTTCGTTGGTTTTCACCCGAATCGATATGTGTTTTCACTTCTTTTTTTAAAAAAACATTGAATACATAAAGCAAGGGTGAAAAGAGTACATTTGATGAGTTTGCGTGATACACACGAAAGGTATCTCACTTGATGGTCAGCGTTGTCATTCCGAGATTAACCCTCTGGATTTCAGGGGTTGTCGTAGGAGGCATCTCGTTACGGTATGCGCTCTCTGTGTAGAGACGGTAACACTTACCACCAGGACCAGTACGACCAGCACGTCCAGCTCTCTGCCTCGCTGATGCCTGTGAGATTGGAGTAATGACTAGCGACTCTAGCCTTTGCCTTGCGTCATACGCCTTCTGCTTTACAAACCCTGGATCAACAACATAATATATCCCATGTATTGTCAAACAAGCTTCTGGAATATCTGTCGCTACAACCACTCTCCTTGTACCAGGACGGGGAGGATGGAATATTATAGACTGCGTTTGACTAGTAAGGGCACTGTAAACAGGAAGAATGATGAGCTCAGGAACGTTTTGACCTAGACTTTTCATTCTCTCGTACAGAGACCGGCATGCAGAATTGACTTTTCTAATACGAAACACTTTTTGACTTTTCCATATCTTTTTGATAACCATAACTCGGTTAGGATTAGATACAAATATGTAAATAACCTATATAATAAATATACAATATTTACTAATTATATGATTTATATCATAACTAGATCTTTCTACATCCTTTCTTAGTTATAAGCAAAATCGCCGCCATTGAGACAGAGAAAAGATGAGGAAGATAATGGATTTCACGGGTGATATCTTGACGATCATACTTACGAGGTTACCTCTCAAGAGCATCGCCACTTCCAAATTGGTCTGCAAGCAATGGAAAACAATCATGGAATCTCCGTTTTTCCGCGAGCTTTTTCTGTCTCATCATCAAAACTCGCATCCTTCATGGTCTCTCATGCAGTCCAAATCTTCACCACCTAAAGAAGTCGTTGCTCATTACGGATGCAAAATATGGGGACTTCCACGATCGCTTGGCTCTTACGTCTCCTCTTTCATAGCCGCGAGATTCAACACAGATAAACCTAGACATGACAAAGTTAAAGTATTGGCTTACACCGAAGTCGGATTGATTTTGATCTTTGTGAAATCGAACCCTAAGAAACGAACCTATTACGTAGCTAATCCGGTTTCACGACAATGCATCAAACTCCCTCCTCTCCCTGAATCTCTTCTATCGCTTACAAAAGAAGGGTCTTTCGAGAAAGCAGCGCTCGTCACGCGGATGGAAAACGCCGTCGTTTCTGGTTACAAAGTTGTTCTTGTTCAGAGAACCTACTACAGCAACAACGAATGTATCCTTACTTTCATCATTTATTCATCAGAGACAGGCTTGTGGAGTACCAACATTGTCCAATATCATCTACCTTTAGTCTCACTGAGCTTTTTAGATCCAGTTTGCTTGAACAGAAATCTTCATTGGCATGGTCACAATCTTGAGGAGCAAGAAGTTGTTGTGTCTATCGATTTCTACGATTCTGATCTTCAACACCAGGTTATACCTTTCCCTGACTCAGATAAAAAACCACATTTCGGAAGATCTTGCACAACTTCTCAAGGAGATCTCATGTATATGAACATAATCTCTCGAAAAAAAGATGAAGGTGGCGTGGAGCATAAGTTATGTGTATGGAAGCTAAAGACCCTTGGATGGCAACTAGTATCTGAATCTTCTCGAGGTTTTCTGGATTTTCCGGTGATGATGAACCCTTTTGATGGTAATACAGTGTATCTGTGGAGCCCAATGTGTGAATCTTTGGCATCTTTTAACTTACGCAATAGGAAAACTAGGATTCATAATGAGCCGGAGGAACGTAGCAGAGACGGTGAGACTATGAGTTTTGTTGGATGCGATGGAGGAGAGATGGACACAATCGGATTCCTCTCGGAATCATTTTTTTCAACGTTTGCTCTTCCGCGGTGGCTGTATCGAATCCCTCTCCCGCCACCTTCTTCCGCGGTGGCTGTTTCTGATCCTTCGCCCCTCAAGCCGACAACAGTTGATAGACTTTCCTAGAGACACTCTTCACTTGCTTTCTTGTTCTTTCTCTGGTCCTAATTTACTGTTTTTGGTTTCTTTTGAGAACTTTGGTTTTTGGTCATAATCACAACATTAAGAAGAGTTAAATGTACAAGTCAAATTTCAAGAAGCATAGATCATTGATTACTGCAGACTGTAGTTACCAAAACAGAGATGCAAAGTCTTGCTCAAAAGGATAGATTTTCAAGACTAAACCGGACAAAATCGAGCCACAGTGGACAAAAATAACAGGCGAGAGACCTTAAAAACCATGTAAAGCTCTCATATAGGTTCTCTTTACTCACTCACCAAGACAACAAGTTTTATCAAACTCTCTGGTTTTTGTGATCTTACAATACAAAGGTTCCGTTACAGAATCAAACAGAAATAGTTTTGAGAGAGACTAATACGTGACGTTGTTGGGCAGATTTCTGATGACGTTGCTCTTCATTCCGAGCTTAACACGCGATCTCGCTCCTCGTTTGTTCATCTCTCTCATCACCTTCATCCTCACTATGTTCTCCTTAGACTGCACCGTCGCTAGTCCCATGCTCTTGTACCTATACATTTAAGATCCATTCAAAGTCAGATTACGCAGTGCTGATTCTAGAGAGAAGGTAAGAGAGATTCTCAAAGACAAACCTCATGGCTAGAGAGTTGACGATGTTCCTCTGAGAAGATGGAGGTGGCTTCTGTTTGTAGTAGCGCATGAACTCTCGAGACCCGAGAGTCCTAGACGTTACTTTGTTCTCTGTTCTCTTGGTGATCACGAGCTCAGACCCACCAAAGAGCTCCACGGTGTTATCTGATTCGCCGGACACAACCATCTGATTGTCGCCTTCATTGGCATAGCTGTACATTCACAAGAAACAACAGCTCAAGCAAAAGTTAAGCAAGATTTGGTAATCAGGATACCAAAACAAAGAAGAATAGAGACCTGCTGCTGTAGTCATAAAACTCTTCTAGCTCTCCATCTTCTTCATCATCACCATCACCGTAATGCACTTTGCAATGACTTTTAGCTTCCATATGCTTTCTAACAGCTTCCAGACTTGTGAAAGCATGGCACAATTCATTGCAGTACAGACACATGAAGTCCCTCTTGACCTGCAACAACAGCAACAACCATGTAAACAAAGATCCTAAGACCGTGAACAACGAGGGCTAAAGTGAAGACTACAAACCTTTAGACCGACGTAGGTCAAAAACCCTTTCGGATCCTTAAGGTACTCGATATCAGGAATGAAGAATCCATGGTGCTTATGCATATGAACCATACACTTCTCAATCGTCTTATGCTTCCTATCACACATCAAACAGCAAGTCGGGTCCAACTCAAACTCGATCTCATCCTCATCCATATCTTCTTCACCAGAACCAGACTCATTCTCATCCATATCTTCATCGTCATTCAGCTCCTCATCCGAACCCATCTCAACCCATTCATCTTCACTCTCCTCACTCTCCTCCTCAATTGAGCCTTTTAGCAGGGCAGGGTCGTTCTTCTCAACACGAACACGAGGAGGAAGCTTCTTAAGTATCGCTTTATCCTCCTCTCCGTTGCTTACACCTTGTGAAGAAGCCTTGGAAATGTGGCTCTTTGCCTTGAGATGCTCCTCATGAGCCTTGGAGCTTCTGTAACTTTTATCACAGATTCCGCAACTGTAAAGCATAGGTGCTTCTTTAGCTTTGATCTTCTCATTAGCAATTGCAGCTTGACGAGCTTCAAACAGTGATTCTGTAACTCCAGGAACACCAGCAATCTAACATTTACAACAGTAAAGTCTAATTCTTCGTTCCTCTTCGATAAATCAAAAGACTAAAACTTCATCACAATCAGAGTCTACATAAGCATATCAAAACTAATAAAGCTACAATATGGGGTTCATAGATAACAAACAAACGAAGAAATCGAAATTAGGGTGAAAATAAGGAAACGAAAGCTGAAAGAGTAGAGATTTCACTTACTTTGCGCTTGAGATTGTAACGGTGCCATTCGGATTTGTAGTGGAGCTTCTGCTCAGCGTCGTCTTCGAATTCCTTGTTACACGAATTACATGCTAAACCTGACATCTCTCTCTCTCTGAGATAGATTGAAAACGAAGAGGAAAAATCAGAATTTTCCTGAGAAAAAAAATGAGCTTGAGGTTTATATATGAGGCGACGACGGCTCGTAGGTCGGAGGTGGAACAAGGTTAATCCCAAAGTTGTGTGTTTGCGTAAGCGATGATGTGATATGGGTCGGGTCAAGACCCGCTCGGATTTAATTTCGGCCCAAATGAAGAAGGTTCATCTGCTTATTGGGCCCAATGTATATTATTGCAATGGAGAAATACAAATCTAAGGTATTCCATCATGTGGCAGATTAGAGGTTCGAATCAGTAGAACATGAACTTCTTAATCATACAAAAATAAAAAGAAGAAGAGTACTTAAACACTGAACCCCAAAATATAAAGACATTTGATGTTTCCACATGGCATTGCATTGCCACGATCCACGAGTATCCGTTGCCTTTTCTTTGTTGTTCACATGGCAAAGAAGAGTTTGATCCTCGTGAATTTATTTTATCAGTCGAACCTATATTTCCTCACATCATCATTTATTAGATCATATACGGATGGGACCAAAAAGGTTTTATATTATTAAGTGGATCAAATGAACATACACATAGGTCAAAGCCAATACTTATTAGTCTTCCATAAGTTTTTTCGCATCCATTAATTCCTAAGTCATAACCGTATCAAAGGCATCTCTATTTCCATGATCATGACTCATGAGAATCGATTACAGTATCTCTAACCCCATGGAACTTGAGATAAGATTATACAAATATACTTATGACTGCAACTGATAAAATGTTGTATACATAAAGTTTAAAATTAAGAGGTTACGTCTATAACATGCATATCTACAATCTACCAAGTTATTTTAACTTAAACAATATATCTCTTTATAATTGGGGTTTCTTTGTTGGCTGTCTTCAGCAAAAATTCGATAAATTTTGTATCTTCTGATCTTTAAACGAAAAAGTTTGTATGGGTGCGTGAGAGAGAGGATTCTCACGCAAAATGTGTAAGCAGGAAATTAAAAGAAGAGACAGAGAAAAATAAAGTTGTTTCGTTCACAAGTTGCTCCTTTGGGTGTTCATCTTCGTCTACAACTTCTAACATTATTTTTAGTCCTATTTTTCAACCCAACACATACATATTTTTCTGTCAAAAAAAACACATAGTTCATACTTCATTCACCAGTACTTATTCAAGAGAATAGTTTACAAAATTCACATATATTATGGCATTTTCAGAACTCAAAAGTTATGTACGAACAAAAAATACAAAATAAAATTAAAAAAACACGTAAATTGGAAAGGGAAAAGAAGCGAACTCGTGAACTGATCTATAATTTCCAAAAGTGCACACACAAACAAACCTCCCTCACATAAGCCCCAATTCCACATTTCACATTTTCGTTACGTCTTTGAAGTTTTATTACCAAACATACTCATTGATCCTCATACACTAGAGATAGTTAAATACCAAATGTTCTCTTATTTCTCCATTTTCGTTTTCGCCTCATAACTATAAAACCTAAACCCTTTTTTTCCTTTAAATCTTCTTCTTCTTCACTCTCTTTCTTTCCGTCTTCACTATGGCGGCCACCTCCGGTAAAGGCACCGGACTCGACCACATCAAGAATGAATCCGTTGATTTGGTAAATACATGTATCTCATAATTAAGTTTTTTTTTCTTATGAGATATTACGATATATATGTGTATGATCAAATTCGAATAAAGTATACAGTTGTATTCTAATCTGCCTTAAAAATCCAACTAGATGCAGCTATATATGTTCTAAATGCAATCTGTTATATTTTGTCCCATACGAGTTACTTGTGTATGATTACGAACTTTTAAAAGTTTTTTTTTAAAACGCAAAAGATGATAAATGATGGGTACAGGTTCGAATACCCATGGAGGAAGTGTTCGAGGAGCTGAAATGTACAAAGCAAGGTCTTACGTCAGATGAAGCTTCTTACCGTCTCGACCTCTTTGGTCCCAACAAGCTCGAAGAGAAGATGGTAAGCTTTCTTCTTATTTTTTTATTTTCTTAGTTCAAAATAAGAATTTAACAAAACACTTTTAATGTTTTTAATTGGGTAACATTTCATGCAGGAAAGCAAGATTTTAAAGTTTGTAGGGTTCATGTGGAACCCATTGTCGTGGGTGATGGAGGTGGCGGCTCTGGTGGCGATCGTTGTGGCGAACGGAGGAGGACGGCCACCGGACTGGCAAGACTTTGTTGGGATTGTGTGTTTGCTATTCATCAACTCAACCATTAGTTTAATTGAAGAATACAATGCCGGTAATGCTGCAGCCGCTCTCATGGCCGGCTTAGCCCCTAAAACTCAGGTTAAACCAGTTACTTAAAATGCTTTATTGTTTCCACAAACTAATACAAACAAAGTATCAAACTATATAATTATGAAAATTCACAAAAATATTCAAATTTGTTTCGCTATTGAACGTTACACTTGCACTGTGTTAAGTGGTAATTTTAGACTAATTACACGCGAATTCGCAAAATGATGTTTTGGTATGAGTGAAGGTGCTAAGAGATGATCGATGGAGCGAGCAAGAGGCATCGATTCTCGTTCCCGGAGATGTTATCAGCGTCAAACTCGGCGACATTATTCCCGCCGACGCTCGTTTACTCGACGGCGATCCTCTCAAAGTCGATCAGTCCGCTCTCACCGGCGAATCGATTCCCATCACCAAGTACCCCGGCGATGAAATCTTCTCCGGCTCAACCTGCAAACAAGGCGAGATCGAAGCAATCGTCATCGCCACCGGAGTCCACACATTCTTCGGCAAAGCTGCTCATCTCGTCGACAGCACAAACCAAGTCGGCCATTTCCAGAGAGTCCTCACCGCGATTGGGAATTTCTGCATCTGCTCGATCGCCCTAGGAATCACAATCGAGCTCATCGTGATGTTTCCGATACAACACCGTAAGTACCGTGACGGAATCGATAATATTCTCGTTTTGTTGATCGGAGGGATTCCAATTGCGATGCCTACTGTGTTATCTGTTACGATGGCGATTGGGTCTCATAGATTGTCTCTCCAAGGAGCTATCACGAAGAGGATGACTGCGATCGAAGAAATGGCCGGTATGGATGTTCTCTGTAGTGATAAAACCGGAACGATGACTCTGAATAAGCTTACGGTTGATAGAAACTTAGTGGAGGTTTTTGCGAAAGGTGTTGATAAAGAACATGTTATCCTTTTGGCTGCGAGAGCCTCGAGGATTGAGAATCAAGATGCGATTGATGCAGCCATTGTTGGAATGCTTGCTGATCCTAAAGAGGCTCGAGCTGGTGTCAGAGAGGTCCATTTCCTTCCTTTTAACCCGGTTGATAAGAGAACCGCTTTGACGTATGTAGACTCTGATGGAAGTTGGCACCGAGCTAGCAAAGGAGCTCCAGAGCAGGTTTTCGATGTTTGATATGTTGGTTAAGTAACAGGAATGCTTGTTGGTGATCTGAATGATCTTTCTTTTGACTTTTGTTAACAGATACTAAACCTCTGCAATTGCGAGGAAGATGTTAGGAGGAAAGCTCATGGAGTGATTAATAAGTTTGGTGAGCGTGGACTGAGATCTTTGGCTGTTGCAAGACAGGTTCTTTTCTCGTTTACTATGTATTATATAGTAAATATCGAGAATTAATATGTGTTTCATATCGACTTCATTGGTGCAGGAAGTTCCTGAGAAGAAGAAAGATGCTTCTGGAGGTCCATGGCAGCTTGTAGGTCTTTTACCTCTGTTTGATCCTCCGAGGCATGACAGTGCTGAGACAATCAGGAGGGCTTTGAACCTCGGTGTTAATGTTAAGATGATAACCGGTAAGAATCACACAACTCCTCTGAGTTGATCATTGTCACTCTGCACTTCATTTTGCTTGAAACTATTGTGCCCTTCTCAATGAAATCAGGGGATCAGCTTGCGATTGCGAAAGAAACTGGTCGCAGGCTTGGAATGGGTACGAACATGTATCTGTCTTCTGCACTGCTCGGACAAGAGAAAGACTCTTCCTTGGGTGCAATTCCTGTTGATGAACTGATCGAGACGGCTGATGGATTTGCTGGGGTTTTTCCAGGTATACATACTTTAACAAAAGGTTATATCTTTATCCATAAGTTCTTATACATGTCCAGATTCTTACTGATGGATTCTCCGCTGGATGAATTATCGTAGAGCATAGGTATGAGATTGTTAGTAGGCTGCAACAAATGAAGCATGTGTGTGGTATGACTGGAGATGGTGTGAATGATGCCTCAGCTCTCAAGAAGGCAGATATTGGTATAGCTGTGGCTGATGCTACTGATGCTGCGAGAGACGCGTCTGATATCGTTCTCACAGAATCCGGATTGAGCGTTATCATCGGTGCAGTGCTCACCAGTAGAGCTATATTCCAAAGAATGAAAAACTACACTGTAAGTTACAAACTTAAATTCTGAAAACTGCCGTCCATTCACAGACTCATTAACTCCAATCTTGACATTGTCTTTCTGTGTAGATTTATGCGGTTTCCATCACGATACGTATTGTGGTAAGTGTACTAAGTAGACCTCAGGAGATTTCTTTTGGTTTATAATGATTTCGATCCTAACCTAAAGTTATCACAATGTCTGCAGTTTGGCTTCATGTTCATTGCTCTATTATGGGAGTTTGACTTCTCACCTTTCATGGTCCTGATAATGGCAATCTTAAATGACGGTGAGGTCACATTATAGAGTATTATTAACTTCTTCTAATGGTTAACAATCGATATAACTAACAAAAAGCATTGCCACTTATAGGAACAATAATGACAATATCGAAAGACAGAATGAAGCCATCTCCACAGCCAGATAGCTGGAAACTCATAGAAATTTTCTCTACCGGCGTTGTGTTCGGAGGCTACCAGGCTTTGATGACTGTCGTTTTCTTCTGGGCGATGAAAGACACTGATATTTTCTCGGTATATATACTCTTATTCTCAGTTTTACTTCTCTAAACCATTTCAAAAGGTCAACTCTTTTGTGGTTTTTGTAGAACAAGTTTGGTGTGAGACCATTAAGCCATCGTCCTGAACAAATGATGGCTGCTCTGTATCTACAAGTTAGCATCATAAGTCAGTCTCTCATCTTCGTCACCAGATCCCGTAGCTGGTCCTACGTCGAACGCCCTGGTCTTCTCTTACTTGGTGCATTCATTATAGCGCAACTGGTATGTGTATATGTAACACATGCTTTCCCTTTGAACTCTCTACACAGAAACAGAACAAGAAGTTCATAGCGGTTTATGCAATCTCAGGTGGCGACGTTCATAGCGGTTTATGCGAACTGGAGTTTTGCGCGAATAGAAGGAGCCGGTTGGGGATGGGCTGGAGTGGTCTGGTTATACAGTCTCGTAACGTACATCCCTCTCGACTTGCTCAAGTTTGCGATCCGCTACGTATTGAGTGGCAAAGCTTGGTTAAACCTTCTTGAGAACAAGACTGCCTTCACGATGAAGAAAGACTATGGTAAAGAGGAAAGAGAAGCTCAATGGGCTGCAGCACAAAGAACACTCCATGGACTTCAACCACCTGAGAGAAACAACATCTTCAATGAAAAGAACTGTTACAGTGAGCTCTCTGAGATCGCTGAACAGGCCAAACGCCGAGCTGAAGTTGCCAGGTAAAATCTAGAACATTTTTCATTTTTCTCTGTTCTCTTCGTACCATCAATTCAAATTTTTTATAATCATAAATGAGATGTGAGGTTTGATGATATATGCAGGCTGAGAGAGGTAAACACATTGAAAGGACAAGTAGAGTCAGTGGTGAAGTTTAAAGGACTTGACATTGACACGATTCAACAACATTACACAGTCTAAGTTAGATTGTGATTAGTTTGGTTTAACAAACAAAAACAACGTTGGACAAGTTTTCTTTTTTTTTTTTTTTTATAAAGACGTTGGACAGGTCTTAGTCTTACAATTCCTCAAAATCACTTTCTTAGTTTTACTTCCTACTGTATTTTGATGAATCAAATTTATGAAGGAACAAATGATTAATCACAAGATAAACTGCTTCGGAAACAAATACAAAAAAAAAAATAACTCTCTATAACAAAATGCTTAAGAGCAACATATGTTATTAGATAGGTATCGACAACAATAAACTTGATGATATAATTAGAGAATAATGAATTTTTATTGATAATTCAAAGTGAACAATACGTCTAACTATTGCAGTAATTATATAAATTTTAAATTTGATTTATAATATATCTAATTAGCATATACCAGTGTATATGTATCATGTTAGTAACAAAGTCATTCAGCCTTAGCTGCTGAAGCCATTGCAATCAAGCTTGCTCTCATTGATACGAGAGCTGCTGATATATCAAGTTTAACATGTTTTTTTCAGATCGTCTTTCTTTTTAACTCCGGGTGGTCATCCGAAAGAAACTATAGGTCCTTTGTTGGATCTCAACTCTCAAGTGTCTAATAGGCTCCTTCTTGTCAACTGTGTTTCACTTCATTCCTTGAGCTTTCCTTGAGCTCAGAACTCTGAGGCTGATTTACTGGCGAAATCCAGTTTATTATCTTGTAATCCTCCCTCTCTTTCGAGAGGTTGAACCCACTTTATTATAAAATGCTACATTCGAGCAAAAACAAGTAACAAAGTCATCAAAAAACTATTATAATAATAATATTTTTATCAAATAAAATATAATATGTTATCATTTCTACATCAAACAACTTATTATGATGTCACATGCATACACTAAAACTATTATAATAACAATATTTTCACCAAACGAAATATTTATATATTGTCAATCCTATGTCAAACAACTTATTATGTCAAACATATTATTACATTGTTCAAGTCAATAATATAAATGATGCATTTTCTTTTTAATGGAGTTTCAAATTGGTTGATAAAAAAAATTTGGAATGTGTATTTAAAACTAATAATTTGGACAAATTGAAAAAGCCTACAAAGAATAAAGAGGAATAAAACAACTTCGAATCAGTGTGACCTTCAAACTGTATGAAACCTTATAACCTAGAGATAAAATTGTCATACAAACTAACTTGTTGATAGATTTTGTGAGTTGTTGATATGTTGTCCAACATTGTTGATGCATAGACGCATTTATTTCTTTCTACAAAAAAATGTTGTTGTTTGAAAGACCAATGTGAAGAGAATGCAATCCATTTGATTGTGTTGCACATTAGCGAGATGTACCAATGTTTCAGGTCTAGCCTAGGTGGTCCATCTAGAAGATAGAGCTGATTCTTTATTTATCTGCTTCCACTTGCATGGTCTGATCAATGAATGATTTTATTCTAAGTTTTGAAACATATATATCAATCTAACTCCTATAGGTTGCATCATTTTTCTTCTAAGCTACTTGAATTCATTAAAGAAGTGGCTCTGTCTGCAACCAGCTTATATATTAGTCCCATATGTGGCTACTGGAAATCCTCGATCTCTTCTACATATAATTGACGATTGTTTCCTGCACATGAACTCATAGTATTATTTTGAGTTAGTTGTTTTTTTTAAAAAAAATATTTTGAGTTAGTTGTTAGTTTTTTATATTGAAACTTCTATTTCCATTTAGCAAGTTTTTAGTTAATGTTGATACTTGATAACAAATTAACTAAATAGCTAACAATATCAATATATTATGATTTTTACAATTTTATTGTTTTATCAGCATGATCTATCAAATGTTAAAAACTTTAAAATGTGGTGCATATTTTTTTCACACGAATTCATAATTTTTTTAACATGATCTAAATAATAAAAATTATTATTATGATTAATAAGAATGATGAAAAACAACACGTTTGCAGAGAGAGAAAGAGAACACCAAAGAAAAAAAAAACACAAATTAAGACAGAAAAAAAGGAAAACGAAACCCAATAAGCAGCGATCGAAGCTTTTTAACACAGAAGAGCGAAAAGCTCAGACATTCAAATCCGATGACAATTCGTTAAAAGCCACGAAGGAATCCAAGATTTCGGGGGGTCACAGAATCGAACCACATATACTAGTGACAAAAGCGAAGAATCATCAGGTTGGTGTCGGAAGTTACTTGTTCTGTGTTATTTGTCTGAAATTCTGGTCAATTCTGTTGCTTCACTTAGGTCGCGAATTCAATATCTAACACTTGTTTTTCCTGCTTACAAGCTTCTCTCTCCCTCCTCATTGCCTCTCTCTCTCCTTCTCCAATCCGAATTTCACCATTTCTCTACCCAATTCGCTCTCTTTTGCTCTGTTCCCAAAGCTTGGATCTTTTTCAAACTCACTGATCTCGATTCACTCTAATCAAATTTTAAGTTTTTAGCTTCTAATTTAGTCGTGACAATGTTGGGTCTCTCTTTGCTGATGCAGTTTTATTGAAGTCTGCGAGAGGCTCGTTGCGCCTGTTTTCTTCCTCGAGAGGGTATGATTCGGTGACCCAAAAAAGCTAGGGTTTTTAAATTGATACTGATACTGAATCAGCAAAGGTTGGAAATTTGAGGGCTTTTCTGTGAACTGGCTTGTGGATATGATCTCTAGGGTTTTGGTTGTGGTGAAATCAGATTTGGATTTGGGATTCGCAAGAGAAGAGCTTCAATTTCAATGAGCATGTATCGAAATCAATTTACATTGGAACGAGTTAGATTTGTTTGTGTGAAGAACACATAGAAGTTGAGAGAGAGTGTGTTTCTGTGCACTCTCAACACTGTTACATTTAGAAAAAAAATCCGATTTTTATCATCATGCAACGTTCTCAAGATCAAAGGATTAATCTTGGTGAATTGAAAGCACATATAGTGAAGAAGATTGGAGCTGAGAGATCAAGAAGGTATTTTTATTACCTGAGCAGGTTTCTGAGTCAGAAGCTTACTAAGAGCGAGTTTGATAAGACTTGCTTGAGGCTGTTAGGGAGGGAGAATCTCTCTCTACACAACCAGTTGATCCGTTCGATCTTGAGAAACGCAACTGCCGCCAAGTCCCCACCGCCACCGCCAGTTCAAGAAGTGGCCAAACCATTGGCGAATGGTGCTGGATCTTTAGTCCCTAACCATACTCAGAAGGATCATGCTTGGTCTAACGGTGTCTTGCCAATCTCTCCGCGGAAAGTCAGGTCTGGAATACGCGACAGGAAGATCAGAGATAGGCCAGCGTCAAATGGGAAGGTGGAACATATGTTGCAGCATCAGCCGATTTGTAGAGATGACAATAGAGCTAGTGTTGGTATGGAGAACGGTGATTTGGCTCATCATCATCAGAGATCAGGGAGATATGTTGCTGCTGATGAAAGAGATGGCGAGTTTCTTCGTCCTGTTGAGAAACCTAGAATACCAAATAATGATGATGATGAAAATCAAGAAGAGCAGCAAGATAGGCCAAATCTGTCAGCGAGTCCTCTGGTTGCACCTCTAGGGATTCCAATCCGTAGAACGGTTCCTGTTTCAACCGGTGGTGATGTAATTAGTTGCTACGACAGTGGTGGATTGCAAGACGTGGAGATGCTGAGGAAGAGGATGGAGAACATTGCAGTAGCGCAGGGTCTTGGAGGGGTTTCGATGGAGTGTGCCAACACGTTGAATAGCATGTTGGATGTGTATTTGAAGAAGCTGATCAAATCTTGCACTGATTTGGTTGGAGCTCGGTCCACTAATGGAGACCCCTGGAAACAGCAGAGTCAAAACAAGATTGTAAATGGGGTGTGGCCTAGTAACAATGGACCTTCTGACATAGCACGAGACCATCATCGTACTGTGTCTCTGCTTGATTTTAGAATCGCCATGGAGTTAAATCCACAGCAGCTTGGTGAGGACTGGCCAATTATGCGAGAGAGAATCTCCATGCGGTCTTTCGAGGAGGAAGAATTTGATGTGTGAAAGAAATCTTCGGAGCAGTAGCAAAAAGATTTCTAATGTGAAGTTCTACGATGGACACGAAAGAGATGAAGTTTTGAGCATCATTATGATCCTGGAGCAGCAGACTCAGAGCAGGTTAGTAGATTATTTCAAAAATGCAACTTATCACAAAGAACCGTATAAAAGATGCGTTGGTGATGGTTGTCATGTTGTAAGATTAGGAGTGATTTGGCAATCTCAAAGAGTTGCGAGAATAGTTTGTAAATCTGAGGCCAATAAAAGGGAATTGGGGAGACAGTTTTGGCAGAGATAGTGTGCTTTTTTTTAAGTTTGGGGGCAAAGGTACAATGTCAATCATGTAATAGCTGCAGTTTGATCTGTATGTAACGTAGTCTTTAGCATTGTTTAGAATTCATCACATCTTAATAACAAATTTGACATTTTTTCTCATTTCATTGGAAATTTCCCAATTTTTTCAACGTCCGCAAATGAAAGGCCTTGTTTCTTTTGCTTTCTACTGGTGCTTGTGTACTATCTATTGCTTGTCCCTTTGTTCTTGTTAGTTAGAACATGTTTGTCCTGTAAGTCAATGTTAAAAGATCTCAGCGCAGAAGAGCTTCAATCATCTTTAGGCAAGTCTCACTCGTTGGAAGAGAAGTTGCTACAATACATGTTTTGACTGATGAAGCGGGCAATTTTTCTGGTGAGTCCTTATTGAACATTGTTACTTGTGTGAGCTGTTGTATTCTTTGTACTTGTGCCATCATGAATAAGCTTCTCAACTTGCTTAAATTGCCACCTAGACCAAACGAGAAGATATCAGGTACCGTATTGTGCTGTGTTATAATTCACAAGATCTAACAAATGAATCAATAGATGAATTTCATATATGAGATGTTGTTAATGTCTTGGTGTTGGTCAAAGCTGTTCCTGCTAATGGGGAGGATCTGTTCATGATGGTCTTTAACTTCACCTCGTCTTTGAGCTCATTATCTGGTTTTGGATCGTATTGAGCTCTGGCGAAATTCTGCAGGAGCATTCAAGCTACGGAAATAAACACAAGTCTACTGTGTTAATGGCATTATCTTGAGCACCAGTTTTGGTTTTTTTTCTTAGATAAGATGTTAATTGTAGAGTAACAGACAAAAGCAGCTCACAAAGAACACATCAAAGTTGTAAACCACGCAAAATTGATCTTCATCTGCTAAGAAAGCAGAGATCCCCAAATTTTTCCCTGAATCAGGGTACAGGCCTGAAGAGACAGGAGTATTGAGATTGCTTGATGTCTGAAACTTCAATGTCTTTCTCGACTTGTAATCAGTCACACGTCATACCAGAAACATGTTTAAGAACAAATAAAAGCCTCCTCCATGGGACTCAAAAGTTCGAACAACCAAAGATGCTCATAACTAGACTTTAAATTTTTTATTTTGGTAACATTGTAACCGTTATGTATTTACCGCTTCTAACCGCACTGCTCTGTAACCGTTATCTCGTACCACAAAGACTTGTTGGATCGATTATGATATCTATAACAATTACTACTATGTGGCAAATTGTCTGTACATAGATGCATGTAATCTCAGGAATGGACATAAAAAAGAAAACAATCAATTATTGTCTGACTCTTAACACACACACATACGTGGACTACTGTGGAACACGAGTTTCTCGAGACTCTCATCCGTCCACCGACCATGTCGTATTTATTCGAATGCGACCTTTTCATCAATCAATCAAAACCACTTTCATGGATTTACATCTTTTTCTGTATTTCAGTTTGATCAAAATTCATCAAAAATTAGAAAATTTTCAAAATATCGAGGTTAACCAACAAACAACTCTGCATTTGCCTTTTTCCCTTCTATTAACATTTCTTAAAGATTTCAGCTTTTCCTGAATCTCTCTCAACAACAAAAATGGCAAACTCTGAAACTACATCAAACCCAAACACCATCGATCAACAACAACAAGAACAAACAAGAACAAAGTCTCAGCCTTTGATTCCAGGTTTGCCCAACGAGATCGCCGAGCTCTGTCTTCTTCGTCTTCCTTACCCATACCATGCTCTCTATCGCTCCGTCTCATCTTCCTGGAACAGAACAATCACAAACCCTAGATTCCTCTTCTCCAAGCAATCTCTCTCAATCTCTTCTCCTTACCTCTTCGTTTTCGCCTTCAACAAATCAACGGGCAGGATTCAATGGCAAGCCCTTGATCTTTCATCCGGCCGTTGGTTTGTCTTACCACCAATGCCAAACTCTTTCGCCAACATCTCCTCTCCTCACGCGCTCTCCTGCGCGTCGATTCCACGTCAAGGGAAACTCTTCGTCCTCGGCGGCGGCGATTCCACTCGCTCCGCCGTCGTTTACACCGCCTTGACGAATCGCTGGTCGTTCGCGTCTCCGATGTTGAGTCCGAGGACTTACTTCGTCGCCGGGAATTTAGACGGTAAGATCATGGCCGTTGGTGGGAGCTTAGACGGGATCGGAGAAGCGACGACGACGACGGCGGTCGAATCGTACGATCCTGAGAGTGACACGTGGAGGGAATCGGAGAAGCTGCCGATGGTGTTGGCGAAGTACGATTCGGCCGTCATCGGGAAGGAGATGTTGGTGACGGAAGGATGGGCTTGGCCGTTTATGTTCCCGCCGGTGGGACAAGTGTACGATTCGGATGAAGACACGTGGCGAGAAATGAGCGGTGGGATGAGGGAAGGGTGGACGGGTGCAAGCGCCGTGATCCGCGACAGACTGTTCTTGATCTCCGAGCACGGTGATTTCCCGATGAAGGTTTATTCCTCCGAAGACGACACGTGGAGGTTCGTGAGTGGTGAGAAGCTCCCACGGAAGTCGATGCGGCGACCTTTCGCCGTGACGGGAGCGGACGACAGGGTTTACGTGGTGGCCGGAGGGCTTAACGTGGCGGAGGGTAGAGTGAGTGAGGGGCAAAACGGGGAGTTCAGTGTTGAGTGGAGAATAATTACGTCTCCTCAATCTTGTACTCAGTTTTCACCTGCTAGCTGCCACGTGCTTTATGTCTGAACTGAAACAGTGAAACAAATGTACTCTTCTTATTTCACCAAAAACATTGTACTGTGTTCTGTAGTAAATTTAGAAAATACAAAATTCGTGGGGATAAAGTTATAAAACTCTTAACTATTTTTGTAAATAAATTTGTTTCAAAGATGAGTTTTGTGACAGTTGAATTGAATCCGCACGTCTTCACCAGAATTTGTACCCTTTGTTGGTTCTTCTACTACCTTCTTATGTCTTCTCCTCTTTCACTTCGTTCTTTTCTTCTTTGACCTCCTCCTTTAACTTTCTAGCCTCATGTTCCTTTTCTGGTTTCATTTGATCCTCTAACGCCATCATATTCACAAGTTTATTTACTGGTTTCGTGTTCTCCTTTAGAGCTATGTCCTTCTGAGTCCTTTGTATTCAAGTTAGTCCTACAACTACAATGCGAGACAAACCAGTTTCCAAGTATCACCAAGCCAAAACCAAGCGACTTTGTTAGGTGAAATCGGCTATTCCTCGTAGTGGCTCAGGGATGGTTCTTTGTAGTTAGGGAAAATTCCCTTAAGGGTGCTACTATGAATAGATTAATACTGTAATAATATTCCTAACAAATCAAATCTTCCACCATTGAAACTTCTTTAAATCTCCCTTGAGAAAAAGAACCAAATTCACAAGAGAAGAACAGATTAAAACATGTTTACTGATTTGATCACTCTTCATCACCACCACCATCATCGTCATCATCATCATCATCTTCCTCTTGCAAACTACTTAGACAGAAACAGCTTCGAGTCTGAGCCATCAGATCTCTCTTATTCTTCATCATCATCATGACCTTCCTCCTCTCCAACAAATTCATTGTTTGATCATCACCATCACCACCCTCCTCATAGTCATCACCGCTGTGATCCTCTTCTTGGAGTGCAAGTAAAGGCGTGGAATTAGGGTTTTGCCAAGTGTAGAAATTCGAAGCTGATAAAGACCTTCCTCTCCTCCTTAGCTTATTAGCAATAAGCAACCTCCTCCTCTTGTTGAATGGATTCTCTCCCTTCTCCAGATCCTTGACGTTGCTGTTGCTCGCTTCCATTAAATTCCCAAACGATTTCGATTTCCCCACGTAATGGTTTGATAATCCTCTCCTGAACAAAACAAATATGTCTTCGTCAGTATTCAGACCAAACATGTATATCTAAAGCTTTTGTTGCAATACTCAATTTAAACACTCATAAGAACAATTTGACCATCACAGAAAAGTCCAAATATTACATTTTAAGCGAAGTGCTCTAATTTTATTTTTCTTACAAGGAGATTTTCAGGTGAGTTTAGCCTGCTCGGATTGATCTAAAACGTGGCACCATTTCTACTGACAAAACGGGAGCGAAGTACTTGTTGAATATTTCTATGTTCTAACCAAATCACAAGAATCAGAGTCTTAAGCCGACAATAACATAACTACATATGAAAGATCAAGAGCATAAGACAGTAAAAGACAAAATTTAGATACTTTTTTTACAGGTTTGTCATATGAAACCAAAACCAAACCTTTGTTCTGAGAGAGACATATTCAGGGCAAATGATCAAAATCTGATTTTTGAATTATAGAGATTGATGAAGAAAGAAGAAACGTACTTAATCGGCAGAGAGTCTTCCAACGAGGAACTGAACGAATCAAGAGCTCCTCCTCCTCCTTGGAACGAAACGGCATCGTCTTCCTCCTCCTCCTCCTCGTTTTCACTGCTCTCTCCGATCGACGATGAACTATCCTCCGATGATTCCTCCGGCGATTTACTGCTCACCCTCAATCCGATCCCGATCTGCGATCCATCGCGTCTTGATCCATCCCCCAAAAACAGAGCAGCCGGTACAGCCTTATCCTGCGCCGATACGCCGCCACGGTCCCTAACGTACGCCGCCATGCCGATTCCAAAAGGCGAACCAACCATAACCTCCATTTAACCTTATCCCGATTTTCTCCTGATACGATCTCTTCTCTAAATCATCAACCACGCGCAGGTTAAGACCTTCAACAGGCGCAGGTTAAGGAGTATTTAATTTTTTCTTCTCGATCGAGACGAAGAAGAAGAAAGAGAAAAACCAAAAGGAAAGCTCTCTCAAAGACTCAAACACCAGTGATCGAGAAAAATGGAATAAAGATGGAAAAAGGATCAATTCTCGTTCTTATTTATAATCATGATTAAAAAAAAAATCGTAATAAATACGAGCTGACGTATGTACGTATATTTATACGTATTAATTTATTTATGAGGTAATGGTTAGACAGACAGACGCACGCACATGTTCTAAATGTAGAATAGTCCGAGGCACGCTAACGGCGACTTTGACGGTTTACACGGTATTTATGACGTGGCTTCCTTTTACTGGCTGTTTCTTGGACATTTCCGGTTACTGTCTCCCGTTTCATCAGATCCTGTCGTTGTACCGAAAGTTCGGTGGTCGCTATCACACCATATCTCGATCTTATCCATTTTTTCATTCATTACTGATGATATTTTTACATGTTTTATGATTTTGAGATTTTTAGAGATATAGGAAAAAGGAAAAAATCTTGAACAGATCAAATTGATCGGATCATCTTTGGTTGCAAATAAGATGCTGATTTTTTTGCATTAATAAGTCAAAAGATATACAAAAATATTCGTGTACGCTTACTTTATGTTTTATAAATGGAAGGTACTAGATTGAAAATATTGTAAAGTATCTGAAATGATTAGTTTAGTAGGACAAGTGGACAAATGAAACCTTATCCCGTTTACTTTTAGTACAATTAAAACCAATATCGTTAGCGATAAGAAAAATATATTAAAATGAAGATTTTTGGAAGAAAGAGTGTTAATGCTGGATTAGTGCGGAAGCAAGAACTTTGACTGGTTCAAGATGAGAATATGGTCCATATGTGGATTGATTTTATATTAATTGAGCTAATTACTTTGATGAGTCATGTTTAATAAGTACGAATCCGAAATCACCCACTATTTGTTTCTTTTTTTGTCCCGACAAAATCACCTACTATTTGTTATGGTTCAGACTTGTAAACCTATCTTTTAATACTTAATCATGAAACTATTAGAATTTGTCAATTTGATGAGAGAGACAAACAAATGGTTGATTCAGCGTTTGCTTAGTTTGCCGACAAAAGAAAAATAAATAAGAGAATTTGCACTGGGTAGCCAATTTTTTGGGTGTATTTAGTTTTTTAACAAGAGGATTTCATGCTCAAAAGTAGGGGTGTGCATTTTATCCGGATCCGAAAATCCGACCCGATATTTACCCGAAAATATCCGATCCGATCCGATCCGATTTTGAAAAATACCCATTTGGATCCTTTTCTTCTCTCCATTCGGGTACCGGGTAATACCCGATAATACCCGAGACCCGTAAACGTACCCGAAATATCCGCACAATCTAAACTGACCCTTACCTGCATTAGTCGATTCGATTCCACTATCTCCATTCCCCGCTATTTTCGTTTACATGATCTTCAATATCAAATCCCAAACTGAAAATCTGGAAACCCTCATTCGATTTTCTCATCCGTCTCCTCCATCAGAGACGTCAAGAAATCATTCAAAGGTGATCTCAAATTCTTTTCTCTTAATTCTTTTGATTAAGTCTGCTTTGATTTGCTTTCCGAATCCTGAGTTCATAATTTGTTTTTGAAAAATGTATTGTCATGTTTCTGGTTTTTATGTTCAGTTACTTAGCTTTTGTTTCTTTGATTCAATTCAGTTTGCATTGTCGATACTCGATGTTATTGGATTTATTTCTCAGCTTAGCTTATAATTTTTAGTTTAATTCCAAGTCTTCTTATGCTTAGTTAGTTTAGATCTTCTTCTCGTTCTGTCTCTGTACTTACTAATCTTGTTAACCCTTGTGATTTATTTTCTTGCTTAATTATGAGATGAGATTCAAAGTGATGTATCTGTTTGAGTTAATATGTGACGTTGATGTCTTGTCTTGTTCGAGTGAATATGTGAATTTAATACTTCTTAGTTTAAGGTTTTGGTTCTTAGTTCTTAAGACACGAACAAGTAACTAGTTATTAAAATAATCAACATTTTTGAACAATGTTTATTTCTTGATCGGTTTGTTTCTGTTTTTGTCTTGTCTTGTTCTTAAGTTTTTTTTTTTTTAGCGTTATTGTGTCTTATCTCTCTGTAACTGTGTTTGTTTTTCTGGTTATTAGCTTATGTTTCTTAGTTTTTTTTTCTAATTGTCTTCATGTTTCTGTTATTTATCAGTTCGATATTGAGTATTATCTATCTGAATTATTATTTATGCTAACTGATTTTGTTTTATTGTAGATGGATTCTTCATCATTTCCCGATGGTGAAACTCAAGATACAGCAGAAACCTTTACCACACAGTCCACACCTAATCAAGGGAAAAGGAAGGAGACAAATGGAGATACTTCTGGTCAACCCAATGAAAAGAAAACAGCGGGTAAAAGGTCTAAAGTGTGGAAACATTTTGATCCACTTGAGGAGGACAAGGACAAATGCATTTGTCGTCATTGTAAAAGAGTTTACGGTTGTGCATCATCCAAAGGGACTTCTAACTTGGGGAAGCATATGTTAACCTGCAAGAAGTTGTTGGCATTTGAAGCAAGTAAGTCTGCAGATACGAGAGCTGTTACTAAGGATGGACGATTGGTGGAAGCAAAGGTTTCAGAGGATATCTTCAAAGTGGCGACTGATGAGTTGCTAGTGTTAGGAGAATTGCCACTTGCCTTCATTGAAAGCATGGCTTGGAGACACTTCTGTAGTCGAGTTAATCTCTACACACCGCATTCAAGAAGAACTGCTACCAGAAACATTGTGAAGATGTATGAGGAGAGGAGAGCGGGTCTTAAAGTTTGGATTGCAGCTAACAAGCAGCGAGTGTCACTTACTACTGACATATGGGTGGCTCAAGCAACAGGTGCTAGCTATATGGTGATTACAGCACATTTCATTGATGCAAATTGGGAAATGAGGAAGCTAATCATCGGGTTCAAGTACATCACGGATCATAAAGGGACCACTATAACAAGAGTCCTTATGGAGTGTTTGGCTGAATGGGGAATACAGAAGATATTCACCATCACGGTGGACAACGCCACCGCCAATACATCTGCCCTAAAGAGGTTTCAGACCCAATTCAGCTTAGTGAGCGATGAGGCATTGGTTTTAGATGGAGAGTTTATGCATATGAGGTGTTGTGCACATATTATCAACTTAATTGTCAAGGAAGGATTGCTAGAGTTAGTTGATAATGTGTGTGCCATTAGGAATGCCGTGACGTATGTGAGGGCGTCTACTAATAGGATCGACACTTTTGATAGCCGTGCTGATAATGCCAAGGTGACTAGAGGGAGTTTGCCTTTGGATATAAAAACTAGGTGGAACTCAACATACTTGATGCTGCTACAAGCTATTAAGTTCAGGAAGGCATTTGATAAAATGGAAGCTGAAGATCGGCTATACAATGATTACTTTCTCGAACAAGAGAATGGTCAAAAAAGGATTGGTCCGCCTACTGAAGTTGATTGGAATGCAGTGGAGAGGTTAGTAAGGTTTCTGATCATCTTCTACAATTCTACGTTGATCGTCTCAGCGTCTAATTCGGTTAGCTCCTACAAGTGCTATACTGAGATAGTTACTATAGAGAAGAATCTGATGAACTTGAGCAATAGTTTAGACAGAGAGTTGAGTGAAAAGGCTGACGACATGAGAGGAAAGTTTGACAAATATTGGGATGGAGTGAAGAACATCAATAGGCTTCTGATTGTTGCTAGTGTCCTTGATCCGAGCAAGAAAATGCAGTTTGCTAAGATATGCTTTGAAAGACTTTACGGCAAAGATACTGCACAAGCTAAATGGATGTATACTTCAGTCACTGAAGTTATGAAATCTCTGTTTGCTGAGTATAGCACTCGGTCTAAGAAGGAGGCCATTGTCACACCATCACAGACGGATCAAGCATCAACTTCCGGTGGCCATGGTTCATGCTCTGAGAACATGGATTTTGTGAATGATGAACAGGGGTATGAAAGGATGGATCAAGTTTATAAGGATATGATCAGTGGTTTAGGCGTTGAAGATGAACGGTCTGAGTTGGATATTTATCTGAGTGACAAAGTTGAAAATCCTAATACTTTGCTTGGAACAGAGTACGATGTCTTATCTTGGTGGAAGGTAAATGCAGGGAAGTTCCCAATTTTATCAGAAATGGCTCGAGATGTTCTTGCTATGCAAGTGTCCTCTGTTGCATCTGAAAGTGCTTTTAGCACTAGTGGCCGAATCATTGATCCGTATCGAAGTTGTTTAACTCATTACATGGTTGAGGTCTTGATGTGTACTGAGCAGTGGATGAAGGCTGAGATTAAGTTAGGCGAGAAAACATTTGTTTCAAACACGGAGATGCTTGCTGATGTTACATTGCAGGATGAACTCCAGAAAAGTAAGTTCATTTTACGGTTTTCCATTTCATGATTGATGTTTATATCCTAACATTCTGATTTTATATATCTTTTTCAGTGTATCCTAGACCCAACTAGAACTAGAAGTGGATATGGTCCTCAAAGTTCAAAGGTAACATGATTAATAACAACTTAAGTTATTGGGTTTCTATATTGTGCCGTGTTTTTGACTTGATTTGTTTCTGTTGTAACAGGCAATCAAAGATGTCAATGAGACATGGACACGGAGAAACAACGCGTTTTGGACTTTGAGACTCACCACTCTTCTTTCTTTTCATTTGATTGCTTTGAATTTCTTTCTTTATTTTCATTTGGTTGTGTTATGGAATGATATCACTTTGGTAATGACTTTTGTGTTGCTGGTTTTTAGTGTTTGGACGAGAATGATTTGTATTTTGTTCTTAGGTTGAATCAAGTTGAATGGTTGTTTTTTTATTTGTTCGGATTTCATTTGAAGTAACAGGTTATCAGGTCAATTTTTGTTTAAAACAAAGGAACTTACTCCAAACCGAAAGTATTTTTAGATCCGAAAAGTATATCCGGTAATACCCGAATCCGAAGAGAACCGAACCGAACCCGACCCGAATTTTATAATTATCCGAACGGATCCTTTTCTCTTAGGACCGAAATACCCGAAACCCGAAATACCCGATCCGAACCCGACCCGATAATCCGAATGCCCACCCCTATTCAAGAGAGAGAAAACAATTTGCCACTAATATTACCTAAATAACCCTCACGCGCCTTGAATACACATCAGACACATATATATTTTTTTTTAATTCTTTTTTATCAATCTCTTCTCCACGACTTCTCTTCTCTCTCTCTCTCTTCCCTCTCTCGAGGATCCATTTGCCATTGAGGAAGAAGAGAGCTTTGGTCGGAGCTGGAGTAGGGTTCTTAGATTCGGACATTCGAAGATTTGTTCTTCGGTCGCCATTCTTTGAACAATTGGTTTATTTATTTTTGTTATAGATGTATGAAATTATGAATACATGTAACAAGTTATAAGTTTTTATAACAAGTTAAAATAGTATATATCTAAATAGATTTATGAATACATGTAACAAGTTTACAGGTTTTTATAACAAGTTAAAATAGCATATACGGTATACCTCAAGTTTTTTGTTTTTTTTATTGCTATGTACATAAATATCAAGCTATATTTTTATAACATGCTAGCAATTTATGCTATGCTACATATATAGATAACAGTATTGAAGTTATATGTATATATAAGTCTATTTCGTTAAAGTAACATGCTATGTATTTTTGTAACAAACTATATATTTATCTAATTCGTTATTTATTATTTTGTGCGATACACATATACATTACTAGTTATTGCAATTTATGCTACGCTATATATACAGATAGCAATATTGAAATTATATGTTCTGATAATAGTAGATATCATGCTATATTTATATGTAATAACGTCACCGTAGATTTTATCTTCGAACTGCTCATAGATTAAGTTGGATTTAGTTTTTGGTCGTATTATTCTACATGGATCAATCTGATTTTCAATTTGATATGGGAGAAGATGAAAATGAAAGAGTACAAAATCAACGAAGAGAGTGAAAGAGAGGTGAGAGACTGAAAAGTGAGAAGAAAATTAAAAAATAAATATATTAAAAATTGTATTTAATACACTCCACCCCCACGCGCATTAACTCTGACACTAATTCTCTCTCATGCAGATTTCGGTACCCTTTAGCTAGTTCCTTCTAGCCATCTATACACTTGCTAAAAAACTAAATATTACCCTAAAACTTGTTACTTAGCAAATTCACTACTCAAATAACTATTGAACGTTTGCTTATGTTTTTCGGTGAACTCTTAACATTTTATTGGTGTTGCATTTTGTACCACAGCTCAAACCAGTGGAAGCCCATTATTAAAGAGTTTAGCTTTTTCATGAAATTGGGTTTGGGTTTGGCCCAATATATTGTGGAGACGAGTGTATAGTGTAATCTTGAAATCATTTTTTTTCTTTTTCAATTTTTTAAAATTTCACATGATTATGATTCGCATAATACGCATATTTATGTTGATTATCTAAAGTAAATGTCCATGAAAAAGTATGTAAATATGACTTTTGAAAAAATGTATTTTACCAATTAGCCTGGATTTCGATATGTAAAATTTTGATTATAAATAACTGTTTGTTAGTGGATATTCACGTATTAAGCATTAGTAATTCGGAATATCTATCCCAATAATCTTATTCCTCAAATTAATTGTCTTCCAACATCATAATGATTCCATTGACCTCAAATTCGCTTTAATTCGCTTCAATGCAACCTCCATTTCTCCAATACCCCCAACAACTCGTTCAATATTTTATTTGACTTTCTAATATGATCTCGCAGATTAGTCAAACATTACACTAACAACCCAATAAAAAAAGTCTAACCATCTAGTAAATCGACCATGACTAGTAGTCTAGTAAACTAATAATTACAAACCATATCATTAAGAACGTATTTAAAATAAATATGCCTATATACCATTTACATACCATATGCATTTGAACGTTGCAAGGAAATAAGTCAAAATAGGTACACATTTTTTGTAGTAAGATTTTTTTTGTCAACTTCGTTTACGGTAGTAAGTTATAAAACCCATTGAACAGACTAAAATCTAAAATTAATTTTGTTTAGAAAAAAAACATGACAAATCAACCCCTCTATTTCTCAAAATATTACAAAGTCAAACTAGTTTCATAATCCTCTTTCCTAATTTCAACAATTCAAGCCGAGCCAAATACCAAACTCGGAGACATGTTCTCGTGCATCGCAGACTGGTGGTGACGGTGCTCCCCTTCGTAAGTCACAATCAGCATCGTTGGATCATCCGATGCTCGTTCCACGTGTTTCCTCGCTGGACACCCTCTAAACGTACTACACTTGTAATAACCCCTGAAATACAACACAAATCACCAACCGTCAGATCTCTAACCAAATATAACCAAATATAACCAACGGTGTTTATAGGCTTATGGCGAGGGTGTACGATAGTTACCGTGGGTGTGGTGAGCCCTTGATCGGTTTTTGTCCGTACTTCCTCCATGAAAACTCGTCCGGTGGAATATCGGCGATCTTTGCGCTTATCGCGGGGACTCTCACGGTTTTCTTCATCCGATTTTTCCTACTGTAATAAATAAACAACCGTAATTAATTAAACGTTCTAAACTAACAAAACTTAATTAAGTGATTTAACGTGCGCCTACTAAGCTAACGTGAACAATGCGCATCAGGTTTTAAGTAAAGTCAACGGTCAAACAAAGACTTTTCGAGCTTTAAACCTTCCCTATACAAAACGACAACACGACAACCACTAACTCGAATCATTTTCAACTTTCAAGCGTGCATTCTGGTTTAAGTTAATTTCCACTTACTAATACGTCATACGTTGACCAATTGGTTTAGATGGTACCAAACTGGTTTAGAAAAGAGTAAACCGGAATTCCTTTGTTAACTGAAACCAATTAATTACCTACTACTAATCCGAACCGGTTTAAGAAGTATTAAAGTAGAATTTTGTTTTTGTACTGAAACTAGTTAATTAATTACTACTCCTAGGTTAGTCAAAAATTTTGAAAGTAAATCATTTGATTATTTATGGAAGTTCTAAAACGACTGAATGGTGACGTAAGTCACGTAACAATACCTTTTCTTGCAGTGGCATTTGCCGTTGCCGGAGCCAGAGATCTTGCCGGAAAAGTCCTCGGAGTGGTCATGCTCAAAGCATCTCTTTCTGTAAGGGAGACCAGAAAGCGGCGGCTTAGCGGAGGAAGCCACATGCGGCGCCGGAGCGAGGAAAATCGAGGATCCCTTAGAGACACTTCCGTCGCCGGTGATCGCCGAAGACATGAAAGAAGAGTTCGATGATACGCTAAAACTCTCCTTAGCAAACTCCACAACCTCCGAGCTCTTGGTTTTGGCGCCAAATACGCTTGGTCTGGTGAAATCAAGCGTCATGCTCTGTTGATGTGACTGAACGAAGCTCGCCGGAGTAATCACCGGTGCCGGAGCAGAGATCTGATGTTGTGGAGGTATCACCTTAATAGGCTGAGCAACGACGGGGGAGGGAGAGGAAGATGAAGGAGGAGAGTGAACCGGTCCGCGTCTAAACCGGGCATGACCGGATCGGTTTAGGAGAGAGATGACTTTTTTGAACTTGGAGACGGTGAAATCGGTGATCTCGGAGCAGTCAACGTTTTGGTCTTCGGGACGGTTAGAGAGGACGCGAATCAGGTCTTCCATGCTTTTTAAGCCTTGCGATGCAGCTTCCTGTATAGCCGTTTGATCTTCCATTTTGGGTAAACGCATGATATCGACGGTCATGCTGAAGAAAACAGAGGTTATAGTTTGAAGAGGATCTGGAGAAATGGAAGTTTTTGATGATGAGAGAGCGAAAGTGGAAGATGAAGGAATGGCGTGATATATGGGGAATGGAGTGGAACCGGGTGACCGGATGATCAGGTCAGTGGTGGAGTTTAGTCAAATCGATGTTTTATGATCCAACGGCTGAGATTAGAGTTGAAGATATCTATGGAATAAATAAAGTAATCAAAGTTTTTGGTCTTCTCGAGTTTGAGGTGAGTGGGGTCCCCTTTTGTGGAAAGCAAGAATATTTTTAATCGTGTCTTGAAAATAAAGGATTTTAGTGCGTTAAATTGAATTTGGGTAAAAACTAAAAAGGTGAAGAAAACAAAGTAAAATACAAACATAAAAGGGACGAAAGTTAAAGAAAATTATACTAACATTTTTCCTTATACTGTAATATTATAACTAGGTATTTATTATCTGTATATTATACATACAATTGGGGCTGGATTTTAGCTGTCATATCATATGATAAATTTTCAGCTAGTTATGAGGTAGAGTGAAAAAAAAAAGAGATTTTGACTATGTGTCTTTGTTAATGTGTCTTCCAGTATTTTCTTTCCTTTTGAACCAAGCAAAGTTTTAGGCACTATTCTTGTTCTTTTTTTATATATTGGTAATGTTTTATTGTCAATCAACACCACAACTTGTCAATATTTATATGGCGCACTTACAAAAACACTCATGTATGCACTATGCAACATAATTTATTCCGATGCCTTTCTAGAATTATTACTATTTTCTTGCAGTGCTTTGACAAAATAAAACACATAAATAAATATTCCACTTGTTCTTAAACCTTTTGTGTTTTTCACCCAGTTAGTTTTTTTTTTTTTAAGTTTCAAAATTGTATCAATGGCTTTCAGTAAAACAGTTTCCTTGCAAGAAAGATATTCTACCGAAATTTACCTAATCTAGAGTAAAAGGATAACTCAGTAAAATATAAAAAGTGACACTACATAAATTAGAAAATGGCCATAGGTGTTTGTTGACTTTTATTTACAATCTCAGGTATTCTAAACATGAATTTCTTAACCTGTATTAGCCTTATAAAAAACGTCTTGACTGGAAAATTAGTAAATGGAAAATTAATCCTTTCGTGACTCTTAGTTTACCTAATTTATCTGCACGCATACTGTGGAACAATTAACAATCATTAACAGAAAATAAAAATGTTATAATAACAGCGACAATCGTTGACTATAATATAGTCTTTGGTTGAGAACAGCGATAAAAGAATAACGACAAAGTAGGAAACAAAAAAGAAAAGCTGACTAAATAAAAGAAAAGTGATCACATGGACCCATTTCTATTGACTACCTCGGTTACCGGGTGTTCCCGGTTAACTAAGATCTACACCGTTGATAACCCAAAGCTGGATCCAACGGTGGATCTGTAAACTGTGGAGTTGACTCTTCGATACTTTATTGTTCCCTTTAACATTCTTTTTCTGGGAACCTAAGAAAAATCTCTCTCTCATGGCAATTCAAATTTCGACACGTGGCAGTTGGGCTGACTCATAAATTGTCACCTGTCCACAAGCTTTTGTTTTTTAATGTATAAACAAACAGAGCAAAGTACCACCAATACAGTAGGCTACAATACAGTTAGGGTAGAACATAAATCTAATGATTTGAAAAGAGGAAAATTGCAGCTTTATTCCAACTTGATCGAAGAGATATTTTCCTAAATATATTTTCTCTGAAACTCTGTTTTCCGAAAAAAAAGTAGAGTGCATATGATGACTGTTTCGTTAATATGAGCATCGCTAATTTGTTTCCGAGAAAAATGTAATGTATCTAAAAAAATAACATGACGTGTTTTTTTTGTCAATGATATATGACGTGTTTTGTGCGCAAAATAAGCCTTGGGGTGTAAATGATTTTTTTTAGATGTATTTGTCAACGGAATGCATTATAAATGAACTACATGGGAATCGTTGACCCTACTGACTAATATATGATTGTCGTGCACGTCTACTTATTTTTTTCTTTCTTTCTAATCTTACAAATTATTACGTCTTTTTCTCATATCTTATGTAGTTTCTCTTCATACAGAGATATTTTGACTAATCAAATTCTTTTATTGCCTCGATTGATTAATCTTATGCCAGAAAGACTAATGTCTAAAAAATGCATTTGTAATAGAAAAATTAAGTTAAATTTTAACTTAGTTAAGAAAGACCTGAGTTGAACAAACTATACCAATTTCCGGATTAAATAATTGATTAAGCTCCTTAAATTGTTTTGTGAGCAGGTGAAAGACACATGTTGGTTACATTGTATGTTGTAGTATCTATCAATTAATACGGTACAAACTACAAACGAAGCTTCATCTTGTATTTTTGTTTGCTGTTTACGTGTTCCAACCACTACGTTATTTATAATGGTACGGGTTCATAATAATATACTCCCTCCGTTTTAGAATATATGATGTGTTAGGATTTTTACTTGTTTCATAATGTAAGATGTTTTAGAATTTTTAAGGTATTTTTTGGTAATTAATACTAACATATACAAACTTTAAGACATATTAACTAAAAGTATTTGATTAATTAAATTGTGATTGGTTAAAAGCTGGAGTACTAAAAAATGGTTGGTGTGAAAAAGTAATTTACACATTAAATGTTTCTTATTTCTTGTGAAAAACCTCAAATATCTTACATTCTGAAACACATGGAGTATTACATTGTTTCAACTTTTAAATTTAATTCTTAGTTAGTGGATGCTAAAAGATGTAGAGATTTATTTAATGAAAAAATACGATTTAGAACCATGATGTATAACTGTTGTTGTTATTCGAGAAGAATCGGCTTTATTCATTGCAAAGATACGGAGAGAAGATTTGGGCTTACTTAAATACCTAGTGGTTAAAAACTTCAAATAGTTTATACAAGGTCAATGTTTAGACATCTACACATAATTAATTGGGAAACGATACAAACTTATCTTCTTTTTCTATATGTTCGAAGGGGTTTAGCTATGGATGTATGCTATAATAAACTAACCACCTTTTCTTTTTATCAATCTAACAATGAAATTTTGGAGGAATCGTAGAATGGCATTTCTCGTTCTGACAAGGAGGTCATGTACAAGCCGAAATCAATCCATTGCAAGTTTTGTCAGCATCTTTCGGTTCCGAAGACTAGCCTACGTTTTTTGTTGTTAATTTATACCGATAAATATGGATGTCTTTCTTTATCAGTTATCACCATTAGTTTTACCAGAAAATGAACTATGGTTATTAGTTATTACATACAAATTTTATCGTTATGCTTTAATGACAAGTATGAGTTGTCAAGCTTTATCACCATTGATTTTATCTGAAAATGAACCAAAACTCAAAAATGACAAATCCGATGGAAAATTACAATAACATCGTTACTTGATGATTTATCAAACGTTTATGGATGCAAATTAACATCCTACTCTCTCAATTGCCTATTTTTGTTTACTCTCCCAGTTGCCTTTTAAAATGAAAATATTAACATTACGGTAAATCTGTAATTTTGTTAATTTCTTATTAGCACGTGAAAGTAAACAGTATCATTTGATTGCTTGACTTTAAAGACAAAATAGAACTAAAATAATACTCGAAGCACTAGTCGTATCACGAAAGATTGTTTGGTTGAGGATTTGATTCCTTTGGTTCGACCAATACATAAAACATCCACCATTTCTCTTTTCTTATCAGCACACAATATCATATTTCCTAAACTCCACACCTAATCTCATCGTGCCTTAACCCAAAAAAAACTAGTAGTATTATTGCCACTGCAAAATAAGATAATAAATTATTTAAATTAGTGTCATATCATCATCATATGTGAGTCAACCCGACAACCTGTTCTACTTGTGTGGTGTTTGTTTTTATTCGAAGGTCAAATTTGGTAATCAATAGGCCTGGGCAAATTATCCGTTATATTTGCTTCGATCCGTTATCCGTTCCGATTCGATCCGAAAAATCCGGATAACCGTAATTTTACAAAGCAAAGCAAATACTAAAAATTAATATCCGTTAAAACCGGAGCAAATCACAAATACTGAAATTTTAAAAGCCGGATATCCGATCCGCTCCGTTATACATATAGATATATCTATATATATAAAATTACATATATAAATTGGATGATTGTTATGTTTATATCTAAATTTTATAAATCTATATTCATTAAATTGATTATTTAAACACTAAAAAAAATACTAATAGTTTTTTAATTAAAATTATATTTTTGTGTTAAAAATTGATTTTTCTGAAATTTTTTAAATACAAATATTTTTTAAAATATTTACGGAGTGGATAATTCACGGATATTAAACAGAGTTACGGATATCCGGATCAAACGGATCGGAGCGGATAATCCGCGGATATTAAACAAAGTTACGAATATCCGGATTTTCGGATATCCGAAAATCGGATCGGATCGAAAATTCAAATATCCGGACGGATCGGATCGGATCACGGATACCTGTTTTTCCTGTATTTGCTCCGTGTCCAGTGCTAGTAACCAATAAATTAAATGTTTACAACTATTTTGCAGCTGATTGCCAAGATAGAAATTATCTACCACCTAATTTGATTTTAGCTCAATAAAGTAAACCAATTACGCTATATAGTTTCTGGTTTTAGGCTATGTGTCATGGCTATCAAAGAAAGATGTAGAAATTAGGTGGCCAATACAATTCTTTCAGCATGGACTTGTTTAAGGGAAAATGGTACTAATGTATGTTATCTTTAATAAGCCCAATACAAGTAAACAACACATAACCTTCTTCTTTCTTTCCCTCTTTTCCGATTGTTTTATATATCAAAAGACAAAGTTAAGCAATGAATACCTTGAGCAAAGATGAAGATGAAAAACGAGATGTTATAATGGTGAAATCAGAGCAGAGGGCGGTGATGGTGTTCAAGTTCGGCAAAGACAAAGAACAAGGTAGACATAGTACTCTTTCTCTGCTCTACATCTTAGACAATATTCCTCAAGTTATGATTTACCGCTATAATCCTCCTTACTGGGATCGGGCCCCATTCATGCCACTCTCTTCACTTCACTTATAATCGCCGATAAGTTTTGACGAAGATTTCGATACTGTCTGGTTTGTATAACATATTAGTTGCTTTTGATTTAGGACTTGGAGAAGAAGGCTGGAACATATTAGGGTTCTTAGTGGAACTTTAGCAGAAATTTTGTGGGAAAACAATAAGAGAATTATTCAGGTAATGGTTACTTTTGAAACTATGTGAAGTAGGATGCAGAAACATTTGATTAACAAAAAAAAAGAGTCAGAATCTCTTCCTTCCTCGCAACTCTTATTTATGCCTCTGTTTCTTTGGATATCTAATATGACTTTATATAAGTTGTAAGCTTCCAACAAGACAGTTTGGCCGAGTGGTCTAAGGCGCCAGATTTAGGCTCTGGTCCGAAAGGGCGTGGGTTCAAATCCCACAGCTGTCAAATTGATTTTTTTTTATTTTTTGTACAAAAAAAGAAAGCTGTGTTATCTTTGAATCTTTCTAATCACATTTGTGAACTTTTGTAAAACATGTCTATGCTTGTCTTTTCCTTGCGATTCTTCTAGAGATTTGCTTCATAGGGAGTGAATGATCATCGTCTTAGAAGCTTATATGACTGAGAATAGAATCAGTCACTCATGTTGTTGTAGCTCTTAACGATCTCTAGTCTTTAGAGCTAAAGGACATAATACTTTGTCATTCTCTTTGCAGGTTGGTTTAACTAACATGTTATCACTTCAAACGTGAAAAGTTTTAAACATCACCATATCTTTGATCTTCAGGTGAAGAAGATAAGTAAATTGATTGAATACTGGTGTTGTTTGTAGTATGGGGATGTGATGTTCACCATTTTCATTGACCTGAAATATGTATGTATAGAAGCAATTGAAAAAGGAGTTAAAACCATGTAACAAAAGTTTTATTTTGTTTCAACAAGTTTATTTTTATTCAAAAGTTGACATTTTTGTAACCAAATTTTACTATCTTCAACTTTATTTCAACGGGCAAATACCAAGTATCACTTGGTCAGCATACTCTTTAGCATTGCCTTTAGGATTTTCTTCAAACCGCCGGAGACTAAACTGCTTCATCTCAACTTCTCCTCCTCCCACCGCTCCCTCCATCGCCATATCCGCCAATATCCTCCCCACCGCCGGCGCCATCTTAAACCCATGACCCGAAAACCCGCCACCAACCACCACATCTCTCCCTAACTCCCCACCGAGAAAATCAATCACAAAGTCCTCGTCCGGCGTCATCGAATACATACAAAGCTGAGTCGCCACAGGTCCTTCCGCATCAACCATACCACCAAACCTCTCCTTAATCCACTCTTTAAGCTCCTCTAGCTTCACTCCTGGTCCCCACGGCCTCTTATCCGGATCGCACCGGTAACCACCGTGAACCGCCACTTTGATCAGTCCCGGATACTCCAGCGACGGTGTTCCGTACACATACGGAGCTCCATAAGACGCGAACGTCGGAAACTCTCCGTCGATAGCGAATTTATCCTCGTGACCTTCTTTGATCCTCCAGTAACAAACCGTCGTCTCCAGAGGCTCCACCGGAAAGTCAATTCCGGCCACCGTTTTCACCAACTTACTAATCCATGCACCGGCGGTAACAATGCATTTTTTACCGTGGAACTTGTCTCCTTTCACCGTGCTGACTATTACCCCTTCCCCGTTTTCACCGTCTCTTTTAATGTTCGCCACTTTGGTGTTGTCTCTCAAAACGGCGCCGTGTCGAAACGCTAGCGTTTGGAACATGGAGACGGCTTTGGTAGGTTTTATAACCCCACCAACGTCCGTAGAGACTCCGATCCAATTCTCCGGGATAGTGATCCTCCCGGAGAAATGCTGGGAGACTGCGGATGAGTCCATAACACGGTGAGCTAAGCCGTGTTTTTGACACGTGGCAACGACAGAGAGGAGAGACTGCTGATCTTTAGGGCCCATGTCGAACTGTTGAGTTGGGAAATGGACTTTATATCCGATCTCGGACTGAGCCTGAGCCCATAACCGAGCTGACTCGGAAACCATGGCGTAGTAGTAGTCCTCCGGGTAAGTGGCGCGTATGGTGCGTGACTCGCCGTGGGAAGAGCCACGGTGGTGGAGGAAGTCGAATTGCTCTAGGAGGAGTGTTTTGTGGCCTCTTTTCGCCAGCTGGTACGCGGCTGAGCTTCCCATTACTCCAGCTCCGACGACAATCACGTCGAAACGATCATCGGCGGAATATTCCATGAGGAGTGAGAAAAGAAAAAGAATATAGTGAGAGGGAAACAAGAAAAGGGAGAGAAGCTTCGTTGATGTCACAGAAGCATATGGTTGTTGTTGATCCACTGTGAAGGTTATAAAAGCAGATTGTGTTTGACAAATGGACAAAACCGAAATTAAATTCACGACATTGCCCTTCGCTCGTGTCACTTTCTTACAATTCATTCTTCGTTGAACATTCAAATAATCAAGTAAAAAAGGAATCCGTCTAGTACAGAAACTTTTGGGAATCGAATTCATATGGTTTAGTATCTATGCAAATGCAATTTTTTTTTACCAAAAGAAGAAATGTTACGTTCACAAAACATACTATTTCGGCATGGCATATAGTGGAGATGGATGAAGTTGCCACGGTCCATGAAGTTTCCAACTTTAGTTAGCTAATAAAAATATTAGTACTTAACCAAAGTTCTAGCTAATCTACAACCATAGTTATATACTTATATCCACTAGCTTAAACATCACCACCCCTAATTTTAAAGGTTTCAATTACCTGGTTATCTCTCAATCTCCTAGGTACTCTCTAAAAACCGGTACTGGTACATATTAATTAACCTCTGAGATACTTGTTTTTTGTAATCTCTGAATTGTTAGGTTGCATGTGAGTTTTTCTTAAAATGTAAAAGAATATTCCAGTCCAAACTCTACTCTCTAACATGTAACAAGTGTTCATTTTATGTTGGGTTGGGTTGTGTTGGAGGATCATGAACTTCAGTTTATTGGTCCGAAAGGATTACGGAGATGTTTACCTTCTTCTTGATATTAAAAATTTGCTTTGGATTATTTTAAATGGGATTGTTCCGAGATTGAAGATATTATAGATAACCAATTGGCCTGGCTAGTTGGCTAGTTTTTTCTACGAAACTAGATGAACAAATACAATGATTTCTCTATCTGTATAGGTTGATTGTCTTGTTAAAGAGACAAGAGTATGAAGGTCTGTGTTTTCTCGTGTAAGCGATTTAGTTCCAAAGTAAATATTTTTTAAGTCAAGTCAATCACACTATTATATGGAGTTCTATGTAAAAAGAAAACAATTGTGGTTTACAAACTATTCATATTTCTAACATTTTTACCTCTAAAAACACAATATCTATATGTGACTTTGATCCAACCTATAACTTAACATATATTCTTGTTTAATTACACAACTCACTTTTCTGATTGAAAAAAAAGTAACAATGTCACGATCTTACAGAAAAACTACAAGTGAAATCGAGGGATGATAGAACTATTAAAGGATGACAGTAACGATTGTGATATTGTGATTTTGAAGTTCTTGACTAATCGTAGTCTTGGGGAATATGGTGGAATGAATAATGGAGCCACTTCGTTCTTTTCTTAGTGCCCACCATTCGTTTGTGTTGGAAAAGACAAATCCCCTATCAACTGGTTATTGTTTATTAACAAAAACCTTACATTTCAATGAATGGAACATTCATAAAATAATATTTAGCATTATTATTCAGATTGATGCGAGAGGAAATCCCAATTCTTGGGTATCCCACTAAAAAATAAATAACGAGATATCACATTTTCACATAATTTTGCGATATAAGGCGTGATTTATATGTTTATATGTACTATCAGAAAATAATATAACAAACGTCGATCCAAAATCGATCGTTACAATTTACAAGTTTTTTTTTTCGAGAGATAATTGAGTGCCGTTTTAAAAATCGTTATCTGAGCTTGTCTCCATCTGAATAGAAAAAGAGATAAAAGGAATAATTGTTGTTGTCGTCATACTTCAATCATCAAGTGGATTCTCGACGACATTTCAATATCATCAAGCCTAATCTACTCCTATCACTACAAAAGTTGAGTGTTGCTTCAAGAAAGGTGCGCACTACATACTCCCAAAAATAACTATCATTGCTTTTGGGAATGATATGATATTATTGGTTAATCCCAAACTAATCTGTGGATTTAGTACATTGTCACGTCACGGTTAAGTGAGAACGTTCGAAACTGCGAGTTAGTCGCTAGGGTCCTTTTCAAACAAAACATTCTTCTAACTAGAGATAGAAACATGGTTGAAATTGTATTTTTTTTCTTAGATAGGATAATTTTGTTAATGCATAGAATGAGAGAATATAACATAACAATTTTACCGAGGTCAGCAACTAGCAACTAACTAAAAATCGCTTAACCAAACTATTACAAGACTTTAACTGATTGGACTATGATCGCTTTATGTATCAAGAGATCAGAGATCACATGAAGAATATTAAAATTGATATGCAATATTCCTAACCTTATCTCTAACCACAAGAGACAAACAATCCATTCACTCTTCGTACACGTCATATAATTGATCGCCATGTTTTTTCTGTATGCCAGTTTGTCTGCCATGTTCTGTCCAATGTCTTGACGCTTGACAAATATGTAAAGTTCCTTCTCTATCTTTATCTTGACAAAATAAGTTTTTGTGCTCTTGATCTTTACCGCAATTTCTTGCCCTTATTATACATGAAATGTTGTAAAATTAGTGACTTCTTTTTTTGTCAAGTTTTCAACAACCATGTTTAATTCTACTATTCGTTTTAAGTTAGATTATTGTTTACAAAAGCTAAATCGAAACAAAGATGAAACATCCTAATTACACTATTTTGTTTCAGTTTTCTTTTCAAAGATGAAACTGGTTCCAAATGGTTTGGTTAGCGTTGATCATTTTTCCAAAATTATTTCTAACGGGCCGGGTAGAGGGAAAAGAGTGGAAGGGAAATTAGGCTAATCACTGGAGGCCCATTTGGAGCCCAAAGTAAGTAATGACTTGACTTTAAAGTTGACCCATACCAAATTCCTTTTTCGGAGATATTTCATTCCATCTTTCACTCCCGAATCGATAAACCTAATTTTGAAGCCGTTTCGGTGTTTTCCGCTCTTCATCACTGCTCGTAGTTTCTTCAGGTGATCCCGATCTCCCTTGTCACTTCTTCTTCTCTAATTCATGTTTTCTTTTGATTGACTCCCTCTCTGATCGGTTGAATCTGGAAGTGTTCATGTGTATTGTAAAATCTGAATTGGATCGAGAGAATTTACTTTTGAGTGTTCTTGGCTTTCAATTTGTTTTTTCCTATTTGAATTGAGGATTTAAACAAGAGTATTCGTACTTGTAACTTGATAGGTGATTGAACAAATGTCGCGTGTGTACGTTGGTAATTTGGATCCAAGAGTCACTGAGCGTGAGCTCGAGGATGAGTTTCGCGTCTATGGAGTGATCAGAAGGTAACAATTTGATCTCTTTTAGCTAAACTATATACAATTGCATCTCTTTTTGAAGTGAAGTGTGCAATTTTGTATTTTTCTCTCATTGTTCTTTTGATTTTTGATCTGCAGTGTTTGGGTCGCTAGAAGACCACCAGGTTACGCTTTTCTCGATTTTGAAGACTCGAGGGATGCTCGTGACGCCATTCGTGATTTAGATGGTATTGAACGGAGCAGCTTGTTCGATCCATGAGCTACTGTGTTCGTGTGGCTTACGAGTTTGATATGGTTTTTACTTGTTATGGTAGGCAAGAATGGATGGAGGGTAGAGCAGTCTCACAACCGAGGTGGTGCTGGAGGCCGTGGAGGAGGCGGTGGTGGCCGCGGAGGAGGTGATGGTGGTCGTGGGCGTGGTGGTTCTGATTTGAAGTGCTATGAGTGTGGTGAGTCTGGTCACTTTGCACGTGAATGCCGTTCTCGTGGTGGCTCGGGTAGGCGTCGCAGCCGTAGCAGGAGTCGCAGTCCTCCAAGATACAGAAAGAGCCCAACTTATGGAGGCCGGAGGTTATTTGTCCCTTCTTCTTTCTTATTGGCGACTTATCGTTCTAGCTAAGTGAGCTGATTAACTAAATTGTCTTTCTGGCTTCAGGAGTTACAGCCCTCGTGCAAGGTCTCCTCCTCCTCCACCAAGACGTCGCAGTCCTTCTCCTCCTCCTCGTGGTCGCAACTACAGTAGGTCACCACCACCTTATAGAGGACGTGATGAGGTGCCATATGCTAATGGGTAATCTCCCTTTTGCTCAAGAGTCTTTGCTAACTCAATCAGTATAGTGACATTATCTTCACTTGCAAAGTCTCTGTGGCTGATAAGTTTTTGTATGGTTCGGCAGAAATGGTCTGAAAGACGTGCGCCGAAGCCGGAGCTGAGTGTTACTTGTCTAGAGAGCAAGTTGTGGGATCAGGAAACGAGTGCTTGCTTGTGACGTCAAGAGGAAAGCTTAAGGGAACTTAGTATCTGTGGATTTCACTAAGAGAACATGTTTTAGCTGTGTGGGTGGTTGCTACTTTTCAATTTCTGGGATGCTTCTTTTTGCGTTTGGATATGAAGCCGTAGTATCTGCTATTAGGTAACGTACTTTTTATATACCTATCCAAGTTCTTAAAAGACATAAACATAAAAATTCTGCTCTAAAAATATGTGTTTTCTTTGTTTTTCCTTGTGTGTATTATTGTGTCGAGGTTTCTTCGGGTTTCTACTGCGTCATTGCTTATCTGCTTCTCTACTCTGCCTTCTGGTTTTTGCTGCTTCTTTGCTTATCTGCTTCTCTACTAGTCTACTCTGCCCTGAGGCTTCTTGGTTAATTGAACCTGCAAAGGCATCTTCATAATAGTTTACTAAGTTGCGGATCCCTACTTGCTTCTGCTTCTGCATCTTCTTATGTTTGAAAAACTTCATCAGTTATGATGTCGACTTCTTCAAAACTCCTCTGGTCTTTCTTTTCTTGAACTTAAAGAGTCGTTGAGGAGCTGCACTAGTTACACTGGCAGGTAACAAGATGTGTTCCCTTGATGGCACTGGCTCTGGTTAAGAGATAAGGTTTTGACATGTATGCTAGTAATAGATCGCCTGCTTCTGCTATATTTTCGTCGTTTGTTTCAAGTTTTGTTCATGGGTGACTGGGTCCTTCAAGTTTCAACATCACTCGTTTTGTCCCAAATCTTAGATTTCGAAGCTTCTCTGCTTTTTGCTAAAGCTGTTTTGAGTGCTGATGAACAACAGAATCAAATTCGAATTTTAGTCTAGCTTGTCGCAACTGTTTGGCCTTTTAATGACTTTGGTATATATATATAAAACTAAACTGTGTTTACGTATGTTTCAAGTGCGTCGTTTTTTGTTTGTTTGTTTTTGACACAAATCCACTTCTTACAAAACATTTTCAATAACCTTCGTTGAACCAATAAGCAACATACAAATACAAGAAAACGTTGTTCTTTTACAGCGGCTTGTTGCCCAATGCTACGAAATGATCACCATTTTAGTCGCAGTCAGTGGTAGTATGTAGTTTCCAAACAAGCAGTCCCAATGAATCCGGGCAAGAACAGACGAAGATTGGGTGAATATCCTGATTTGGCACCATATGAAGTTATGAATCAGATTCACTGTGTCTATAAGAAGAAGTTATTCTTCATATTAAATAAATCAAATCTGTTTTGCATGTTATAAGCGCGTCATTGTATTAATGGTCTCTGGTGCATACGTTAAAATTTAAACTATGAATATTTTGTTTTCCTGCTTTAGAAGATTATTGAGATCTATCTAATCTAAAAACATTCAAAAACCGTAAGAAAATCGATATCTTTTATACTTTCTGATTCACGTATTTAAGTTATATTTTAGTGTTTTCGTTCGAGTGAATCATGGATCTTGCAACACAAAACGAGAGGAATACTAGAGAGAGTCGTCTTCTCAAGAATTGTTTGCTCATCATCTCATTTAAAAATAGTGGAACGCACGTTCTCTTTCTCTGTCTTACAAATTCCAAGAAAACATTAAACAATAATTCAACAACAAGAAGAAATTCGTACTCTTTCACTCGTTATACTTCTCTTAATTAGCAGCAGAAGATGAGCTGTTCTACTTATTGAGTTATCATCTCTTTCTTCTCTCTCTCTCTCTCTTCAGTTTTTTTTGTTGTTTCATGTTAAAGTCAAACTCAATTAATCTCTTACAGCCTCATCTCTCTCTCTCTCTCTCAACATAAAGAAGTCAGCTAAATATCTCATCCTCTGATTCGATTCTCATTGCACGAAGAAGAAGAAGAAGCTGTTTCTTGCTTCTTGCTTCTTGCTTCTCGTTTCAGTTTAGACTTTACTACAAACATGGAGTTCAAGAGAGACAACACTGTCAGGTTCTAGAATTTTCATCAAAAAACTTTTTATTTGTAAAAAGCATTTGGATTTACATTAATTTGGGTTTTCAATGATGGAAAAAGTTTGGCATTTTGCATTCGCAATCCCAATAAAGTTTTGATTTTTTTCTTCTCTTTTTTACTAATTTATATGTACCTTTTGTGAATTTTTCTTCGTTTCTACATTGCATTGGACTTGTCTCTGATTAATGAATTTCAGACAGAACAGATGGAAGCTGTTTAGTTTGTTCTTGATCTCATTAATCTAAAAAAGTCTCCTTTTGTTTGTTGATGGGTCCGACACAGATTCTATGGGGACGAGAAGCAAACTTTAGAAGTAAATGAAAAGCGACAACCGTTGTTTAAATCATCAACAACAGCAACAGTAGCTCCATTTCAGAAACCAGAACAAGTTATCCCCAAAAAGAGCCACAAGATTCGTCTTCTCCGTCTCAAACTCCCTAGATTCGGGGGATTCAAAGTCTTCCCGGAGAATTTCGAGATCGAGAGAGACAAGATTCTCGATCCTGGTGGTGACGCAGTGCTTCAATGGAACAGAGTCTTCCTCTTCTGGTGTCTCGTTGCTCTTTACGTCGATCCTCTCTTCTTCTTCCTCTCTTCAGTCAAACGCGTCGGACGATCCTCTTGTATGACCACAGATTTGAATCTCGGAATCGTCGTCACTTTCTTCAGAACACTAGCGGATCTCTTCTATGTCTTGCACATTGTCATCAAATTCAGAACAGCTTACGTCTCTCGCACTTCAAGAGTGTTTGGTCGTGGTGAGCTAGTCAAAGATCCTAAAATGATCGCTAGAAGATACTTGAGATCAGATTTCATCGTTGATCTCATCGCTTGCTTGCCTCTTCCTCAGGTAACAAATCTTGATTTCATCTCTTAAAGAGTCTTGCTTCTATCATTAGTGTTTTAATTGTGTTGTCTTTTGTTTGAACAGATTGTGAGTTGGTTTATCTTGCCATCAATCAGAAGCTCTCACTCAGATCACACCACAAACGCTCTTGTCCTCATTGTTCTTGTTCAATACATTCCTCGCCTTTATCTGATTTTCCCTCTAAGCGCAGAGATCATCAAAGCCACCGGAGTTGTAACAACCACTGCTTGGGCCGGTGCTGCTTACAATCTCCTTCAGTATATGCTCGCTAGTCATGTGAGTGATCACTAACAAACTCACAAGGCTAGTTATATAGTAGACACATTGTGTTCTTTGCTTGATGATTTATGTTCTTGTTATGTTTTCACATTTGTTGTTATGTAGATTCTTGGTTCGGCTTGGTATCTACTGTCAATAGAACGTCAAGCAACGTGTTGGAAATCAGAATGTCGAAAAGAGTTTGCGCCGATAGAATGCGTTACAGATTACTTTGACTGTAGTACACTGAACAGTGATCATCGGAACAGCTGGCAGAATGTAACCGTTGTCTTCAGCAACTGCGACCCTTCGAATAAAATCGGATTCACGTTCGGGATCTTCGCTGATGCTCTCACCAAGAACGTTGTTTCTTCGCCGTTCTTGGAGAAGTATTTGTATTGCTTATGGTTTGGCTTGCAGAATCTAAGGTAATACTATTGTAATGTTACATTCATTCATTCTTTTCATTACTCTTCTTTATGGCTAACACAGAGCTTTTCTTGTTAAAGTTCTTATGGACAGAGTCTGAGCACAAGCACCTCTGTTCTTGAGACAATTTTTGCTATATTTGTGGCTATCTTTGGTCTTGTTTTGTTTGCTCTTTTGATCGGAAACATGCAGGTAACAAAACATGAATGATCTTCTTTCTTGTTTACCGGTTAATATGTTTTGTTTTGTTTATTCTGTTCTTGGTTTAATGTGTGTAGACGTATTTGCAATCGATCACGGTGAGGCTTGAGGAGTGGAGACTGAAGAGAAGAGACACAGAAGAATGGATGAGACATCGTCAACTACCACAGGATCTGAGAGAACGAGTGAGGCGTTTCGTGCAGTACAAGTGGTTAGCGACTCGAGGTGTTGAGGAAGAAACCATTCTTCATTCTTTACCTTCAGATCTCCGCAGAGACATTCAAAGACATCTCTGTCTCGATCTTGTTCGTCGTGTAAGTCTAATCACCACCACTCAACTATAAACAAACAAAACACATTTCTCACATTTCTTGGCAAGAACGTTAGGGCTAATGATAGTTCTTGCGAATGGTTTTGTTCAGGTGCCACTGTTTGCGCAAATGGATGATCAGTTACTAGACGCGATATGCGAGCGGTTAGTGTCGTCTCTAAGCACGCAAGGGAACTACATTGTACGAGAAGGTGATCCAGTGACGGAAATGCTCTTCATCATCCGTGGAAAGCTTGATAGCTCGACGACTAATGGAGGCAGGACCGGTTTCTTCAACTCAATCACACTCAGGCCAGGAGATTTCTGTGGAGAAGAGCTTCTTGCATGGGCGTTGCTTCCAAAGTCAACTGTTAACCTACCGTCTTCAACAAGAACTGTGCGAGCTTTAGAAGAAGTTGAAGCGTTTGCTCTACAAGCAGATGATCTTAGATTTGTGGCTAACCAATTCAGACGTTTACATAGCAAGAAGTTGCAACACACGTTCCGTTATTACTCTCACCAATGGAGAACTTGGGCGGCTTGTTTCGTGCAAGCCGGTTGGAGACGGTATAAGAGAAGAAAGTTGGCAAAGAGTCTGAGCTTGGCTGAGTCATTCTCTTCTTATGAAGAGGAAGAAGAGGCTATGGCGGTTGCTGCTGCAGCAGAGGAGATGAGTCAAGAAGGAGAGACACAGAGCAGCAAAGCTCGTCCTCATACTTCTGACGTGAAACCGCATTTCGCTGCGACGATATTCGCTTCGAGGTTTGCTAAGAACACGAGGAGGACGGCTCAGAAGTTGAAGGATGTTGAGCTACCGATGCTTCCTAAACCGCATGAGCCTGATTTCTCAGTTGATGTTGATTGATTTTGATATAACTTTTTTTTTTATGTGAATTTCTCTTTTTTAAGTTAGAAAAAACCAGTTTGTTACAAAAAAAAATCAAGAACTTTGCTGCTTGAAGTCATTCACAGAAAAATGTTCAGCAGTTTGTATAAAGGATATACAGAATAAACATCTGACTATTTCTCTTCATATCTTTCAGAGTTTTTGTTAGTTCTCTGTGACAACATCTTTGGTCCCATTAGTTTTCACATCATTGTATTGATGCTATTATTGAGATTCAGACATCTCTGGCTCTGAGAAAAATATGCTTTATGTTTCTTCTGTTTTTGCCGACAGTTTCTCTTCACGTTTTGACAGAGACTTAGATGAGTTTTGTCGGATCAGAAACTGTTTTCTTTATAGTAAGATCAGAGATTTAATCAGAAAGAACAGAGGAAGAGCTTCAAAGACCAGACATTAAGCAACAAGTTCCTGACTTTTGAAGATACTATATATATATATATATATATAGAGAGAGAGAGAGAGAGGTATAAATGTGGCTTAAACTCTAACCTACCAAGGATTTAATCACAATGGAGATAAACCAACCAAATTATAATCAATAAATGCCTACAAACTATGGTTACAACAAAAGGATAAAGAAAAAAGAAACTCACAGTGTTGTTTAACTGAATCTTGAATCATAATTTCATCTGCAACTCTGAAGCTTCCTTCTTCTTTGGTCTCTCATTTCATCTGCTCGCCTATGAGATCGAGACCCACAAGAAGAAAGGTGACACCTTGGAAGAAGAGGAAGTAGAAATGCACTCCCTGAGAGGCTAAGAGACTCCTAACAGCTGCAGTGAGCAAAAGAAAAGCCAATGCGAGCTCTTTGTGGAATATCTTATTGGTTTTCTTCTTCACGGAAACCGGTTTCTTCTTCTGCTCCTCAACCTGGCTTATCTCCAAGAGCTCACTCTCTGAAACTCCTCTTACCATTTGGTTTGGTGGCATCATCTTCTTGGATTCTTTATCGGTGAGAGAACAAAGATCAGACTCCGAGGATTTTCCTGCTTTCTTTGTTACAATCCATTCGTAAGAGCTACCGAGTTGGAACAATCCAGAGACCATGGCGTTGAACTTAGTGACTGACATTGTGTTCTCAAACAAGAGGTAAGGAATCATGAAAGGGAAAGACTTTGGAGCTGGAAGAATGTTGAGGAATGACATGAATATCGGCACGTAGCAGATAACCCAAACAGGAAGCTCAGCTTCTGGAACGAACATGGTGATTGGTAAGATTACGCAGAAGAGTGTGAAGGAGTAGAAAGGAAGTATGAGTTTCCTTAGAAGGAAGAACAAAAGTATCAGATTTGCTTTCTTCCACATTGCAATCTACAAAAGACAAAACAGAGAACCATTATATCACTGAAACGATCAGATACATTACAAGACTATAGATCTTACATTACCTTAGAGGTCAAGATCGCTCGAAGACACAAGCGAAATAGCTGCATTGGTCCTGAGTGCCATCGGTGTTGCTGCTTCTTGTATGCTTCATATGACTCAGGAACTTCACAAAGAACCTAAGAGATTGTTTTTATTAACATAAGGCTTCTTTCATGAAACTGTGACAAGAACGGTCGATATAATAATAGTACCTTGACATCGTTAAGATATATGAATTTCCATCCATGGAGATGAGCTCGGACAGCGATGTCCATATCCTCAACGGTCGTCCTCTCAAGCCAACCTCCAGATTCCTCAAGGGCTTTGATTCTCCACACTCCAGCAGTTCCATTGAAACCAAAGAAATTCAAGAACACACCATTAACCTGCTGCTCAACCTCGAAATGGAAACACAGATTGATGTTTTGCAGACGCGTCAACAAGTTCTCGTCTTTGTTCACAAACGCCCACCTAGCCTGAACCAGACCTAACTCAGGCTTCTCCTGAAACCAACATTGGCATTTCCAAGTAAGAAGCTTCAACCAAAAACAGTTAGGCTCATCACACAACAAAACAGATTGACAAACCTTGAAATGTGGAACAGTTAGTTTAAGGAAGTCTGAGTTCGGTTGGAAATCCGCATCGAAAATAGCAACAAACTCGTAAGCTTCCACGTAATCACAGCTCATTGCTGATTTGAGGTTACCAGCTTTGTAACCAGTTCTAACCAAGCGATGCCTGTAAATGATATTGACACCCTTTTGGCTCCATTTAGTAACCTCAGCTCTAATCAACTGCTGGATGCTTTCATCATCTGAATCGTCAAGAACTTGAATCAGCATTCGATCTCTTGGCCAGTCAAGTTGACACACAGCAGATATAGACTGCTCATAGACCTGAGAGCAAGAACAGACATTTATGTAAAGAAGCACAAAAGGTCAAGAAAACAAAGAGAAAGATTGATACTTTGTTCTTCTTCTCCATACCTCTATCTCATTGCACATTGGAATCTGAACAAGAACCATTGGATACTGAGATTCTAATCCTTCAACATCATCATTTGGAAAAGGCTCTTCGTTGATTCTCGGCTTAATCTTCTTATACTTAATCCAGAAACAGCCTAAGCAGAGAATCAAACGATCCACAGACTGTACAAGGAACAGGACAATACAAAACTTGGAGAGAGTTTTGATTGGAGGAGCTATATAATCAGCTCTTAACCTCAACCAACCAACATAGAGCAGATGAAGCAAGCTCTGGATCTCGAGTTTGCTTGTCGGTATGTGAAGACTAGGGTTCTTGAAGTAATGCCATCCTCTGTAGCAAGCAACTAACTCAAACCCAAGAATCAACAGTGAAGCAGCTAAGAAGACCTTGATAGCTGTGAATAGCCATCTGTCTCTGCCAAGTCTCTCAGAGCTCAGTGGGTGAGTGAAACTGAGCCGTCTCTTGACCGAGCCAAGGAGAGACCAGAAGACAGTGGCTAGCCAAGTGAGAAAGCCAACAGCTTTGTGAGCTTTGAGAAGCAGAACCCACGTGACTTGCTTAGCGTTCTTGCCTCTACGCTTCTCCATTGGCCTAAACGCACCGTCTGGTTCCTCTACTTCAACGATTGAGTAATTGGGGTTCTCCATTTTCACCACCACTGGTGTTCCTCTCCTTGTTTCCTTCGCCCACAAATCTGAAAAATCAAACCTTGGAGCCATTTTTGTTTTGCTTCTTCCCCAAAATGAAGTAGAGATTTGGGGAAAATCAGAAGAGAAGTAAGTAGTTTGAATCTGGAAGTTGAAAGATTAAGCCAAACCCATCTCGGGAAACGGAAATGGAGTTAGCTTAAGAGTGAAAAGGAAAGAAATTTGAACAAGCCAGATCCAAAAGCTCGGATATCTAAAGACCCATTTTTGAAAAACAGACAAGGAAAAAACAACAGCTCAAAGGGGTCATTAATAGTGACATGCGAGAGAGAGTAAAGACAATGAGTGGTTTGGGCAAGTGAAGAGAGAAGAGAGAGAGAAAAAGATTGATACTTGGCAATGGGAGAGAAAGAGAGAGAGAAAGGAAGAAAGGTATCTTGAGAAGATATAGTTTCCACTTACATGTGAATATTTCCTCTTCAGCTACTTCAATGATGGCTTCGACATGCAAATTCATCACCTTTGGCAAAAAATAATAATTTGTAACATCTCATGAATTCTCATATAGATAATAACAAATAATTTTGAAGAGAAAATTAGAAAAGAGGACAAGTTTAAGTGGTAGTGAGCAGATGAATATAGTGAGCTAGGGATCTAAAAAGGGTACGTGATTTTAAAAGGCAAATTTTCTTCAAATTACACTAATAAAGAAGATTTTGTAATAGTGGACAAACCTGGTTTTAGATTTTTATCGACCAAGATAGACTTCTATTCATAAGAAAGACAAAATATGTTTTTGTGATTCAAAAAACTCAGTGGTTTTGACAAAAATAAAGTCTGAAAGTGTAAAAATTAGTTAAACGTTGATGTTATCTTACCGTAATGAATTACCATTCAACATTTGTTCCGTTTGTTCTTCACTTTTTTTTGTTCGTTATGCAGATTTTGCCCCCTAATATTTGATTACCGCTTAAACTTTGTTAGAACTATTAATGAAAACGAGTTTAGAGTTGTATTGGCATTGTCAAATGATTTAATATATCATCAATCAATTACCATATATACAAAATTTATTTGTCGAGGATATTTTTCCAAACCATTAAATATTATGGCCTGGTATAGCTAAAAACCTCAGACTCAACCTTTTTTTTTGTTTTTTGGAATTTGGTCACACTTCTTATATAGAAAAGAATTTTGTGATGCAATTGAAGAAGATAGACATTAACAACACAGTAAAACTCATATTTATTCATATGTCAAATACATTTATCTTTATTTACTGAGTAAATTAAAGATTATCTATGTCAAAGTAGAAATGTGATTTGGAAAAGACGGTATTAATTATTTCAAATTGTAAAAGCTTAAGAAAAATGTAAGTTGAGATAATTTCACTAATATAGATTTTATGAATATAAATATTTTAGATGCTATTAAAAAAATAAAATTTTAAGTATGTTAGTTGACTCAGTTTTAAAATTTTGTTTTTATCAAATGCGAAATTTGTTGACTTGAATATCATTTAATGTTACAGTTGACAAAAAGAAAATGAGATAGTAAAATTGATGATTGATGCTCTTATCTTCAAGCATTGGTGTTTCTTTCATCTTCCGATCAAATGTTCATCTTTTTCTTTTTTCCAATTCACGAACGTTCACAATCTTTCAAGCACACTTCAGAGCTCGCGTAAGAACACTTGTTCTCGTATTCATTTGGAACATTAGTTCGTTAATAAATAGAAAAAACATAGCCAAAAGAAAAAGAAAGACAAAGGCAACTTTTTATGTTGTCTTTAACTTCGAAAGCTGAAGTGATTGTCGCCTGTCGGCAACTTCTGATTTCTGTCTCAAACCAAAATAATTGAAATAAGCACAAAGTTCGTCACTGTGTTCCTCCATTAATCTTTCTTGCTGTGAGAGTTTTTTTGTAAAACCTATTTTAACAAACAAAGTAAACATCCAAAGAATAACTTAACCACGTACTTCCGGAATCCTGAAGTTTTCTATCTCTCATATAACTAAAGTAACCCTAGTTTTCTTCTAAATATGGAAATTCAAGGATTCCCTCCAATTTTCTTCTATAAATCCCTTCAAGCACCAGAAGTCGCAGCGTCTAACGCAATCTTGCAAGCATTATTGTTAAAGTTAGAAGCTCCCTTTGTCGATTCTCTGGAGCCATGAAAAATTTGTTGAGATTCATTGAGCAGCATCAATCATCTCGGTGACTGAATCTTCTTTCTCCGGCGTTTTGGACTCTGTAGCAGCAGATGGAGGCAAACTAGTAACTTCCGGAGAAGAAGAATCAACAGCTACATTTTCAACAATTGGATCTTCTTTCCCGTTTGTTGCTGCTTCTTCTTGATGATCCGGCCCAGACTCACGTTCCATGTCCACAGAAGAAGTTGACTCAGAGTCTACTGTATCAATAACCCTTTCAGCAACTTCCTTTCCATTTTCAGAAACAGCTACGGAAACTGCCAAAGGTGAGGATGATGATGATGATGACTCTTTCACGCATTCCGGATCTTCTGAATGTGAGATGGTGCCGTTACACAGCGAGGAGGACACACTGGTGTCATTTGCTTCCACCACAGAACTCTCAACAGAGCCATTTTGGCTAGATTCTGTGTTCAGTGCATCTGTTTTCTTCTCATCTTGAACTTCTTCGCATCGAAGACTTGGTGGTCTGGTCTGAACCCTGCACCAACAACACATCAGAAATCATAATCTGTTAAAAAGCTAGTTCACTTAGCAAATTCACAAACTCAGGCAAAAGGATATACATATTCTTCTTGACAAGTGAAAGGATTTACCTGCTGTAGAGGAGCATGTATGCTCGTTGAGAAAGGACATCTTCTAGTTCAACGTTTTCCACCTGCAAGTAATTTTAGTCGGGATTAGAATTTTTTCTCACAATCACATTCTGGTTCATGTTAACACTTCGTAATAGGCAAATCAAACAACAGGAGTTGGAGAAAGATGATTCATACCTCAGAGTCGTCTATTCGATACCAGTTTCCACGGAAGTCCTTAACATAGCATATGTAATGGCCGAAAAATGAGGCATTCAACATATCTAAATGGACAATCACAGCGTAGAGTTTGTATACATCTGATCCTTCTCCTCCACTGGTCATGTAAGGGCCAAGGTCAAATGTCTCCGGAAAACTAATCCTTTTGTTCAGTTTACCGAATCTCCCGCCCTGCACCATAATATTGTCAGAAGAATAAGCAAAAGCAAAGAGACTAGCTAAAAGCACAAGGGAGGGAGGGGAATGGAGCTAAAACCTGGAATCTCTTTAAAGTAATAGTAAGAATATTTGGAGCACAACGAACTGAAAGGCGCTTACATGCCTTCACATAGTCATTACATCTGGAAAAGAGAGAATAAAATTTGAGAAACACTCTCCATTCACAGGACGAGCAAGTCAACCAATTAAGGAAAACTATGGCTTCAGAAGGAATATAAAATACCTATCACATTTGTATAAGTTATCTCCCTGAAGCCACTCTTTAGCGGTGAACTGATCGAGACACTCCTCCAATGATACCGCATCCCCGTGGATCTCAACAGTTAGATCCATCATATTTTCATATTGGTCAGAAACATTACTGCAAACAGTACACTGGACCTGCAAAAAGTTAAATGAAAAACTTAGAAAATGAGAGGAAAGATTACAAATACAGCGCAAGACCTGTTACTGAGATCAGGAAACATCACCTGTGACTGAAGGAGACCGCCAAATATATATTGAATAAGTGTTGTTTCTTGGACACGAGGAGGCACCACTTTTTCTCCACCAAATTCGTCCAGGCAAACAGATTGCATCATGTCAATTACAAACCTAAGTCACAAGAATGTGAAAAGCATTAGCTGAAAGATTGACATACACTCCACTTGCTAAACTTTACACCAACGAGTAACGGTTGCTGACCTCATCAACTCATGAGCATCCTCCTGTCTCCCATACCCGAGATTTCCACCAATATTAGGCAACCGAGAAATAATATTCATCGGTGAAAAAGGAAACCGGCTTTGGTTTGCTCTCTCAAGATGAGTCTCGAACTCACAGAAAAAGCACCAATCATTGCGCCTACCTGTCAAACAAAACACAGAAGCAAAGTTGAAATCCATACATAAAACCCAATACAGGGACTTGTAAAGCATTAAATTCCCTTGACAGAAACTTACATTCTCTCTTGTGGCCTCTCTCCAGTAGGTATGCAACGAGAGGGCGTGTCCAGGAGAGGCATTGTAGAACCACATTAGCGAAACAACTGAAAGAGGATTGACGTAAAAGCAAAAGAAGAATCAAATTTAAGTGAAAAAAAAAACAGTTGATGCTTTACTTCTTTAAAGCTACATTATAAACCGGATGAACAAAAACCTGTTTCCACAATTGGTGAGCCCACAAGGAGCCAATTTTGGTTCGTCCCAGTAAAAATATTTAACAAATTGTTCATATGGGAAAAGAACCTGCATTAAGATACAAACAGAATCAGATTTCCACATTCAAAACCAAACAAGAAGAGTGGCAACATCAGATGAGTAAAAGAAGACACATTACATCTCCTGGTTTGAGGCTAGCCTTGCTTTGGCTCAGCTGAGGAGCCAATGCAAGCTTAGAAGCAGATCTGTTCCCAAACAGAGAAGATTTGAAATTGAGCTTGTCTTTCCCCACAGGTGATGAGTCGGTAACCCGAAACAACTTGCATTTCCGGTTATGTCCCGAGCTCCAGTCTGACTTTTGGCACTCCGCAGAGCTGGACACAAAGTAAACGAATTTAAAAAAAAAAACAGATGCAAAACCTTAAAAATCGAAACTTTCAAAAGCAAAATTGATCTGTAAACGTTCAATTTCTATCTCCAGCTACGTCTAATTCAAATCAACAAACCCTAATTCAACAACACATACACTTAATTCTTAAAAATCAAAACTTTCAAAAGCAAGTTGTTCTGTAGAAGCAAAAAAATCATGGAAACTAACTTTGAGAAGCAGGAGCTAAGCAATTAGTAACGACAATGTTCAATTTCTAAATTCAGCTACGTCGAAATCAAATCCAGAAACCCTAATTCGAATCAATGGCTTTTGACAGAGAAGGAAGAGGTGATTACCAGTATCGAACGGATTTGCAACGAGAGCACTTCTTGGTGGAGAGCTTCCCACAGACAGCGCATTCGGTGGCAGTCTCGGGAACCATGAAATCTCGGCGGTGGTTGGTGTCGAAACCACCGGAGGAGCCGAGCTCGAAGTACTTGGCGGCCGTTCGTTTGACAAAGTAGAGGAGACCGAGGGAGAGGAAGAAGAGCGTTAAGATGAGCTGAGTGAAGAAATTGAGATCCACCGGTAATCCAACCTCATGCATCTAATTCCCCGTCTCTCTCGAACATCGATCTCCGAAGCTTTGGCTTCTTCTTCTTTCTCAGATTCGATTCGGAGATGCCAAAGAAATGAAGAATCTCCTCTGCTTTTTTTTTTTTGGTTTTGTTTCTCTCTCTGTGTTTAGAGTAAGATAACGAGAATGGGCCTCTTAAATCTTGTTATTACAGTCACACACAAGGGACCTTACCTAGTTACCTTAATTATTGTTCTTTTTTTTTTGTAATAAATCAAATAGATTTTTATATATAACTATTATTTCCTTTTAAAATTTATATACATGATATTCTCGATTTTTGTTTCTATTTGTGAAAGTAAATAGATTTATAGATATCTATTTTTTTCCTTTTTTTTTTAATAAATTGTACAAGATTTCAAAAAATCATTTAAATTTACATTTTATAATATTCTTATATTAGATTTTCATATGCGGAAAGATATCTTTTTAACTTAAATTTTGAGAAAGATTTATTTTTATTAGAGAAACATTACTTTTCTAAATTTCAAATAGAAGAAAAGTAATATGTATATTTCTTCTAGAGAAATTTAGAAAAGTAATGTTTAAAAGTGGAAACTTGTAAGGATTATTTTTTAAATAATACATGAATATAAGGAAAAACAAAAATGAAAAAAAAAAACAGAAAGTTTTCACAAGTGGCAAAAATGTGTGAATGGAAAACGAAAGGGGAAAATTATTGAGGGAGGAGGAAGAAAGAAATAGACAAAGATTTCTCTCGTTGACATACAAAAAAAAATAGATAATGACATTTTTCTCTCTTTTGAACATGTTTAAATGGAGCTCACATGATGCTTTATTCGTTGCTCTTATTGGTGGGTTATTGTTTTTTTTTGGGTGAGATGTTGAGATTTCATGAAATCAGAGAGTATCCTCAACTAAAGTTAATCTAAAACATTCACATGATCTCACACCATAAGGCCAATAAGTCTCACTCGGATCCTACAACACACTCAAAATAACGTACAACTAAAGTTAAGTCAAATCTTAACCACAAATAAAGCCAAGCATTGATTCATATCAATTTCTCTTTGGCACCAACACAAGCTGAAACATTAAACAACTCAGAAACAGTTTCACTTGGTCTATGGGTTCACTTTGGAGCATAACCTTTTTTTTTTTTATTGGTAAGACTTAAGGACGCAAGGACACCTTGGAGCAGAACTTTAGGACACAACTTTTGTCTTCTTTTGTCAAAACGAAACCATCTGTTGAATCAATTCTCTATTGAAACCTAGGTTGAAGGTCGAAGTGACTGTGAAAGAGAGTGTGGGAGACCTACTGGCTATGACCGTGGGTCTGATTCACGTGCAACTCACGAGGTATGAATATGATGCAAAACTGGTGGTGGTTTAAGTTCCAAACATGGACTAGAGAAGCTTCTTCCTTTGTCTTTTGTTATGGAAACATTTGCGTCTAAGCAGAACATTACAAAGAGGACAAAAGCTGTTACATAGTGTTTCAGCAACGAACCTGTGGAGCGAAATCTATGACAGAGTGAAAATGATGCTATTTTCGAGTACATAAACAGTTGGGAAAGACTAAAACATCAACATGATTGTGGTAAGAAAAGGTACTTCTTTTGAAAACCTCTTATTGAAAATATGAAGAACTTTGGTCAAACACATGAGGGTTTGATACCAAGAGCACAAACCAGAGACGGCTCTGAGTGTTGACAAGATAGTTTAGAAGAACTTGATTATATTCCTACTAGAATCGCTGCTTTCTCAACATTTACGGAATGTCATAAGAAAAAATTCTAATAAAAGACAAAAACCAAGAGATAAGTGCAGGGATCCAAAGTAAGATATATGGCTTAGTGCTCAACCCGGAGAGCCACCACTGGAGATGTGCTGAGGACTTTCACACGATTCTCTCTAGAGGGTCTCCAACCTTTGCGGCCGTCTTCCCCTCTCCCTGTATCTACTCCATATTTATAGGAGTATGTTCCACTGACAACATCTGTGAATTCCATTGAGTTCCCGCTCATACCACAACCATCGGGAAGCTCTTTAGCCGAGCAGCAGAAATTTCCAAAAACTCCTCCACTAATAAACAAGACACGGTCTCCTACATGGGTGACCACGACCCATTTACCAGCCTCCTCATCTAGCCTACTCACTCTTAATGTTAACTGGCTACCGTTTTGCTCAACCAGGAAAAGTTCATCATTGCCAGATGGAACTAGATGGTTATAAATATCTTGATGCGGGGAGTGCATCAACTTAGTCACGTCCAGGGAATAAGGGTCGATAACCACACTTGTTCCGTTAAAAAAGGATGCATAGAATCTGCCTCTAAAAGTGACTAAACTACTGCATGTGCTCCTTGGAGGCTTCTCAAGGAGCTTCCACTTCATTTCGACACTTGTTAAAACAAACAAAACTCCTCCGTAGTTGAGAAGCACAACGAATTCTCTTCCTCCCAGCGGAAGGAAAGCCACGACTTTGTAATAACTAGGATTGCTATCGAAGATTCTGTACTGATGGCCCATAGGGATGATCTGGCAGTCGAGCATGTTCACCAAGGTTTGATCAGATGATCCTGGGATCTTCACTGAACATTGAAGAGGAGGTGGATGCTCTATATGATCCTCTGGCTCATCTCTACGGCCTATTCCTCCCAGAAAATACTCAGAAGCCGACCCAGAAAGAGTAAGGACTCTAAAGAGAAACAAAGGAATCTTCTTGAGGGTGGCCGAGCATTTGTAAGGGAGTGATGCGAACGAGATAAGAGAGTAGCGTGGGCTTAGCAGGCTACAAGGAAAGGGCATTGTGGATCGCCACAAGCTGCAAACAGAGCGAGCATGAATGACGTCGAAACAGTTGTCCAGTTTCTCGGAGATAAACTCAAGTAGCTCTTCCGGGAGCTGAGTCCAGTCTGGCACATGCATCGATGATGATGTTGATGTCTTCTTTTTCGTTGTAGGTCTGCTAATAGCGATGGAAACCACTTGCAATTTCGAGATGATCTGAAAGAAAAAATTTAAGCTTCTAGGGTTTAGGAAATTCTAAAAGACAAAACATGAAGAGAGAAGATTAATCCGAATAGAGGACACGGAATGCACAATCTTATAAAGGACAATTGCTAATAGGTGAAGCTTCTAGGGTTTATGAACTCTATATTTTTACTTTTTCCTTGAGAAAAAAATAGACATCTCTATTATAGAGGTGGATTGGAGAGAAATTCACCTCTGTTTTGGAATCTTACTATTATGAGAAAATTGCAAATTTACCCCAAAAAAGGGCATTTCTTGTCTCACTACACCTTTCCATCTCGTTGTTGTCTTAATACACTTTTTTTAAATAATTTGGACATTTTTTACCTTCAAATTGAATTGATAATGTGTTTGGAGAAATCCTCTAAAACCATCGCTTTTAGGTCGTCAAACCTAGTATTAGATTCCACACAAACTACTCTTCCTCCTTTCCTCTCATCAGCAACAAATATCTACCCATTAATTTAACACCTCTTCCATGAACCACATACTACATAGATTTGGATTTGAACCATATTGGATAGAGAGAAAGAGGACTACAGAGGAGGAAGGGGATGAAGAAGATGAGGAAGAAGATCATGGAGGATTATTTTCGGATAGTTGGATGAAAATAAGGAAACAAAGATTTGAAAAATATTTTTTTGCAATATTCTCTCGATTTTTGCAGATGATGAACTCTACACAATGTAGAACTAACCTATTTAGTAGAATATCCTGTGAAAACACGAATACTACGCCTTGCAGAAAAACATGAAATATGTAGTACACGAAAACTATGACTGGTAGATAGCAGTGTTTACCGTAGAATTTAGAATCTACGAGTAGTAGCGGATGGTGTATTCTGTAGAATATTTTTGGAGCGAATTCTACAAAATGGTAGAGTGTATTGTATATGGTAGATATCGAAGTCTAATCCGGAAGATGAATGAAGAAATTGTAGATATCATATCCTACGACGGTTAGACTTGCGAATAACTTGTAGAAAGCGTATTCTGCTTTGATATTTTACTTTGTAGAACCAAAACTTCAAAGAATTTTTTAACCATCCAAAACATTTTTAAAAATATTCAAATATTTTACACATTCTTTAGATCATTTATAGGACTTTTAGAAATTGTGTTCACTTAAAAAAATATTCATTATCATGTTTAAACAATATTGAAGGGCAATTATGGAAAAAAATGGCCAAAGTCAAAAAAGGAGTAATAGGACAAGAAAGGCCTTTTTTTGGGGTACTTTGACAATTTCCCCTACTATATATATATATATATATATATATATATATATATATATATTCGGGTTTAGGTTTGTTGTTTCTGGTTTGATTTCACATGTCTCATTTTTTTGGTTAGATGAGCTCAAGTAAGTTTTACTACGTTTCTAAAGTTTGGTGTGAAAAAGATTTAACAGCAAATCTGGGTAGCAAAAGCTATGTCAGAGTGAAAAAGATGCTATTTTCGAGTGCATAAACAGTCGGGAAAGACTAAAACATCAACGTGATTGTGGTAAGAAAAGGTTCTTCTTTTGAAAAAATCTTACTGAAAATATGAAGAGAAGAACTTTGGTCAAACACATGAGGGTTTGATACCAAGAACACAAACCAGAGACGGCTTTCGAGTGATGACAAGATGGTTTGTTAACTTCATTATATTCAAACTAGAATACCAGCTTTCAACATATCACCTGAAGGTCCTGAACGTCATACATCACAAAATCTTTACCTTAATATCATAAAAGATAAAAACGAACAGATTCGTGCAGGGATCCAAAGTAAGATTCATGGAATAGTGCGCTCAACCCGGAGAGCCACCACTGGAGATGTGCTGAGGATTCTCACAGTTTGATCTCTTGAGTGTCCCCACCAATTGAGGTCGTCTTCCGCTATCCATGTATCTACTCCACATTTAAAGGTGTATATTACACTGCCGAGATCGGTGAACACAATCGAGCTCCCGCTCAGACCACAACCTTGAGGAAGCTCTTCAGCCGAGCAGCAGACGTTTCCCAAATGTTCTCGATTAATAAACAAGACACGGTCTCCCACATGGGTGACCACGACCCATTGACCAGCCTCCTCATCAAGCGAGTCACGTCCAGCGAACAGGGATCGATAGCCACACTTCCCCCTCGGAAAGATGCATAAAATCTACATCTAAAAGTGACTAGATCCCAGCATGGAGCATCTGGGACGTTCTTCAGCTTCTTCCACCTCATTTCGGAACTTGTTAATACCCACAAAACACGAGAGTCGATAAGAAGCACAACGAATTCTTCCTTATTTAGTGGGGAAAAAGCCACGCTTCTGTAAACTTTAGGATCCCAAGCGAACATTCTGTACCGATAACCCAGACTCAGAGAGAGAATCTGACAGTCGAGCATGTTCATCAAGGTTGCCTCAGATTCTCCGATCGTCACTTTCACTGAGCACTGAATAGGAGGTGGAAGCTCTGTTTGATCCTCTGCCTCATCTCTAGAGCCTTGGACAATTCCTCCCAAGTAAAACTCAGAAGCCGACGCAGCATCATCAAGAGCACGGACTCTAAAGAGGAACAAAGGGATCTTCTTGAGGGTGCACAAGCCTTCGTTTTCTAGAGAGAACTCATTGAACGTGGGAAGAGAGTAACTTGGCGATAGTAGGCTACAAGGAAAGGCAAATGTGGATCGCCAAGAGCTGCAAACAGAGCGAGCATGAACTACATCGAAACAGTTGTCCAGATTCCCGGAGATAACTTGAAGCAGCTCTTCAGGGAGAAGAGACCAGTCTGGCAACAACGATGATGATGTCTTCTTTTTCGTTGCAGGTTCTGCCATTTTTCGCTGATGAAGCCAGAAACATATACAATCTCGAAATCTGAAAGGAATTCACAATTCTACGGATTTAGGAAAACTGTAAACAGACAATAATAATAGTACCATATCAAAGAGCCAACCACACACTTGGATCAGAAGCTCGCAATGCACATTTGAGAGAACCACTTAGCAATTTAGCTGAAACAAGTCTTGATAGTGGAGAAACCACTTAACTGAGAGAACATAGGAAAAATTGAAGCATTGAAACAACTACTAAATCAACAACATTAAAAGCACTGCTAAAGTATAAAGGTGACATTTTTGCAGAATTAAGCTAGAACCCAGAAGATTTCTCTAAGAACCTAAACTCAAATTACGCAATAGAGCTTCGAGGAAACATACCTGTCGCAATCAAAAGAAAATTGACGGCGAAAGAAAGGATCTGAAGTTGTGGGAGAAGATATGACCCCGAAAAATATTTCATCATTTCACCGAGAAAAAAATACAGTGAATTTTCCGATTTGGGTGATGGGGAAGAAAGAAACGACATCGTTTCTGCAAAAAGGGAAACGACTTCGTTTTTGGGTAGCTTCGCCATTCTAATATATTCCGGTTCACGGATTCGGTTTCATCCGCTTTGGTTTTGCATGGGCTTATGCTCGTTGGTCTTCTAAACTTGTTGCTTTTTGTAATGCCCTTTACGTCATTTGTCTCTCTCTATTCTCTGATTTTCCGAGTACATATGTACAGTCTTTCAAACTAGTAGCCATGCATCTGCTGCAGATGGAGTATAACAAGTTCGAGTTTTTCATATGATTTTAAGAAGAAAATATTATTGTTGAAAGTTTGAAAAACTTTGGTCAAACTCTTGAACGTTTGATACCAATAGCACAACCAGAGACGGCTTTGGAGTGTTGATAAGAACACAACTAGTTAAATTCCATATAGTCACTGTCTTGACAACATTGTTTAAGACTTAGTTATACTCAAACTAAGTCTATTCCAGAGAGTTTCTTGTCTGTTTCCCAAATCAGACAGCTCCAATATGATGATTTTCCTATTTGCTTCAACTACAACATTACAAGACACAACAAAGACGGAAACAAGTGCAGCTTTAACTTCCTTCAACGAGCAGATACATAGTCTTTCAAACTAGTAGCCTTGCATCTGCTGCAGATGAAGTATAACAAGTTCGAGTTTTTCATATAATTTTAAGAAGAAAATACCATTATTGAAAAATTTGAAGAACTTTGGTCAAACTCATGAACGTTTGATACCAAGAGCACAACCAGAGAGAGCTTTGGAGTGTTGATAAGACAACTAGTTAAATTCCATATAGTCACTGTCTTGACAAGACTGTTAAAAACTTAGTTATATTAAAACTAGAATACCATGTGATCTTGCTTTCATCATATCACCCGAACATCATAGATCACGAAATCTTTACCTAAAATCATAATTTTTTTTTTTTTTTTTGAGTATCCAAAGTAAGATATATGGCTTAGTGCTCAACCCGGAGAGCCACCACTGGAGATGTGCTGAGGACTTTCACACGACTCTCTCTAGAGGGTCTCCAACCTTTGCGGCCGTCTTCCCCTCTCCCTGTATCTACTCCATATTTATAGGAGTATGTTCCACCGACATAATCGGTGAACACAATTGAGTTCCCGCTCACACCACAACCATCGGGAAGCTCTTTAGCCGAGCAGCATACATTTCCCAAAACACCTCCACTAATAAACAAAACACGGTCTCCTACCTCGGAGATCTCGACCCATTTACCAGCCTCCTCGTCTAGCCTACTCACTCTATATGTTGAGTGGCTAGCGAATCTATGAACCAGGAAAAGGTCATCATTGCCAGATGGAACCAGATAGTGTGATATCTCTCGATTCTGCGAGTGCATCAAGAGAGTCACGTCCAGGGAATAAGGATCGATAACCACACTTGTTCCGTTACGAAAGGATGCATAGAATCTGCCTCTAAAAGTGACTACATCCCGACATATTTCACTTTTTGGAACGTTCTTCAGCCGCTTCCACTTCATTTCGGCACTTGTTTGCACATACAAAACATAACCGTAGTGGAGAAGCACAACAAATTCTCTTCCTCCCTCCTTCTTTAGCGGAAGGAAAGCCACGCCTCTGTAATAACTAGGATTGCAACCGATCAGTCTGTACTGATGGCCCAGAGGGAGGATCTCGCAGTCGAGCATGTTCATCAACCTTGGATCAGATTCTCCTATCTTCACTTTCACTGAACACTGAATAGGAGATGGAAGCTCTGTTTGATCCTCTGCCTCATCTCTACAGCCTATTCCTCCCAGAAAATACTCAGAAGACGACGCAGAAAGAGTAGGGACTCTAAAGAGAAACAAAGGGATCTTCTTGAGGGTGCCAAGCCTTTGTAAGAAAGATCCGGAACGAGGGAAGAGAGTAACTCGGGCGCACTAGGCTACAAGGAAAGGGTATTGTGGATCGCCACGAGCTGCAAACAGAGCGAGCATGAACTACGTCGAAACAGTTGTCCAGTTTCTCCGAGATAACTTGAAGCAGCTCTTCAGGGAGCTGAGTCCAGTCTGGCACATGCATATCGATGATGATGTCTTCTTTTTCGTTGTAGGTCTGCTAATAGCGATGGAAACCACTGCAATTTCGAGATGATCTGAAAGAAAAAAGTTAAGCTTCTAGGGTTTAGGAAATTGTAAAAGACAAAACATGAAGAGAGAAGATTAATCGCATAACAATCTTACTATCTAAAACTAATCCGAATTGACGACACTGGATGCATAATCACAGACTTACAATAGCAGGATTTGTCAACAAAGACTGATTGAGAGACCGTGGCTGTGGTACCAAAACCCTAAAGTCACAGAAAACGGCTGGTATGTAATGTAAACGATCCTTTTAATTAAGAAAGGAAACTAGAAGACGGGTCCGGTTATGTAACTCTATATATTCGGGTTTAAGTTGTTGTTTCTGGTTTGATTTCACATGTCTCATTTTTTTGTTAGATGTGTTGTTACGTATATATAAGTTTACGCCCTAATTCAACACGGTTTTTAAAGAATTTTAAGTTTTAACTAATTAACTAATATACTTTGTTTGTACAAGCTTGGACGAAAATCTTGTACGTACGTACATATATATGGATGTGTGATACCAAGAGCACGACCAACTGACCAAGAGTAGACAACTTTGTTGACATGCAAGATAAGTTGTAGTATTAAAACTAGAATCACACATATCACCAATGTCAAGGATCCCAAAATGTTAACGTAAAATCAGAAGGAATATTTTTGAATATAATTTGTTTAATGAAAAACAAAAACCAAAATATGTCGCAAGCGCAAGTATCCAAAACAAGATTTATGGCATAGTAGCGCGCTCAACCTGGAGAGCCCTCCACCGGAAATGTGCTGAGGGTTTTCACATGATTCTCTCTTGAGTATCTCCAAAATTTAAAGTTATCATCTCCTCCATATTTATAGAAGCAAGTTATTACACCGCTTAGCTCATTGGTGAACAAAATTGAGTCCCCACTCACACCACAACCATATGGAAGATCCTTAGCCGAGCAGCAGACATTTCCCAAATCTCCATTAATGAACAACACACGGTCTCCTAATTCGGTGACCACAACCCATTTACCAGCCTCCTCATCTAGCCTACTCACTCTTAATGCGAACGGACTCAAAATTGACACGCCAGTATAATAGAGGAATTTCTCAACCAGGAAAAGTTCATCATTGCCTGATGGAACTAGATACTCGCATGAAACAGAGGCAAGAAGCTCCGAGGGCGGCAACAGGGTAGTAGCTTCCAGTGAATAAGGATCGATAACGAATATGTCCCCGTTCATAAATGTTGCGTAAAACCTACCTCTAAAAGTGACTAAATCTTTGCATGAAGCAACTGAGAATCTCTTAAGCCGCATCCATCTCATTTCAGCACTTGTTAGCACAAACAGCCGTTTAGCGTAGTTGAGGAGCACAATGAATTCTCCTCTTCTTCTCTCCTTGTTTAACGGAAGAAAAGTCATGCCTCTATAATCTTGTCTCCAGTTTCCAGGATCCCAACCTATCATTTTGTACTGATGGCCCAAAGGGAAGATATGGCGGTCGAGCATGTTCATCAAGGTTGGATCGATCTTCACTTTCACTGAGCACTGAATAGGAGGAGATGGAAGCTCAACACCATCCTCTGACTTGTCCCGGCCTATTTCTCCCAGGAAAAACTCACAAAGCAACTCAGAAGCTGCAGGAGAAGTTTGGACCATAAAAAGGAACAAAGGGATCTTCTGGATGCACAAGTCTTTGCTTACGCAAGGGAACTCGGCGAACGAGGGAAGACAGTAACTTGGGCGTAATAGGCAAGCAGGAAAGGCAAATGTGGATCGCCACGAGCTGCAAACAGATCGAGCTTGAACAATATCAAAAAAGTTCTCTAGATGTGTCGAGACAACGTGAAGAAGATCTTCAGGGAGAAGAGTCCAGTCTGGCATGGACAATGTCTCTTCTTTCGTTGCACGTTGTGCCATTTTTGTTGATGGAGACAGAGATACTTTTGCAGAAAATTTACAAAATTGTTTCTTAGGACAGCAATCCTCACCATCCACATAACATATACTGTATAAGGCAACTAGTATAAATGATAACTACATAATTTAGGTTAAGAAAATATTTAAATCCATGGTATTCAACATATTTGCAAAGTTCTAACAAATTTAAATTCATTTGACATTTGTGGGGAAATATATACTATATAATGAGAGTTATTTTTTCTTAATGCTATAGAAATATACAACATTATTTAAATGTAGTTAATTCAGAATCTGAAATTTAAAAGTGAATATATGAAATTTTAATATTAAGAGTTAATTAAGAAAGTAAATTCTAAAAGTGTTATCATCAACATAAAAGAATACAGTACTTTATTTCCAATAAAATCAGAATATCAAAATAAATAGAAGATAAGAAGTGATCAGTTAACAATAAAATAAGAGTTGAAAATGAAGAGAATACTCTAGATATATTACTATAGTTTATGTTTACTTAATTAATCATTTCTGAATGTAACACGAATTGCCAAGAAATACTCGACAACATAATCCAATTCCACGAAATTACATTGCTATTGGGTTATAAGAAAGAGATATGATGTTATCTCTCATGTCAAAGATCATTTATGCAAAGTACAACAACGAAGAACAATGCGGACAAACATTAAAAGGATGTCAAATTAGATATATAGCTTCTCAATCACAACCGATGAGAAGAAATTTTATAACAAGATATCACGGTAACTTAAAAAATATGAAAACATCGGAGAACAAGCTTTTGGTCAGACACATAATAAATATGAAAACAAGAGTATCACGGTAACTTAAAAGATGACAAAAAAACTAACAAGAACAGAGACAACAAATGTATCAGGTCTCCAAAGTTACCGTGAAACAGAGACAGTAATGAATATCACAGTAACTTAAAAGATGACAAAAAAACTAACAAGAACAGAGACAACAAATGTATCAGGTCTCCAAAGTTAGATTTTGCTCAACCCTGAGATGATAGGCCATCGGAGAGCTGCTGATGTTCCTCACACAAGTATCTCTTGAGGATCTCCAAAAACTGAGGTCGTCTTCTGCGTTTCCTGTATCTACTCCATATTTATACAAGAAAGATTCACCACGTGGCTCATCAGTGATCAAAATTGAGTTCCTGCTCAAACCACAACCATCAGGAAGCTCTTTAGCCGAGAAGAATACATTTTCAATCTCTCCATGAATAAGCAACACCCGGTCACCTATATCTGTGACCACGACCCATTTACCAGCCTCCTCATCTAGCTTACTCACTCTTAATATTGCCTGACCAAGATAAACTTCACCAGTAGGAGAGGCAATTACTTTAACCTGGAAAAGTTCATCATTTCCAGATGGGACAAGACAGCTTACTATCTCCAGAGGCAGCGACGACGGAATCGTGAGAGTCACGTCCAAAGAATAAGGATCGATAACCAGAACTTCCCCTGGCAAAGATGCATAAAATTTTCCTCTAAAAGCGACTAAATGCCACATAGATGAACCATTTAGGACGTTCTCAAGCCGCTTCCACTTCATTTCAGCACTTGTTAATACCAACAAAACATGAGAGTAGTAGAGAAGCACAACGAATTCATCCTTGTTTAGTGGAAGGACAGCCATGCGTATGTATCCTTCAGGTTCCCATTCGAACATTCTGTAGTCATAGCCCAGAGAGAGAATCTGACAGTCGAGCATGTTCACCAAGGTTGGCTCAGAATCAGATGATCCTGGGATCTTCACTGAACACTGAAGAGGAGGTGGAAGCTCTGTATGATCCTCTGACTCATCTCTACGGTCTATTGCTCCCACGAAAAACTCAGAACCCGACGCAGCATCATCAAGAGTACGGACTCTGAAGAGGAACAAAGGGATCTTCTCGAGGGTGCACAAGTCTTCGCTTTCGTAAGGCAACTCGGCGAAAGAGGGAAGAGAGTAACTTGGTCGTAATAGGCAAGCGGGAAATGGAAATGTGGATCGCCACGCGCTGCAAACAGAGCGAGCATGAACTACATCGAAACAGTTCTCCAGTTTCTCGGAGATCACTTGAAGCAGATCATCAGGGAGAAGAGACCAGTCTGGCATGGACAATGTGTGCTCTTTTGTTGCCATTTTTGCTGACGGAGACGGAGACAGCTGCAGTTTCGAAACCTAAAGAAAAATTACCATTTTCTAGGGTTAACTTAACGAAATAATACAAGAAACAGAGAAATCAAATCATATTTCTGCACTCAAAGTCTTACAAAATCCTCGAGAAGAGAGCAGTCTAGCACCACGGATGATGTCTTCTTCTCCGTTTCAGGTTCTGCCATTTTTGCCGATTGCTGCGATTTCCGAAAAATCTGAAAGTTAATATTAAGCTTCTAGGGTTTAGGAAACTGTAAACAAACATGATCCGAGAAATATTTTCTCATAAAAATCCATTTCCAGAAGTATATAAAAGAAATAGGTTTTTCAAATTCGTATCGGAAGGGAGAGACTTTTGAGTTCCGTAACAGTGAAGAAAAGATGTCAAACAACTTCGTCGTCTCCTTTTATTTTTTTTCTTGTCTGTTCAAAAAAACTGAAAACCTAACCGCCTGTCCGATGTTAAAAAGTGGATTTTGGGAGTGCTTCTGTCTAAAACGGAGGAGGGTTTTGTTTAATCTCAAAGTTGTTATGTGGTGGTTTTTGTGAGATTTTAAGATTTCTTGCAACTAGAGAATCTCAAACTAAAGTTACTTCAACATTCACAAGTCTCACAACATAGGACAATAATACATTTGAGACTTCACTAGTTAAGCCAACTGTTAAATCTTTAGCAAAACAATCATAGATTCATTTTAATTCGTTTTTGGCACTTGCATTACACTTAGACACAGATTCAATTGGTCTCTGATTTCACCTTAGAGCAGAACTTAAGGACACACATTTAAATTCAATTGACATTTGTGGGGAAATATCTATACTATCTAATGAAAGTTTTATTTTTTATTTTTTTTTTTATATTTTTTTTAAGGCTAGAGAAATATACAACATTATTTAAATGCAGTTAATTCAGAATCTGCAATTTAAAAGTGAATATATGAAATTTTAATAGTAAGAGTTTAAGATTTAATTAAGAGAGTAAATTCTAAAAATGTTATCAACATAAAGGAATAATGTACTTTATTTCCAATAAAATCAGAATATTAAAATAAATGGAAAATAAGAAGTGATCAGTTAACAATAAAATAAGAGTTGAAAAGAATACTCTAGATATATTATAGGTCATGTTTACTTAATTAATAATTTCTGAATATATAAAACACAGAATACAAGAACACGAATTGCCAAGAAATATTGGAGAACAGAATCCAATTACATTGCTGTTGGGTTAAAAGACAGAGATATGATGTTATCTCTCATGCCAAAGATCATTTATGCAAAGCTCAAGATACGAAGAACAATGCTGATCCAAACATAAGAAGGATGTCAAATTAGATAGCTTCTCAATCACACAACCACATAACCAAGTGGTCTTGGCCCAGTGATAACTTCCAAATGGAAGAGTCCTGGATTCAAGTCCCATTGGGCCCTTGGCCACTTAGCAGCGTATTAAATATGGAACATTTCCAAACGCATATACGGATGCAAAGGGCTCGTGGGATTAGTCTTTGGATCTATAAAGTCTTTGGTATCCCCACGGTTATAAAGACAAAAAGAAAAGAAAAAGAAAGTTATTGACGTGCATCAAACCTTTGCTGTTACAGCGAGTCAGCGATACACTTGAGAACAAATCTTGATATTAATGTAAACTGGTTTGAAAATTTACACTAGCGTGTCTAAAGTTGTGACTTTTAATCGGAAAGGACGATGTCCTCGTGGCTTTAGTAGCCTCAATCTGGTTTGGAAGAAACGGTCTCAAACATGGCCAATGTCGGGATCAGTGGTTTTCAATATCATCAAATCAAAAGTTTTTTCACTTAATAAACAAAGTTTCTCAGGTTCACCGTTCACATCGTCATGGGATATTCGAATAATTTCTAGTTATATTTATTTATCTAAATTACACAACACAATGAAGAAAAGAATCATAAAAATGAATAGGCCACTGAAGTACCAAAAAGTATATTAAAAATTAAGAAAAACAATAAAAAGAGCAGCAAGAAATCAGTTGCTTATATATTTTGGTTGGATTTGAACCAAACTTGGAACATAACTGAAAAAAAACGGCCGCCAGGCTCTTTCATCCTCCCCGTGACACAACAACCATTGTTTTTCTATATAAGGGATTTCTGTGTAATATTCATCATCGTCCTCTCCCATAGTGTATACCACGTTCAAGTTACTACTACAGAGGCCACTTAAATTACAACACAAGGCCACTTTCTTCTCCTCGTCGATCAAAAGACTCGTGTAACAATCAATACCATTAACACGAATACGGTTTTTGCCCACTGCAAAGGATTTTCTCCATGACAACTCTTCTTCTTCTTCTGCTTTTGTATCAATTTCATTGGTCACCCACATCTCCACCTCCCACATCTCCACCACGTCGTGACCACTTTTCTTATAACTTAACACCGAGAGTTGCTTTTCTCTAACAACAGATAGAGCCATATAACGACGACTCGGAGATTGGGGAAGACAAAAACTTGTAAACCTCTCTCTTGTAAAATCAAAACGGAGGAAGTGGTAATCTGCGTTATCATCAACATGAAGCCAGTAGGCATTTCCTCTCAAACACACGCCATGATATTTTGCTCTGATGAAGCCGCTTGGAGCATTAACAACTCTCCATGTATTAGTGGTGAACTCATAGATTTCAAATTCATCTGGTTTTCCTCTAAAAAACATCAAGATTTTGTAGCTGCGGATGTCGAATCGGTTGCTTTCGTATCCAAGAGCAAACCTACACGATACCTTGTAACCGTTCTTGTGTTGTATCCACCTGGTTTCCCCCAAACACGGATTCCACACCACAAGTCCACTGTCCCTGGTGATGCACAACAACAAACCGTCGCAATGATAAACTTCGGCTATACGGACTTGTTTTGATGGCTTATTAGAATGGGGATCCTTTAGGCTTAGTGCATCTTTAAGCTCTATAGACGGAGGAACAACGTTGACATCAACCCTTGTTGGAAAAAACCTATATTCCTTCAACATTAGAATTTGAGGCTGCTTTGGAGCTCTACGTAGTTGCTTCTCTGTGAATCTTTGGTCTTTGAGTAAAGCGTTCCATTGTTTGCAAGTAGATAGTAATTTTACCAGAGATGTGGCCGGAACCCAAGAGAGTATTTCCTCCACCAATTCTGACGGAAGATAGGGCATCACCATTGTTTCCCTCTTTGTGATCTGGTCGTAGACGACTCGATGTGGCTCTCTCCAGGGTTTTGGTTTTGATTTAATTTTATACGTTTCAATTGACATTTGTGGGGGAATATGTACTATATAATGATTTTTTTTTTAAATGTTAGAGAAATATACAACATTATTTAAATGCAGTTAATTCAGAATCTGAATTTTAAAAGTGAATCTATGAAATTTTAATAGTAAGAGTTAAAGATTTAATTAATAAAGTAAATTCTAAAAATGTTATCAATATACCCCAATGAATACTGTAATTTATTTCCAACAAAATTAAAATAATAAAATAAATAGAAAATAAGAAGTGATCAGTTAACAATAAAATAAGAGTTGAAAAGAATACTCTAGATATACTATAGGTCATGTTTACTTAATTAATCATTTCTAAATGTATAAAACACAGAATACAAGAACACGAAATTGCCAAGAAATATTGGAGAACAGAATCCAATTACATTGCTGTTGGGTTAAAAAGACAGAGATATGATGTTGTCTCTCATGTCAAAGATCATTTATGCAAAGCACAACAGACGAAGAACAATGCTGATCCAAACATAAAAAGGATGTCAAATTAGATAGCTTCTCAATCACAACCGAATAATAGTGTAGTTGACAAGTAAAACGAATTCTCTTCCTCCTTTTGACTCTTTGCTTGGCGCGGAAGAAATGCCACGACTGTAATATTTTGTAAAGTTTGAAGAGCTTTTTGGTCAAACACATAACAAATATTAAAACAAGAATATCACGGTAACCTAAAAGATGACAAAAAAATCTTGACCTAAAATATAACAAGAACAGAGACAACAGATGTCTTAGGTCTCCAAAGTTACCCTGAGATGATAATACATGGGAGATCTGCTGATGGTCCTCACACAAGTATCTCTTGGGGATCTCCAAAAACTGAGGTCGTCTTCTGCGTTTCCTGTATCTACTCCATATTTATATAAGTAAGTTACACGGCCTGGCTCATCCGTGATCACAATTGAGTTCCCGGTCACACCACAACCATCAGGAAGCTCTTTAGCCGAGCAGCATACATTTCCCATGTCTCCATAATGAATAAACAAGACACGGTCTCCTACATGGGCGACCACGACCCATTTACCAGCCTCCTCATCTAGCCTACTCACTCTGCATGGTAACTGACTAAAATCTTCGAATTCAAAAGTAGGAGGGCCAATTATTTCAACCAGGAAAAGTTCATCATTGCCACATGGGACAAGCCAGTTTATTAGCACCGAAGGCAGCGACGACGGAATCGTGAGAGTCACGTCCAAAGAAAAAGGATCGATAACCACAATTGATCCGTTACAAAAGGATGCATAAAATTGGCCTCTAAAAGTGACTAAATCCCAGCATGATTCCACTGGGACGTTCTCAAGCAGCTTCCACTTCATTTCATCACTGGTGAACACAAACAAAATAAAAGTGCAGTTGAGAAGCACAACAAATTTTCCTCCACCTTCCTTGTTTAGTGGAAGTTAAGCCGCACTCTTGTAGTGATTAGGTTTCCAGCCGATCATTCTGTACTCATGGCCGAGAGGGAGGATCTGGCAGTCGAGCATCTTCATCAAGGTTGGCTCAGATGATCCTGGGATCTTCACTGAACATTGAAGAGGAGGTGGAGGAAGCTCTATATGATCCTCTGACTCATCTCTACGGCTTATTCCTCCCACGAAAAATTCAGAAGCCGACTTAGCAGCAGCAGGAGTACGGACTCTGAAGAGGAACAAAGGGATCTTCTCGAGGGTGCACAAGTCTTCGTGGTGCTTGGGAGAGATCTCCCTGAACGAGGGAAAAGAGTAACTTGTGCGTATTAGACAAGAAGGAAAGGGGATTGTTGATCGCCACGAGATGCAAACAGAGCGAGCATGAACAACTTCGAAACAGTTGTCCAGTTTCTCGGAGATAACTTGAAGCAGCTCATCAGGGAGAAGAGACCAGTCTGGCATGGACAATGTGTGCTCTTTTGTTACCATTTTTGCTGACGGAGACGGAGACAGCTGCAGTTTCGAAACCTGAAAGAAAAAATTACAATTTCTAGGGTTAACGAAATAATACAATACAGAGAAACCAAATCATATTTCTACACTCAAAGTCTTACAAAATCCTCGAGAAGAGAGCAGTCTAGCATCACGGATGATGTCTTCTTCTCCGTTTCAGGGTTCTGCCTTGTCTGCTGATTGCTGCGATTTCCGAAAAATCTGAAAGTACAAATTTAAGCTTCTAGGGTTTTAGGAAACTGTAAACAAACGTGATCAGAGAAGATTAATTCTCATAAAAATCAATTTCCAGAAGTATATATAAGAACTAGGTTTTTCAATTTCGTACCAAAAGGGATAGACTTTTCGATTCCGTAGGCGTGAAGAAAAGATGGTCTTTTATATTTTTCTTGTCTGATAAACAAAGAAACTGAAAACCTAACCGCCTGTCCGATTTTAAAAAGTGGATTTTGAGAATGATTCTGTCTTAAACGGAGGGTTTTGTTTACAAAGTAACAAAAGGTTTGTTAATCTCAAAGTTGTTATGATAAATGTTTCTTTATCCCTCTCTCTGTGGTGGTTTTTGTGAAATCTTAAGTTTTCTTGCAACTAAAGTTACTCCAACATTCACAGCTAAAGTTACTTCTTCAAGCTAGGTATTGGTTTTGGGTTGTTGATTTCACATTTCAACAAAACCTCTGCATGCCCAATGTCGGGATAAGTGGTTTTCAATATCATCAAATCAAAAGTTTTTTCACTTAATAATCAAATCTTAATATTTACGGAATAAAAAATTCAAATCTTAACATTTTGTAATTATTATTTAAATTTCATTTTTATTAAATTATAGTTGATAATTTTAAATAAGGGTAATTAAGTCTTTTTACATATTAAAAAGTGTACTTTTCAAAACAAAAAAAAACAAAGGTAGTTTTCAAATTAAAAACTGATTTTGGGGTATATATCCAAATTTTCTCTATATTTATTTATCTAAAGTACACAACACAATAAAGAAAAGAATCATAAAAATGAATAGGCCACTAAATACCAAAAAGTATAATTAAAAGTTAAGAAAAACAATAAAAAGAGCAGCAAGAAATCAATTGCTTATATATTTTGGTTGGATTTGAACCAAACTTGGAACATAACTGAAAAAAAACGGTCGCCAGGCTCTTTCATCCTCCCCGTAATACAACGACCTTGGTTTTTCTATATAAGGGATTTCTTTGTAATATTCATCATCGTCTTCTCCCATAATGTATACCACGTTCAAGTTACTACTACCACTACCGAGATATAAATTACAACACAAGGCCACTTTCTTCTCCTCGTCGATCAAAAGACTCGTCTGAACATAGAGACAATCAACACGAATACGGTTTAAGCCCACTGCAAAGGATTTGCTCCATGACAACTCTTGTTCTTCTGCTTCTGTATCAATTTCATTGGTCACCCACATCTCCACCTCCCACTTCTCCACCACGTCGTGACCACTGTCCTTATAACTTAACACTGAGAGTTGCTTTTCTCTAACAACAGATAGAGCCATATAACGACGACTCGGAGATTGGGGAAGACAAAAACTTTCAAACTTCTCTCTTGTAAAATCAAAACGGAGGAAGTGGTAATCTGCGTTATCATCAATATGAAGCCAGTAGGCATTTCCTCTCAAACACACGCCACAATATTTTGTTCTGAAGTCGTTGGGAGCATTCACAACTCTCCATGTATTAGTGGTGAACTCATAGATTTCAAATACGTCTGTTTTTGTTAAAAAAAACATCAAGATTTTGTAGCTGCGGATGCCGAATCGGTTGCTTTCGTATCCAAGAGCAAACATACAGAATCGGTCGTAACCGTTCTTGTGTTGTATCCACCTGTAGAGAAACCAGCACCGATAGTGCTTAGCACTAGCCCAAGACCGTAATACCCGAGAAACCCGAAAGAAACAATAAACCCTCTAAGTATGAAGAGAAATATGGAAGAACACAAGAGAATACTTGAAAGACTTTTAAGAAGAACAAGAGAGAACTTAGCTTTAGAACACTCTTTATTAACTTGTTCAATTTCTTGTGCATTTACAAATGAGGGGGTGAGGAGGTATTTATAGCCTCCCAAATCTACTTACAAAGTTTCTACACTCTTCTATAACCTCCTTAGGTCCTAGATATTTCTTCTTCTTCTTCTACAACTTTCTACAAATTATCTTACAAGTTTATCCTAATCTCTAGAACTCTCTAACATAATATCTAGATTTCTTGTCTTACAAGAACTAGAAAGTTCTACATAAATATCTAGAGAGTTATCTAGTAGAATTCTCTAGAAAATTTGAGGAAGTGATGACCTCTTATGATGTTTCTAGAGAGTTCTAGAACTTGGGCCTAATTTTGGGTTTAATAATAATTTGTTTATGGACCCAAAATTAAACCTTGATCAAAATCAAGTTTAATTTCAATACTCCCCCTTAAACTTGATTTTATCAACCATCCCGAGTTTCGAGCGAAGTAACTCGAACTGACCTTTTGGTAGTGACTTGGTGAAGATATCTGCAACATTATCCTCACTTCGAACCTCCAAAGCTTCAATTGTTCCATCAAGCACCTTCTCCCGTATGAAGTGATGTTCCAACTCAATATGCTTCGTCCTTGCATGGAACACCGGATTGTTAGCCAGCTTGATAGCACTTTGGTTATCTCCATATATGGCAACCGGCTTGTTGATTGGCTCAAACAAATCTTCAAGAAGCCTTCGAAGCCAAATACACTCTTGGGCTGCGAGCGTCGAAGCTTTATACTCCGCTTCAGTGGTAGACAGCGACACCGTTGCTTGTTTCTTGCTGCACCATGAAACGCTTGTGTCTCCACACAAGAACACAAAGCCCGAAGTTGATTTTCGACCATCTAGATCTCCACCAAAGTCAGCATCCGTGAAGCCATAGAGAGAGACCTTGGCATTGTACTTGTACATTAGACCCATGCCAAGAGTTGTCTTCACATACTTCAAGATCTTCTTTGCCGCTTCTAGATGTGGCTTCCTTGGTGACTGCATAAACCGACTTACAAGACCAACCGCGAAGGAAATGTCAGGTCTTGTAATGGTTAAGTATAGAAGACTTCCCACAAGAGAACGATAAGGCCGAGGATCGGGTAGCAAGGATCCTTCATCGCGCTTCAGCTTGATGTTCGCATCCATCGGAGTAGTACGTGTCTTTCCTTCGTGTACCCCGAACTTCTCTACAATCCTTCTTGCGTAGCTATGTTGGCCGATGAATATTCCATCCTTCATCCTTTCAACCTCCAAACCAAGAAAGTTGTTCAGCTCACCCAACATCTTCATCTCAAACCTTATCGACATATCCTCTTGCAGACGAGCAATTTCCGCTTCATCATTCCCGGTAATTATCAAGTCATCCACATAAAGAAGGACTACCACGTGGACTCCTCCATTCTTCTTGAAGAACAGACTCGGATCAGAGTTCGACGGAGAGTAACCGCAAAACTGAAGAAACTGAGCAAGCTTTCCATACCAGGCCCTTGGAGCTTGTTTTAACCCATACAAAGCCTTCTTTAGCTTGCAAACATAATCGGGATGCTCTTGTGATATGTAACCAAGTGGTTGCTCCATATAGATTTCTTTATCAAGTTCTCCGTATAGAAAAGCGTTCTTCACATCTAACTGCCATAACTTCCAGCCAAAGCTTGCAGCTAAAGATAAGAGTGTACGTACCGTAGTCATCTTCGCCACTGGACTGAAAGTCTCATCATAGTCTTCTCCATACTTCTGAGAAAATCCCCGAGCAACCAATCTTGCTTTGTGTCTATCAATGTTTCCATCCCTCTTACGCTTGATCCGGTACACCCATTTGCATGAGACGGGTTGGACATCCTTGGGTTTTGGAACCAAATCCCAAGTTTCATTTTTCTTTAGAGCATCCATCTCCTCCTTCATTGCGGTCTCCCACTCTTTAACTCCTTTTGCTTCATCATAAGATGATGGTTCTTCTTCATCAAAAGGAGATGCAAAGTAGCATGAGTAAGTAGTAACAAACCTTTCATCTCTGTACCGAGCAGGTTTAACGATGTCCCGTTTTGGTCGTTGATTAGCCAAGGAACCATGATCTTCCTCCTCCTCTTCCTCTTGGTTAGTGCTCCCCCTTTCACCTTGCATCTCTGGTTCAGAAATTCCACCATCACTTGGTATCTGAGCAGCTGGTTCATCGTCTTTAAGTGAGCCCGCACCATCTTGCTCAACCAAGACTTGAGGAGATCCGTAATATGAAGACACTTCATCAAAGACAACATCACGAGATACAGTGTATCTGTGTGTCTCTGGATCCATACACCTCCACCCCTTCCTTTGTTCATCATAGCCGACAAAGATGCACTTTTTCGCCTTTGCCTCCAGCTTGGTTCTTTGAGAGTCGAACACATGGACATAGCAGATAGATCCAAATATCCTGAGATGTTTCACTGTTGGCTTCTTCCCATGAACCATCTCATAAGGAGACTTCATATTATTTGGACTAAGCGGCATCCGATTGATGACATAGGCTGCACATCTCATCCCTTCTGCCCATAGAGCCTTAGGCAAATTCTTCGCATGTAGCCAGCTTCTACACGTCTCACTTAGATGCCTTATCTTCCTTTCTGCTACTCCATTTTGTTGAGGTGTGTATGGACATGAAAATTCTCTCTTGATACCATGCTTTCGGCAGAAAGAGAGAAACTCGTTTGACATAAACTCCCCTCCATTATCCGTCCTTAAGGTCTTGATTTTCCGACCCAACTCTCCTTCCACGGTAACCTTGAATTCTTGAAACTTGGAGAATACTTCTGACTTTTCCTTCACAAAGTATACCCAGGTGTACCGTGAGTAATCATCAACGAACAACAGCATGTAGCGGAACCCGGAATAGGAGGATGTTCTCGTCGGACCCATCAAATCACTATGGATCCTCTCCAACGGAGCATTGCATCGTGAAGTAGAATTGTCAAATGGAAGTCTATGTGATTTTCCATATTGACAACCTTCACAAAGCTTTCCTTCATCTTGAATCTTCAACTTTGGGAGCCCATTAACCAGATCTTTATTCACCATAGCCTTCAGCTTAGTCATATTTATATGGCCAAGCCTAGCATGCCAAATAAAAGCATTATCATTCGTACTCATCTTCTCAATGTACGAATTTGAGGCCGATAAGACATAAAGATCTTTAACCCGTGCTCCGGTGTGAACTACGTCCGCCTTTAACTCTTGAATATTCTTCAAGAATTTAACGTCTTTTGGTCCAAATAAAACGTAGTTACCTGAGTCCACCGCATTCACCACGGAAAGAAGATTCTTCTTAACTCCAGGGACATGGTATACGTTCTTGAGAGTGATTGGGCCTCCTTCTTCTCCTTCAATAACAATAGTCCCTTCCTTCTCAACCCGGTGGATTGAATTATCCGCAGTGATAATAGCTTCTTTCCCGTCATGACGTTGAAGACTAGAAAATAACTTCTCGTTTCCGGTAATATGATGGCTACAACCCGAATCCACAATCCAATCATTTCCAAGATTTTTAGTTGTGGATGTACCTGAAGATGCAGCCTCCACCGTGAAACATTTCCCCCAATCTTCGTCTTCAGTATGACTTTTTGATTCCGCCATATTGGTTTCCTTCAGCTTGACCCGACAGTCCTTTTTGAAATGCCCAAGCTTTCCACACCGGTAACACTTGAACTGCTTCTTGTCTCCCGTAGAAGATCTTTCCCGTCCATCATTATTCTTTACACCATCATTCTTGGTTTTTCCTTTGTAGCTCTGTTGCCTCCGAGCTACAAAAGCGCTCCCCGAGTCATCATGGATTTTGACTCCCGCCATTTGCGTGGCTAAGGATTCTTGCGAAGCTAGCAGATTTTCAAACTCCTCCAAGGAAGGTTGTGTAGCCCATCCTTGAACGGAAGTCACAAACGGTGTATATTCGGGTCGTAAACCACGAATAATAGACCGCTTTAACCGAGCTTCCGAAATAGACTCCTCCGGATTAAGAGTGTTAATCTCAGAGCAAAGGTTCTTTACCTTGATGAAGAACTCTGAGATTGAAGACTCCCCCTGCTTCGCATTCGCCAACTCGTTCTCTAACAGTTGTAGACGAGCCTCATTCTTCTTGTTGAACAGTTGGTCCAACGCTTGCCAAATGGAACTAGCGGATGTGCACCTTGAGACATGCTCAAATACTCCCGAGGATATTGACCTCTTCAATGCAAACTCCGCCTTGGCATTCTTCCGTGTCCATTCCTTTGTCGCTTCCGCTGTCGCAGCAGCTCCCATTGGTGGTGTGGTGCTACTGCCGCCGACGACATCCCATAAGTCCTCACTCACCAAGTATGACTCCATACATGACTTCCATAACCGGTAGTTAGATTGGTTTAAGATCTCCATTCCCAATCCAACAACACGACCCATTGATTCCATACTTAGAGTAAACCCGAGTTCTCCTAAATCCCGATCTTGATGAGCACAAGATTAGAATGGCTCTGATACCATGTAGAGAAACCAGCACCGATAGTGCTTAGCACTAGCCCAAGACCGTAATACCCGAGAAACCCGAAAGAAACAATAAACCCTCTAAGTATGAAGAGAAATATGGAAGAACACAAGAGAATACTTGAAAGACTTTTAAGAAGAACAAGAGAGAACTTAGCTTTAGAACACTCTTTATTAACTTGTTCAATTTCTTGTGCATTTACAAATGAGGGGGTGAGGAGGTATTTATAGCCTCCCAAATCTACTTACAAAGTTTCTACACTCTTCTATAACCTCCTTAGGTCCTAGATATTTCTTCTTCTTCTTCTACAACTTTCTACAAATTATCTTACAAGTTTATCCTAATCTCTAGAACTCTCTAACATAATATCTAGATTTCTTGTCTTACAAGAACTAGAAAGTTCTACATAAATATCTAGAGAGTTATCTAGTAGAATTCTCTAGAAAATTTGAGGAAGTGATGACCTCTTATGATGTTTCTAGAGAGTTCTAGAACTTGGGCCTAATTTTGGGTTTAATAATAATTTGTTTATGGACCCAAAATTAAACCTTGATCAAAATCAAGTTTAATTTCAATACCACCTGGTTTCCCCTAAACACGGATTCCACAGCACAACTCTACTGTCCCTGGTGATGCACAACAACAAACCGTCGCAGTGATAAACTTCGGCTATACGGACTTGTTTTGATGGCTTATTAGAATCGGGATCCTTTAGGCTTAGTGCATCTTTAAGCTCTAAAGACGGAGGAACAACGTTGACATCAACGCTTGTTGGAAAAAGCCTATATTCCTTCAACATGAGAATTTGAGGCTGCTTTGGAGCTCTACGTAGTTGCTTTGCTGTGAATCTTTGGTCTTTGAGTAAAGCGTTCCATTGTTTGCAAGTAGATAGTAATTTTGTAAGAGATGTGGCCGGAACCCAAGAGAGTATTTCCTCTACCAATTCTGACGGAAGATACGGCATCACCATTGTTTCCCTCTTGGTGATCTGGTCGTAGACGACTCGATGGAACTCTCTCTAGGGTTTTGGTTTTGATTTAATTTTATACGTTTCAATTGACATTTTTGGGGAAATATATACTATATAATGATTTTTTTTTTAAATGTTAGAGAAATATACACATTATTTAAATGCAGTTAATTCAGAATCTGAAATTTAAAAGTGAATATATGAAATTTTAGTAGTAAAAGTTTAAGATTTAATTAAGAAAGTAAATTCTAAAAATGTTCTCAACATAGAGGAATACATTACTTTATTTCCAATAAAATCAGAATATTAAAATAAATGGAAGATAGGAAGTGATCAGTTATCAATAAAATAAGAGTTGAAGAGAATACTCTAGATATATTACTATAGTTTATGTTTAGTTAATTAATCAATTCTGAATGTAACACGTATTGCCAGGAAATACTCGAGAACATAATCCAATTCCACGAAATTACATTTGCTATTGGGTTAAAAGAAAGATATATGATGTTATCTCTCATGTCAAATAACATTTATGCATAGCACAACAGACGAAGAACAATGCTGATCCAAACATAAGAAGGATGTCAAATTATAGAGCTTCTCAATCACAGCCGAATAGTGTATGAACACAGGATATATAGTGTAGTTGACAAGTAAAACGAATTATCTTCCTCCTTTTGTCTCTTTGCTTGGCGCGGAAGAAATGCCACGCCTCTGTAATATTTTAAAATCTGAAGAACTTTTTGGTCAAACACGTTACACATATTCATAAATAAATATTAAAACAAGAATACCACGGTAACCTAAAAGATGACAAAAAAATCTTGACCTAGAATCTAACAAGAAGAGAGACAAGAGAAGTCTCAGGCCTCCAAAGATAGATTTTGCTCAACCCTGAAATGATAGTACATGGGAGATCTGCTGATGGTCCTCACACAAGTATCTCTTGGGGATCTCCAAAAACTGAGGTCGTCTTCTGCGTTTCCTGTATCTACTCCATATTTATATAAGTAAGTTACACGGCCTGGCTCATCCGTGATCACAATTGAGTTCCCGGGCACACCACAACCATCAGGAAGCTCCTTACCCGAGCAAGAGAGATTTCCCAAGAATCCCATAATAAAAAACACGGTCTCCTAATCGGTGACCACGACCCATTTACCAGCCTCCTCATCTAGCCTTCTCACTCTTAATATTAACTGACTAAAATCTCTCACCAGTAGTAGGAGGGACAATTACTTTAACCAGGAAAAGTTCATCATTGCCAGATGGGACAAGACAGTTTACTATCTCCAGAGGCAGCGACGACGGAATCGTGAGAGTCACGTCCAAAGAATAAGGATCGATAACCAGAATTTCCCCTGGAAAAGATGCATAAAATTGCCTCTAAAAGTGACTAAATCCCAGCATGAACCATTTAGGACGTTCTCAAGCCGCTTCCACTTCATTTCAGCACTTGTTAACACAAACAAATACTAGTGCAGTTGAGAAGCACAACGAATTCCTCCACCTTCCTTGTTAAGTGGAAGGACAGCCATGCATATGTAGTCTTTTAGGTTCCCACCGAACATTCTGTACTCATAGCCTAGAGAGAGAATCTGGCAGTCGAGCATGTTCACCAAGGTTGGCTCAGATGATCCTGGGATCTTCACTGAACATTGAAGAGGAGGTGGAAGCTCTATATGATCCTCTGACTCATCTCTACGGCTATTCCTCCCACGAAAAACTCAGAAGCCGACTTAGCAGCAGCAGAGTACGGACTCTGAAGAGGAACAAAGGGATCTTCTCGAGGGTGCACAAGTCTTGTGGTGCTTCGGGAGAGGCTCCTGAACGAGGGAAGAGAGTAACTTGGCGTAATAGGCACAAGGAAAGGGGATTGTGGATCGCCACGAGCTGCAAACAGAGCGAGCATGAACTACATCGAAACAGTTCTCCAGTTTCTCGGAGATACTTGAAGCAGCTCATCAGGGAGAAGAGACCAGTCTGGCATGGACAATGTGTGCTCTTTTGTTGCCATTTTTGCTGACGGAGACGGAGACAGCTGCAGTTTCGAAACCTGAAAGAAAAATTACAATTTCTAGGGTTAACAAAATAATACAATAAACAGAGAAATCAAATCATATTTCTGCACTCAAAGTCTTACAAAATCCTCGAGAAGAGAGCAGTCTAGCATCACGGATGATGTCTTCTTCTCCGTTTCAGGTTCTGCCATGTTTGCTGATTGCTGCGATTTCCGAAAAATCTGAAAGTTAAAATTAAGCTTCTAGGGTTTTAGGAAACTGTAAACAAACATGATCCGAGAAGATATTATCCATAAAAATATTTCCAGAAGTATATATAAGAACTAGGTTTTTCAATTTCGTACCAAAAGGGAGAGACTTTTGAGTTCCGTAACAGTGAAGAAAAGATGTCAAACAACTTCGTCGTCTCCTTTTATATTTTCTTGTCTGTTCAAAAAAAAAAACTGAAAACCTAACCGCCTGTCCGATGTTAAAAAGTGGATTTTGGGAGTGCTGCTGTTAAAACGGAGGGTTTTGTTTAATCTCAAAGTTGTTAAAACGGAGGGTTTTCTTTATCCTTGTCTCTGTGGTGGTTTATGTGAGATTTTAAGATTTCCTGCAAACTAAAGTTACTCCAACATTCACAAATCTCACAACATACGACAATGATACAATTGAGGCTTCACTAGTTAAGCCAACTGTTAAATCATTAGCAAAACAAAACATAGATTCATTACAATACGTTTTGGGTACTTGCACAGTTGCATTACACTCAGATGCAGACTCATCTGGTCTCTTGCTTCACCTTAGAGCAGAACTTAAGGACACATCTTCTGTCTTCTTCCCAAATCAGCTTCAACATGATTGAATCACCTATTTTCACACAGTTAGCTTTGAAGAACTCTTTCCAGCCTCCAACCAATCTTTTTCTATCATATCCCTTCTCAGACCGAACATTCGTAGACCACTTCACACCGTCTTTATCCAACAGAGTCATTTTAGTTTCCTCATTGATGCCATTCATTCTCGTGAAGGGTACCGGAAGAAACTACAACAAAGTTTCAAATAAAGGATTCAAAGACTGGATAGACCTTTTGAGATCATAGAATGCAAAAAGACAAATGGCTTAGAGTGATGAAACTAACCAGTCTAGACCTTTCTAGAGCAAGAGCTGTAAGATTTAATGTCAAAAATCGGTTTTGGTTTAGATTAAGAGCTGAAGATGAAGCTTTCCCTGTCAGTCTAGGCTTCTCGAAGCTTTTCTCATCTTGGTTGATCTCTTCTTCATCATCGCTGTCGGATTCTGTGGAGAGAGACTCCATGTCATCACCTTCTGACGAGCAGTCTTCTTCTTCTTCGGATCCTGTGGGTGAAGGAGACTTGCGCAGAACCAGAGTCCCTCCTCTTTTGATCAGTTTGAAAGTGAAGAAGTCTCCAGCTTTTATTCCATTGGCATGACAGAAACTTCTCCACCCTCCTCTGATATACATAGTCCCACATGATTTCTTGCGTCTCAAGTTTAACGTCCATGATCTACCCTTTTCGTTCATCAGAACAATCTCTCCACATCTTGTGTGTAGACCATTTGCCCTCACAAAACTCATTGGAAGACGCTGGAAAATTCATGACAATACAACATGCTTTTGATCAAATTCAAACCATAGTATTATAATATTTTTAATTGTTCAAAATTAAGAGTTAAGAGTAGATTACCAGCGTATCATAGCGTAGTGCCGCAGGCGAGACTTTAGCCACAAAACAAGAAAGATCTAGTGAAGAAGACTCTGTTTCTCTCTCTGGATCTTTCTTCACTTTCTTCTTTCTCTGAATCTCTTCTGAAAGATAAGAAAATGATTCTCTCTACTTACTGATCCACATTCCAAAATTAGCTTAGACATTACAGTTTACACTTTGTTACATGAGCCTCATTTTATTAAATGTCTTAAGAGTTGGAGAGACACAGAACACAACTCACCGGGATTGCTCTCTTGATCGCTTTCAGAGTCTATTTGATCACCTTCTGAGCTCTCTCCTTCTTCTTCTTCTTTGGACTCTGTGGTGGACAAAAGTAGAACAAGAGTTCTTCCTCCTTGGATGAGTTTGAAAGTGAAGGAATCTCCAGCCTCAAGTCTATTGGCACGACAGAAACTTCTCCATCCTCTTGTGATAAAAATAGTTCCACATAGTTTTTGTCTCAAAGCTAAAGTCCATGATGATCCCTTTTCATTCTTCAGAATAATCTCTCCACATCCTGTCTCTATACCATTTTCCCTCACAAACCTCGTTGGTAAATACTGAAAATTCATTGCATGATTTTGATGTAATTCAGATCCTAGTATAAGAGTCTTTTTTTATTGTTCCAAATTAAGAGTTAAAAGTGGATTTACCAGTGTGTCATAACGTAGTGTCGAAGGTGCGACATTCCACACTAAAAAAGGGGGATCTAGTGAGGAAGACTTTGTTTCTTTTCTTGGATTCTTCTTCACTTTCTTCTTCTGTGGAGTCTTCCCTGAAAAAGAAAAGAATAAACCTCAGTAGCAAAGACATCAGCTAAACATTACAAGTCTAGTCTCAGAAAATCAGAGTCACAGGAAGAGTTAAAGGGAGACAGAACACAGAGCTCACCGAGGTTGTTCTCGTCTAGACACGACTCATATTGAATCTCACAGCAACTGGGTCCCAAGAGTGTTACATGGAAAGCCATGTCTTTCTCTTGTCTGAAAACGACAATGTCACCGATTCGAAGATCGTGTGCAAGAGCGAACTCTTTCCAACCATCAGTGAGTTTCTGGCCGTCTTCTACCTTCACTCCCCATGTTATCTTCGATGCGTCTGATCTCAGATTCGCCATCTTCTGTTCAGTTCTTCCTTCTATGCATTTCAAGAAGAATGCTGTAGGAATCGTCTAAAGAACATGCATGTACAAAAAAAGACCCATCTTTCTCAATGAGATTCTTAGAGAGACAAGAACAAATAGAGAAGTAGAGAGAAAGAGAGTGATAGAGAGTACCAAGTGGTTGAGGAAGCCGGGAAGCAGAGGCTTGAAGAAATGTTTTTTCACCATTCTCAAAATCTTTAGAAGCCCTAAATCATTTTATAGAGCATATGATTCCAGCACAACGTGGCTATGGGAGGAGAAAAAAACATAAACAGAATGAAGAGAAAACCTGAAATGAAGATCCTTTTTCTTCAATGATCCTACACAGCAATTTCCTGGAGAAAAGAGTGTAATAAAACCACCAGACCGAAGACGTTTCACTGTCCTCGGAACTAGAGGCTTAAAAGTTAAAACCATTTTATGACGATATTAAATATGGATATTTATTGTGGAGCTCTTGTTATCTGTGAAACAATTATTGAAGCCTTGGTTTCTACACTTTAACTTGCTTTCTTATTTCTAATTAACATTTATTTTTGTAATCATTAGTCTCCCAAGAACAGAACTTAAGTAGAGGAGTTGTGTTGTCTTGTTCATTAACGAACTCTAAAGCGAAGGAATCTCCTAACTTTACGCCATTAGCTTCACAAAACTCATCCCAACCATCCTCCAAAGCAACAATTCCGTCTCTTGACAATAGATAACCACACAACTCCATTCCGTTTTCACCCAAAATAGTCATCTTCCCAAGTTTGTTGATGCCATTATCCCTCATAAATCGATTTGGAAGATGCTGCAACACATTTCATTACCAATTACAGTTCAAGACACAAACAGGTTCAGATTCACTTCTTAAACAAGAGCTGTTTGATGAACTTACCAGTTTACAAACTTTGACATCTTCATGTGTGAGCGTTAATGTCACAAATCGGTTTTGGATTGCTGAGGACGAATCTCTTCTATTAGGTTCTGTGGAAACTGACTCGTTAGCTTTTGAAACACTAGACTCTGTGGGGAACAATCTGACAATAGGAGTTGAATCTCTCTCCTCTTTGATGACTTTTTCACAGCTGATAGGTTCTCCGTTGACCTGCTCTCCTTCTTCTCCTCCTCTGTCAATGCTACTTTCTGCAGGGCACAACCTGAGCACAGGTTTTGTGTCTTCCCAAATCAACTCGAGCGTGAAGGAGTCGCCCGTATTGAAGCCATTTGCTTTCGCAAAATCTTTCCAGCCACTTCCCAAATACATTAATCCATTTCCTTTGTCTAATAACAAACTTGTCTTCTGCTTTATACCATCGCTTCCCAACAGAGTAATCATCCCAGGCTTGGTAATGTCATTCTCTCTCGTGAATTTCTTAGGAAGAACCTGTGGAAAATTTGAATAATAAGCAAAAAATAAGTGTCAAAACCGTTACAAGAACAATAAAATAACACTGTAAGGTTTTATAGACTTACCAGTCTACACTGTGCGACGCTGTAAGGTTTAATTGTTAATGTCACAAATTGGTTTTGGCTAGATGGAGTTCTCCCTCTCAGATGATTCTTCTCTCTCTCCTCTTTGTTATTCTCAACTTTGCTGATCTTGTCACTGTTGGTAGGATTCATGAAAAGAGACGGTCTCTTGATAGCTTTTGAAAACTCTTCTTGCTCTCTGTCCTTTGTAGATTCTGCACAGCACAAACTGAGGACAGGAGTTGTGTCTTCCCACATCAACTTGAGTGTGAAGCCCGTCTCTACACCGATTGATTTAGCGAAATCTCTCCAACCTTTACCCAAACTCATTGTACCTTTCTTGTCCAAGTTAAGGTTTGTCGGCCACTTTGTACCAACGCTATCCGATAGATATATCTTCCCTGGCTTGTTGATGCCATTCTCTCTCAGGAATGCTGATGGAAGAGTCTGTAGACATTTTGAACAGAGGAGGAATGAAGATGCGTACGTCAAATCAAATCAGTAGCAGCATCAAGAGGTGTGTTTTCGATGAAACTTACCAGTTTACAAACTCTGGCATAATCAGGTGGAAGTGTAAATGTTACGAGTCGCTTATGAGACGGTGAATATGATGAATATGATTTAACTCTTTGTTTCGGACTATACTTCTTTCTTTCTGTCTCCATCATTGAGCTGCGCTCGTCTTCACTGGTCTCCTCCCCTTCTGTGTCATCTTCCTCGCTGCTAAGTTCTGCGGAATAAGATTCCATCCCACTAACTTTGCTGATCTTGTCTCTGTTGCTAGCATCTGTGGAAAGAGACTGTTTTGGAAACTCTTCTTGCTCTCTGTCACTGGTAGATTCTGCACAGCACAAACTAAGGACAGGAGTTGTGTCTTCCCATATCAACTTGAATGTGAAGCCTGTCTCTACGCCGTTTGATTTAACAAAATCTCTCCAACCCTTTCCCAAGCGCATTGATCCATTCCTGTCCGAGAGAAGCTTTGTCGGCCACTTTACACCATCTTTACCCAATAGATATATCTCCCCTGGCTTGTTGATGCCATTCTCCCTCAGGAATAGTGATGGAAGAGTCTGTAGATATTTGAACAGAGGAGGAATGAACAAACATGCGTACGTCAAAACAAAATAAGGGCAGAATCAAGAGGTGTTTTCGATGAAACTTACCAGTTTACTAACTCTGGCAAAATCAGGTGGAAATGTATATGTTATGGATTGCTTATGACATGGCGAATATGATGAATATTTGCAAACTCCTCCTTTCCGACTATACTTCTTATTCTCTGTCTTTATCATTGAGCTGCACTCGTCTTTGCTGCTAAGGTTATCAGAGGAATCACTGTTCTCATCATCTATTTTCTCTTCCTCGCTGCTAAGGTTATCAGAGGAATCACTGTTCTCATCTTCTATGTTCTCTTCCTCGCTGCTAAGTTCTGCGGAAAGAGATTCTCTCCTGCTGGCTCTTGAGAAGTCTCTTTGCCTTTTATCATTGATAGTCTCTGTAGGGGAGAAACTGAGCACAAGCGTTTCCCCGTTTCCCACTAGCTTAAACATGAAGAAGCCTCCTGCTTGTTGACCGTTTTCTTCACAGAACTCTCTCCAGCCTCCGCTTATGTAGAAAGTATTCAATGATTTGTTGAACCTTAGATCAAACTCCCATGAATTTACCCTCCATCTAAGAAAACAGCTTTGCGGCAGTTTCTTGTAATACCATTTGAACTCGTGAAATGTTGTGGAAGATACTGGTCACAAATTAACACAAAGGTCACATTAATTTACATAGAGGCAGCTTTGTATATCACTTGGACCAGAAAAAGGGTTCAGGCATTTTCACATGACTAACCAACTTAACAATAATATAGCAAAAAACTTGAACAAACTCTTTCTTCAGTGACATGATTATATATGAAATTCGGTTTTACTTCGGAAACTTTTCTCCCACACCTAAGTAAACAAAGATGAGCCAAATCCAACTTGAAGCTACAATACATAGAGTTACCTAAGCCATTTTCTTAACTTAACTTTTGATTTTACTTCAACAAATGTTCTCCCAAACCGGACAAGACTAGACTACACTACACCAAAAAATGTCCACAACTAGAAGCATCCGTTTATTTAGTGAGTGATTAAACCACAAATACCACTGTAATTTTGATGAATGAATGTAAGAGTAAAGTAAACAAAACACCAGCTTATCTGTGCGTAGACTCGAAGCCGTGACAACAGCCACGAAACATAAGTTGTCTGGTGAAGTAGAAGAAACTGCTTCAGCTTCAGGACTATTCTTCTTCACTTTCTTCTTCCTTGGATACTCTGAAACAGAAACATCTCCCACGTTAAACCTCACATACTCTTATTTTAAAAGGCCACTTGGAGTATTATAATATAACAGAAGTGAAATTACCCATGTCATTATCATTATCATCATCATCATCATCACCACCATCTCCATCATTTAACGGTAAATCTTCTTGTGTTCTTGGATGCAGACGCTTTTTCAACAAATTTTTACCTGAATTAGTAAAAAATAAAAAATAAAACCGCTCAAATTGCTTCTCCACCCTCACAAAGTTAAACTTCTTTCCCTACCAAATACATACCAATGTTAAAACAAGACTTACCAATGTCGTTGTCACCAACATTGTTGTTTCTCGGAGGCGGTAAGTCTCGGATCTCACAGCAGCTGGATCCTAAATCCGAAACATGGAACACCAAATTTCCTTCATATCTAACAAGAACGACCTCGCCGATTTTGAAATTGTTAGCTACGGCGAACTCTTCCCATCCGCTAGTGAGTCTCCGGCGAGTCATTTTAACTTTCCAGCGTATGGCCGAGGTGTCTGATTTCAGCTCCGCCGTCGTCTTCTCCGAGCTCTTTCCTTCAACATACTTGGAGAAGAAGTCCACAGGAATCGTCTACAACAAAGAGCAACACAAAATCAAGGGTTAAAAACAGAAGAAAAAAGCTGCTCGGAGGAGAGATAGAGAGAAGGAGAGATAGTTAGTTACGAGGTGAGTGTGAAAGCCAGGAACAAGCGTGTGGACGAATTGCGGGTGGAGAAGCGTTGATTTCGACATTTGCTCTCTTGAGTACAACGAATTTCTTATTTTCTGGGCAGTTTCTTCTCAGTGGCACAAAATGGTAAATAAAGGGAAATGTACAATCCGAGTTTGGAGAGGAAATTAAACAAAAATAAAACTGGGGGGAAGAAAATCAAAATGAAAACTGAAACCAACAGAGAGAGATTTTCACTGTTTGAGGTGAAAGAAGCTCCGAACTAAATCCATCTCTGTCTCGCTCAGTGTTCTTCGTTTCCGACTAATTCGTAAAAGTAGAAGATTTTTGACTTCCCCATTTTTCACAACAGATTAGCTCTGGGCTTAGAGAAATAGAGACTGGGCTCAATTTGGGCCTGTAACAGCCTAAATAAATGAAACTCTCATAAAAATTATAATTTGAGTATTTAGACAATAGTCCCAATATTTTAAGTATTAACATATTTAGACAAGCACATACGACCCATTCACTTCGTCCTCGTACTATGTCCGAAAGTAACGATGTGGGACAATTTCAGCAGTGTGTGTCAAAGTTTTTATTTTTTTGGGGTCATTTTCCATGGCTTGAAGACGACGTTTCACTGGTGAACTCTCTTTGAGCCTTAAAACCACTAGGTTTAGTTTTAAACATACTATCCATTCTAATTAGCATACTTGTATTTACAGTTTTAGTCTACCGAGAACAGAACTTAAGTCTTGTTCATTAACGAACTCTAAAGCGAAAGACTCCTAACTTCACAGCATTAGCTTCACAAAACTCATCCCAACAATTCTTCCAAAGCAACAGTTCCATCTCTGGACAAGAGATATGCAGACAACTCCATTTTGTTTTCACCCAAAATTATCATCTTCCCAGGTTGTTGATGCCATTAGCCTTCTTTTTGTTGTTGTCTATGGGAAGAGACTTTTCCTGGTTTGTTTCTGAACACTCTCCTCCTTCTGCTCCTTTGTCAATGCTACTTTCTGCGGGCCACAAGCTTAGCACAGGAGTTGTGCCTTCCCAACTCAACTTGAGTGTGAAGGAATCTCCGGTCTTTAAGCCGTTTGCTTTAGCAAAACATCTCCACCCGTTTCCCAAAGTCATGATGTCCGTTACTTTGTTTAAATACAATTTCGTCTGCTGCTTCATACCGTCTTTGCCCAACAAAGTCACCATCCCAGGCGTGTTGATCTCATTCTCCTTCGTGAACTTCCTTGGAAGACGCTGTAGAAGATTTTCAGTGACGAGCACACACAAACATATGTCAAAAGCCATTAAAAATTACTGTATAAACTTAAAAAAGTTGTTTGATAAACTTACCAGTATATTCTTTTCGACACTATAAGGTGTAATTGTTAATGTCACAAATTCTTTTTGGCTTGATGGAGTTGAGACTCTCTGTCTCCTATGCTTCTTCTCTCTTTCAACTGACCTATTCTTCTCTTTGTTATTCTCATTTTTACTCATCTTTTGTTTCTTGGAAGGATCTATGACAAGTGACTTTTTCTCTACAGCTTTTGAAAACTCTTCTTGCCCGCTGTCACAGCATAAACTAAGCACAGGTGTTTTGTCTTCCCAAATCAACTTGAACGTGAAGGAGTTGCCTATCTTTAAGCCGTTTGCTTCAACGAAACATCGCCATCCGTCTCCCAAATTCATACTTCCCGTTACTTTGTTTAAATGCAACTTCGTCTGCTGCTTTATACCGTCTCTGCCCAACAGAGTAATCATTCCAGGCTCATTAATGTCATTTGTCCTTGTGAATTTCCTTGGAAGACTCTGTGGATGTTACAGTGACAAGCAAGAAAAAACAAAAACAGCGTCAAAACCATTAAGAAGTACTATAAAATAACAACACCTGAAACTAAAGTTGTTTGATAAACTTACGCGTAAACACTTTTCGACACTATAAGGTGTAACTGTTAAGGTCACGAATTGTTTTTGGCTCGATGGAGTTGAATCTCTCCCTCTCAGATTGTTCTTCTCCCTCTCCCATGACCTTCTCTCCTCTTTGCTGACCATGTAACATGTTACAATGTCACGGATTTTTGTTGGCTCCATGTAACCGTCAATGTCTTCGTTGCTAAGTTCTGTGGAAAGAGATTCTCTCCCGCTAGCTTCAGTACACTCTCTCTGACTCTGCCTTATAGTATCAATGGATTCTTCAGGGCAGAAACTGAGCACAGGAGTTTCCCCGTTTCCCACTAGTTTAAACCTGAAGAAGCCTCCTGCTTTTTGACTGTTTTCCTCACAGAAACTTCTCCAACGTTGGCTAATGTAAAAAGTATCAGATGATTCGTCGAACCTCAGATCCAATAGCCATGATCTTTCCTCTCCATCTATTATAACAATCTTGCGGCAGTTTCTTGTAAGACCATTTAAGTTTGTGAAATGTTGTGGGAGATACTGCAAAACACCAGATTAACACTAGAGTCAGCTGTTTTGCATATCACTTGACCAAGAATGGATTCAGGCAATTTCAGCATTTCGTCATGACTAACCAACTTAACGATGTTATAGGAAACATAAACGAACACTTTCTTTTGTTACATGACTGTGTATCAGGCAAATAATGAAAGTTTAATCAATCCACATGAAACCTAACAAGATTTAAGAGAATCAAAATGAAATTCGGTTTTACTTACACCAAAGATGAACCAAGCTAAATTACAGTTAGTTACCTAAGCCATTTTATCAAACCGAAATAAGATAAAAGTTTAAAATAACTTTTGATTCTTCTCCCAAACATAACTACACTCAGACTACACCTAAATGACCACCACCACCACTAGAAGCAGCCATTGATTTAGTAAGTGATTAAACCACAATACGCAAAAAAAAAGAAAAAAAAATAGTATGTAGTTTTGCAAGAGTAGAGTAAACACCAGTTTATCTGAGAGTAGATTCGAAGCCGTGACAATGGCCACAAAACAGGACTTGTCTGATGAAGAAGACGAAACTGCTTCTGCTTCAGCTTCAGGACTGTTCTTCTTCACTTTCTTCTTTCTTGGAAGCAGCTCTGTATCAGAAACATCATCGTTTGAGGAAAAGTCTACTTGTGTTGTTGGATACAGACGCTTCTTCAACAAACTTCTACCTGATTTGGCAAACACAAAAATCACTCAAATTGCCTGATTTTTTTGCAGTAACCGTTTCTTACTGATCTCCAAACGCAGAAATCACTTACCAATGTCGTCCTGACCATCATTGTCGTTGCTTGGAAGCTCACACCAATTGGGTCCTAAATCCGAAACATGGAAGACCATATCTCCTTCATATCTGACAAGGACGACGTCGCCGATTTGAAGCTCATGAGCAACGGCGAACTCTTCCCAGCCTTCACCGAGTCTCCGATCAGTCATCTTCACTTTCCAGTTTATATCCGACCCGTCCGATTTCACCTCCGCCGTTGTCTTCTCCAAGCTCTTTCCTTCAACATACTTTGAGAAGAAGTCTGCAGGAATCGTCTACAAACAACAACAGCAAACTAAAAGAGGATGAATTGTCTCTGGAGAGGCTGCTCGGAAGAGGAAACAGAGAGAAGGAGAGATAATTACGAGGTGAGTTTGAAAGCCATTAACAAGTGTGTGGAAGAATTGCGGGTGAAGACGCCTTGATTTCGACATTGTCGAAGAAACTTCAAGAAAAAAGCCCTAGAAAATCATTTGCTCTAAGTTCTACACATTTCTTATATCTGGGCAGAGAAAAGAAAAGAAAATAACGGATTTTTTTGGCAGTGGCACAAATTGGTAAATATAAACATGTTTGTGGTTCACAAAATCCTTGTTTGAGGAGGAAATAAAACAGTGACGACAATACAGAGACACTTCCACTGTTTGAGCTGAAGAACAGTTAGATTTGGGGCTTAGAGTAACAGAGTGTAGGTTGGATCTGGATTTAAACATACTTTCTATTACTGATTAACACTTTTGTATTTATTACAAGTCTACCGAGAACAGAACCTAAGCACAGGAGTTGTGTTGTCTTGTTGATTAACTAACTCTAAAGTGAAAGAATCTCCTAACTTGACACCATTAGCTTCACAAAAGTCATCCCAACCATCTTCCAAAGCAGCAGTTCCATCTCTAGACAACAGAAACGCAGACAATTCCATTCCGTTTTCACCCAAAATAGTCATCTTCCCAAGTTTGTTGATGCCATTATCCTTCAAGAACTGATTTGGAAGTTGCTGCAACACATTTCATTTACCAATTAGAGAATTCAAGGCACAAACTAATTCACTTCTGAAACAAGACTTGTTTGATAAAATGAACTTACCAGTTTACAGGCTCTGACGTCTTCATGCGTTAGTGTTAATGTGACAGATCGGTTTTCCATCTCTGGAGATGGATCTCTCTTTCTAAGTTCAGCGTCTTCCGTGGAAATCATCGACTCTTTCTTGTAAGCTTTTGAACTGTTAGACTAAGTACGTAAGAACTTGAGCATAGGAGTTTCATCTTCCCAGATTGACTCCAATGTAAAGCATTCCCCTAGCTTTAACTCGTTTGCTTCAGCAAAAACTTTCCAGCCATTTCCCAAATTCCTTCTTCCATCACTTTCCCATACAAGATTTGATGCCCACTTTTTACCATCTTTTCCCAACAGATATATCATTCCAGGCTTGATCATGTTATTCTCCATGACGAATTGCCTTGGAAGATGCTGAAAAATATTTTGTAAGGAGAATAAGATAAAGAGAGTACCAGAGATAAACTAATCCTCTGAAACAAGAGTTGGTTGTATGAACTTACCATTCTTTTCTCTTGAAGAATCTCAGGTGTGATTGTCAACGTCAAGAATCGGTTTTGGCTCCGTGAAGCTGAGTCCATACATCTCAGGTGATTATTATCTGTCTCCCATAAACTGCTCTCCTCTTTAATGGTTTCCTCTTTACAGTTTTGCTCTTTACTGTTGTCTATGGGAAGAGACTTGTTCTGGTTTGTCTCTGAACAGTCTCCTTCTCCTCCTCTGTCAATGCTACTTTCTGCGGGGCACAAGCTGAGCACAGGAGTTGTGCCTTCCCATTTCAACTTGAGTGTGAAGGAATCGCCCATCTTCAAGCCGTTTGCTCTAACTAAATCTTTCCACCCTTTTCCCAAATACATCCTTTTCTGTGATTTGTCTAGTAGCAGTTTCGTCTGGTGCTCTATACCATCTTTGCCTAACATAGTCACTATCCCAGGCTTGTTGAGGTGATTCTCCCTTGTGAATTCTATAGGAAGACGCTGTGGAGGATTTCAATGATAAGCAAGAAAATGCATCAAAACCATTAAAAAGTACAATTAACTAAGGGAAACAACTGCCGAAACAAAAGTCGTTTGATAAACTTACCAGTATACCCCTTTCGACACAGTAAGGTGTTATTGTTAACGTCACAAAATGTTTTGTGCTCAATGGAGTTGAATCTCTCCATCTCAGATTCTTCTCCCTCTCCGGTGACCTTGTCTCCTCTTTGTTGCTAGGATATATGAAAAGAGACTGCTTGTCACTTCTAGATTTTTCACAGCATAAACTAAACACAGGAGTTGTGCCTTCCCATTTCAACTTGAGCGTGAACGAATCGCCAGTATTGAAGCCGTTTGCTTTAACAAAATATTTCCAGCCGTATCCCAATAACATTGCTCCAGCTGGTTTTTCTTTTAGCAATCTCGCATGCTGCTTTTTACCGTCTTTGCCCAACAGAGCAATCATCCCAGGCTTGTTGATGTGATTCTCCCTTGTGAATTTTCTTGGAAGACGCTGTGGAAGATTTCAGTGATAAGCCAAATGCATCAAAACCCATTAAAAAAGTACAATTAACTAACAATAGCTGCAACAAAAGTTGTTTGATAAACTTACCAGCACACAACTTTTCACACTAGAAGGTGTAATTGTTAAGGTCACAAATTCTTTTTGGCTCGATGGAGTTGAATCTCTTCCTCTCAGTTGGTTCTTCTCCCTCTCCCATGACCTTCTCTCCAGTTTTTTATTCTCATCTTTGCGAAGTTCTGTGGAAAGAGATTCTCTCTGGCTTGCTTCAGAACAGTCTCTTTGCATTCTATCATTGATAGATTCTTCAGGGAAGAAACTGAGCACAGGAGTTTCCCCGTTTCCCACCAGCTTAAACATAAAAAAACCTCCTGCTTTTTTACTGTTTTCATCACAGAAACTTCTCCAGCCTGTGCTTATGTAAGAAGTACCAGGTGATTCATCGAACCTCAGATCCAATACCCATGATCTTTCCCCTCCATCCATTACAAGAATCTTGCGGCAGTTTCTTGCAAGACCATTTGAGCTCGTGAAATGTTGTGGAAGATACTGCAAAACACCAGTGTAACACAAGAGTCAGTTTTCGGAATCACTAGACCAAAAAAAGGATTCAGGCAATTTCAGCATTTCATCATGACTAATCAACTTAACAATAATATAGGATACGTAAAGGAGCCAAAGATGAACCAAGCCAAAGTTGAAGCTAAATAGTTACCTAAGCCATTTTAACAAATCTTGATTAAATTATATTTTGATTTTACTTCCAACAAATCTTCTCCCAAAGATGATTAGACTCAATCTACACCTAAATGACCACCACCACCACTAGAAGCAGCTATTCATTTACTGAGTGACTAAACCACAATATGAAAACAATATTAGTATGTAGCTTCGCAAGAGTAGAGTAAACACCAGTTTATCTGAGAGTAGATTCGAAGCCGTGACAAGGGCCACAAAACATGACTTGTCTGATGAAGAAGAAGAAACTGCTTGTGGTTCTGCTTCTGCTTCAGGACTGTTCTTCTTCACTTTCTTCTTTCTTGGAAGCTCTGTTTACCATATGTTAAAGCCTCAGATACTATTCATATAACAAAAAAATAATATACAAGATAAGTGAAATTATTACCCATGTTATCATCATCGTTTGATGAAAAGTCTACTTGTGTTGTTGGATACAGACGCTTCTTCAACAAACTTCTACCTGATTTGGCAAACACAAAAATCACTCAAATTGCCTGATTTTGCAGTAATCGTTTCTCACTGATCTCCAAACGCAGAAGTCACTTACCAATGTCGTCCTGACCATCATTGTCCTTGCTTGGAATCTCAGAGCAGTTGGGTCCTAAATCCGAGACATGGAAGACCATATCTCCTTCGTACCTGACAAGTACCATGTCGCCGATTTGAAGATCGTGAGCGAGCGCAAACACTTCCCAGCCATCACTGAGACTCCGGCCAGTCATCTTCACACTCCAGGCTCTATCCGAGGCGTCCGATTTCAGCTCGGCCGTCTCCTTTACGCTACTTCCTTCAACATACTTGGAGAAGAAGTCTACAGGAATCGTCTACAAACAGAAACAGCAAAACAAACAAAAAGATGAATGTCTCTGGATAGGCTGGCTGCTCGGAAGAGAGAAAAAGAGGGAAGGAGACATAATTACGAGGTGAGTTTGAAAGCCATTAACAAGTGTGGAGAAGAATTGCGGGTGAAGACGCTTTGATTTCGCTATTGTCGGAGAAACTTGAAGAGAAACAAAAGAAAACAAAACCTAGAAATCTTTTGCTCTAAAAGTACTGGACATTTCTTATTTTCTGGGCAGAGAAAAGAACGGATTTTTTTGGCAGTGGCACAAAATGGTAAATAAATACATGTTTGTGGTCAACAAAATTCGAATTTTGAGGAGGAAATAAAACAGTGACAACACAGTGTCCCGACAACATAGTACACTTTTCACTGTTTGAGCTGAAGAACAGTTAGATTGGGCCTTAGAGCAAGAGAGTTTAGGTTATATTTGGGCCTGAAACCGCCACAAAATTATAACGAGAAATCTGAGATGATAGTGAATCCAACGCAGGACTGAAAGAAGATGGTCTTTCACCATACGGTCACTAGTAACTCGAATGGAGGATATATGGTGTTGTGGAGACAGAACACACTTTGTGGAAGGTTTGGTTTAAACATGTTTGTATTTATTACAACTTTACAAGTCTAACAAGAACAGAACCTAAGTAGAGGAGTTGTGTTGTCTTGTTCAGCAACGAACTCTAAAGTGAAAGACTCTCCTAACTTCACACCATTAGCTTCACAAAACTCACCCCAACCATCTTCCAAAGCAGCAGTTCCATCTCTCGACAATAGATACGCAGACAATTCCATTCCGTTTTCACCCAAAATAGTAATTTTCCCAAGTTTGTTGATACCATTATCCTTCAAGAACTGATTTGGAAGATTCTGCAACACAATTCATTTACCAATTAGAACTCCAGGCACAAAACTAATTCACCTCTGAAACAAGAAATGGTTTGATGAACTTACCAGCTTACAGGCTCTGGCATCTTCATGAGTTAGTGTTAATGTGACAGATCGGTTTCCGATTGCTGGAGATAAATCTCTCTTTCTAGGCTCAGTCTCTTCCTTGGAAATCATCGGCTCTTGATTGTTAGCTTTTAAACTACTAGACTCTGTGCTGAGAAACCTCAGGATAGGAGTTTCATCTTCCCATATTAACTCCAATGTAAACGTCTCGCCTGGCTTAAACTCGTTTCCTTCAGCAAAAACTACCCATCCATTTCCCAAACTCCATCTTCCGTCTTTTTCCTCTGCAAGATTTGTCGCCCACTTTTTACCATCTTTCCCCAACAGATAAATCATTCCAGCCTTGTTCATGCCATTCTCCATTACGAATTTCGTTGGAAGACGCTGGAAAAGATTTGAAGGAGACTAATAAGATTACAAGAGAAAAAAAAAACTAAACCCGCTAAAACAAGAGTTGGTTCTCTGAACTTACCAAACTTTTATCTTGGAGAATCTTAGGTGTGATTGTTATTGTCAAGAATCGGTTTTGGCTTGGTGAAGTTGAGTCCATACATCTCTGGAGCTTATACTCTCTCAGCCCTACGCTGCTTTCTTCTTTGCTTCTTTCCTCTTTGTTGTTGTCTATGGGAAGACAAGTTTTCTGGTTTGTTTCTGCATGGCCCAAGCTGAGCACAGGAGTGTTGCCTTCCCAAATCAACTTGAGTGTGAAGGAATCGCCAGTATTGAAGCCATTGGCTTTAACGAAATCTTTCCATCCTTTTCCCAAATACATGACTCCTGTTCTTTGGTTTAAATTCAATTTCGTCTGCCGCTTTATACCGTCTTTTCCCAACAGAATGATCATCCTAGGCTTGTTGATATCATTCTCCCTCGTGAATCTCAATGGAAGATTCTGTGAAAGATTTCAGTGATAAGCAAAACAACGGTCAAATTCATTAAAAAGAAACTAACAACCCTTGAAGCAAAAGTTGTTTGATAAACTTACCAGCATACCCTTTTCGGCACTGTAAGGTGTAATTGTCAATGTCACAAATTGTTTTTGGCTCGATGGAGTTGAGACTCTCTGTCTCCTATAGCCGCTTGCATTTACACTTTCTTCTTTGCTTCTTACCTCTTTGTTGTTGTCTATGGGAAGAAAAGTTTTCTTGTTTGTTTCTGCAGGGCACAAGCTGAGCACAGGAGTGTTGCCTTCCCAAATCAACTTGAGTGTGAAGGAATCGCCAGTCTTAAAGCCATTTGCTTTAACGAAATCTTTCCATCCTTTTCCCAAAGACATGATTCCTGTTCTTTGGTTTAAATTCAATTTCGTCTGCTGCTTTATACCGTCTTTTCCCAACAGAATGATCATCCCATGCTTGTTGATATCATTCTCCCTCGTGAATCTCAAAGGAATATGCTGTGAAAGATTTCAGTGATAAGCAAAAAAAAAACAACGGTTCAATTCACTAAAAAGAAACTAACAACCTCTGAAGCAAAAGTTGTCTGATAAACTTACCAGCACACAATTTTTGAGAGTACACGGTGTAATTGTTAAGGTCACAAAATGTTTTGGGCTCAATGGAGTTGGATCTCTCCCTCTCAGATTGTTCTTCTCCCTCACCCTTGACCTTCTCTCCACTTCGTAATCCTCATCTTCGCTATCATTGTCTTTGTTGCTAAGTTCTGTGGAAAGAGATTCTCTCCCGCTAGCTCCAGAACAGTCTCTCTGACTTCTATTATTTCTTCCACCACGACCGCGGTTGTTGTAGCCTATGCCTTGTTGTTGATGAGGCTTTAGGATAGATTCTTTAGGGCAGAAACTGAGCACAGGAGTTTCCCCATTTCCCACTAGTTTAAACATGAAAAAGCCTCCTGCTTTTTTACTGTTTTCATCACAGAAGCTTCTCCAACCTCTGCTAATGTAAAAAGTATCAGATGATTCGTCGAATCTCAGATCCAATACCCATGATCTTTCCCCTCCATCCATTACAAGAATCTTGCGGCAATCTCTGGCAAGACCATTTGAGCTCGTGAAATGTTGTGGGAGATACTGCAAAACACCAATATTAACACAAGAGTCAGATTTGCATATCACTTGACCAAAAAATGTATATGTAATTTCGGCATTTCGTCATGACTCCTTTGTTATCAGTTTCATGACTAACCAACTTAACAATGTTATAGGAAACATAAACGAACACTTTCTTTTGTTACATGATTGTGCAGCAGGCAAATAAGGGAAATGAAATCAATCCACATGAAACCAAACCAGATCAAACAGAGTCAAAACGAAATTCGGTTTTACTTACACCACAGATGAACCAAGCCCAAAGTTGAAGCTAAATTAGATTTAGTCACCTAAGCTATTTTAACAAATTGAAATTAACTTTTGATTTTACAACCAACAAATCTTTTCCCTAACATGATGACTAGACTTAGACTACACCTAGATGTCCACCACCATCACCACATCAGCCATTTATTTAACGAGTGATTAAACAACAATATGCAAAAACTATTACAATGTAATTTTGGTGAATGCAAGAGTAGAGGTAAACACCAGTTTATCTGAGAGTAGATTCGAGTCCGTGACAAGGGCCACAAAACATGACTTGTCTGATGAAGAAGAAGAAACTGCTTCTGCTTCTGCTTCAGGACAGTTCTTCTTCAGGTTCTTCTTCCTTGGAAGCTCTGCATCCATAAACAATCCCACATTTTAAAACCTCAAATACAATTTCATATAAATACAGAAGAATACAAGAGAAGTGAAACTACCAATGCTATCATCATCATCGTTTGATGAAAACTCTACTTGTGCTTTTGGATACAAACGCTTCTTCAACAAACTTCTACCTGATTTGGCAAAACCAAAACCGCTCAAATCACCTGACTTTTGCAGTTATTGATTTTCAAAAACGCAGAAATCAGAATAAGGCTTTACCAATGTTGTATTGAACGTCTTGAATCTCACAGCAACTGGATCCTAAATCCGAAACATGGAAGATCATATCTCCTTCGTATCTGACAACGATTACATTGCCGATTTGAAGATGATGATCAACGGCGAATCTTTCCCAGCCATCATCGAGACTCCGGCCAGTCATCTCCACTCTCCAAGTTATATCAAACCTGTCGGATTTGACCTCCGCCGTCTGCATCTCCAAGCTTCTTCCTTCAATGTACTTGGAGAAGAAGTCTACAGGAATCGTCTACAGTAGCAACAAAAACACAAAAAGATGAAATTTTTGTGAAAAAGCTGCTCGGAGAGAAAAAAACAAAAAAAGTAAAAGAGAGAGGGAGAAGGAGAGATAGTTACGAGTTGAGTGTGGAAGCCATTATCAAGCGTGTGGAAGAATTGCGGGCAAAGACGTGTTGATTTCGCCGTCGTCGCCATCGTTGGAAGAATCTCAAGAGAAACAAAAGAATCGGATTTTGGGCGGTGACACAAATTGATAAAGGTTTGTGCTTTGCTTAACAAAATCCGAAGTTTGAGGAGGAAATGAGATAAAAACAGTGACAACACAGAGACGATGTCACTGCTTGAACTGAAGAACAGTTAGATTGGGCCTCAAAGTTTAAGGTGTAGATTGGATTTGGGCCTGACGTCATAAATATATAGATTTTCTCTAATGTTTTTCATATAGTGAAATCGTTGGGAATTTTTCTTTTCAAATAGTTGGACTATTATTAGCAGCGGCATATCTAGGAGTAGACAGACTAAAAGTTAAAACACACCTGATAAACAAAAAAATGAATACTAAAACCTTTTTTTGTTCAAAACTCGAAGATATATGATCATGATTTTTAAATTAGTCCTTAGAGGGTAACTTATACTACACTCTCAAGGAAAGTAAAAACTCCGTACAACGCTAGTTTCGATTAACACTTCCTATAAACGACTCTTATTAACAAATTTTCTACTTAATTAGTCTTAACGAGAACAGAACCTAAGTACAGGAGTTGTTTTGTCTTGTTCATTAACGAACTCTAAAGTGAAAGACTCTCCTAACTTCACGCCATTAGCTTCACAAAAGTCATCCCAACCATCTTCCAAAGCAGCAGTTCCATCTCTTGACAAGAGAAACGCAGATAATTCCATTCCGTTTTCACCCAAAATAGTCATCTTTCCAAGTTTGTTGATGCCATTATCCTTCAAGAACTGACTTGGAAGATTCTGCGACGCATTTCATTTACCAATTAGAACTCAAGGCACAAAATTAATTCACCTCTGAAACAAGAGGATTTTGATGAATGAACTTACCAGCTTACAGGCTCTGACATCTTCAGGAGTTAGTGTTAATGTCACTGATCTGTTTTCGATCGCTGGAGATGGATCTCTCTTTCTCGGATCAGTGTCTTCCGTGGATATCATCGACTCTGTGCTGAGTAACCTGAGCATAGGAGTTTCATCTTCCCATAAACTGCTCTCCTCTTTGATGGTTTCCTCTTTACAGTTTTCCTCTTTACTGTTGTCTATGGGAAGAGACTTTTTCTTGTTTGTTTCTGAACATTCTCCTTCTCCTCCTCTCTCAATGCTACTCTCTGCGGGGCACAAGCTGAGCACAGGAGTTGTGCCTTCCCAAATCAACTTGAGTGTGAAGGAATCGCCGGTTTTTAAGCTGTTTGCTTTAGCGAAATCTCTCCATCCTCTTCCCAAAGTCATGATTCCCCGTTTTTTGTTTAAGAGCAATTTTGTCTGCTGCTTGATACCGTCTTTCCCCATTAGAGTAATCATCCCAGGCTTGTTGATATCATTCTCCCTCGTGAATCTCATTGGAAGATGCTGTGAAAGATATCAGCGATAACCAAAAAAAAAAACACACGTCAAAATCATTACAAAGTACAATAAACTAACAACCGCTGAAACAAAAGTTGTTTGATAACCTTACCAGTATACACTTTTCGACGCTATAAGGTGTGATTGTTAATGTCACAAATTCTTTTTGGCTTGGTGAAGTTGAGACTCTCCGTCTCCTATGATTCCTCTCTCTCTCAACTGTCCTTCTCTCTTCTTTGCTGATCTTCCCTTTGTTGGTAGAATCTATGAAAAGAGACGGTTTCTCTACAGCTTTTGAAACCTCTTCTTGCCCTCTATCAATCCTACATTCTGCGGGGCACAAGCTGAGCACAGGATTTGTGCCTTCCCATTTCAGCTTGAGCGTGCAGGAATCTCCCGTTTTTAAGCCGTTTGCTTTAACAAAATCTCTCCAACCGGTTCCCAAATTCACCATTCCCGATAATTTGTTTGAATGCAGTTTCGTCTGCTGCTTTATACCGTGTTTTCCCAACAAAGTTATCATCCCACGCTTGTTGATATCATTCTCCCTCGCGAATTTTATTGGAAGACTCTGTGGAAGATTTGGGTGATAAGCAAAAAAAGAACTACGTCAACACCATTAAGAAGTATCACAAATAAAACAACCCTGAAACAAAAGTTGTTAGACAAACTTACGCGTAAAGACTTTTGGACACTATAAGGTGTAACTGGTAATGTCACATATTCTTTTCGGCTTGTTGGAGTTGAGAGACTCCATCTCCTACGCTTCTTCTCTCTCTCAACTGACCTTCTCTTCTTTATGTTATTCTCATCTTTGTTGCAAGGATCTACGAAAAGAGACGGTGTCTCTACAGCTTTTGAAAACTCTTCTTGCCCTCCGTCACAGCATAAACTAAGCACAGGTGTTTTTTCTTCCCAAGTTAACTTGAATGTGAAGGAGTTGCCTATCTTTAATCCGTTTGCTTCAACAAAATCCTTCCATCCGCTTCCCAAATTCATACTTCCCGATACTTTGTTTGAATGCAACTTCGTCTGCTGCTTCACACCGTCTCTGCCCAACAGAGCAATCATTCCAGCCTCGTTGATGTCATTCTCCCTAGTGAATTTCCTTGGAAGACCCTGTGGAAGATTTCAGTGATAAGCAAGAAAGAAAAACCATTAAGAAACACTATAAAGTAAAAACCCCTGAAACTAAAGATGTTTGATAAACTTACGCGTAAGCACTTTTCGACACTATAAGGTGTAACTGTTAAGGTCACGAATTGTTTTTGGCTCGATGGAGTTGAATCTCTCCCTCTCAGATTGTTCTTCTCCCTCTCCCATGACTCTCTCCTCACTTTGTTATTCTCATCTTTGCGAAGTTCTGTGGAAAGAGATTCTCTCTGGCTAGCTTCAGTACACTTTCTTTGCCTTCTATTATCAATAGTCTCTGTAGGGCAGAAACTAAGTACTGGAGTTTCCCCGTTTCCCACTAGCTTAAACCTGAAGAAGCCTCCTGCTTTTCTACTGTTTTCGTCACAGAAGCTTCTCCAACGTTGACTAATGTAAAAAGTATCAGATGATTCGTCGAGCCTCAGATCCAATAGCCATGATCTTTCAACTCCATCTATTATAACAATCTTGCGGCAGTTTCTCGTAAGACCATTTGAGCTTGTGAAATGTTGCGGGAGATACTGCGAAACACCAATATTAACAAAAGAGTCAGCTTTGTAAACCACTTGGCCAAAACAGGTTTCGGAAATTTTCAGCATTTCGTCATGACTCCTCGTTTAGTTTCATGCCAAACCAACTTAGCAGTAAACACCTTCTTTTGTTACATGATTGTGTAGCAGGCAAATAAGGAATTTTTTTTTATCAATCCACATGAAACCAAACCAGATCAAACAGAATCAAAATGAAATTCGGTTTTACTTACACCAAAGTAAAACAAAGATGAACCATGCCCCAACTTGAAGCTAAATTACATACACTTACCTAAGCCGTTTCATCAAACCCAACAAAGACCATACTGAATTTAACTTTAACAAATCTTCTCCCAAACAACTAGTAGCCGTTCATTTAGTGAGTTACTAAACCACAATAGGAAAACAAAAAAAACTAGTAGCATGTAATTTTGGTGAATGCAAGAGTAAAGTAAACACCAGTTTATCTGTGCGTAGACTCGAAGCCGTGACAGTGGCCTCAAAACATGACTTGTCTGATGAGGAAGAAGAAACTGCTCCTGCTTCTGCTTCATTCTTCTTCAGTTTCTTCTTCCTCGGAAGCTCTGCATCCATAAACAATCCCACATTTTAAAAACCTCAGATACAATTTCATATTTTCATATAAATACAACAGAATAATCATACAAGAGAAGTGAAATTACCAATGCTATCATCATCATCGTTTGATGAAAACTCTACTTGAGTTCTTGGATACAAACGCTTCTTCAACAAACTTCCACCTGATTTGGCAAAAAGCAAAATCGCTCAAACCACCTGATTTTTTAATTTGTTTCTTTCTAAATACATGTTTGATTATTGATCTCCAAAAACGCAGAAGCCGGGATCAAGGCCTTACCAATGTCGTCTTTAACGTTTTCAACCTCACAGCAACTGGATCCTAAATCCGAAACATGGAAGATCATATCTCCTTCGTATCTGACAACGATTACATTGCCGATTTGAAGATGTTGAGCGACGGCGAATCCTTCCCAGCCATCACTGAGTCTACGGCCAGTTAGCTTCACTCTCCAGGTTTTATCCGACCCGTCCGATTTTAACTCAGCCGCCTTCTTCTCCGAGCTTCTTCCTTCAATGTACTTGGAGAAGAAGTATACAGGAATCGTCTAAAGCAGCAGCAACAAAAAAAAAAAAAAAAAAAAAAAAAAAAGAGAAATCAATCAGAAGAATATCTGTGAATAAGCTGGAAAAAGAGAGAGAAAGAAGGAGAGATAGTTACGAGGTGAGTGTGAAAGCCATTATCAAGCGTGTGGAAGAATTGCGGGAGAAGACGGTTTGATTTCGCTGTCGTCGTCATTGTTCGAAGAACCTTCAAGAGAAACAAAGGGAAAAAAAAAAACCTAGAAAGCTTTTTCTCTAAGTTCTAGTGGACATTTCTTCTTTCTGGGCAGAGAAATTAACGGATTTTGGGCAGTGACACAAATTGATAAAGGTTTGTGCTTTGCTAATAAAATCCGAAGTTTGAGGAGGAAATGAGATAAAAACAGTGACAACACAGAGAGACACTTAGATTGGGCCTCAGAGTTTAAGGTGTATATTTGATTTGGGCCTGAAACAGTTCACATGAAACCCACCACAACAAACTAACGTCATATATAGGAGTATTAATTTTCTCTAACGTTTTTCATATAATGAAATCGCCGGGAATTTTTCTTTTCAAATAGTTGGACTAATATTAGCAGCATATTTAGGAGTAGAAAACACACCTGATGAACCAAAAAAATAATGAATACTAAAAGCTTTTTTTTGTTCAAAACTCGAAGAAGATGTGATCATGATTTTCAAATTGGTCGTTAATAGAGGAAATAAACACATAACAAGAATTACAAAATCGAAAAGCCATATGGCATAATATCGAGAACCTATTGAATTCACCCATTGTCCTTCGAGGGTAACATGTAACACTCTCAAGGTAGTTTGCAACTTTGCATTATAACACTTCCTATAAATGACTCTAGTTAACAAAATTTGTATTTAGTCTAACAAGAACAAAACCTAAGAACAGGAGTTGCTTTGTCTTGTTCATTAATGAACTCTAAAGTGAAAGATTCTCCTAACTTGACACCATGAGCTTCACAAAACTCATCCCAACCATCCTCCAAAGCAACAGTTCCACCATCTCTTGACAATAGATAACCACACAACTCCATTTTGTTTCCACCCAAAATAATTAGTTTTCCAAGTTTGTTGATGCCATTAGCCTTCATGAATTCACTTGGAAGATGCTGCAAAAATATTCAAACAAAAAAATTACCGTTACCACCAAAAAGAATTCAAACTCAACTCCGAAACAAAATTGTTATGAACTTACCAGTTTACAAGCCTTGAGATCTTCAAGAGTTAGTGCTAATGTCGCGAATCGGTTATCGACTTCTGAGTATGAATCTCTGCTTCTAGGTTCTATTGAAATAGACTCTTTCTCTTTAGCTTTTGAGCTACTAGACTCTTTGGGAAACAATCTGAGCATAGGAGTTTCATCTTCCCATATCAACTCCAACGTGAAGGATTCTCCTAACTTCAAGTCGTTTGCTTTCACAAAATCCATGAAACCCTTTCCCAAACTCATTGTTCCTTTCTTGTCAAGTAAACGGTTTACAAGCCACTTTGTGCCATCTTTACCCACCAGGTTTATCTCCCCGGGCTTGTTGATGCAATTTTCCCTTAAAAACTTTGCTGGAAGACGCTGCAAAAGAGATACAAACGTCAAGAACAGTAATTATTATAAAACCCTTAATTTCGTTATGCGATATAAACTAAACAAGAGTTGTTTGATGAACATACCAGTCTTCTCTTTCGGAAACTATCAGGTGTCATTGTTAATGTCACAAATTTGTTTTGGCTCGATGGAACAGAATCTTGCTCTATGTCACCGATAGATTCTGCACCACACAAACTAAGCACAGGAGTTGTGCTTGTGTCTTCCCATGTTAACTTGAGCGTGAAACTCGTCGTCAAGTTGTTTGCTATAACGAAACTTTTCCAACCTTTTCCCAGTCTTATAAATCCTTTCGTGTCTCGTAGAAGTGTTGTCGGCCATATTGTCCCATCTTCATCCGTTAGATATATCTCTCCAGGCTTGTTGATGCCATTTTCCCTCGCGAATGGCTTTGGAAGACTCTGTAGATATTTTGAAACAGAGGAAGCATAAACAAACATGCGTACGTCAAAACCAATAAGTAGCAGATTTCAAGAGGTGTGTTTTTGATGAAATTTACCAGTTTATCAATTTTGGCATAATCAGGTGGAAGTGTAAATGTTACGAATCGCTTATGAGACGGTGCGTATGATAAATACGACAATGCTCTTCGTTTCTGACCATTCTTCTCCATGGATGGTACAAAACATGACTTGTCTGATGAAGAAGAAGAGGAAACTGCTTCTGCTTCTGGATTGTTCTTCTTCACCCTCTTCTTCATAGAAGTAAAATTACCTTCATCATCATCAACATCTGTTCTTGGATGCTTTTTCAACAATTTTTTACCTATTTTAAGCAAAAAAAGAAAAATTCAAATAAGTGCATCTTTGAAATATTGATTCTTCTCCAAAACGCAGAAGAAGAAATAAGAACAAGATCTACCTATGTCGTCTTGATCATCACTGTTGTTTCTTGGAGGCTCATTGTCTTGATGATCATCACTAAAATTAGGTCCTAAATCTGAAACATGGAAGATCATGTCTCCTTCATATTTAACAAGGACGACGTCACCGATTTGAAGATCATGAGCGACGGCGAAGTTTTCCCAGCCTTGACTAAGTCTCCGGCCTGTCATCTTCGCTTTCCAGATTATGTCCGACGAGTCAGATTTCAGCTCCGCCGTTGTCTTCTTCACCACGCTTTTTCCTTTAATATACTTGGAGAAGAAGTCTACAGGAATCATCTACAAAAAAAAAAAAAAAATTAATCTATGAATATGCTGCACGGAGAAGAGAAAGAGAGAAGGATAGATAGATAGTTACGAGATTATCGTGAAAGCCAGGAACAAGTTTGTGGAAGAATTGTGGTTGACGTTGATTCGCCATTGTTGAAGCAACTTCAAGAGAATAAAACTAAACCCTAGAAATTTATTATTCTCGCAGGTAAACGGATATTTTTATATCAAGTAACAACAAATATTTCCTTTTTGTTTCTTCTGAGCAGAGGACAATAACGGATTTTGGCGGTCGGTACAAAACCCAAATCCTCAACAGAAATAGAAATCAAAACCAACACAAAGAGATGAAATCAAAACGTATCTTATTGAGGAAGCTTGACCTACAAGATTAGTTTGGGCCTGACAGTCATAAGAGATGGGCTGGAATTAGGCATGTAGATTCTTTCTGCGTTTCATTGCAGCTTGTAGACTTGCGTGCCGTTTAGTTGCAAAGCATGTATGCTGTTTGTAACGCCGCCATGAGCAAAGTGAAGCGTTTTCTTCCAAAAATAAAAAAAATTGTCAAAATATTAATTTTCCGCTGCCGGGATTCGAACCCGGAATTTTCAGCTAGAGAAGATTTAACCTGTGTGCTACAGCGGAACTTTTGATAGTTCTTACACATGTACCTATATATAGACATACATATACACTGCGTTTTTTGCAAAAAGAAAAAATATGATCAATACGCTGCGTTTCCATAAAAAATAATTTTCCGCTGCCGGGCTTCGAACCCGGAATATTCAGTTGAGAAGATTTAACCTGTGTGCTACAGCGGAACTTTTGATAATCTTGACACATGTATCTATATTACTAAAACAGAAAACCAAACAGGTGTATTCCCCAAACCAAACAGACCAATACACCCAACCAAGTCGATTCCATATACATTTAGTCATATATACCCTGAGCTGATAATGCAGACTTGTCATGTGATATCCAGAGAAAACATTTGAAAAGATTTACTCATTAACAACATTTACAGCATGTATTTGGTTTGGTCTCCGAAGTAGGAGCAAAACTTGAGTACAAGATTTGTGTCTTCTCTGTGAATGAATTCCAAAATGAAAGACTCTCCTACCATCACGCCATTAGCCTCACAGAAACCTTTCCAACCATTTCCCAAAGCCACAGTTCCATCTTTTGACAGCATATATGCAAACCACTTCATACCGCTTCTACCCAACAGAGTTACCTTTCCGGGCTTAATGATGCCATTAGTCCTCATGAATTGACTCGGAAGATGCTGCGAGATATTTCGAATAAACACATCTCATTACCAACTAGAACTCAAGAAAGAAACTAACCTACCTCTAAGGCAAGAGTCGTGATGAGCTTACTAGTTTGCAGTCTCTGATATCTTCAGGAGTTAGTGTTAGTATCACGATTCGGTTTGGGATTGCTGAAGATGAATCTCTTCTTGTAGGAAGATGTTTTTTCTCCACCTCCATTGAGATACTCCCTTCTCTGTTGTTCTCTGCTTTCTTGGTCTTGTTTCCGATGCAAGGTTCTGTGGAAAGAGAGTCTTTCGATGATCTATTACTGGTTGACCTTATACGGAGCAAACTGAGAACAGGAGTAGCGGCTTCCCAAATTGACTCCAACGTGATGGAATCGCCTGTCTTTAGGCCGTTTGATTTAGCAAAATCTTTCCATCCCTTTCCCAAACTCATTCTTCCTCTTCTTTCCAGTAGAAGACTTACCAGCCACTTTGTACCATCTTTACCCGATAGAGTGATCTCCCCAGGCTTGTTCATTCCATTCTCCCTCATGAATTGCAATGGAAGACGCTAGAACAGACATGAACAGAGAGTTAAGACATATCATATTGTTATTCGATAAAACGAACAAGAGTTTATTGATGAGCTTACCAGTCTACCATGTCTGAGACTGTCAGGTGTGATGGTTAATGTCAGAAACCGGTTTTGGCTTGGTGAAGTTGGCTCTCTCCATATCAGATGATTCGCCTCTCTCTCCTCACTAATGTTTTCATCTTTGCTGATCTCTTTTCCGCTGCTAACTTCTATGGGAAGAAGCTCTCTCTCGCTTGCTTCTGAACACTCTTCTCCTTCTCTACTGTCATTGTCAATGCTATACTCTGCAGGTAACAAACTGAGCACTGGAGTTGTGCCTTCCCAATTCAACTTGAGTGCGAAGGATTCACCCGTCTTTAAGCCGTTTGCTGTAACAAAACTTTTCCAGCCATCTCCTAATGTCATTCTTCCTCTTCTTTCCAGGAGAAGATTTGCAAGCCACTTTGAACCACTTTTACCTAACAGATATATCTTGCCAGGCTTAGTGATTCCATTCTCCCTCGTGAATTGCATTGGAAGACGCTGTAGAGATTTGAACAGGCGTCAAAACCAACAAAAGTAGATTAAAGAAAACTACTCAGAATCAGAAGTTGCTATGAAGATCTTACCAGTCTACAGTTTCTGACATCAACAGGTGCAAGTGTAAATGTTGCTAATTGTTTCTCACTTGGCGAATATGATGAAATTATCTGTGTCGGACTATCCTTCTTGCAACATTTCCTTTTAAGAACATCTGAGCTTGTGAAATCTTGTGGAAGATACTGCATAGTGACATAGGCTACAGAACAAGATTGGTCTGGTGAAGAATCTGCTTTTGTTCCTCGGTTGTTCTTCTTCACTTTCTTCCTTCTCGGAAGCTCTGTATCAGAAACACTCAACAAGGTAAAAATGTAGCCGTTTTTTTTAACTAACTGATCCCAAAGTTTAATAAAAGCAACCTTCGATCTTACCAATGTTGTTCTGATCAATGTTGCTGCTTGGAGCCAGTACGTCTAAATTCTCAGAGCAGCTGGGTCCTAAATCTGAGACCTGGAACATCAAATCTCCTCCATCTCTGAAAACAGAGATCTCGCCAATATCATGAGAAAGACGGCAAACTAATTCAGGTGAAGGTGTTGATGTCAACGCCAATCGGTTTTGGATTATTAAAGATGAATCTCTCTTCGTAAGAGGATAATCTCTGCTCTCTCCTCTGTGTCTCCCTGCTTTCCTGGTCTTGTTTCCACTGCTAGGTTCTGTGACATTAGACTTTTCCTCTCTTGCTTTTGAGCACTCACCTTGCTGCCTTCTGTCTTTGCTGGACTCTAGCAACCTGAGCACAGGAGTGTCGTCTTCCCATATTGACTCCAAAGTGATGGAATCGCCTGTCTTTAAGCTGTTTGCTTTAGCAAATTCTTTCCAGCCTTTCCCCAAACTCATTCTTCCTCTTTTTTCCAATAGAAGACTAACCAGCCACTTTGCACCATCTTTACCCAACAGAGTTATATCCCCAGGCGTGTTCATGCTATTCTCCCTCATAAATTGCAACGGAATACGCTAGAAAATATATAAACGGAGAGTTATGAGAAGAAGAAAAAAACTCTTGTTATGTGAAAAAATGAACAAGTTGAGTGTTGAACTTACCAGTCTACCATGTTTGAGACTGTCAGGTGTAATAGTTAAATTCAGGAATCGGTTTATGCATGATGAAGTTGAATCTCTCCATCTCACATTATTCTTTTCTCTTCCCAATGAACTGCTCTCCTCTTTCTTGTTTTCATCTATGTTTTCGTTGTTCCTGTTTTCATCGTTGGTAATGTTGTTTCCACTGGTAGTTTCTAATATGGGAATAGGCTCTTTCTCGCTTGCTTCTGAACACTCTCCTCCTTCTCTTCTCTTAATGCTATCATCCGCAGGGCACAAACTGAGCACAGGAGTTGTGTCTTCCCATTTCAACTCAAGTGTGTAGGATTCACCGATCTGCAATTCATTTGCTTTAACAAATGATTTCCAGCCATCTCCCAAAGTCATTCTTCCTCTGCTTTCCAGGAGAAGGTTTGCTAGCCACTTTGAACCATCATAACCCAACAAATGTATCTTGCCAGGCTTAGTGATCCCATTCTCCCTCGAGAATTGCATTGGAAGACGCTGTAAATATTTAAACATTCGTCAAAACCAACTAAGAGTAAAATATAGAAAACTAACTCTCTCAATCAACAATTGGTATGACGATCTTACCAGTCTACAATGTCTCACATCAACAGGTGCAAGTGTAAATGTTACGAATCGTTTCTCCCTTGACGAAACTGATGATATTATCCGTTTCGGACTATGCTTCTTGTGACATTTTTTTTTAGTACTATCTAAGCTTGTGAAATCTTGTGGAAGATACTGAAAACACAAGTGTCAAATCAAATGAACTGGTGAAGGTAAGGGTCATGAGACAAAGTTAAAAACTAGATATACCAAATGAAAAGCATTTCCTTATGAGACCAAGCTGCAGAACATTTTTCTAATGAGTATGCAAAAACTTTGGTATGAGATTTCAGTTGTTGCAAGAGCAAAGTAAATTGAACTATACAAAACGCACCACTGCATCTGTGTGTAGACTCGAAGCTGCGACATGGGCGTCAAGACAAGAGCGGGCTGATGAAGAATATGCTACAGTCACTGCATTGTTATTCTTCGGTTTCTTCTTTCTCGGAAGCTCTGTATCAGAAACACCACTACCTCAGAATGATACTATTTTGAAACAATCCCACCAAAAGCAAATAATCTCGGACACATCTATACAACAAAACAGAAAAGAGTTGAATATACCAATCTTGTCCTCATCATCACCGTCATTTGATGAAAAGTCTGCTTCTTGTCTTGAGTGTGGATGCTTTTTCTTCGAAATGTTACCTTTATCAGAAAAAATCAAAATCCCTCAAATTGCTTTCTAATTACAGCATCAACTTTCAGTTCTTGTATTGATTTCATATTCGAACTAAATCAGCTCTCTAGAATCGATCTTACCGATGTTGACCTGATCATTGTTGCTGCTTGGAGCAACTACGTCTCGAATCTCACAGTAACTGGGTCCTAAATCTGAGACCCGGAGCATCATGTTTGAAAACGACGACCTCGCGACGCCGAACTATTTGCAGCCGCCAGTGATTTCAGCTCCGCCGTCTCCTCCACACTTGGAAAAGAAAAGTGATCGAAGAATTGTGATTGATCGGTGAGCGAAGCGTTGAATTCGATGCCTAGAAATTTCTAAAAATCAACAGAATTTTTATTCTACTGCGCCAAAGATTTGATCTTATGAGAGAATGAGCGAATTCGCCATTGTAGAAACAAATCAAAATTCCTTCATTCGAATTTCTGAATGACTAAAAGGTGGAAACTTTTGAGACGGAATGAAGAACAGTTAAATCTTAGCTGTGAGTTTCATTTTTTTTTATATATAAATCCAACTTTTTTTACTGATTAATTGACTTCAGTTGTTGAAAACGTTGTGTTGTATTAGACTGAACTTCATATTCAACTAAACATTCATTCATCAACCATAAGTACAAGAGTCTTTTCAGTTACATCTAATCTAAGTTTTCATTTGCAAAACAGAGCCTTTTAGTCTTAAAAGATCAAACCTTTTTTCTCTTCTTAAACACTTTTTACCATGGACCTGATGCAGTTGTTTGAAACTGAAGCTCCACATCTTCAAGCTCTTGGTCAATCGTCTCCACACTTGACTTCATCTGAGCTATCTCCTTCTCCGCCTCTTCATTCAGTCTTTGCAGCTCGAGAATCTTGCGTCTGTTCTCAACCATTTCGCCGTATTTCTCTGAAATCCCTTTCTCAGCACCTATCAGTTCCTCCATTTTCTTTGCTTGCCTATCTTTCAGAGACAAGAGCTTCTGGATCCGCGAAAGAGGCTCTTTTACATCAGACCCGTGCTTCTCTAACACGGCAAAGGATTCAATGTGGCCTTTAAATGTGCTTATGGGATTGAAGAATCGAAGACCTTTGACTTCTTCTAGTAAGTCTGAATAGGTAAACATCATACCAACCGCAGACATTTCACGGATGTCTTCTTGAGTCTCTACCAATGGCCTGAAATGTGGAGTTTGTGGGACTGTTTTGAATACCTCCATTGATTCAACTGTTTTCCAAATCCGTAGCTTCTTCTCAAAAGGCAAATCCATTGTTGTACTTGTATCATTTGCTTCGTTTTCCTCAACACTAGCAACTCTTTTCCTCTTTCGATTGTCATCTTCGTTATTTTCCTGCATAAACATTTAGAATCCCAAAGCCAACCATTTAACAAATCATGAGGTTTGAGATAACAAAGCACCAGCTACTAAAATACCAAGAGAGTGAGATAAACGTGAAGAATCGACTTTACATTCTCATTTGTTAAATCGTATCCGAAGCCAATCTGATTTAACACTTGCAGAAGTCTCCTCTTGCGTGACTTTTCTTGAGTTTCAGCCTCTGCTTGTTTCAACGGTTGCGGAGTTATGCCCGGAGATGGGGTTACAGGTGGACCAGGTTCTTTTGCTGTAAAACAGTGACATTATAAGATCAGTTTTCATGACACAGAAACTGAAAAGGGATTTAAAGACTTCGTTTAGATTTTTGAAGGCAAACTAGATCACACTTACTTAGTGATGGAGTATTACCATCCATCTTATTTCCTGATGCTTGACTTAACGGCGTGTCCTTTGCCTGCAACATCAAACAGAGATAAAAAAAATCACAACGTGAAGATCAAAAATATACTAAGAGTCCCAATGCAAACCATCATTACACACTCAAGAAAATGCAGCCAAAGGAGCAAATTTCTTGCTCAAGTTCTAAATCTAAAAGTGGCAGTTAGTTTCATTATTTAAGAGTAGTCTTGCAAATGATTCACACAGATTAATCATTATCAAACACTCTCTGGTGTTGACTGAAACCAGTGGAAAAAGAAAAAACATTCAAATACCTTCCAAACACCATCTTCCCACACCTTAAAAGGCCTGAGATCCGAGTGGTCGAACACGAATTCCTCATTTTTAGCCTTTAAAAGAACCGTATACCGTCTCTGAGAGAGAATCTCTGTCACTTGCCCTTGATACCATCCTGTACCAAGAAACGCCTCTACACTTGCCATGCACTGAAACTCTCCAACCGAAAAAGGAGGCGGTGTAGGCCGAACACTACGCAAACCAACGGTTTTGTTAAGTCTCGTCTCATCAGTATCGCTACCTTCGCAGCTCAATGACTTGTCACAAAACTTAACAATATACTTCTTCCCATCCTCATTCTCCTCCTCAATCTCTTCATCATCATCCTCAATCTCTTCTTTATCATCACCATCATCCTCACTCTTTTCATCATCATCCTCCTCACTCTCTTCATCATCCTTGTCAATCTCCTCAATTTCTCTAATAATCATTGCAGGAACCCATATGACTTCTACTTTATTAAGCTTGGATCTCACTTCCACCATTGTACCCGAACTAAACATGGACTCCTCAGTCAAACGTTTGAAGAGCTAAACAGGTAAGGGGAAAAAAATTAAGCTTTCACTACCAAATCATGCAAAAACATTGAAAAATCAAAACTTCAGTATAATTGAGAACACAATTTCATACCCCAAATTGGGAAACCAAGCAATTTTAGATTTTTACCTGTAATTTAGGTTTAGGTACGACCCACCATTTCTTATCGACCCAGTCAAGATGAGGTCTCAAATCCTTTCTCTCAAACTGAAAAATATCATCCGCTGAATCGAAGAACACCAAGAACTTGTTATCCTCAATCTCCTTGACCACAAGACCAGTCCACCACCCATCGTTACGAGACGCGTCAACGACGCAGCCTTCCTCGATACTGATGCGAGCTTGCACATGGACAGGAGGAACAGGTCGAATCAAGCAATTTTTGGAGTGTGCAGTAAGAGGAGTCACATGTAATCCAGATTTGGGTTTCGTTGGAGTTGCTGGCTTGATAGTGGTTTTGTACCAAATGCCATCAAAGCCATCGTCTTTGTAACAGACTTCGACTTGACCACCTACGCGCATAGTTAGCCTTTCTTCCATGGCGACCCTCATGCTTACCCACAATTCTGAAGAATAAAAATCCAACCTTTTTTCCTCTCGAAACCCTGGAGAAGAAAGAGAGAAGGGAACGAGCTCGACGATGAGTGTCTCTGCTCTTCCACTAAAGTTTTGTATGTCAAGGAATTTGATTAGTGTAAAGAGTTGTTTACATCTGATTAATAATGTGCAACAAATGTTCTATTCCTATGATTTAGTGGCCAAATGATGACTGTACTATTATTAGTACTAAATGAGTCTTTAGAAGTTAGACCAGTCTTGACGGTGTTAAGACTCAAAAAGAGACTTGGAAATCACCAATGAAAGATTGATTCTTGGGACAATTCAAGAACTTGTAACATTGCAGTGTCTGTGATTATAGATGAGATGCTTTCCGGGCCACTTACGAGCTGGTGAAGTAAGTGTCTTTTATTGACAATCTGAGTAGTGTATGTGTAGATTTTGGAGGAATGCGTTTTGCACATATCTGTTAGCTCCTTTTAACATGCACAAATGCCTAGTTTTAGAGGAAGACTTACATTTTCACATGCTTTTTAGTTTAACATTTTTCAGTCTCTACTCTCTACTCTCCACAGATGGAACAAAACTTCAATGCTGGAGTTGTGTCTTGTTCATGAACGAACTCTAAAGTGAAAGAATCTCCCAACTTCACACCATTAGCTTCACAAAACTCATCCCAACCATCCTCCAAAGCAACAATTCCATCTCTTGACAATAGACAACCAGACATTTCCATTTTGTTTTCACCCAAAATAGTCATCTTTCCAAGTTTGTTGATGCTATTATCCTTCATGAATTGACTAGGCAGATGCTGCAACAAACACCTCTAGTTACCAACTATAATGCAAAACAAGAAACTAACCAACCATTAAAACAAGAGTTGTTTGATGAACTTTTTACCAGTTTACATGCTTTGACATCTTCATGTACTAGTGTCAATGTCACAAATCTGTTTTGGATTGGTGAGAATGAATCTCTCTTATTAGGAACACTGTAACACCCGTATTCCTCATTTTCCAAACACATTATCTTAAAAACCATTCTTATTAAAGATCTTAAAATCATTCAACAAAATCTCATGAAAACCAACTGATAAAATGAAAACATTTGTTGCATAAAATAAATAAAACCCGGTTCCAAAATAACACCAAGAAACAAGACAAGTTTGAGCAACTATTCGAGGTCTCCATCCACACCTGAAAAAGGGAAAAAAGAAAGGGGGGGAATGAGTAATTAATTACTCAATGAGGAGATCATTTCTGCCCACCGAAACATACTAAACATTTCTACCATTATACCACAATCAACAAAACATATAAACCTAGACACTAGCAATCATATACCCCTGATATAATGCAAGGTAACATTCATCCTTAGGTTCAATCATCCTCGTGATAACTCATAACCTCATGCTTGGAGGCAGCCGTAGCTCATACACTCCCATTCATGACCTGCATGTAACCCGTCGGCCCATCACAGTCCAGTTTCGAGGGAAGACCACGGCCCATAGCTCGATTCTTCCTCTCTTATTCATACATATTTCATATCATATCATACCATAACATTTCATCATATCATCACATTATATCATATCATATCATTCCATAAACATCAAACATAACATCACAGAACCTATATCTAGCAATCAGATCTAAAGCCTATATGCCATGCATCTTGCAATATAATAGAAGGAATATAATCATGTTTCCACAGATCACACCCTCACCTGAATTTGGCTGAAAAACGGATTGATACTGAATTGGCAACTGAACCTGAAACTTGCAGAACACGGAAACAGATTCAGGTTTGGAACAGAAACAGAGAATTTCCGTAAAGTTTAGAGCTGATTTGCGGATGCAGTATACCTCTGATTCGACAACTGAAAGAAGTTCTGGAAACTTGGGTTCGAGATCTACAAAACCGTATGTATATCGACTCCTGGTGACTTACGGATCGTCGGGAAATCGATTCAAAAAACCTCAACTAGAATCTGGAAAAATAACTCTGAAACCTTAGAACAGATCCGAAGTCCAAAACGAAATAACCATAACTCTCTGAATATAACTCGTATTACCGTGATTTAGGATGATTTAGAAAGCTGAGAAGACGATCTTTCCGATGATACCAAAATCAGCTTCTGAGACCTCACGAAACGTCTGGAAATCGCCCCGTAAGTTCCGTTTCTGATTCTGCTTTTTCACCCTTCTCCTTCCTCACTTCTCCACAGTTTCGTATCTCCTCCTCCAATATCAATCAAACACTAGCACGATTTTGATGTATTAAACTGAGACTTTTCTGCTGTTTTAGGGTTCTCAAAACTCTCTCACGTTTCTTTCTAAAGCGGCTATGGAGAGGGAGATACTTACATATATACATATGTACAAATTTAGGTTTGGGTCTTTATTGGGCTTTTGCTGACCCAAAACGGGTCTCACAAACACACTTGTTTCGCACCTCTCTATTGTTGCTTCCACTGATAGGTTCTGAACGGTAATCTTCTTGTTGCCTTCTATCACTGCTAGGAACTGTATGAAGAAAACTGAGCATAGGAGTTTTGTACTTCCATATTATCTCCAATGCAAAGGATTCACCAGTCTTTAAGCTGTTTGCTTTAGCAAAAGATTTCCAGGCCCTTCCCAAACTCATTCTTCCTATGGCTTCCCGTCGAAGATTAGCCAGAAACATTTCACCATCTTTACACAACAGAGTTATCATCTCAAAGTTGTCCAAACCATTTTCTCTCATGAATGGCAGTGGAAGATGCTGGAAAAAAAGATCCAAACGGAGAATATAAACAAAAAGAGAGAGCAAGTCATTAAAACTAACTAATTAATGACTTGATTAATGAACTCACAAGTCGACCTTTTCTGAGGCTGTCATGTGTAATTGTTAACGTCACAAATCGGTTTTGGCATTGTGATGCTGAATCTTTACATTTCAGATGATTCTTCTTTCTCTCTTCTTTGCTGATCTGTTTACCACTACTAGGCTCTACAGGAAGAGACCCTTTCTTGATTTCTTTTTCTCCTCTACTCTCTGCAGGGCAGAAACTAAGCGAAGGTGTTTTCCTGTTTTCCATTAGTGTGAAGATAAAGATACCTTCCTGCTTTTTTGCCGTTTTCATCACAGAAATCTCTCCAGCCTGGGGTTATGCAAAATGTATCAGAAGATTTGTCGTAGCTCAGATCCAATGCCCATGATCTTTCTCCTCCGTATGTTAAAACAATCTTGCGGCATATTCTTTTCAGACCATTTGAGCTTATGACATCTTTTGGAAGATACTGCAGTAGAAAAAAAGGCTCAAACATTTGATCAAACTAACCATAACCATACTGAATGTATATTTATTAGGTCAACAAGTTTTCTCCTATGCCAAACCCAAAATGCCCAATTCTAGAAACAACACTTCATTTCATGAGTATGGAAAGACATTAGTCTGAGATTTTGGTTTAGGGAGTGATTAAACCCCAGAATGCACAAGCAATTTAAGTAAAATGTTATATGTATAATCACCAGAGCATCATTTTGTAGATTTGAAGCTGTAACACGGGCCACAAAGCAAGAATCAGCTTCTGCTTCTGAAATGTTCTTCTTCACTTTCTTCTCTCTCGAAAGCTCTGTATATAGAAACATCCAACATTTTTAAACTGTCCTTGAAACAACTTCACCAAACCAAAGTAATATTGGAAAAGACAACAAGACAGAACAAAACTGAAGTTACCTGTGGTGTCCTGTTCATCACCACCCTTGTCTTCATTTGATGACAAGGATTCTCCTGTTCTTTGGAGCAGATGTTTCTTCATCGATATTTAAGCTGAACATTTAGGAATTTTTATCATTCATATAGTATAAAACATTTACAAAGACGAAGTATTTGATATAAGCCTATTTTACACTATTTTTTTCCAGACAATATTTCTTCTGCGGTTAGTTTATCGTCCTAAATCCTCATATCCAAATAAGGTTTATAAATTATAATTCCAAAACCTAGCTAAAAAAAATCCCTAAAGTTTCCTTTCAGTGACAGTTTTCTCTCACATAAAAGCTTCATTTTTGTTGTTCTCTGTCACGATCCATACAGATCTGACTACATATTGTAGAGAGAAAAACAGAACCAGCTTACCGATCTTGTCCTGATAATTGTGCTGCTTTGAGCTGGTAACAGGTGAAAAGGAAGGATAAAAATGTAGTGTCTGTTTAAAGAAGAAAGCCAAAAAAAGGAAGAGGGACACTCTTAGTAAGCTGCTCGGAGAAAAAGAGAGATGGAGATGACTGGGTTGATTGGTGAGTGGAGATTTGGACTCGCCATTCTTGAAGCACTTAAAAGAAACCCTAGGAATTTCTCAAGTGTGAAAAGACTTTTCGTTTTCTGGACAGAGAAAAAAAAAACACAGAACCTTTTGGAAATTCGAAATATCGGCGCGTATCTTACATAATGAACAGTTGAATTTAATTGATGATTTGTTACATGGGAATTTGACAAGACGAATCAATGTTTTTAAATTCGGATAATCAAGCTACTGTACTGGGGTTATTTTGTTAAAAATAGTTAGTTTCTAAAGTTAAGTTGCTGAAAAAAAAAATTCCTTACCGTAATTCAAAAACGAAAATCTAAAGTTTATTGTTAATTCTTGATTCTTGTCATATTGATTCATGGCTTATGTTTAATGTTTAGGTTTATGTTTTAAATTTTGAAGTTTGGGGATTGGATTTTGCATTTAGAACTTAGGGTTTAAATTACTTGATTAGGTCAGTAAACGGACAAAGGCTTTAAAAGTGTCACTCACATGTAAAATATGAGAAACTGTGTATGCCATAAAACAAAGAAAAAAAACGATAAAGCAAATACATTTGGTTATAAACTTCATAGAATGCTTCATAAATTTCAAAATAATCAATAAGATGAAAGCTAACCAATAAGGACAGAAAAAGCTATGTAGCAGACAAACTTAAGCAATACGAAATATATATATAATCATATGACCAGTTCACCACGGTCCACATGGCCATTTCAATGTATTACGAACTCAACAACATTCAATCCACTCAAAGATACATGATGACACATAAGTTCTTTAACTCAACAAAACAAAAAGCTTAGTTTTAGAGGACTTGTGCACAAAACTTAAGCGTGTCTTGTGCATCGGTGGCTTCCAAAAGGAAAGAATCTCCTATCTTCACCCCATTAAACTCACAAAAATTCTGCCAACCATATCCCACAGCCACCAGTCCTTTGCTTAACTTATACGCAGGCCACTCCAGGTTGTTTCTACCTACAAATATTATCTTCCCGGACTCTTTGATGCCATTGGCACTCGTGAATTGATATGGAAGAACCTGCAAAAGGATTTAAACACCACTAGTAAGAATCAAGACACAAACTAATCTATCTTTGAAAGAAGAGATACTTGATATCTACTTACTAGTTTGCACTCTTTCACATCCTCATACGTGAGTTTTAAACTCACGAGTCTATTCTTCTTCTTCTTCTTTGTGGAAGAAGATGATTCTCCCCTCTCCACTACACGTTTCCTGGCTCCCTTGAACAAACTTAGCATAGGAGTTTTGTCTTCCCACACTAACTCGAACGTGAAAAAGTCACCAGTCTTCAAACCATTTGCTATTGCAAACGGCTTCCAGCCCTTGCCCAAACACATTCTTCCTCTGTGTGGCGCTCGAAGGCTAGCCCAGCACTTGCTACCATCTTTCCCCACCAGAATGATTTTCGTAGGACCCTTTATCCCATTTTTTTTCATGACCATTGCTTTGAGATACTGAAAATTTAAAACATATAACATAGTAAAAAAACACTACAAAAATCAACAAAAATTTGAATGCGTGGACTCACCTGTCTATTACGGTTGAGGCTGTCAGGTACAACCTTCAATGTCATGAACTGATATTTGTTCTCTCTCTCCAACTCCATAGGCTTATCTTTCATGTTACTATCTCCTTGTGCTCCATCATTCACAGGTTCTGTGGGGCCGAAACTGAGCAAAAGAGTTTCCCCGTTTTCCACTAGTGTGAAGGTAAAGGAGTCTCCTGCCCTTTTGCCGTTTTCCTCACAGAAAGCTTTCCAACCTGGGCTCATGTGAAAAATATCCGTATATATGTTAAACATGAGATCAAATGTCCATGATCTTCTCTCTCCATGGTTTACAACAATCTTGCGGCATTCTCTATTAAGACCAACTGAGCTTGTGAAACCTTTCGGAAGATACTGCAAAAAAGGGTGCAAACATATTTTCAGCATTCTTCATGACACTATAGCTGTAGTACATTTTGTTTAGTGTCCTGAAGACTCATGATAGACCAACTTAATTATCAATAATTTAATGTAGCAAACTTGTAAGAACCATATTAAGATGTTCTAACAAATCGGACAAAACCATATTGATCAAGTTAACTTGTTGAATTTATTTCAATAAGTTTTCTCACAAACAAAACCACGATAGGATTGAAACCAAAGTGCCAAACATTAGAAACATATGTTCATTGAGTGAGTGATTAGAATGTAATATGCAATAAGTATTCGCATGTTTTGGTTTAGTGAAATGACTATGCCTAATTTTAAACAAATTTACGAAATTTCATACAGTTAACTTTTGAATTTATTTCAACTAGTTTCCTCCCAAACAACAACAATACGATCGAAACCAAAGTGACAAACATTATTAAACATCAGTTCATTGAGTGAGTGATTAAAATGTAGTATGCAACAACTGTTAGCATGTGTTGGTTTAGCTAGTGAAATGACTAATCCAAATAGTATGCAAAAAGAGTGTAAGTATACCAGAGTATCTTCCTGTAGATTCCTAGCAGTGACAAAGGCCACAAAACAAGTCTGCGCTGATGAAGAAGAAGGAAGAATCAGCCTCTTTTTCTGAATTGATGATCATCTTACCTTTCATCTTTCTCGCAAGTTCTGTATAATTAAAACATATCAAAACATGTTAAAACCAAGTTCTGTATCAAGATGTAACCTGCGTTAAACTTATACAAAGATTCACACACACAAGATCCCAATTTACGTATCTAGGAGATCACAAAATATCATTCATTTCCAGACCAAGATTTGTAGTTTTAAAACCTGAATTCAGCAAAAATGAAAATCCTAACCCATAATTGAAAGAAAAAAATTGATTTCCAAGGACAGATTCTTCTCGCATAAAAAACATCATCGCATACTCTCAAAAACGACAGAACATCTCTCCAGATTTGACTACTGATCGTAGAAAAAGAAAAAAGAAAAACATAACCAAGCTTACCCATCTGTTCCCGATCATTGACGCTGCTTGGAGCCGGTATGTCTTGAATCTGGAGGCAACTGGGACCCAAACCTAAGAAATCAAACGCCATCTCTCAAACCGCTAGTCTCTTCTTCACTACGTACGCTTCTACCAAGAAATATCTCTCAGTAGAGGCAGAAATGAATATCAACCAGAAAGTAAAAAGAAAAAACCCTAAATGAGAAACCTTATCGTTTACCTCCTAGATTGCATGCACTTTTGGTAAATTGAAACCTGGGCGCGTCTACACCTTTGAATATCTCAGATTTGTACATTCCACTTTTCTTAAAACTTTTTTTCTATATATAAAGAAGGGAAAAAGTTCATTACTTTACTACCAAAGTTTTACTATTGGTAACGTAAATATTAGTTTATTACCAAAGAAAATTAGTCAAATAGTAAAACTATTTCCTTACCGTCTGTAAGTAAGTCAACAAACGAAAAACTAAAGTTTGGTCTTAATTCTTGTCATCTTAATTAATTTATTGCCACGTAGAAGAGTGCAAGTTTAATTTCTTTTCTTTATTATTTTTTTATAGTTGGAGTTTAATTTCCTAACATCACACCACTATTCCAAGCATTTCTTGCCAGTAAAATCTTGGAGTGTTTCGCAGCAAAACACTCATCGACTGTTGATTACATACATGATACATCCCAGAGACTAAACATGGTCATCAAACCATAAGTACATAAGGGCCAACGAAAGTCTTTTCAGTTACATCTAATCTAAGTTTACATATGCAAAACAGAGCTTATTCTTAGAGCTCAAACACTTTGAAACTGGATCTCCACATTATCAAGCTCTTGGTCAATCGTTTCTAGGCTTGACTTCATCTGAGCTATCTCTTTATCAGCCTCCTCATTCATCCATTGCAGCTCAAAAATCTTGCGTTTGGCCTGCCTATCTCTCAAAGACAACAGCTTTTGGATCCGCGACTGAGGCGCTTTTGCATCAAACCCGTCTCTCTAGCACGGCAAAGGAAGCAATGTGAACAGATAATAAACAATCATTAGCCACCAGCTAACAAACTACCAAGAAAGTGAGGTTAAAGAGAAGAATTGACTTTACATTCTCATGTGTTGAATCGTTCCCCAAGCCATTATGATTTTAACATTTGCAGAAAGTGTCCTCTAGGGTGTCTTTTCTTGAGTTCCAGCGTCTGCTTTTTGTTTCAAGAGTTAAACAGCAAAGGAAAAAGAAGTTTCAAGTCACTCATTAAGCTTGTTCACTACTAAATCATGCAAAACATAAAATCAAACACAATTTCAGACCAATAACACATAAAAGAAAACCACCAATCTTTTCGATTTACCTGTAATTTGCTGGCATTCTGGCTCAGACTTCTTACTCTTCTTTTTACGAGGCTCTCTGGTCTCTGGAGTACCACACACATCATTAACAGCTTTCTTCTTCCCTCTCAACGCCGTAGAGTAGGACACTTGCACACCAAGTCTTTCTTGAACAATACTGATGAGGTTTTTCGGAGCTACTGTATCGAATTTACCTTGATATTCTTCATGCAAGATAGACGCAACTAATCGTGGTGTGTTATTCTTTTTGTTACTGCTTGCACTCGCAACAACTCGAGAGCACGTATGCATCTTCCTGTACACTCTAACACTGAAATTATCAGACTTCTTAACTTTTGCAACTCTCACATACCATTTACAACCTTCTTTCGCTTGACTGCACTGTAGCACGATCCGCTGCGTATCCGACTTCACTGTAGTGAACCCAAAACAGTTTAGAAGTGAAGCCCTCGCAACCAAATCTTGCAATGCCTCCTTGGTACTAAACTCTTGACCTATTTCAAGACCCGTACCATCTTCCCACTCTTCAATAAACTGGCTTTCCTCTACAGGATGTGGAAACTCAGTGTATTCATGCATAACAGAGCTATCCACAGCCGCAAACTCATCATGCGGCACATTCACATTCTCACCATCTTCAATACCAACAACGTTCCCCATCGGCTCTTCAATAACAACAACATTCTCCATCGGCTCGTCAATGGCAAAGATACCAGCATGATTAGCTCTATTACTTGAAAGCAGCTCCCCATAATTCACACCAAATGAACTTTCTCGCTGATCTATTTCCAAGTCTTTGATTAGCTCCACATGCAAAACACCTCTAAGCAGCTCTTTATCCAATGTCGTGAGGAAAACGTAAACGTCCTCATCATCGATAATGTATGACTGTCTCTGAGGTTTCACCACCAATGGAATGTAGCTCAGTTTCAGCTTCGTAGTGGTTTCATCTATGGCAATCTTTCTGCATATCCTATCTACTAACAAAGAGTAAGTTATCTCATCCATGGATGATGTCCTAAACGATAAAGCGTAGATGGGACTTCTTGTAATCCATTTACACTCCTCTTCGGTGTGTGAATAGTATCCTCCGTAATCAAAATGTATGTTTGTGGATGGGTTGATACTCATCGTCTCCTGTAAAAAGAATTACAAAAACCAGTTATAGCATTTCATCGAACAGATTGTGTGCGTCAACTAAAAGAATCAATTTTGCAAATCCAATCCCTAAATTGTAAAATCCCAAATAACAAGCTTCTACACCATAATAGATTTAACAGATTAAGAAGAATTCACCTTAGTTTTGAAGCTTCAGAATCAATCGCGAAGGAGAGAGAAGTTGTCGCCACCAGAAAGAAAACAATGGAGGAGGAGGACGAAGAGGAATTTGTCTAGTAGGTCAACGTTGTTAAACCAAATTAAAAACGAAATCGAATTTCAAATGGTTTTTATAAAGTTGTAGAACCGGAAATAACCAAGACGAATTACCAATTTTACTAAACCAATTTGGCCATTTCATTTTCTCTCTTAGAACAACATACACATACACTCACTCCATTAAAAGATCCTTGACGAAACATATTTTATTGGTTAGCTAATTTAACTTGAACAAACAAAAAAAGCTTTGGTTCTAGAGTAAGACTTTGAACATTTTCAGGTCTAAATCAGATTTGGACTAGTGAAGATGAATTACTCCTCTCCTCTAACGTTGTTCTCTTCTTCCTTGGTTTCGTATCCATTGCTCGGTTCTTTGGAAACAGACTCTTTCTCGCTAGCATTTGAACAATCCTCTCCTTGTTGTCTTCTATCGCTTTTGGACTGTGTACTGGACAAACTCAGCATAGGAGTTGCATCTTCCCAAATCGACTCCAGCGTGAATGAGTCACCAATCTCTAACCCGTTTGCTTTAGCAAAACATTTCCAACCTTTTCCCAGACTCATTCTTCCGTGGCTCTCTCGTAGGAGATTCGCTGTCCACTTTGTACCATCTTTTCCCAACAGAGCTATCGTTCCAGGCTCGTTCATGCGGTTCTCTCTCATGAACGGCAATGGTAGACCCTGGAAAAGATTCCAACAGAGAATATAACCAATGAGAGTGCGATCGATAGACCTATCTAAAACAAGAGTTGATTGATGAACTCACCAGTCGACTGTTTTTGTAGCTGTCCTGTGTAAGGGTTAACGTCACAAACCGGTTCTGGCTTCTTAGTTCCGTACTGAGCAAACTGAGCACAGGAGTTGTGTTTTCCCAGATTAACTCCAACGTGAAGGATTCGCCCATCTTTAATCCGTTTGCTCTGGTGAAATCTTTCAAGCCTTTTCCCAAACTCATTCTTCCTGAGCTCTCACGTAAGAGATTCGCTAGCCTCCTTGTACCGTCTTTTCCCAACAGAGTGACCATCCCCGGTTCGTCCATTCCATTTTCTTTCAAGAATGACAATGGAAGATACTGGAAACATATAGGAATGGAGAAATATATTTTAAAAAATACTCGTTTAGCGGTAATAACCAACAAGAGTTTTTTGTTTGATGAACTCACCAGTCTACTGTTTTTGAGGCTGTCATTTGTGAGTGTTAAAGTCACAAACCGGTTCTGGTTTGGTGAAGTTGATTCTCTGCATCTCTGACGAGTGTTCTTTTCTCCTTGTGTTCCATCATTGACAGATTCTTCTTCGGGGCAGACACTGAGAGAAGGTGTTTCCCCGTTTATCATTAGTTTGAACTTAAAGAAGCTTCCTGCTGCTTTGCCGTTCTCGTCACAGAAATTTTTCCAGCCTCGGGTTATGTAAAAAGTTTCAGATGTTTTGTTGAACCTCAGATCCAGTGCCCATGATCTTTCCCCTTCATCCGTTAAAACAATCTTGCGGCATTTTCTTTTAAGACCATTTGAGCTTGTGAAATCTTTTGAAAGACACTGCCAAAAAAAATAGTCACACATTTTCAGCATTTCCTCATGACACCAAATTGTACAAACCGTTGTTAAGTTTCATGACTAACTAACTTAACGATACTATAAGTGAATAAACCGAAGTATGCAAAAAATAGTTGAAATATGCTGTTATGTAATTACCAGAGAATCTTCTTCTAGATTCGAAGCCGTAACAGAGGCAACAAAACAAGAGTTGTCTGGCGAAGGAGAATCAGCTTCTGCTTCTAAATTGTCCTCCCTCATCTTTTTCTCTCTCGCAAGCACTGTATCAGAAACACTCCACATGGTAAAACCTCAGATTCTTTAATACTAAACTGTTCTTGTAACAACCTCAGCAAACCAAGAACATTAGTGAAGTTACCTGTGTTGTCCTGATCATCACCTTCTTCTGTTTTTAGATGTGGACGCTTCTCCCCCGAAACGTAACCTGTGTAGAACATGTAAGAAGACTAATTACATGATCACAAAATCTCTCTTCAAACAGCTAATTGATTCACAGTTTACTGTCACATAAAAGCTTCATTTTGCAATTCTCAAAACGCAGAACATCCCTTAAGATCTGATTCATCTAACTACAGGCCGTAGATTGAACAAAACAGAACAGAACCAAACTTACCGATCATGGTCTGATCATTGTTGCTGGGTATGTCTTGAATGTCACAGCAATTGGGTCCTAAACCTGAGCTATGAAACACCATCTCTCTAGCCTCTAATATCTTCTTCTCCACGCTTCTTCCTTGTTGATGATGCTTCGAGAATAAATCTACAGGAACCGGCTACAATGGGAAAAAGGTTTCTCTCAATAAGCTGCTCGGAGAGAAAAAAAGAGAGACAGGAATGAATGTCGGCTAGTTCCAACCACAAATGAAACAAAAGTAAAACCCTACAAATTTCCCGAATGAGAAAACTTAATCCTTTACCTCTTAGAGAGCGAGTGTAAGCATGCATTTTTGGAAAAATTCGAAATCTCAGCTCGTAGTCTAAACCAATCAAAGTGTTAATTTTGATTGGTAATCAGATGCAAATTTCGGTTCTCTGTCTTACTTCTATAGAGTGGAAATCTCGCCCGGCCTCTCGGGTTATTGCTTCGCCGCCGGGCACTATCTCGGAAAGTTCTGAAGGTTTCGCTGGAGCCGATCCGATGAGGAAATTGAATCTTCTAATTCTTATAGAAATTGATTTCGGAAAAAAAGGTAAGAAATTTGGCTGATTGAGCAATGACCTTTCTACACAGATCGCTTCTTCGCAAATCGATAAGAGGAGAGAAGCTTCCTTCCTTCCCGGCGAAGATCCGGACAGAGCAAAACTTCCGATTGCAGGCCAAACGATGGCGTTTCTTCAAAGGAAGTACACGTGTGAGTGGAGAAGATGAATGTAGCCAGTAAATGGCACGTGTTAACTGAGATGACGAGAAAAATGTTGTTGGGCTTGTAATTCTTTTTCAAAGCCCAAACATAAAAGAAATTTCAAAGCCCTGTTAGAGTTGTAGGTTGGTTTTTACAAACTAAACCGGTTCTAATCAGATCTTTCGATTGGATTGGTTTTGCCGGAGATATGTGATACATTTCGTGTAGTTCATAATTTTGGATAATTGTGATCGAATATACTGACATTGTTCAACATAAGTTTCTTTGGGACCGAAATCTACAAAGGGAAATAAAAAAGATGGTCCTAACTTCGACATACAATAAATCTTACAAAGTTTCTTAATATGGTTCTCAAATTTTGGAACAAAACTTAAGAATCGGAACTGTGTCTTCCCAAACCAACTTCAAGACAAAAGACTCATCCATTTTAACACCATTAACCTCACAGAAACCTTTCCAGTTTTTTCCTAAACTCATTGATCCTCCTTTGTTCTTCTTATCCATCAGTAGTGACGTCGACCATTTTGCACCGTATCGGTCAATCATTATTATCTTCCCTGCTTTGTTGATTCCATTCCCCTCCGTGAATTCCAATGGAAGATTCTGTAGATTCCATATATAGAGATTAAATGTGAAAAAGAAGAAGAAAGAAAAACAGAGTTTTTTTGTGGAACTTACAAGTCTACGAGTTCCAAAACTTTTAGGAGTAAGTGTTAATGTCACAAATCGGTTTTGGCTTCTTGAGTTAGTTTCTTCGCCAAGAAACTCTTTTTCAGTGTCAAATCGGTTTTGGCTTCTTGTGTTAGTTTCTTCTCCAAGAAACTCTTTTTCAGTGTCATTGATAGGCTCTACATAGTAAAACAAACCAGTTTCTGTTATGATTTTTTTCTTTCTTGAAAAAATAAAAAGAGAACATAACTTAGTAACTTACCAAGTTCTTGCAGATTCAAAGGGAACAATTGAAGCACAGGTACTTCCTCATTTTTGACCAATTTGAAATTGAGCAAGTCTCTAGGTTTCTTCTCATTAGCGACACAGAAACTTCTCCAGCCTCCTCTCATATAAAACCTCCCTGAATATGCCTCATGTCTCAGGTATATAGTCCATGATTCTCTCTTTTCATTCACTAAATCAATCTGAAACTTCTTTATCAGACCATTTGACACTGCGAACGCTTTCGGAAGATACTGGAAATGTTTCACAAGATTCAGTCTCACTCAAATCAAAGTTAGTAAAGATAAAGTGAGGAGTGTTATGGAAGTAACCTAACCACTGTATCACGCTTTAGATTCGAAGCTGTGACAGTGGTCACAAAGCAAGATTGGTCTGATGAAGATTCTGCTTCTGTCTCTTTCTCTGTGTCACAAAGCTCCTCTTCATCATGGCTATCTTCTCCATATTGAATCTCACAACAGCTTGGTCCAAAAGCTGTGACATGGAACACTAACTCTCCTTCGTGTCTGAAAACGACAAGATCACCGATTCGGAGATCATGTGCCAAGGCGAAATCTTCCCAACCGTCAGAGAGTCTCTGACAGTCAATCTTCACTTTAAATGTGACCTCCGATGCGTCTGATCTCAGCTCAGCGGTTTTTCCATCGTTACTTCCTTCTAAGTGATTCAACAAGAAAGCCTCAGGAATGTCCTGAAACAGCATGCAAGAGGTTTAAAAACAGCACAAGCTTGGAAACAGAGAGATTGAGTAGAGACAGAGGAAATACGAGGTAGTTGGTGAATCCGGGAAGAAGCGGTTGGAAGAAATGTGGGTTCATAGGAGAATAGAGAGGTGAATTCGCCATTTTCAAACATAAAGAAATTTTAGTTTAAAACATAAAGAGTTGAAGACAATGTCTCTTTAAACCACCAACACAAATCACGAGAAGAAAGTGTGTTGTTAATTTGTTGCAGTTTCACGTGCATCTAGTTTTATAACAAACAACAAAATGTTGTAAGTTGTAACAGTATAAAGCACAAAAATCTATTGCAAAAAAAAAGCAAATGAATCAAAACAAATCACTACAAACCAAAAAAAATGAATCCAAACAACTCATTTCCTTCTGAGACAATGCTGCAGAACACTTTTTCCAGTTTCACGAGTCTAATGACTAACCAAACCTCTAGAAGCAACAGTTCAATTATATAATGAAAATGCAAAGGTCGTATCTCTGAATCTCTGTCATATCTTCAGTGCTTACTTCTGTGAGACACATATTTAATGGTTAGCTTCTATAACTTAACTACCACAAAAGGCTTAGGTTCAGAGGAAGACTTGAGCACGTTACATGCTTTTATTTACACCTTTTTTTTGTTGTCGTCTTCAGTCTCCGGAGTTGGAACTGAACCTGAGTACCGGAGTTGTCTCTTGTTTATCAACCAACTCCAATGTGAAGGAATCTCCTGTCTCAACACCATGAGCTTCACAAAAGCCTATCCAATCATCTCCCAGAGCCAAGACTCCATCTCTTGACAATAGAAAACCCGAACACACCTTCCTATTTATACCCAACATAGTTACTTTCCCAAGCCTGTTGATGCCATTAGCCTCCATGAAGTGACTTGGAAGAATCTGCAAGATATTTTGAATAGACACATCATCTCTTTACCAATTATATAACAAGGACAGAAACTGTCTTACTTTTCCGAATAAGAGTTATTTGATGAACTTACTAGTTTAACATCTTCATGTGTGCGTGTTAATGTCACAAATCGATTGTCGATTGCTGAAGATGGATCTCTGCTCTCCTCTATGTTGTTCTTGTCTTTTGTGGCCATGGTTTCACTGCTAGGTTCTGTGGAGATAGACTCTTTCTCGCTAGTTTCTGAATAGTGTTCCCCTTGTTGCCTTCCATCACTTGGGGACTCTTCACTGAACAAACGGAGCATAGGAGTTTCATCTTCCCAGATTGACTCCAACGTGATGGATTCACCACTCTCCAAGCCATTTGCTTTAGCAAAACTTTTCCAGCCTTTTCCCAGTTTCATTCTTCCACCTTTCCTTTCCAGTCCAAGATTTGCCACCCATTTTGTACCATCTTTTCCCAACAGAGTTATCCACCGAAGTTTGTCCAAGCCATTTTTTGTCGTGAATGAAAATGGAAGACCCTGAAATATTTGAAGGAATAACATAACTAACAAGTATACCTTTTATGAACTGAAAATAAACCTTTTCTTGAGATTAAAAAAAAAAACTAAAAAACTAAAAACTAAAAACCTTTAAGACAAGAGCTGAAACACTTGAATGTATGAAACTCACCAGTCTTCCCGTTGTGAGGCTGTCATGTGTAAGAGTCAATGTCGCGAATCGGCTTTCGTTAGGTGACAATGAAGCTCTCCTGCAAGGAGGAAACTTGTTTCGCACCAGCTCCTTTGAACTTCTCTCTTCTCTATTACTCTTGGCTTTAATTGTCTTGTTTCCACTGTTAGGTTCTGTGTAAACAGGCTCTCTCTCACTGGCTTTTGAGCAATACTCTCCTTGTTCCCTTCTATTACTACTAGAATCTGTATGGAACAAACTGAGCATAGGAGCTGCATCTTTCCAGATAAGCTCCAACGTGATGGATTCACCAAGCTTTAAGCCATTTGCCTTGGCAAATGTTTTCCATCCCTTTCCCAAACTCATTCTTCCACCTGTGCTTTCCCGGCGAAGATTTGCCACCCATTTTGTACCATCTTTTCCCAACAGAGTTATCAATCGAGGTTTGTCCAAGCCATTTTCTCTCATGAATGGCATTGGAAGACACTGGGAAAAATATTTGGACGGAAAACATATCAAGTAAGTATACAAGAGATAAAACTTAAAAAACCCTTTGAGACAGGAGTTGAACACTTGAATGTAAAAAACTCACCAGTCTACTTTTTCTGAAGCTGTCATGTGCAAGAGTCACTGTCACGAATCGGTTTTCTTTTGGTGATAATGAAGCTCTACTGGAAGGAAGACACTTGTTTCGCACCAGCTCTTTTGAACTTCTCTCGTCTCTATTACTCTTGGCTTTTCTTGTCTTGTTTCCATTGCTTGGTTCTGCGGAAACAGACTCTTTCTCACTGGCTTTTGAACAATGCTCTCCTTGTTGCCTTTTATCACTACTAGAATCTGTATGGAACAAGCTGAGCATAGGAGTTGTCTCTTGCCAAATTAATTCCAACGTAAAGGATACACCAATCTTTAAGCCATTTGCTATAGCAAACTTTCTCCATCCCTTTCCCAAAGTCATTCTTCCTGTGCAATCCCGTTTACGACGCACCAGCCACTTTGTACCATCTTTACCCAACAGAATGATCATCCCTGGTTTGTCCAAGCCATTTTCTCTCATGAATGGCAATGGAAGACACTAGGAAAAATAACAAATAAGTATACAAGAGATAAAACTAAAAAAAAAAACCTTTTGAAACCGGAGTTGAACACTTTAATGTATGAAACTCACCAGTCTGCTTCTTATCAATTATAACAAGGACAGAAACTATTTTTTACTTTTCCGAGTAAGAGTTATTTGATGAACTTACAAGTTTAACATCTTCATGTGTGCGTGTTAATGTCACAAATCGATTGTGGATTGCTGAAGATGGATCTCTGCTCTCCTCTATGTTGTTCTTGGCTTTTGTTGCCATGGTTTCACTGCTAGGTTCTGTGGAAATAGACCTTTTCTTGCTAGTTTCTGAATAGAGTTGCCCTTGTTGCTTTCTATCACTTGGGGACTCCTCACTGAGCTTGAGCATAGGAGTTGCATCTTTCCAGATGAGCTCCAACGTGAAGGATTCACCAAGCTTTAAGCCATTTGCTTCAGCAAAAAAATTCCAGCCTTTTGTCAATTGCATTGGTCCAACCTTGCTATGCCAGCGAAGATTTGCCCCCCATTCTGCACCATATTTTCCCAATAGAGTTATCATCCAAGGTTCGTCTAAGCCGTTTTCTCTCGTGAATAGCAATGGAAGACGCTGGAATATTTGAACGGATAACATAACCAATAAGCTTTTATGACTTAAAAAAGATACCTTTTCTTGAGATAAAAAAACTATAAAAAAAAAACCCTTTGAGACAAGAATGTATGAAACTCACCAGTCTACTATATCTGAGGCTGTCATGTGTAAGAGTCGATGTCACGAATCGGTTTTCGTTTGGAAGACACTTGTTTCGCACCACCGGCTCTTTCTCACTGGCTTTCGAACAATACTCTCCTTGTTCCCTTCTATCACTGCTAGAATCTGTATGGAACAAACTGAGCATAGGAGTTGTGTCTTGCCAGATTGACTCCAACGTGAAGGATCCACCCGCCTTTAAGCCATTTGCTATAGCAAACTCTTTCCAGCCCTTTCCCAAACTCATTCTTCCTGTGCCTTGTTCCTGTAAACGATTCACCAGCCACTTTGCACCATCTTTACCCAACAGAGTGATCACCCCAGGTTTGTCCAAGCCATTTTCTCTCATGAATGGCGATGGAAGATGCTGAAAAAAAGATTCAAAACCAAATTAGTAAAAGTGAAAAGTAATAAAACTAACTAACCATTTCAAACAAGAATTGGTTGATGAAACCCTCACCAGTCTACCATATGTGAAAGTACCATCAGTAAGTGTTAATGTCACATATCGGTTCTGGCTTAGACGATTCTTCTCTTTCTCAAGCTCTATACAATATTCTTTGTTGTTCTTCTTGTTGCTGTCTCCTCTTGTTCCATCATTGGTAGATTCTGTTGAGCAGAAACTGAGCACAGGCGTTTCCCCATTTCCCACTAGCTTAAACATAAAGAAGCCTCCTGCTTTTTTACCATTCTCTTCACAGATTTTTCTCCAACCTCGGCTTATGTAGAAAGTAGCAGATGATTTGTTGAAGCTCAGATCCAATGCCCATGATCTTTCCCCTCCATCGATTATAACAATCTTGCTGCATTTTCTTTTAAGACCATCTGAGGTTATGACATCTTTTGGAAGATCCTGCCAAAATGAAAAAGAAAAAAAAATCAAACATTTTCAGTATTGCCTCATGATATAAAGTTGCACAGCACTTGAAAGATAATATAGCAAAACGTGAAAGAACACTTAATCAGTTAATCTCATGACTAACCAAACAAGGATTCTCTATTTACACTAAATATATAGGCAAATAGGCTAAATCAAACCAATCTGAGTTAAAATGAAGTTTGGTTTTGCTTCAGAGTTTACACACCAAAAGTAAACCAAACTAAAATTAAATTTTTTTCTGAGAAAATACAAAACAGCATTACAGCTACCTAATATGTCTTAACAAATCGAACCAAAACCATATTAAACCAAAGTGACCAACTTTAGAAACAGTAGCCATGAGTGAGTGATTAAGCCCCAATATGCAATGACTCTTATTCTTAGCATGTTTTGTTTAGTGAGTGACTAAACCACAGAGTGCGAAAACAGAAAGTATGTGTAAGCACCAGAGCATCATTTTGTAGATTCGAAGCCTTGACAAGAGCTACAAAACAAGAGCGGTGTGATGAAAAAGAACCAGCTTCTGTTTCTGGACTGCTCTTCTTCGCTTTCTTGCTCGGAAACTCTGTAGCAGCAGAAAAATCTCACATTTTCAAAATGTACTTGGAAAACAACCTCACCAAACTAAAGTAATCTTGGACAATACAACAAAGCAGAACAGAACTGAAGTTACCAGTGTTGTCCTGATCATCACCACCATCTTCTTCTGTTCTTGGGTGCTGATGCTTCTTCATCGAAATGTGACCTGCGTTAAACAAGTAGGAGTATTTGTATAGATACACACAAAACTAATTCAAAGCCTAATTACACATTCAGAAAGATCACAAAATATTTCTTCAATTGTTTGTTGAATGTCTTAATATCACTCATTTCCAAATAAGGTTTGTATATCTAAAATTCCTGAAATTTGTTTAGACACAGTTTCCTCGCACATAGAAGCATCGTTTTTGCAGTTTCTCTGTCACGAAATAGCTTGTTCTCCTAACGCAGACAGAACATCCGACCAGATCAAGTCATAAAAATTATAAAAAAAAAAACAGAACCAAAATTACCGGTCTTGTCTTGATCATTGTTGCTGCGTTGCGTCGGTAAGTCTCGATTCTCAGAGCAACGAGGTCCTAAATCAGACAAACCTAACACCATCTCTCAAGCAGCTAAATGTCTTCACTTTCCAGGTGGGTCCGGTTAAAGTGCCTTCTTCGACTTCAAGCTTCTTCCTTTCTGAAAGCTTCGACTACAGGAATCGGAAATGTCGAAGAACTTCAAACCAAAAACAGAAACCCTAGAAATTTCTCCGGTGAAAAGACTTCTTTTTCAGGACAGAGAGAAAAAAGACCCAACTTTGTTCTTTCTCAGTGACCGAGAGTTCGTTTTAACATTTCATTTTGAGTCGTTTCAGTTTCTAGAAATTTCGAAATCTCGGCGCGTTATCTTACATAATGAACAGTGAATGTTGATTGATGATTCCGTTACTATTGTCACAGGGGGAATTCGAATCGAGCATATCAAATATTTTAATATTCCGATGAGAAGTTCAACCGGATCAAGTTGTAGTTTAATTTGGTTTGGTCTGGCTTTATGTTTTTTTTTTCTTCCCTTTCATTCATTGTTTTCTTACAACAAAGCTTTGCACTTTAGCAAAAAAAAAAAAAAAAAAAAAAAAAAAAAAAACTTTGCCAATTTGCATTTGAAGAGGTATATATCTTGAATCCAAGAAATATAATTTTCTTACTCTCATGTATATATAAAGAAAAATATATTGGGCTAATTACCTCAGTACTAACCACAAATGGTAAACTTAAGAGACTTGCAAATGCGAATCAAATTTTCATGTTTTAGTAAACAAAGATGGATAAAAAGATAACATGCTACTAACAAATGAGATGAATCGAACGAACATATCACCAAACAAACATATCAACAAGTATTGTTTCTGTTGACAAATCCGACATAATTTGGAAACTATAAACGTATCCGGGCCAATTATCTCCAACGAAATAAATGAACTTAGGCAATCTCAAAGACATTCTCAGACCAATCCATTTGAAACTGTGCCTGCAAACAACACACAAAAACAACAGCTTAATCTATCTATAATCTTGCGAGTCTTGCAAAAAAAGACTAACAAAGAACCAATGACCCTTGGCTAGAGCTTCTCAGGTTTCATCGTAAAGCTTCCACCTCGAAAAAGAAGACACCATGACAATGAAACAACAGACCCTATTACATTATGAACAAGCAAGGATTCAATCACCCTTCTTATCCTTTTACATGAAGAGAGTCAAGTGTGACTCTGTGAGGTTGTTTAACATTAACACCGGTAAATGTAAGAAAATGAATCTAAACAAATCATTTCCTCATAAGACAATGCTGCAGAACACTTTATCTAGTTTCATGAGTCTCATGACTAACCAAACCTCTGGAAGCAACAGTTCAATAATTAGCTAATGAAAATGCAAAGCTAATGAAGAACAGTTGCATATCTCTGAATCTCTATCGTATCTCCAGTGCTTACTTCCTAAGCTCTCTAAGGTGTTTTGGATTTTCAAACCGAATTTTCTGTTACCTAATTAGGCGGTTGGTGTTTGCAGTCAGTATCATTGGGCGTACCGTTAATGATATAACATATGTTGATGGCAAAAACAAATGAGATCACATAATCGTACCTCTCTGATAACCGAACTACATACACTCCATCAAAAGATACATGTGAGACACATATTTAATGGTTAGCTTCTTTAACTTAACTACCACACAAAAAAAGGCTTAGGTTCAGAGGAAGACTTGAGCACTTTACATGCTTTTATTTACACCTTTTTTTGTTGTTGTCTTCAGTCTCGGGAGTTGGAACTGAACCTGAGTACCGGAGTTGTCTCTTGCTTATAAACGAACTCCAATGTGAAGGAATCTCCTGTCTTAACACCATGAGCTTCACAAAAGCCTATCCAATCATCTCCCAGAGCCAAGACTCCATCTCTTGACAATAGAAAACCCGAACACACCTTCCTATTTTTACCCAACATAGTTACTTTCCCAAGCCTGTTGATGCCATTAGCCTCCATGAAGTGACTCGGAAGAATCTGCAAGAGATTTTGAATAGACACATCTCTTTACCAATTATAACAAGGACAGAAACTGTCTTACTTTTCCGAATAAGAGTTATTTGATGAACTTACAAGTTTAACATCTTCATGTGTGCGTGTTAATGTCACAAATCGATTGTCGATTGCTGAAGATGGAACTCTGTTCTCCTCTATGTTGTTCTTGTCTTTTGTGGCCATGGTTTCACTGCTAGGTTCTGTGGAAATAGACTCTTTCTGGCTAGTTTCTGAATAGTGTTCCCCTTGTTGCCTTCCATCACTTGGGGACTCTTCACTAAAAAACCTGAGCATAGGAGTTGCATCTTTCCAGATAAACTCCAACATGAAGGATTCACCAATCTTTAAGCCATTTGCTTTAGTAAAACTTTTCCAGCCTTTTCTCAATTGCATTCTCCTTCCACCTTTCTTTTCCAGTCCAAGTTTTGCTACCCATTTTGTACCATCTTTTCCCAACAGAGTTATCAACCGATGTTTGTCCAAGCCATTTTTTGTCGTGAATGACAATGGAAGACCCTGAAATATTTGAAGGAATAACATAACCAATAAGTATACCTTTTATGAACTGAAAAGAAACCTTTTCTTGAGATAAAACAAAACTAAAAACAAAAACCTTTAAGACAAGAGCTGACCACTTGAATGTATGAAACTCACTTGTCTTCCCTTTGTGAGGCTGTCATGTGTAAGAGTCAATGTCACGAATCGGTTTTCTTTAGGTGACAATGAAGCTCTCCTGCAAGGAAGAAACTTGTTTCGCACCAGCTCCTTTGAACTTCTCTCTTCTCTATTACTCTTGGCTTTAATTGTCTTGGTTCCACTGTTAGGTTCTGTGTAAACAGGCTCTTTCTCACTGGCTTTTGAGCGATACTCTCCTTGTTGCCTTTTATCACTACTAGAATCCGTATGGAACAAACTGAGCATAGGAGTTGTGTCTTGCCAGATTGACTCCAACGTAAAGGATCCACCAATCTTTAAGCCATTTGCTATAGCAAAGTCTCTCCAAACCTTTCCCAAAGTCATTCTTCCTGTGCGATCCCGTTTACGATTCACCAGCCACTTTGCACCATCTTTACCCAACAGAGTGATAATCCCAGGTTTGTCCAAGCCATTTTCTCTCATGAATGGCAATGGAAGACACTGGGAAAAATATTTGGACGGACAACATAACAAATAAGTATACAAGAGATAAAACTAGAAAAAAAAAAAAACTTTTGAGATAGGAGTTGAACACTTGAATGTATGAAACTCACCAGTCTGCTTTTTACCAATTATAACAAGGACAAACTATTTTACTTTTCCGAATAAGAGTTATTTGATGAACTTACTAGTTTAAAATCTTCATGTGTGAGTGTTAATGTCAGAAATCGATTGTGGACTGCTGAAGATGGATCTCTGTTCTCCTCTATGTTGCTCTTGGCTTTTGTGGCCATGGTTTCACTGCTAGGTTCTGTGGAAATAGACTCTTTCTCGCTAGTTTTTGAATAGCGCTCCTCTTGTTGCTTTCTATCACTTGGGGACTCCTCACTGAGCAAACTGAGCATAGGAGTTGCATATTTCCAGATGAACTCCAACGTGAAGGATTCACCAAGCTTTAAGCCATTTGCTTCAGCAAAAAATTTCCAGCCTTTTGTCAATTGCATTGGTCCACCCTTGCTATGCCAGCAAAGATATGCCAGCCACTCTGCACCATCTTTCCCCAGTAGAGTTATCAACCGAGGTTTGTCTAAGCCGTTTTCTCTCGTGAATAGCAATGGAAGACGCTGAAATATTTGAACGGATAACATAACCAATAAGCTTTTATGAACGCTTGAGATGGAAAAACTATAAAAAAAAAAACTTTTGAGACAAGAGCTGAACACTTGGATGTATAAAACTCACCAGTCTACTATATCTGAGGTTGTTATGTGTAAGAGTCAATGTCGCGAATCGGTTTTCGTTTGGTGACAATGAAGCTCTCCTGTAAGGAAGACACTTGTTTCGCACCAGCTCCTTTGAACTTCTCTCGTCTCTATTACTCTCGGCTATTCTTGTCTTGTTTCCACTGTTAGGTTCTGTGTAAACCGGCTCTTTCTCACTGACTTTTGAACAATACTCTCCTTGTTCCCTTCTATCTTTACTAGAATCTGTATGGAACAAACTGAGCATAGGAGTTGTGTCTTGCCAGATTAACTCCAACGTGATGGATTCGCCCATCTTTAAGCCATTTGCCTTAGCAAATTCTTTCCAACCTTTGCCCAAACTCATTCTTCCACCTGTGCTTTCCCGGCGACGATTTGCCACCGATTTTGTACCATCTTTTCCCAACAGAGTGATAATCCCAGGTTTGTCCATGCCATTTTCTCTCATAAATGGCAATGGAAGACACTGGGAAAAATATTTGGACGAAAAGCATAACAAATAAGTATACAAGAGATAAAACTGAAAAAAAAAATCTTTGAGGCAGAAGTTGAACACTTGAATGTATAAACTCACCAGTCCAGCTTTTGTGAAGCTGCGATGTCCGAGAGTCAATGTCAGGAATCGATTTTCGTTTGGTGATAATGAAGCTCTCCTGGAAGGAAGCTCTTCACTAAACAAACGGAGCATAGGAGTTGCATCTTTCCAGATTGACTCCAACGTGATGGATTCACCAATCTTTAAGCCATTCGCTCTAGCAAAACTTTTCCAGCCTTTTCCCAGTTTCATTCTCCCACCTTTCTTTTCCAGTCCAAGATTCGCCACCCATTTTGTACCATCTTTTCCCAACAGAGTTATCAATTGAGGTTTGTCCAAGCCATTTTTTGTCGTGAATGACGATGGAAGACCCTGAAATATTTGAAGGAATAACATAACTAATAAAGAAACCTTTTCTTGAGATAAAAACTAAAAAACTAGAAACAGAAACCTTTAAGACAAGAGCTGAACACTTGAATGTATGAAACTCACCAGTCTTCCCGTTCTGAGGCTGTCATGTGTAAGAGTCAATGTCGCGAATCGGCTTTCGTTAGGTGACAATGAAGCTCTCCTGCAAGGAGGAAACTTGTTTCGCACCAGCTCCTTTGAACTTCTCTCTTCTCTATTACTCTTGGCTTTGATTGTCTTGTTTCCACTGTTAGGTTCTGTGTAAACAGGCTCTCTCTCACTGGCTTTTGAACAATGCTCTCCTTGTTGCCTTTTATCACTACGAGAATCTGTATGCAACAAACTGAGCATAGGAGTTGTGTCTTGCCAAATTAATTCCAACGTAAAGGATCCACCAATCTTTAAGCCATTTCCTATAGCAAACTCTCTCAATCCCTTTCCTAAACTCATTCTTCCTGTGCATCCCTGTTTAAGACTCACCAGCCACTTTGTACCATCTTTACCCAACAGAGTGATGATCCCAGGTTTGTCCAAGCCATTTTCTCTCATGAATGGCAATGAAAGACACTGGGAAAAAGATTCAAACCAAATTAATAAAAGTGAAAAGTAATAAAACCAACTAACCATTTGAAACAAGAATTGGTAGAAGAAACTCTCACCAGTTTACCATATGTGAAACTACTCTCTGAAAGTGTTAATGTCATATATCGGTTTTGGCTTAGACGACTCTTCTCTTTCTCAAGCTCTATACAATATTCTTTGTTGTGCTTGTTGTTGTTGTCTCCTGTTGTTCCATCATTGGTAGATTCTGTTGAGCAGAAACTGAGCACAGGCGTTTCCCCATTTCCCACTAGCTTAAACATAAAGAAGCCTCCTGCTTCTTGACCATTTTCTTCACAGAACTTTCTCCAACCACGGCTTATGTAGAAAGTACCAGATGATTCATCGAACGTCAGATCCAATACCCATGATCTTTCCCCTCCATCCATTACAAGAATCTTGCGGCAATTTCTTGTAATATCATTTGAGCTCGTGAAATGTTGTGGAAGATACTGCCAAAGAAAAAAGGGTTCAAATATTTTCAGAATTGCCTCATGATACCAAGTTGTAAAGAAGTTTCATGACTAACTAACGTAAAGATAACATAGCAAAACGTGAAAGAACACTTACTATAACCAACTAAGGATTCTCTATATGCACTAAATAAGCAGGTGTTCAAACATATATATGCAAATAGGCCAAATCAAACCAATCTAAATAAAATCAAAACAGACCAAACTGAATTAAAATGAAACTTGGTTTTACTTCAGTTTACACACCAAAGTAAACAAAAGATAAATTGAGAAATTTCATACAGCTACCTAAGATGTCTTATAACAAATCGAACCAAAAACCATATCAAACCACAGTGACCAACTTTAGAAACAGTAGCACAGAAGTGAGTGATTAAACCCCAATAAGCAATAACTCTTAGCATGTTTTGTTTAGTGAGTGACTAAAACCACAATGAGCACACACAAAAAAGAAGTATGTATAAGCACCAGAGCATCATTTTGTAGATTCGAAGCCTTGACAAGAGCTACAAAACAAGAGTGGTCTGATGAAAAAGAACCAGCTTCTGTTTCTGGACTGCTCTTCTTCGCTTTCTTCTTGCTCGGAAACTCTGTAGCAGCAGAAAAATCTCACATTTTCAAAATGTACTTGAAAAACAACCTCACCAAACCAAAGTAATCTTGGACAATACAACAAAGTAGAACAGAACTGAAGTTACCGGTGTTGTCCTGATCATCACCACCACCATCTTCTTCTGTTCTTGGGTGCTGATGCTTCTTCATCGAAATGTGACCTGCGTTAAACAAGTAGGAGTATTTGTATAGATACACGCAAAACTAATTCAAAGGCTAAGTACACATTCAGAAAGATCACAAAAGATTTCTTCAATTGTTTGTTGAATGTCTTAATATCACTCATTTCCAAGTTAGGTTTGTATATTCAAAATTCCTGAAATAGCTTTTCAGACACAGTTTCCTCGCACACAAAAGCATCGATTTTGCAGTTCTCCGTCTCGAAACAGCTTGTTCTCTAAACGCAGACAGAACATCCGACCAGATCAAGTCATAAAAACAAAAAACAGAACCAAAATTACCGGTCTTGTCTTGATCATTGTTGCTGCGTTGCGTCGGAAAGTCTCGATTCTCAGAGTCAGAGCAACGAGGTCCTAAATCAGACAAACCTAAAACCATCTCTCAAGCAGCTAAATGTCTTCACTTTCCAGGTGGGTCCGGTTAAAGCGCCTTCTTCGACTTCAAGCTTCTTCCTTTCTGGAAGATTCGAGAAGAAATCTACAGGAATCGGAAATGTCGAAGCACTGCAAACCAAAAACAGAAACCCTAGAAATTTCTCCGGTGAAAAGACTTTTCTTTTTCAGGACAGAGAGAAAAAAGACCCAACTTTCTTCTTTCTCAGTGACGGAGAGTTTGTTTTGGCATTTCATTTTGAGTCTTTTCATTTTTTAGAAATTTCGAAATCTCGGCGCGTTATCTTACATAATGAACAGTGAAATTTTAATTGATTATTCGTTATATTGTCACAGGTGAATTCGAATTGAACATATCAATATTTTTAATATATCCGATGAGAAGTTGAACCGGCTTAAGTTTTTTAATTTTTTTTTTCCTTTTCATCCACTGTTTTTTTACCTCACAAAGCTTTGCACTTTAGCAAAAAAAAATCTTGAATCCAAGAAAATATAATTTTCTTACTCTCATTTAAATATTGAGAAAGATATATTGGGCTAATTACCTCAGTACAAACGACAAATGGTAAACTTCAGAGACTTGCAAATGTGAATCAAATTTTCATGTTCGTAGTAAACAAAGATGGATAAAAAGATAACATGCTTATTCAATTCAACTCAACTACTAACAAGTGAGATGAATCGAACGAACATATCACCAAACAAACATATCAACAAGTATTGTTTTGTTGACAAATCCGACATAATTTGGAAATTTTAAACGAATTCTGGCCAGTTATCTCCAACGAAATAAATGAACATAATGAATTAAAGTCATTTATACGGAAAAGGTTGAGATGGTGGTATGCGTTTTCTTGGCCAAATAAAATCCACAACATTATGGAACACAATAATCTTAAGATCATCAGTGATGATTGATCAGTTTCTCAAAGGCAGAGCATTAAGTTTCTGAAGTAACTCCAAAAGTTTAGCTCGACATATGCTACTATGACAGAATGTAATAAATAACTTTTCTTTGTTCTTTCTGATAATCGTTATGGACATCGTTTAAGAACAATTAGAGCTTAAGTACGTATACACAACGAGATATAACAACAATTTTTGTCAGTCTTGGCCATGAATCTTGAAAAATTCAAACATATGGGTTTGTTATTTTTTGTCCGCCGGGTTTGTTGCTTGACTGCTGTCTTGAGGCTTGGGTAGAGATGGCGTACAAGGACATTTCTCTACTTTGATGTACGAACTTTCTTCTGTTTCTCTAAACTTTTTCCACAAATTTGCTTCCCCTTTACTCTTCCATAGGAAACGTAAAATGAAACTTCCGAGGGTTAGAGCGCATATAACAAACACACCCAAAAACAGAACCTTGAAACTGTCCACACCAAGCTGCCTAGAGGTAACAGATGGATTAGGATCTGGATTGGTGACTGGGTCTGGACAACTTGCTTCTTTCTTCTTGAACCATGCACGCTCAAGCTCCATCGCCTTTGGTGACTCTGCTACCTTTAAGATAGCCCTTGAAACGTCAGCGACCAAAGGTGATGCGATTGGAAAAACCTGAGATAAAAAAGGACTTAATTATTATCTTCTCACCATTTTCAAAGAAGTAATTTCTTAGCAACTTACAAAGCCGAATCCATCAACGTTGAAGGGTTCTTCAACCATTTTATAGTCTTGGCAATACTGTCCAAGAAATATCTTCAAGTACGGTACTTCCAAGAAAGCTGCCGAGAAACCTCCCTTTTTTGTTCCATTACTCAGTAGCCCATCGCATTCTTCTGCTGTATCAAAGGGTACAAGGTGGGATTCAGGGAAACCGACTTCTCTAAGCTTTCCGTGGATGAAGGATGTTCTCTGATAACCAACTGTTTCTCCTCTCTCAAGCAAGCTCCTCATGCTTGTTATGGTTGGATTAAGTTGCTGTGTTGTTAAAAGCGAAGCCAAACTGGCTGTGTAACTTTGAGTCAACACTAGAACGATGAAATACCATGCGATAACCAAGAACCTCGCTCCAAAGCTCAACACTCTTTCTCCTGAAAACAGCGACTCGCTAGTAAGCATTTTAGTATATAGAAACATGAACATCAATATATACTTGCATGTAGAGATGAGGGATTAATACTTGGTGCAAAAACCATTGTAGAGAAAGCAAACCAGAGGATGGTACTAGCTTGGTATCTCCCCGTTCCTTGAAAGTCCGGATTAAACCTATGCTCAAGAACCCAAACAGTAATGCCAACAACGAAGAAGGAAGCCAAGGAAGTCAACCATAGTCTCCAGGACAAAGGTTTGAAGAAATCGAATAGGTCTCTCTTCACTGTTTCACCCATTGGAACAACCAGTCCCACACCTGATTTAATGAAAGGGAATGTGAAATCGACGTAGGAGGACCTGTTCGCCAGTATAGTTGTATCTCCCACAACAGCGTCATATCTCTGCGGTAGGAAGTAGAAAACAAGAGTTCAACAAAAGTTCTTTTGTATAATGGGAGGATTAGTTAGTACTGCTCTTACTCACCCCAAGGTACACCTGGTGGACCAAGTCATTGTAAGTACCAGCTGGTTCACCGTTGCTTTTCTCGAAAGAAAGGAGCTCATAGGAGATGTCATAAGGCATTTCTTCAATCACAGCCTTAAAGAAGTCAATGCAGAAACCTGTGACTATAGTTGCATTGGTGATAGGATCCCTTGTGACATTTACTAGACCGGGAAACCGGTTCTCTTTGGGACTCCGATACGCAACTTCTTCCCATTGGTCGGGATCTCCCATCCTGGGGGAACAGAATCTGCCTCTCCAGGCCATGTAATGTGCTTGAGATGATCTTTCCAGTTGGATAAAGCATTCATGCTATGTGGTTTCTGGCCTAGTGTCTTGACAAGACCATTCTCCTCTGTCCAGAACCCTAATGATTTTTCTCCTGTTCCGATGATATTAACAATCTCAAACACCGATGGTTGCAGCTGCCTGTTGAAAAAACGAAAATCTCCCGCGAGTCCTCTAAAACGAACTCTTGAGAGTGTTGGAAGAAGCATTGGGCCATATTGAGATACACCAAGGGTTTCAAGGTCAGAAACATTTCTCCTAGGATCCGCGTTACTAAAAGTAAGGTTGTTTGTTCCAGCTTCTTCAACTGCCATCGCCAGTGTGGTGATAGCATCATAAGTCCACAGTCCATAGACACTCATATCCAGTCGTGGGAATAGCTTACTCCATCGAGCTTTAAAGTTGTCGAGATCTTCGGATTTCTGAATATAAGTCTTTACACCCAAGACACCCTCCATACCATCGATGCCCGTCTTATTTATGGAGCTTAAGTCATCCATGACTCCATTGGTTAGGATCCAGACATATCCTGGTTTCATCAAACCAATCTCCTTAGCTTTGATGAAGAATCTTGAGGCAAGAGCAGTGTACATGTGTACAATAAAGACTCTTGTTGGCATGTTCATCATCTTTAGAAGCTCCACAGAGATCTCAGTATCGGTGGCGTTTAGAGAGATCACGGTTCTATACGGTATTCGTACGTTGATCTCTTGTAACGCATCGGTAAGACGAGGCATTATACCTTCTCCAAAGGTGTTGTCGATGTAAACAGGCACAACTTCTCTCCACCCGAACAACTTGACGATAGCTTTTATGGCATGCACTTGAGATGAGTCATCGTACGTAGCACGAAAGAAGTATGGACTGCGAAGAGAAGTAAGAGATGGACTTGTTGCAGAATATGAAATAATCGGAACCCGGGATTTTTGGCCAATTTCGATCAAGAAATGAGCTTGCATAGATGTCCAGGGCCCCACTATCGCTTTCACTTGCTTGTTCTTTATAAGATCAAGAGCTGTGAGATTGCCAAAACCAAGAAAATTTCAGGTTATGTGAAATTGTGAATAACTGAATGAGGGAATGAATATACAGATTATCGGAAACGTGACCAAGAGTATTATGCTTTGCATGCTTAGATAACTGAAAATTGCTTATTTGTTGTAATTGGCCAATCTCTAAAAACAATGATATGGAATGATAATTCATAGCACATGTGTCACTGTGACATGATATTATTTAATTTATAGATTAAATAAACCTTTTTATTAAATAAAAAAACTATTTTGCATCCAAAAATGAGTTTTGAATTACGGATTCATTTCTTTTCCATATCAGCAATTCAGCATCACCGAAAAACTTTTCATATCCATTTTTTCACGTAAAAGTTTTGGCATGCACATTTATAGATTCAAGTTTTTGGCGCCAAATTTCCGGAATCAGACTTTTGACAAAAAATTTGGAATCACATCTTACTATCTTAGTGTAGAAAATTTTATGGGAAATTTACGGATTCAAGTTTCTGGCGAGAAATATATGGAACAACATTTGAGGTGGAAAATTTGCTACATTGGGTTTTTGTCATCAAATTTTTGACATAATGTTTTTGCAAAAAAATTACTGCTTCCCTTTTTGATTAAAATTATATCATCATCATCAACAAAAAACATTCGAAATCTTATTTTCATCATATCAACGTAAAAAGTTTGGCATGGAATTTACGAATTATGGTTTTTTATTTTTGAAAAGTTTCTAAATTATATTTTCGGTGTAAAATAATGTTTTGGCGTAAATTATATTCTACCGGTGGACTTCTGGAACGGTATCGCAATAGATGTTGTTGACAAAATAAAATAATGTTTTGGCAAAACGTTTTTGTAATCAATTTTATGTTTTGAAGAACTGTAAAATATGTAAAATAATTCTGTTTTGAAAATAATTTCAAAATATTTTACACTAGGATATGTCATATGTGGATCAGTCAAATTCCTAATATCTTTCAAAACATAAATTTTGTTGCGTTAATAGTTTACTTTTAACACCTTTAATTAATCAAAGCAAACAATATAGTTTAAGCTTATGAGATGAAATGTCAAACTGTTTTTGAAAATTAAAACTTGTGAGTTACTATTGAGGAAAGTTTTAAGAAGATACCTGCAGCTGCGGCACCGATGACGTCTTTTCTGGAGTCACCGATGTTGACGACAAGCCTTGTCTTGAGTTGGGGATGAGAAGAATAGAAGTCAACGAGAGACATGTTGATGCAGAGCATGGAAACGTCCGAGTATGAAGTCCCCACATCTGTAACAACACCAACATTAACTTCGGTTAGTCTGTTGTTTTGTCCTCTGGTGAGTTCCACAAAGAAGAAGAAGAAGAAGAAGAAGAAGAAGAAGAAGAAGAAGAAGAATGAAAGCCCCATGTTTTTCATTTTTGGTTTTGTTTAAGTTAAAAATGTGTTTTCGAGAAGCGATGAATTGTTATTAAAGTGTTCTTACTGATCTGTGTTCTGTAGCGTATATATAGTAAAATTTTGATAACCTTCAGACTTTTTTTTTTCTTTCAGATTCGTCACCTAGACTAAATCCGAACACGAAACACGCATCAGATATGATGAGTATATGATAGAGATAAGAATCAAATACACTTTCAAAGTTTATGGCTATTTTTAATCCATTTTTTTTTAAGTAGACTTAACATTCAATTATTGTACAAAAATAAATTTCTATTTGAATTCGACAAAGATTTGAACTAGCAGTAATATAAATATAGTAAATTTTGCGGGCTAGTTGATTGAAAGCAACACAGAACTGGACATAACTATCGTATACTCCCTTATTATATTATATAGTTGTGTGAAAATAATTGTACTAGATGTTTTAAGCAAGAAAAAACAATTGTTTCATTTTATTTGATTTTTTCTTTAGAAGTTTTATGCAAAAGTCATTATTTTTTTTATTTTTTTTGGTAGATAAATGTAGAGTCCAAGAGGTTAACTCTCCACCCCTAACTCTTAAGATATTAGCCATAACAAAGGGGCATAACAAATCATTCTAAAGACATTTCTTGAAAAAAAATATGGACTGCAAAACTATTTAAGCGTTTTCTGAAAAATTATGGGGCGAGCATGCCTACAAACCTTCAACCATTCTTATGGATCCAAGTTATAAATTTGTGTCAAGACAGTGAAAAATAATGTATTTGACGATCACTCGTCATGACATTACATATTTTGTGAGTAGCCTTTGTTAGTATACATCTTCTCTTGAAGAATTCTCATCTTCAAGCCGCTTACAAAGTATTACATTACATACTTGAAATGTACAATTGGCAAAAGTTTTTCTGTTCAGCAGACTGTGATATGCTTTTCAAAGGCTTCACAGATAATAGACATCATGCAGAGATATATGATGGTCTACTTCTAGTTATTACATGTTTCTTGGAAATTCTCTCGTTTTTTTGGGAAATCAAAGAAACAGAACACAATATCTCATTCATCTATGAGTACTCAGCTCTAAGTAGATCCATGAAATTTGATGTTCTAGAGATATTAATAAAGTGAAAGTTGATTTATGATTAACCCGTGTAATTTTGTTCGCTTATCTCTATGGCAAACCAGAAAACCCTTCGTATATTCGAAGAGCTATGTAACAAACTGACAGTTAATGTTGAATAATTTCGTCATTAATTCTTTTTTGTTCAATTCAACATCCAACAAGAACAGAAATAGAACTCCACAGTTCACAAGATGCAAAACTCATTTACAACAGATTCAGATTTTTCTCTAACAAGTTCATTGCATATGTCGCCACCTCATTTTACAACTCTTCTCTTGAGCCACCTCATCTTCCACTTCCTCTCTCTTCTCTTTAGACTCCTTCTTCCTCCGTATATATGGGCTCCAGAGCTTATCATAGTACTAACTTGGTAATTAGCCAGTCCACAGTAGTCTTGGTTAACACTATGTTCAACAATCCAAACCGTAACGCCCGTAAAGAAGAAACAGACAAAGGAAGTCAACCATAGTTTCCATGACAAAGGACGTTTTAAAATATAGATTAACTCTCTCTTCACTAAGTCTTCCGTTGAGACGATCAGTTCCACGCCTGATTCAATGAATGGAAATGTGAAATATACATCAGAGGACCTGTTCGCCAGTATGGTTGTATCTCCCACAACCACGTCATATCTCTGCAACAGATCACAGAAGAGAAGAAAGAACATATCAAAAATATGGTTTTTTTTTTTTTTTTTTGTAAATGCTATTTTGAGGGATGATTAGTGTGGGATCGTACTCACCCCGATGTATACTTGGTGATCCAAGTCGTTTGTGGAATCACCGACGTTGACGACAAGCCTTTTCTGAAATTGAGGACGACAAGAATAGAAGTCAACCAGAGACATGTTGATGCAGAGCATGGCAACGTCGGAGTATGAAGTCCCGACATCTGTTACAACACCAACATTGACTACGATTGATCTTCTGTTTTTCTGTCCTCTGCCAAGTTTCACAAAGAAGACCGAGAAGAAGAAGAGCAAGACGAAGAAGAAAATTATCTTGTTTCTCATTTTGAGGGTTTCTATAAGTTGAAAATGTGTTTTGGATAATTTTTAATTTGTATGCAGATATTCATGATTGGTTTTGATAAGCTGCTGAAATTTAATATTTCATAATGTTCGTCATCTAGACTAATCCTAACAAGCATCAAATATAATAGTGATAAGAACCAACACAATTTCAATGTTTATGGCTATTTAATCCAAATATTGCTTTTTGAAGTAGATAATAGATTTGTGGGTGACGACTTAGCAATCAGCATTCGATAAGTTTATGTATAAGATTAGCTGAAAAATTAAGCAAGTCGTCTAGAAGAAAAAATATAGTAAAACTCTGTTGACAACTTGATTAAAAGTAGCCAAGAAAATAAAACTTCATTGTCTTATGGTTTACTTGTATTGCAAAAAAAAGTATGATCTGTTCAATAAATTCAGTTCTACGAAAGTCAAGCACTAAATTATATAAAAGGGAGAGTTGTGTTAGAACTTAGAAGTAATCAAAATGTCATATTTTTACATCACCGAAATCATCACAACTTCCTAGAAAGTGTTCACTGGAGGCAGTTATCATGGCCTCAAAAGCTCCACAGCTTGATCTGTTCTTCAAGCCAGCTTTTTCTGACAATTTCTCTCTGAACTCTTTAGTCTTTCAGAGAGCAACCACACAACGTATAAAATAGCTTAACAAACTTATGCTTTCTAATATTTTGTACCGTTGGTAAGTAACTGTGTATCGGAATGGGTACGGTCTACCGTAGAAATTGATAAGGTGTGTATACGTTATAACTGAATGGAATGCATCTTTGTTGAGGGAAAAGAAGTTGCAATAAACTCCAATAGTTTTGTTTGACAAAAAACACACATATTATTTGTTAAATTAAAGACAACAACCATGGTTATAAATCTTGAGAGATTCAAACATAATGGAATGTCTGTCTAGTTTGGTCACGGAGGAGGAGTCATCTGTACCTCGCTCATGTGTGGTCCCGGTGGAGGCGTACCAGGACAAATCGCTACCTCGTTGATGATTGGTTCCGGTGGAGGCGGACAAGGACACATCTTTACCTCGTCGATGTACGAACCATTCCCATAGGCTGCGAATTTCCCGAGTATAAGAACGCACATCACGGCCGCAATAACAAACAGAACCCAGAAACTGTCTAGCCCAAGCTGCCTAGAGGTAGAAAATGGATTAGGATCTGGATTGGTGCTAGGGTCTGGACAAGTTTCGTCTTTCTTCTTGAACCATGCGCGATCAAGCTCCATCGCCTTTGGTGACTCTGCTACTTTTAAGATAGCCCTTGAAACATCACCAACCAAAGGTGACCCGATCGGAAACACCTGCAAAATTCAGAAAGGTGCTGATGATCTCTCCGTTCAATGAAAGTTTCACATAAATTATGTCTTGGAAACTTACAAAGCCATATCCATCGACAGTGAAGGACTCTTCAACCATTTTGTAAGTGTTGCAATATTGTCCAAAAAAGAGTCTCATGTAAGGTATACTCAAGAAAGCTGCAGAGACACCTCCTTTTTCTGGTCCTTTTCTCAGTAGCCCATCGCATTCTTCTGCGGTGTCAAAGGGTACAAGACGGGATTCAGTGAAACCGGCTTCTACAAGCTTTCCGAGGATGAAGGACGTTCTCTGGTAACCCACTGCTTCCCCCTTCTCAAGCAAGCTTCTCATGTTGGTTACGGTTGGATGAAGTTCTTGTGATGTTAAAAGCGACGCCAAACTGGCTGTGTAACTCTGAGTCAGCACGAGAACGATGAAGTACCATGTGATAACCAGGATCCTTGCTCCAAAGCTGAACACTCTTTCTCCTGAAAACCGCAGTTGAAGAGATTAAGAACTAAGGAAAGTGATATATAGAACAATATCACTATGTGTTGAGATAAAAAGCAGAGAGATTGAAAGTACTTGGAGCAAAAACCATGGTAGAGAAGGCAAACCAGAAGATGGTACTCGCTTGGTATTGACGCGGTCCTTGGAAGTCTGGATTAACCCTATGTTCAACAGCCCAAACAGTAAGGCCAATAATGAAGAAGGAAATAAAGGAAACCAACCATAGTTTCCATGACAACGGTTTCAAGAAACTGTATTTATCTCTTTTCACTGCGTCTTTTACTGGGACGATCAGTCCCACGCCTGATCTCATGAATGGTAATGTGAAATCGACGTAAGAGGACCTGTTCGCCAGTATGGTTGTATCTCCCACAACCGCGTCATATCTCTGTGACAGAGAGAAGAAAAGAAGTGAGATCACTAACATGGTTTGTTTCTTTTGACAGAACTTTTAAAGAAAAGAAGAGTTCACTATGATTAGCGAATGATCTTACTCACCCCGAGGTATACTTGGTGGACCAAATCGTTGTGATCACCTGCAGGTTTACCATCGGGTGTCTCGAAAGGGACGAACTCATAGGAGATGTCATAAGGCATTTTCTCAATCACAGCCTTGAAGAAGTCTATGCAGAAACCTGTGACTATTGTTGAATTGGTGATAGGATCCCTTGTGACATCCAAGAGATCGGTGAAACCGGTTTTCTTTGGAACTCCGATGCGCAACTTCTTCCCATTAGTTGGGATCTCCCATCCTTTTGGAATAGAATCACCCTCTCCAGGCCATATAATGTGTTTAAGATGATCTTTCCAAGTAGATAAAGCGCTCTCGCTCTGCGGTTGCTGGTCCAGTGTCTTGACAAGACCATTCTCCTCTGTCCAGAATCCTATTGACTTTTCTCCGGTTCCGACCACGTTAACAATCTCAAACACCGATGGTTGCAGTTGTCCGTTGACAAAACGGAAATCTCCTGCAAGTCCTTCGAATTGAACACTTGAGAGTGTCTGGAGAAGCTTTGGACCGTATTGAGATACACCAAGAGCTTCAAGTTCAGATACATTTCTCCCAGCATCCGCATTACTGAAAGTCATGTTACTTGTTCCAGCTTCTTCAATGGCTATCGCCAGCGCGGTGATAGCATCATACGCCCATAGTCCATAGACACTCAGCTCCGGTTGTGGGAATAGCTTACTCCATCGAGCTCTAAACTTGTCGAGATCTTCGGAATTGCGAATATAAGTCTTAACACCCAATACCCCCTCCATCGCCTCGATTCCCTTCCTATCTATCGAACTTAAGCTATGGGTAACTGCATTGGTAAGGATCCAGACATATCCTGGTTTCATCAAACCAATCTCCTTAGCTTTAGTGAAGACTCTTGAGGCAAGAGTATAATTCGTGTGGACAATAAACACTCTTGTGGGCATGGTCATCATCTTAAGAAGCTCCACAGAGATATCAGCATCAGTTGCATTTAGAGCGATAGCAGATCTATAAGGTATCCGGACGTTGATCTCTTGTAGTGCATCGGTGAGACGAGGCATTACACCTTCTCCAAAGGTGTTGTCGATGTAAAGAGGCACAACTTCTCTCCACCCAAACAACTTGATGATAGCTTTTATGGCGTTTACTTGAGAAGAGTCCTCATATGTTGCTCGAAAGAAGTATGGACTACGGAGAGAAGTAAGAAATGGGCTTGTCGCAGAGTAGGAAACAAGCGGAACCTGTGATTCTTTGCTAATTTCGATCATGAAATGCGCTTGCATAGATGTCCATGGCCCCACAATCGCTTTCACTTGCTTGTTCTTTATCAGCTCAAGAGCTGTGACAATGTCAAAACCAAGAAAATGCAGGTTGAGTATGTAAAGAATTGAATGAGAAACGATCTATTTCCGTAAGCAGATCAATGATCTCCAACAGTAAGTATCAGTACCATGTACACATGCGGATGTATCAGTAACATATATATATATATTTATGTGAGAGAGAGAGAGAGAGAGATAGAGACGATGATTACAAATAGTAACAGTAACATATATACATGCGGATGTATGAAAATCATATATATTAAAGAGAAAGAGACTGATCTCAAACAGTAACAGTAACATATATACATGCGGATGTATTTAAACATATATATGTATAAGTGAGAGAGAGAGAGAGAGAGGAGGTGAGAATGTACCTGCAGCTGTGGCACCAATGACGGTGTTTCTGGAGTCACCGACGTTGACGACAAGCCTTGTCTGAAATTGAGGACGAGAAGAATAGAAATCAACGAGAGACATGTTGATGCAGAGCATTGCCCTGTCCGTAAGCATTTTCCCAACATCTGTTACAACACCAACATTGACCTCGGTCTTCCTGTCGTTCTGTCCTATGCTTAGTTCAACCATGAAGGAGAGCAAGAACAAGACCAAGCAGAAAAACTTCTTGTTTCTCATTTTGGTGTTTCTTTTTAAGTTGAAAATGTGTTGAAGTATGAGAAGTGATGTATAACCATATAAATAGTACAGTTCTGATAAGCTGATAATATTATTTATTATTTCAAATTCTCATCAAGACCAAGTCCGAACAAGCATCAAGTATGACAGAATCAAACACAATTTCAAAGCTAGTGGCCATTTCTAATCCAAATAGTTCTTTTAAAAGTAAGTTTATAGCTTTGTAGTAGACGACTTAGCCATATTGTATTAATAAAATATAGAACTTTTTGTATAAAATCAACAAAAACTTTCGCACGTTGTATAGAACTCAAAAATATAGCAAAATTTATGGACTACTTGATTCAAAGTAACATAAAAATGAGCATTGTTTAAATTTACTTGTATTAAATTAAAAAAAAGTACGAGCTGTTCAATAATTTTAAATCAATGAAAGTCTAGTAACAAGATTTAAAATGACACTAAGAAAGTTGTGTTAGAAGTAATCTAACACCGCGTAGATTAATAAAAGATTTTTAAATGACAATTTGTCATGTTAAACCACAAGTACGTGACTAACATAGAACTCAAGGACCCGAGACTAGTTAAGCAAAAAGGAAATAAACAAGAAGAAAGTAAAACCTTTGTTTATTTCCAAGGGTAAGGCAGCTTGGTCTCATTTCAACCAGAGTCTAGCACCTTCAAGTCTTATTATGCCTCTCACCTCCACCTTAAACTGGATCATGGAGCTCCAGCCTTTTAGATGCAGCCAATCTCAGAAGGTGGTTCTTTGGAAGTTAAATCCGGCCAAAATCTCCGGGGCCTGATGGATTTACATCTGCCTTCTTCAAAGCTGTATGGACAATTGCAGGAAGTGAGTTAGTGGAAGCAATGGAAGAAAAAAATTGCAACAGAATCTCTCCCTACATCTACAAATGCTACCATTTTAACTGTGGTCCCTAAGAAACCAGGAGCGACAACAATCTCAAATTATAGACCAATTTCTTGCTGCAATACAAGATCATTTCCAAGTTGTTGGTAAAGAGGTTAAAGTTATTCTACCTTAGGTGATCCTCCCTAACCAAACTGCCTTTCTCCAGCGGATACTTCTGACTGAAACCACCCTCCTTGCATCTGAAATAGTACATTCTGCAAGATAAACATGCAAAAAAAAAAGTCACTTTAAAGATAGACACTGCAAACACCCTCCTTTGATATTTTGGAAGTGTTAAAGGACGGACTTTGACTGTTAGTGTGCAGAAAAAAAACTTCATTCTTCTCAGCAGGTCTAAAAACCCATGAAATTGATCAGATTAAAAGAGATACTAACCTGCAGAGTGGTTCATGTTCCTCTTTGTACTATAAGAAGCTCTCTATGCTGCGATGCGCTTCTCTAATCCAATCGAATAAAGTCAAGACTTCTATCGAGGACGGTGAAACTGAAATCACTCTCCTTTTGCTGGTCGTCTCCAATTGTTATCCTCGGAAACGAGTTCGCACCTTCTCTTTGATTGCAACTTTTCCTGGAATCCCACCTCACGTCGTCGTCGATTCCAGTGCAGAGCAGGAACATTTGATGCAATAGCTGACAATCCAATGGGAATTATCCAATCGAAGGAAGCTCTTACGGAACTTCAAATATTTCCAATTTGATGCAGATTACACACTTTCCCTTTCCTTGGCTGCTGCTGTATTGAGCTTCATTTCTGCAGTGGTTTGTCTTCTCCGTCTGATTTTAACTCTTCACCAAATGGTTCTCTCAAACTGAATCGATCGCAAAGCCGATTGTGATTAGCTATCTGACTCCATGCCATCTCCGATCGTTTCGTCTCCTTCTCTCCGTCTCATTTACTGGATTCTTCTCTCTCGGCCTCGACTTCCGTTTCGTTCTTATTTTGTTGTGTGTAAAACTCGGCTATTTACCTTTTTACCTTTTTTTAGTTCTCGTGCTTTCTAATATTTTGTACCATGGTAAATAAACTGTGTACTGGAATGGTTACGGTCTATCATAATCGTAGAAAACTGGTAATGGTGTCACAACTCACAAAGTGGTGTGTATACGTTAACAATTCTTTAATTTACAACAAACTATAACAAAAAAAGTGAAAACACACATTTTCTTTGTTCAATTAAAGAAGAAAGACAGTCATATGGTCTTGAGAGATTCAAACATAATGGTTGTTTGTCCAGTTTTCTCTTGGAGGAGGCGAACAAGGACATCTCTCTCTACCTCATTGTTGTACGAATAATTCTGGTTGATGAAACGCTTCCCAAAAACCATTCATCCTGAACCTCCATAGGAGAGTTACTGTGAATTTGCCGAGTGTAAAAACGCACATAAGGAACATAATAAGAAACAGAAGCCAGAAACTGTCTACTCCGAGCTGCCTAGCGGTAGAATATGGATTAGGATCTGGACTGGTGCTTGGGTCTGGACAACTTTCGTCTCTCTTTTTGAACCATGCGCGATCAAGCTCCATCGCCTTTGGTGACTCTGCTACTTTCAAGATTGCCCTTGAAACATCAGCAACCAAAGGTGACCCGATCGGAAAAACCTGCAACAAAATGGATTTGATGATTTCTCTGTTTAATGAAACCTTCACAAAACTTCCATCTTATGGACACTTACAAAGCCAAATCCATCGACAGTAAAGGACTCTTCAACCATTTTGTAAGTGTTGCAATATTGTCCAAGAAAGAGTCTCATGTAAGGTAATTCCAAGAAAGCTGCAGATACACCTCCATTTTTAGGTCCTTTTCTCAGAAGCTCGTCACATTCTTCTGGGGTATCAAAGGCTACAAGGCTGGATTGCGAGAAACCGGTTTCTTTAAGCTTTCCATGGATGAAGGACGTTCTCTGATAACCCACTGATTCCCCTTTCTCAAGCAAGCTTCTCATGCTGGTTACACTTGGATGAAGTTGCTGCGACGTCAAAAGCGACGCCAGACTGGCTGTGTAGCTCTGCGTCAACACGAGAACGATGAAGTACCATGAGATAACCAGAAGCCTGGCTCCAAAGCTGAACACTCTTTCTTCTGCAAACCACAACTCGAAAGTGTAAGCATTAAGCAAAATGATGTATATAGAACAATAAGTATGTGTGGAGATGTAAAAAAGGGAGATGGAATGTACTTGGAGCAAAAACCATGGTAGAGAAGGCAAACCACAAGACGGTACTCGCTTGGTAATTAGGAGGTCCACGGAAGTCCGGATTAACCCTATGTTCGAGTGCCCAAACAGTTGCCCCAACAATGAAAAAGAAGGCAAAGGACATCAACCATAGATTCCATGTCAAAGGTTTCAAGAAAGTGACACTGTCTCTTTTCACTTGGTCTTTAATGGGGGCAATTAATCCTACTCCTGATTTAATGAATGGGAATGTGAAGTCAACGTAGGAGGACCTGTTCGCCAGTATGGTTGTATCTCCCACAATAGCGTCATATCTCTGTGACAGAGAGAGAGAGAGAAGAAAAGATAAGTTCACTAAGGTGGCTGCTGTAACATCTCTTTAAACTTTTAAGGGCATGATTAGTGAATGATCTTACTCACCCCGAGGTATACTTGGTGGACCAAGTCGTTATGATCCCCTGCTGGTTTACCATCGGGTGTCTCGAAAGGAACGAGCTCATAGGAGATGTCATAAGGCATTTCTTCAATCACAGCCTTAAAGAAATCTATGCAGAAACCTGTGACTATCGTTGAATTGGTGATAGGATCCCTTGTGACCTTCACAAGATCGGTGTAACCTATTCTCTTTGGAACTCCAATGCGCAAACTCTTCCCATTTGTTGGGATCTCCCATCCTTTGGGAACAGAATCAGCCTCTCCGGGCCATATAATTTGTTTCAGATGATCTTTCCAAGTTGATAAAGCGCTCATGCTCTGTGGTTGCTGGTCTAGTTTCTTCACAAGACCATTTTCCTCTGTCCAGAATCCTATTGACCTTTCTCCGGTTCCGACCACATTAACAATCTCATACACCGATGGCTGTAGTTGCCCTTTGACAAAACCGAAATCTCCTGCAAGTCCTCTGAACTGAACTCGTGAGAGTGCCTGGAGAAGCTTTGGACCGTATTGAGATAAGCCAAGAGCTTCAAGCTCAGACACATTTATCCCAGCATCTGCCTTACTGAAAGTCAAGTCAACTGTTCCAGCCTCTTCAATGGCTGTCGCCAATGCGGTGATAGCATCATAAGCCCACAGTCCATAAACACTCAGCTCCATCCGCGGGAATCTTCTCCTCCATCGAGATCTGAACTTGTCGAGATCTTTTGATTTCCGAATATAAGTCTTAACCCCCAATACCCCCTCCATAGCATCGACGCCTGTCTCATCGATCAAACTCAAGTCATCGGTAACTGCATTGGTAAGGATCCAGACATATCCTGGTTTCATCAAACCAATCTCCTTAGCTTTGATGAAGACTCTTGAGGCAAGAGAAGGGGACGCGTGGACAATAAAGACTCTTGTGGGCATGGTCATCATCTTAAGAAGCTCAACAGAGATTTCATCATGCGTTGCATTGAGAGCGATAACAGATCTATAAGGTATTCGGTCGTTGATCTCTTGTAACGCATCGGTAAGACGAGGCATTATACCTTCTCCAAAGGTGTTGTCGATGTAAACAGGCACGACTTCTCTCCACCCAAATATCTTGATGATAGCTTTTATGGCGTTTACTTGAGAAGAGTCTTCATAAGTAGCTCGAAAGAAGTATGGACTACGGAGAGAAGTAAGAAATGGGCTTGTCGCAGAGTAGGAAACAAGCGGTACCCATGATTTTTTGCTGATTTCGATCATGAAATGCGCTTGCATAGATGTCCATGGCCCCACAATCGCTTTCACTTGCTTGTTCTTTATCAGCTCAAGAGCTATGACAATGTCAAAAACCATGAAATTCCAGGTTGAGTATGTGAAGAATTATATAAGAAACGATCCATTTCGTAAGCACACCAATGATCGCAAACAGTAACATATATACATGAGGATGTATCGAAACCATATATATACACACAGAGAGAAAGATAGAGCAAGGATGTGAGAAGGTACCTGCAGCTGCAGCCCCAACGACGTCATTTTTGGAATCAGCGATGTTGAGGACAAGCCTTGTCTGGAATTGGGGACGAGAAGCATAGAAATCAGAGAGAGACATGTTGATGCAAAGCATTTCGATGTCCGAATGCATTTTCCCAACATCTGTTACAACACCAACATTGACTTCGGTCTTCCTGTTGTTCTGTCCTCTGCTGAGTTCCACTTTGAAGGAGAAGAAGAACAAGACGAAGAAGAAAAGCTTCTTGTTTCTCATTTGGGTGTTTCTTTGTATGTTGAAAATGTGTTTGAAGTATGAGAAGTGATGAACATAGTATCTATAGGACTGTTTTGGTGTGTACTAACAAGCAACAAATGTGACAGAAGATACGAATCAAATACAATTTCAAAGCTAGTGTCCCTTTCTAATCCAAATATTCCCTGTTTAAGCAAGTTCCTAGCTTTGTACGAGAGGACTTTAGCATTGTATATGTATTAAAAATCATATATATAACTTTTGGTTAAATTCGACAAAATCTTACACACGTCGTTCAGAACTAAAATATAGTAAAATTTGTGGACTAACTGAATCAAAGTAACAAAACATTGAGCATGAGCATGGTTTATCTCTTAGTTTACGTGTATTGTATTTAAATATATTACCTGTTCAATAATTTCAAATCAACGAAAGTCAGAGCAACAAGATTATTAAATGAGAGAGCTGTGCCAGAAGTAATCTAAAACTGGGCAAATTGATAATAGATTTAACATGACAATTAGTCATGGCAAAACACAAGTACGAGCGTAACAAAAATCTTAAGTAACCCAAATTAGTAAGGCAAAAAGGAAAACACAAAGGATGAAGTAAATCCTTGTTTATGATTTCAAGTTAAAATCTCAGAAACAAAGGCAAAAACCAAAAAAAAAATGTCTAAGGTTTGCAGATTTTACTGATTGACACCGAGCCACTTGGTGAAGTTATCAAACTCAGTGTAGTCACTATCCGATATCATGGTCTGGTACCACGCTTTTCCTGCTGCTTTGATCTTGGCTGATTCCTCCTGCAAGAAACAAGAATTAAGAACAAGATCAATCACACAAGCCACATCAGAAACATCACAGATTCTAAGCTCATCAAGCCAGTGAACCAACATGCATTCTCAAGAAGATTTAATCAGAAAGAAATCTAAGAGAAGAAGATAAAAGTTAATACCTTTGAGATGGGTTTTCTCTTCCTCTCAAGCTTCTCGGTTTTGGACTTCACTCTCTCAACTTCAGACAACAGAGACATTCTTCTCGCAGTCTTAGCGTAAGGGTTAAGCTTCAACATCACATTCAAGTTCTTCAACGGATTCTTCTTCAACACAGCTCTCTTCCCATCCTTCTTAATCGGCCTAACCACACTCTGAACCTCATCAGAATTGATAATCCTAGCAAGATCAGCATTCACCATCTTCGGACGAGGCAAAACATATCCTTTCTTCATCTCCGACGGCTTCTCAAACGATCCATAAACCGATTCCAACTTCTCAAAAGCCGATTTAGTCCACACAACGAATCTCCCCAAATGACCACCAGGAGCAAGTTTAAGCAAATTCAACCTCTCCACATGACACAAATCAACCCCAGGAATGTTCCTAAACGCTTTCACCAAATTAGCTCCTTCATTTCCATAAACAATCAACGGACCTTTACGAGAAATGTATCTCCGATTCCTCATTTTCCCAACACCAGATCGAATTCCGATACTATCTTTCGCCTTCTCAGCATCAGCGTAAGCTCCGATCTGCTCCAGAACCTTGATCGCGTCGCTCGTCTTCTCCACAGACTCGATTGAGTCGCTTATCACAAGAGGCATCTCCGGAACACCTTCGATTTTGTGCCCACGGGCAGTGACGAGAGCAGGCACAGCAGTCGCAGCGATCGCGGAAACAATCGCGTGCCGTTTCAAATTAACATTGACGCGACGGTGCCAGAGACGGTAGATCTTCGTCGGAGCGAACATACGACCACCACGGCACATGTTTCCGAAAGCCGCTTGACCGGCGCGATGAGTACCGCCTCCTGGAACACGAGGGATACGCGACACAGCTCTTCCTGTACCCCAAGACTCGGCGGAGGTCTGATGACCGGCGAGCTTGGATACGGCGTAAGGCTGACGACTGTTGTTTGAGATCTGGGCGTGGACGTGGTTTACGACGTCGGGTCGAACCGGAGCTTTCATTACATCGGGAAGAGGTAATGTGATGGAATGATCAGTGCTCATATCGCCGTCGAGAGAATGGACGGTAACTAGAGGGCGAACGGCAGCGGCGGCCATTTTCGCGGTGTAGGATTTTTTAGTGATTTGCCGGCGAGCAAGCGGGAATGTTGAAGTTTACGCTTTATATAGGTGTGAGAAGTCTACGTAGGGTTTTCTCAAAGGTGTTACTATGGTGTCAAAATGGGCCACTCTAGGCCCAGCCGAATGACCAAAAATAAACAAACAATGAAGAAATAGCTGCATTGATAAAAGCCCAATAGCAAATGAAAGAAGAGACGTTAAATTATTTCTTTGTAGGACAACTTCTTCGGTTAACTACAAAGGTACGCCAAAGATTTAAAATGAGGCACGTGAGGCCCTCTATTTCAGACAGAACAGAAGCTGTCCCCCACTAAAGTCAGTCACTTCGAGAGCTTTAAGAAATTCTATTTAGGGTTCGTTTTGACAAAAGAGAAGACGGTTTTGTAGGATTATCTGTTCCCTGACATTTAGGATTTGGGTACGAAACTGAGAAATCTGTTTCTTAATTGCAAATAGAGGAATTAGATTGGATTCGCTCTCTGTTTCGAATTGTCTGTTGTCATTTCTTGTTCTTGTTAGTCTGTGTTTATGCATTCAGAACAAAAGATTGTGTTCAGTTTTAGATTGATAGTAAAATTGTTCATCGGGACTGTTATGTGGTTAAATTTACAGTTTACAGTTTGTTTAAATTGTCCATCGGAACTGTTATGTGGTTTTAGATCTTCTATGTTTCATGTTTGTTTACAGTTTAGAAGAAGAAGCTTAAATTTTGCTAACAGATTTTGGAAAATCAGCAAAAATGGGACCGAGAAAGAAAACACCAACCATGAAATGGGTACGAACTTATTGAAAGATCTAATCTTTTATATCGGAAATGGATTTGATCCCTGTTTCAGTAGCAGATTGTTTATCAGGGGACTGTTATGCGATTAATTAACCTTATCTGCTCATGCTTCCTAAAACCACAAGAAGCTTAATACTTTTTCTTTCAGGTTGTGAAATCGCAGCAATCAACTAAAATGACAGAACCTGCTACGGAAAAGAAGAAGACATCATCATCAACCATCATGCCAGATTCGTCTCTTCACCCTGATTTCGTAAGAACTATTTATTCCCCCGTTTTTGAGTTCCGACATTTGATTTGATTTCTCTGTTTTCATGCTTTTGTTGGATGTACTTTGGTGTATGTATGTTGAAAAGAGGATTTGAGACAATCTAGATGTAGCTTTTACATGTAAACTTATGTCTTAGTATTGGTTTCCTAAATTGTAATTTTTCTGTTCTCAGGTTTTAAAACTGCATCTGTCTTCGTCGACTCCATCAGCAAAAACGGCACAACAAACTGCAACGAAACAGCACACATCGTCTGTCCCTGACTGGTCTCATCTCCCTGAAGAGCTACTGCAGATTATCTCCCTGAAGGTAGAGGACTGTTTCGATGCTATTCATGCTCGCTCTGTTTGCCGCCCGTGGAGATCCATCTTTCCCTTTCCTTCGTATCTATCATCCACAAGGTATTCTCTTCCGTCATTTGCCAAGTTCCCTCGCAAAAGCAGAGGCTTCTGCACCCTCGAGAAGTTCCCTATGTTCCTCTTCAGAGTCCGGACTCCTCCTGATGCTGCTGATGCGTTGCCTTCTGAGTTTTATGTGGGAGGGATAAACCAAGACAAGTCAGAGGATCATATTGAGCTTCCGTCTCCTATTCAGTGCTCAGTGAAAGTGAAGATGGGAGAATCTGATCCAACCTTGTTGAACATGGTCGACTGTCAGATTCTCCCTCTTGGCTATCAATACAGAATGATTGGTTATGATCCTAACTCATTGGCAACAAGTTTCAGAGGCGTGGCTTTTCTTCCACTTAACAAGGAGGGAGGAGGAGAGTTCGTAGTGCTTATCGGCTACGCTCATGATTTGTTAGCGTTGAGAAGTTCTGAAATGAAGTGGATGCGTGTTGAGAAACCCTCAAGAGCTGATTGCAAGGATATAGTAACCTTCAGAGGCAAGTTTTATGCAGATTTTATCAACGGGGATGTTTGCGTTATCGATCCTTATTCGCTGGAAGCGACTCCATTGATGCCCGCGGAGCGTCTGACCTCACACAACTATCTTGTTCCATCTGGTGATGATGAACTTTTCGTGGTTGAGAGAATCTATGTTCGTTATAGTACACTATATTTGAACAAGTTAGCATGTAGAGTGAGTAGGCTAGATGAAGAGGCTGGCGAATGGGTCGTGGTCAGCGATTTGGGAGACCGTGTGTTGTTTATTGGACAACCGGGAAATAGGTCTTGCTCAGCTAAGGAGCTTCCTGATGGTTGTGGTGTGAGTGGGGACTCAATGTTGTTCATCAATGATCTATTTGGTGTAACTTTCTCTTATAAATATGGAGTAGATACTGGAAACCCGGAAGATGACCTTAGTTTTTGGAGATCCTATAGAGAGACTCGTGTGACGATTGTCAGCAAATCTCCGATGGCTGCTCATCTCCGGGTTGACCGCTTCTCAAGCTCATCTCCGGGTTTGGGGGAAGCTAATATCCGGCTTGTGTACTAAGCTGTAATGATCTAACTTTGGTGACCTGAAACATATGCTGATTGGCTTGTTGTTTTAGTTAGATCATAAACAAGATTTTCTTTGTGATTTTAGGTAATGATGTTGTGTGATGTATGATGTTTTAATATTTTGTAGTTCTTAACTATCTTGTTGTCCCTGTTGAAATAGTTGTCTCATGAACTCTCAAACCTGTGGCTTATTATGCTCTTGGTTTTATAACACGGTCATGTGTGTCTCTGACCCAAAGTTCTTCAAATTTCCGTAAGGGTCTTCTTCCCAAACTCATATGAAAACTCCAAATTGTTATACTGCAGCAGAAGCATTAGTTTTTTCAAACCATCTTTCAAGACTGCAAGCTTGAGAAAATCGTGATTATTCAGCTAAAGACACTAATAGGTCAACTCCTAAATAGAACATATGTTTGTGTTCCATCTGTTCTTGAGAAACAAAACCTAAAAGTTTCAAAATCTTATGACAAAGCAAAACACTACGCAATGGTTTGTGTTTATGCCGCTTAGACCAACCTCATGTATACTTGAATCTCCTGATTGTGATCCTTCTATTCCCATGCTAGCCGCTGTCTTTCTAGCATCTGATCTTCAATGCCTGCCTCATTAGTATCTTCTATATATTGTACTACAATTCAAAATGTCAACTAATTGAAAAGAATCATGTAACTTTATTTTGTTTATTCATGGTTTCGGTCTCTGTATGGAGGAGTCAAGATGATTACGAGGGCTTCCCCGTACGTTCATTTATTTTTGTTAATCATGTGTTCCTTGTTGTACAAGAAATCTCAGTTACAATTATTTTTCCATTGGTTATAAGTGAAGACGTATAAACTAAATTAAAAACCAAAACCCTATTTTTTACTTAGAGAGAGCCCCATCGAGAGTCGTAAGAGAGAAATAATGGTGTTGCCCTATCTTCCGTCAGAATTGGTAGAGGAAATACTCTCTTGGGTTCCGGCCACATCTCTGAAAATTTTACTATCTACTTGCAAACAATGGAACGCTTTACTCAAAGACCAAAGATTCACAGAGAAGCAATTACGTAGAGCTCCAAAGCAGCCTCAAATTCTCATGTCGAAGGAATATAGGCTTTTTCCAACAAGCGTTGATGTCAACATTGTTCCTCCGTATATAGAGCTTAAAGATGCACTAAGCCTAAAGGATCCCCATTCTAATAAGACATCAAAAGAAGTCCGTATAGCCGAAGTTTATCACTGCGACGGTTTGCTGTTGTGCATCACCAGGGACACTAGAGTTGTGGTGTGGAATCCGTGTTTAGGGGAAACCAGGTGGATCCAACACAAGAACGGTTACAACGTATCGTGTATGTTTGCTCTTGGATACGAAAGCAACCGATTCGGCATCCGCAGCTACAAAATCTTGATGTTTTTTGGAGGAAAACCAGATGTATTTGAAATCTATGAGTTCACCACTAATACATGGAGAGTTGTTAATACTCCAAGCGACTTCAGAGCAAAATATCATGGCGTGTGTTTGAGAGGAAATGCCTATTGGCTTCATATTGATGATACCGCAGACTACCACTTCCTCCGTTTTGATTTTACAAGAGAGAGGTTTACAAGTTCTTGTCTTCCCCAATCTCCGAGTCGTCGTTATATGGCTCTATCTGTTGTTAGAGAAAAGCAACTCTCAGTGTTAAGTTATAAGGACAGTGGTCACGACGTGGTGGAGAAGTGGGAGGTGGAGATGTGGGTGACCAATGAAATTGATACAGAAGCAGAAGAACAAGAGTTGTCATGGAGCAAATCCTTTGCAGTGGGCTTAAACCGTATTCGTGTTGATTGTCTCTATGTTCAGACGAGTCTTTTGATCGACGAGGAGAAGAAAGTGGCCTTGTGTTGTAATTTATATCTCGGTAGTGGTAGTAGTAACTTGAACGTGGTATACACTATGGGAGAGGACGATGATGAATACTACACAGAAATCCCTTATATAGAAAAACAATGGTTGTTGTGTCACGGGGATGATGAAAGAGCGTGGCGGCCGTTTTTATTCAGTTATGTTCCAAGCTTGGTTCAAATCCAACAAAAATAAGCTAGTGATTTCTTGCTGCTCTTCTTATTGTTTTTCTTTATTTTTAATATACTTCTTGGTACTTCAGTAACCTATTCCTTTTTATGCTTCTTTTCTTCATTTTGTTGTGTAGTTTAGATACCCCAATAAATATAACTAGAAAGTATTTGATCCCATGACGATGTGAACCTGAGAAAACTTTTGATTTGATGATATTGAAAACCACTGATCCCGACATTGGCCATGTTTGAGACCGTTTCTTCCAAACAAGATTTTCTTTATATTTTTTTAGGTAGTGATTTTGTGTGATGTATGATGTTTCAATGTTTTGTAGTTCTGAACAATCTAGTTGTCTCTGTTGAAATAGTTTTATGCTCTTGGTATAATAGCACGGTCGTGTGTGTGTCTGACCAAAGTTCTTCAAATTTCCGTAAGGGACTTCTTCCCAAACTCATATGAAAACTCCAACTTGTTATACTGCAGCGGAAGCATACGTTTTTTTCCAAACCATCTTTCATGGCTACAATCTTGAGAAAATCGTGATTATTCAGCTAAAGACACTAATAGGTCAAATCCTAAACCGAACATATGGTTTGTGTTCCATCAGTTCTTGAGAAACAAAAGCTAAAAGTTTCAGAATCTTATGACAAAGCAAAACACTAAGCAATGGTTTGTGTTTATGCCGCTTAGACTAACCTCGTGTATACTTGAATCTATTGATCTTGATCCTTCTATTTCCCGTGCTAGTCGCTGTCTTTCTAGCATGATCAATGCCGGCCTCATTAGTATCTTCTATATATGATTGATACCTACAATTCAAAATGTCAACTAATTGAAAACATGTAACTCTATTTTGTTTATTCATGGTTTTGGTTTCTGTATGGAGTAAGTTGATTACGAGGGCTTCCCCGTACGTTCATTTATTTTTGTTAATGATGTGTTGCTTGTTGTACACGAAATCTTAGTTACAATTATTTTTCCATTGGTTATAAGTGAAAACGTATAAACTAAATTAAAAACCAAAACCCTAATTTTTACATAGAGAGAGCCCCATCGAGAGTCGTCTACGGGATCAGAAAGAGAGAAACAATGGTGATGCCCTATCTTCCGTCAGAACTGGTAGAGGAAATACTCTCTTGGGTTCCGGCCACATCTCTGAAAAAATTACTATCTACTTGCAAACAATGGAACGCTTTACTTAAAGACCAAAGATTCACAGAGAAGCAACTACGTAGAGCTCCAAAGCAGCCTCAAATTCTCATGTTGAAGGAATATAGGCTTTGTCCAACAAGCGTTGATGTCAACGTTGTTCCTCCGTCTTTAGAGTTTAAAGATGCACTAAGCCTAAAGGATCCCCATTCTAATAAGACATCAAAACAAGTCCGTATAGCCGAAGTTTATCACTGCGACGGTTTGCTGTTGTGCATCACCAGGGACACTAGAGTTGTGGTGTGGAATCCGTGTTTAGGGGAAACCAGGTGGATCCAACACAAGAACGGTTACAACGTATCGTGTATGTTTGCTCTTGGATACGAAAGCAACCGATTCGGCATCCGCAGCTACAAAATCTTGATGTTTTTTGGAGGAAAACCAGATGTATTTGAAATCTATGAGTTCACCACTAATACTTGGAGAGTTGTTAATGCTCCAAGCGGCTTCAGAACAAAATATCGTGGCGTGTGTTTGAGAGGAAATGCCTACTGGATTTATCTTCTTGAAGATAGCACAGGTTACCAGTTACTCCATTTTGATTTTACAAGAGAGAGATTTAGAAGTTTTTGTCTTCCCCAATCTCCGAGTCGTCATCATATGGCTCTATCTGTTGTTAGAGAAAAGCAACTCTCAGTGTTGACTTCTAAGAAAAGTGGTCACGACGTGGTGGAGAAGTGGGAGGTGGAGATGTGGGTGACCAATGAAATTGATACAAAAGCAGAAGAAGAAGAGTTGTCATGGAGCAAATCCTTTGCAGTGGGCAAAAACCGTATTCTTGTTAATGGTATTGATTGTTACACGAGTCTTTTGATCGACGAGGAGAAGAAAGTGGCCTTGTGTTGTAATTTAAGTGGGCTCTGTAGTAGTAACTTGAACGTGGTATACACTATGGGAGAGGACGATGATGAATATTACAAAGAAATCCCTTATATAGAAAAACCATGGTTGTTGTGTCACTGGGATGATGAAAGAGCGTGGCGGCCGTTTTTTTTAAGTTATGTTCCAAGTTTGGTTCAAATCGTCCAACCAAAATATATAAGCAAGCGATTTCTTGCTGCTCTTCTTATTGTTTTCTTTATTTTTAATATACTTTTTGGTACTGAAGAAATCAAGTTACTGTTCGTTGAATAACAAGTTTCTTTTAAATTTGGTCGTTTTAGAAGAATAAGTCTCCGATGAATACGGAGCTAGAGTAGTTCGAGTTTGTTTCAGTATTTTTAGGAATCAGTTTCTCCTTCTTGTTGTACTCAGGGTCTATTTAAAAGACCGATCTCTTTTATTAATCTTAAGCCGAACAATTAAGTTCAAAACTCTCTTCTTGTTCTGCATCTGAAACACATTCACAAACCAAGAATTGGTATCAGAGCTCCCAACGAGCATGGTACGTTAAGATTCCAAAGTTTGATGGAGATTATGAGCATTGGGCAATGCTCATGGAGAATACCTCAGGTCAAAAGAATGGTGGGGATTGATTGAGACGGGCTACACCAGGCCAGAGAGAGGAGTGATTCTCCAATGAGCATTGCCCAATACTCATAGTCTCCATCAAACTTTGGAAGAGTTAACTGGTACTTCAGTAACCTCATTTTTATGATTCTACTTTAGATAAATAAAACTAGAAATTATTTGATCACATGACGATGTGAACCTGAGAAACTTCGATTAATTAATATTATAAAGTGAAAAAACTTTTGATTTGATGATACTAAAAACCACTGATCCCGACATTGGCCATGTTTGAGACCGTTTCTTCCAAACCAGATTGAGGCTAGTACTAAAGCCACGACGACATCGTCCTCTCCGATTAAAGTCATACTTGTTAGACACGCTAGTTTAATTTATCTAACCAGTTCACATCCATATCAAGATTTGTTCTCAAGTATATCGCTGTACCAGCAAAGGTTTCATGCACGTCAATTACAAATCGGAAAAATGTCATTTATTCACTCCCATTTTTTTTGCTTAACATCTAACATGGCAGGTCAAAGTCTTGACTGGGAGATGGGTGATGTATATGGAATTCAAGATATAAACACTCTGATCGACATTTTCCTCGAAGCTTGAACATAAAAGTATGCTAGTTAGTCTTAGTCCCAAACTTATCTCTTGTGGTAATTAGTAATTTAGTACCTTATCTCTTGATCTAAATGGAGTTTAACTTTCCCCTAACTGCTCCGTGTGACTTAATGGGTGAATATGGTCATACAATTCTTATCTCCATCTCTGAGTCAGAACAGATTTTCCAACTAGTTGATACTGCATATTCGATCCAACAAACTATTCATGTTTGATAATCTAAGCCCATGCAAAGGTTTTGTTGAAATGTGAAATCAACAAACCAAAACCAATACCTTGAACACCTCTCGGTATTCTATAAATTATGATCATACAGAGAACTAAACCGACTAACAATTTCGGTCAACTAACAACGGTACACTTAATTTAATTGAAGCCGTGAGCTGCACGTGACTTCTAAAGAAAACCCTTTTAATACGACGACATCTTCTTTTCGTTTTGGCAGAAGAGAAAAAGTAGACGACGACATCTTCTTTTCTTTTCTCTGTGATGATTTTATATTTCTAAATTTCTACTCTAGGCACTCTTTGTTCCCCCCTTTAGATAGTAAGATTCTTTTTTTCGGGAGTGTTTTGAGATTAATCTTCTCTGTTCACGTTTGCTTAGAGTTACTTAAACCCTAGAAGCTTAAAATTTTTTCTTAAAGAGATTTTCAGAAATAGCAGCAATCAGGAAACATGGCACCGAGAAAGAAGGCACCAACCATGAAGTGGGTACGGTCTCTTTCTTCCCCACTAAATTGAAAAAATCTCATTTTTATGGATTTGATCCTCTGTTTTCAATAGCAGAATGTTTATAGGACTGTTATGCGAGTAGTCTTCTCTCTTCATGTTTCCTCTAAACCTAGAAGCTTTGATTTTTCTTTCAGGTTGTGAAATCGCAGCAATCAGCAAAAAATGGCACAGCCTGCAACGAAAGAGGAGACAATATTGTCCATGGCAGACTGGTCTCTTCTCCCTGAAGATCTACTTCACGTTATCTCGAGGCATCTAGAAAACTGTTTCGATGCTATTCATGCTCGCTCTGTTTGCAGCTCATGGCGATCCGTCTTTCCTTTTCCTTCGTGTCTATTAACCTCAAGTTACTCTCTTCCGTCGCCGTTCTCCTATTTACTTGGCAAGAGCATAGGCTTGTGCACCCTCGAGAAGTGTCCTATATTCCTCTTTAGAGTCCGGTCTCCTACTGCATCACCTTGTGAGATTTTCCTGGGAGGGATACACCGAGAGGAGTATCATATGGAGGAGCTTCCATCTCCTATTCAGTGCTCAGTGAAAGTGAGGTTCAAAGAATCTGATCCAACCTTGATGAACATGCTCGACTGCCAGATTTTCCCTCTTGGTCACCACTACAGAATCATCGGTTGGAATCCCGGAGACGGGAGTACAGAGTACAGAGGCGTTGCTTTTCTTCCGCTAAGAGGAGGAGAATTCGCTGTGCTTATCTGCTACTACCCTTTTGATTTTCATGTGTTAACAAGTAGTGAAATGAAGTGGACGCGCCTTGGCTTTATCTCAATTGCTGCATGCAAGGATGTAGTCTCTTTTAGAGGCAGGTTTTATGCAGTCTTTAGGAATGGGGACACATCCGTTATCGATCCTTATTCACTGGAAGCGACTCCTCTGTTGTGCTCTCCGTGTGATACAAAAGATCTGGTTCTATCTGGGAATGATGCACTTTTCCTGGTTGAGAGATTTTTAGACTTCTCTTTTCTTAAAGGAACCGGACGTCTTTTTGGTCCGTATGAGTGTAGAGTGAGTAGGCTAGATGAGGAGGCTGGTAAATGGGTCGAGGTCAGCCATTTGGGAGACCGTGTTTTGTTTATCAATGGGCCACATTTGGGAAACGTCTGCTGCTCGGCTAAAGAGCTTCCTGATGGTTGTGGTGTGAGTGGGAACTCGATTGTGTTTACTGATGAGCCAGGCAATGTAACTTACTCCTATAAGTCTGGACTAGATACAAGGAGAGCGGAAGAAGATCTCAATTGTTGGAGAGCTTCAGGAGAGAATCGTGTGACTATCCTCGAGACATCTCCACTGGTTGCTCTCCGGGTTGAATGCGCTTCACCATAAAATATCAATGATCATACCAATGATAACCTCCAGTCCTATCGGTTACTGTCTTATTTAATTATACTAGTTTTTTCTTCATCACAATCTCTTATGAATGTGACACACAGCTAAAAATATGTTTTTAGAGCTCTTCTTCTTTCGGCTATAAGCTCCACAATGCCTTCTCAATACTACTCCACTTTTTGAAGACAGCTTGTCCTGTGACTTGTAGCTGATGTAGCTAAAATGAAACACAAATACAGGGTTGAAGCTAGATTAGATCAGAACACACATATTTCCTATGATGTTAAGTCAAGATTTAGTCTTATTCCCAACTTTATACTTCTTGTTGTAGTTAATACCTTATCTCTTGATCTAAATAGAGTTTAACGTTCCCCTAACTGTTCCGTGTGACTTAATGGGTGAGTATGGTCGAACACTTCTTCTCTCCGTCTCTTTACTCTTAAAAGTCACCATGAGAGTTTTGTTCAAAACATTTGCAGCAGAAATATGTCACCATCTTTGAGTCAGAACAGATTTTCCAACTACAGTAAGATGATACTACAGACTCGATTCAACAAAATATTCATGTTTGATAATCTAAGCCCAAGTAAAGGTTTTGTTGAGATGTGAAATCAATAAACCAAAACAATTACCTTCAACACCTCTCGGTATTTTCTAAATCATATGACATACAGAGAACTAAACCGACTAACAATTTCGTGAGCGGCACCCCACTTCTAAACCCTTACAAATACATTCACCGGAAGTGGTTCGTTTTGGCAGAAGAGAAAAAGTAGACGACGACAGCTTCGTTTCTTTTTCTCCATGATGATTTTAGGGCTCTAAACTTATACTCTAGGCACTCTTTGTCTCCACTAAGATTGTTTTTCGAGAGTGTTTTGAGATTAATCTTCTCTGTTCACGTTTGCTAAATTGCTAACAGTTACTTAAACCCTAGAAGCTTAAATTTTTTTCTTAAGAGATTTTCAAAAATCGCAGCAATCAGCAAACATGGCACCGAGAAAGAAGACACCAACCATGAAGTGGGTACGGTCTCTTTCTCCCTCACTAAATCGAACAATCTAATTTTGTATGGATTTGATCCTCTCTCTGTTTTCAATAGCAGAATGTTTATAGGACTTTTATGCGAGTAGTCTTCTCTGTTCATGTTTCCTTTAAACCTAGAAGCTTTTTATTTTTCTTTCAGGTTGTGAAATCGCAGCAATCAGCAAAAATAGCACAGCCTGCAACGAAAGAGCAGACAATATTGTCCACGTCAGACTGGTCTCTTCTCCCTGAAGATCTACTTCACGTTATCTCCCTGAAGGTAGAGGACAGGATCGATGCTATTCATGCTCGCTCTGTTTGCAGCTCATGGCGATCCGTCTTTCCTTTTCCTTCGTCTCTATTAAGCACAAGTTACTCTCTTCCGTCCTTCTCCGAGCTCCCTCGCAAGAGGAGAGGCTTGTGCACCCTCGAGAAGTGTCCCATGTTCCTCTTTAAAGTCCGGTCTCCTACTGCATCACCTTGTGAGATTTTCCTGGGAGGGATACGCCGAGATGAGTTAGAGGAGGAGCTTCCATCTCCTATTCAGTGCTCAGTGAAAGTGAAGATCAAAGAATCTAAGCCAACCTTGATGAACATGCTCGACTGCAAGATCTTCCCTCTAGGTCACCACTACAGAATCCTCGGCTGGAATCCTGGGAACTGGAGAACAGGCTACAGAGGCGTGGCTTTTCTTCCGCTAAACAAGGACGGAAGAGGAGGAGGAGGAGGAGGAGAGTTCGCTGTGCTTATCAGCTACTCTCATGACTTGTTTGTGTTAAGAAGTAGTGAAATGAAGTGGGCGCGGCTTGAGAAACCCTCAGTTGCTTCATGCAAGAATGTACTCTCTTTTCGAGGCAGGTTTTATGCAGTCTTTAGGAATGGGGACATATTCATTATCGATCCTTATTCATTGGAAGCCACTCCTCTGTTGCTCCCTCGGGGCTCAAGAAATAATCTTGTTCCATCAGGGAATGATGAACTTTTCCTGGTTGAGAAACTTGTCGTCTCTTTAATGAGTGTATCAGGTTTTTTAAGCTCGTATGCGTGTAGAGTGAGAAGGCTAGACGAGGAGGCTGGTAAATGGGTCGTGGTCACCCATTTGGGAGACCGTGTTTTGTTTATTAATGAACATTTGGGAAACGTCTGCTTCTCAGGCAAGGACCTTCCCGATGGCTGTGGTGTGACCGGGAACTCGATTGTGTTCAACGACGTTGGCATTGTAACATACTCCTTAAAATATGGAGTACATACAGGAAGAGAGGAAAACGACGACCGTTATTTATGGAATTTCTCAACAGAGGATCGTGTGACGATCCTCCACACATCTCCAGTGGTTGCTCTCCGAGTTGAACGTGCTTCACCATAAATCTTAACTTTGGAGACATTTGTTGGCCCTCTTTTTTTTATCAGATCAAAAGCACAACTTTCCTCTGATGTTAGGGTGTTATGTTGAAAGCTAGATCACTTGGTATATGTATTCTAGTTTTAATATAATCTATGGAGTTCATTAATTACTTGTCTCACGAACCACTCAAACGCCGTCTCTGGCTGTGTGTGCTCTTGGTATCATCAAACGTTCATGTGTTTGGCCAAAGTTGTTCAAAAATTCAATAAGAAGTTCGTTTTCTTCCCAAAATCATATGAAAACTGTACCTCATATGGTGTTTTATCGATAAAACAAAACATGAATGATCATACAAGAATAACCTCCTATCGGTTATTGTCTTACTTATACTAGTTTCTTCTTCATCACAATCTCTTATGAATGACACAGCTAAAAAATCTGTTTTAGAGCTCTTCTTCTTTCGCCTATAAGCTCCACATGCCTTAGCAATACTACTCCACTTTTGGAAGACAGCTTGTCCTGTGACTTGTAGCTGATGAAGCTAAAATGATACACAAATACAGGGTTGAAGCATTGTAGTTGTAGCTGATGCATGAGATGAGATGTATTTATAGGAGATAGAGAGAGGGAGATTTTTCTAATGAAGCTCGTGAGCTGCACGTGACTTCCGCTTATTATTCACTTGTAATTTCTAAATGAGACCCTCCCTCTCAGCCAGAGAAGCTCCCACACTTAGCTTCGAGCCTCAATTCATCTCTGTTCATGTTTGCTTACTGTTACTTAAACCCTAGAAGCTTCAATTTTCTTACAGATTTTTAGAGATCGGTGCAATCAGCAAACATGGCACCGAAAAAGAAGACACCAACCATGAAATGGGTACAGTCTCTTTCTTTCCCACTGAAAAGAAAAAATCTAATTTTTATTGGATTTTCTGGAATTGGATTTGATTCTCTGTTTCAATAGCAGAGTGTTTATAGGACTGTTATGCGATTACTCTGCTCTATTCATGTTTCCTCAAAATTTCAAAAGCTTAAATTTTTTCAATCAGGTTGTGAAATCGCAGCAATCAGCAAAAATGGCGGAACCTGCGACAACGGATAAGAAGCTTACATCATCAATGATGCCAGACTCGTCTCTTCTCACGGATTGTGTAACCAACTCTTTCTCTTTTGAAATTCTGGGCATAAATACGAGGTTGATTTCGGAAATTTGAGTTCTTTCTCTGTTTTTAGATTTTTGGCACATTCTGGTTATTGTTGAGTTGTGTATATATGGCGAAAAAAGCTTTTAACGCTTAGGAACTGTGATTTTTCTTTTAGGTTTCGAAACTGCATCTGTCTTCGTCGTCTCCATCAGCAAAAATGGCAACGAAAGAGCACACATCGTCTGTCCCTGATTGGTCTCTTCTCCCTCAAGAGCTACTGCACATTATCTCTCTAAAGGTAGAGGACGGTTTCGATGCGATTCATGCTCGCTCTGTTTGCCGCCCGTGGAGATCCATATTCCCCTTTCCTTCGTATCTATCCTCCACAAGGTATTCTCTTCCGTCATTTGCAAAGTCCCCTCGCAAAAGAAGAGGCTTAAGCTTATGCACCCTCGAGAAGTTCCCTACGTTTCTCTTCAGAGTCCGGTCTCCTCCTTCTGCTGCTGATGCGTTGCCTTCTGAGTTTTATGTTGGAGGGATTAACCAAGACAAGTCAGAGGATCGTGTCGAGCGTCCATCTCCTATTCAGTGCTCAGTGAAAGTGAAGATCGGAGAACCTGATCCAACCTTGATGAACATGGTCGACTCTCAGACTCTCCCTCTCGGCTATCAATACAGAATGATTGGTTATGATCCAAACTCACTGGCAACAAGTTTCAGAGGCGTGGCTTTTCTTCCGGTAAACAAGGAGGGAAGAGAAGGAGAGTTCGTAGTGCTTATCGGCTACTCTAATGCTTTGTGGGCATTAAGAAGTAGTGAAATGAGGTGGATGCGCCTTGAGAATGCCTCTGGAGCTGACTGTGACCATTTAGTCACTTTCAGAGGCAAGTTTTATGTAGTCTATCTTAACAGCGACGTTTCTGTTATCGATCCTTATTCGCTGAAAGAGACTCCACTGATGCCCGCGGAGCGTCTGACCTCACACAACTATCTGGTTCCAGCTGGAAACGATGAACTTTTCTTGATTGAGAGAATCTATACTCGTTCTAATAATGCACTGTATTTGAGCAAGTTACCATGTAGAGTGAGTAGGCTAGATGAGGAGGCTGGTGAATGGGTTGTGGTCAGCGAGTTGGGAGACCGTGTGTTGTTTATTGGACAGCCGGGGAATAGCTCCTGCTCGGCTAAGGAGCTTCCTGATGGTTGTGGTGTGAGTGGGGACTCGATTTTGTTCATCAGCGAGCTCTTTGGTGAAACATTCTCTTATAAATATGGAGTAGATACAGGAAACGCAGAAGACGATCTCAGTTTTTGGAGATCCTGTAGAGAGACTTGTGTGACGATCGTCAGCAATTCTCCGATGGCTGCTCATCTCCGAGTTGAGCACTGCTCAAGGTCATCTCCTGGTTTTGGCTCTGCTCATATCCGGGCTGTGTACTAAGCCGTAAAACCTAACCTTGGATGCTTGAGACATATGTTGGCTTTGTTTATTTGTTGTGGTGTGACTGGGAAGTCAATGTTGTTTTCGGTTGAGCAAAATCTAACTTTGTACACCTGAGATATTTGTTGGTTCTGTTTTTCAAAAACAAAAGTTCTTGTCATCTGTGAATCTGTGATGCTATATGTGTTTTAATCTTTTATGTGTTTGACCAAAAGTTCTTCAAATCAGAACCATGTGAACTTGTTATACTCCTCAATCTGCAGCAGGTAATGCGTCACCTTGGATGACTTTTCAGTTGAACTTGTTATACCCTATCATCTGTTTTCTTGTCAGTTGCGTTTGGAGTTGATCATGAGGAACATGTCCCTATTTATGGTGATAATGAAGCTGTTCATGAAAGGAAAACTCACAACGAGGTACAATTTGGCTGATTTTCTCAAGATTTTAGAAGATAATACATATTATTGGTATGTAACAAAATCAGTCCGGTCTGTCTTGGTCTGCCACGATGGAATTAGGTGTGGAATGTTACTCAAGAGTAATAATGTTGAAGAATCCCACAAGCTTAGGCCTCTCTAGTGTTTTTGAGATTCCGGTGTAATTTGCTATCATCAAAGGATTTGACATGTTTTATGTTTTCTCTATTTTCTTTTCCTAATAGGTTTATATCATAGATCCTTTGAAATATTTCCTTTTCCTATTAGAAGTATCAACTTATTTATGTTTATCCAGAACATATATATATGCATCGTTACTTTGAGGGTCAATAAACAACACATAAACATTCAGAGCAGAGTTCTAAACATCTAATCTAGGGTTTGGGTACATGCTTTTACTCCACCTTCTTTTTTACCGAATTCTGGAATTTTGTTTGATCCTCTGTTATTGTAGTCTATGTTTATGCATTCAGAAAACAGTATTACTGTAACTCGATCAGTTTTAAACCATTTAAATAGCATTGCATGTAGTCTGTTATTTGATTAGTCTTCTCTGTTCATGTTTGATTACAGTTTCCTAAACCCTAAAAGGCAGCCGTCTCGATGTCTCCATTACCAAACATGGTAAAACCTGCAACTGGACCATCATTGATGCCAGACTGGTCTCTTCTCCCTGACGAGTTACTTCAGATTATCACCGAGAAGATGGACAACTGTTTCGATGTAGTTCATGCTCGCTCTGTTTGCAGCTCTTGGCGATCCACATTTGCCTTTCCTTGTAGCCTACTATCGCCAAGTTACTCTCTTCCCACGTTCAATGAGTTCTCTCTTGAAAACGAAGGCTTGTGCACCCTCAAGAAGATCCCTTTGTTCCTCTTTAGTGTCAATACTCCTTCTTCTTCTTGTGAGTATATCTTGGGAGGGATAGGCCGTAGAGATGAGTCAGAGGGTCAAGCAGAGCTTCCATCTCTTATTCAGTGCTCAGTGAAGATCCCAGGATCATCTGAGCAAACCTTGGTGAACATGCTCGACTGCCAGATTCTCTCGCTAGGCTATCAGTACAGAATGTTGGGTTGGGAACCTGAAGACTACAAACGTGTGGCTTTTCTTCCACTAAACAAGGAAGGTGGAGGAGAATTCGTTGTGCTTCTCAACTGCACTAATGATTTGTTGGTGTTAACCAGTGGTGAAATGAGATGGAAGCGGCTTGAGAACGTCCCAAATAATTCATGCTGGGATTTAGTCACTTTTAGAGGCAGGTTTTATGCATCCTGTTTTCACGGAACGCCTGTGGTTATCGATCCTTATTCCTTGGACGTGACTCTCTTGATTCCGTCGTGTCCTCTGAGGGTAATCAACTATCTGGTTCCATCTGGCAATGATGAACTTTTCCTGGTTGAGATAATTTTCCCTCCTGTTGAACTAGAATTAGGATTTGAAGTAGATTTAAGTCAGTTAGCATGTAGAGTGAGTAGGCTAGACGATGAGGAGGATGAATGGGTCGAGGTCAATGATCTGGGAGACCGTGTGTTGTTTATTCATCATGGACACTTGGGAAATGTGTCCTGCTCGGCTAAAGAGCTTCCTCATGGTTGTGGTGTGACCAGGAACTCAATTTTGGTCACCTATGCGCCGGGCATGGGGAATAAAACGTTCTCTTATAAATCTCAACTACACTCAGAAGATGCTTGTAGAATCCCAACAGGGAATTTTGTGGTGATTGTCTCATGAGATACAAACGTAGAGATACTTGGATTTGGATCAGAGTTATTTCTTTTAATTGTTTTTTCTTGTTTGTATATTGTTTAATAATGGAGATTTGATGGACAACGAGGTTGTTTATGACATTGTACAGTTAGCTGATTTTCCTGAGATATTTGTAGATAATACATATCGGTATGTAACATAGATCCTTTGAGATCAATAACACACAACATGACAAGTCTCTTAAAACTCTTTCTAAACTTCTGATCTAGGGTTTGGGTACGGACTCTTTCTCCATTCGTTTTGTACGAAACTACAAAACCTATTTATATTTCCCTAAATCGTTCGATTCATAGGAGAATCTGGAATTTCGTTAGGTGATTAGATTGTTAGGTGATTGATCTTCTATGTTAATGTCTGATACAGTTTCCTAAACCATATAATGATAATTTTTCTCTCAGGTTTCCAAATGGAAGCTGTCTCGATGTCTCCATTACCAAACATGGTAGAACCTGAAACTGGAAAGAAGACATCATCAATCATGCCAGATTGGTCTCTTCTGCCTGGTGATCTACTGCACATTATTGCCGAGAATCTGGAGAACTGTTTCGACGTTGTTCATGCTCGTTCTGTTTGCATCTCGTGGCGATCCACAATCCCTTTTCCTTCTTGCCTAATACGCCCAAGTTACTCTCTATCCTCGTTCAGAGAGAAGGCTCCCCATCACCATAAAGACTTGTGCACCCTCGAGAAGATCCCTTTGTTCCTCTTTAGAGTCCGTACTCTTTCAACTGCTGCTGAGTATTTCATGGGAGGAATAGGCCGTAGAGATGAGTCAGAGGATCAAACAGAGCTTCCATCTCCTACTCAGTGCTCAGTGAAAGTGAAGATAGGAGAATCTGATCCAAGGTTGATGAACATGCTCGACTGCGAGATCCTCCCTCTGGGCCATCAGTACAGGATAATCGGTTGGGAATCTAATCAATACTGCAGAGGCGTTGGTTTTATTCCTCTAACCAAGAAGGGTGGAGGAGAGTTCGTTGTGCTTCTCCACTACGGTTGTGTTTTGTATGTATTAACAAGTGCCGAAATGAAGTGGAAGCGGCTGAAGAACCATCCAAATGATGCATGCTTGAATTTAGCCACTTTTAGAGGCAAATTTTATGCATCCTTCACAGAGGAAATTCTGGTTATCGATCCTTATTCCTTGGACGTGACTCCCTTGATGCTCTCGCAGCCTCTAGTTGTAATACACTATCTGGTTCCATCTGGCAATGATGAACTTTTCCTGGTTGAGAGAATCGCCAGCTGGAATTATAGAGTGAGTAAGCTAGATGAGGAGGCTGGTAAATGGGTCGTGGTCACAGATATAGGTGGCCGTGCGTTGCTTCTTAGGCCGTTTGGAAATGTCTCCTGCTCAACTAAGGAGCTTCCTGATGGTTGTGGTTTGAGTGGAAACTCATTTTTATACAGCAGAGAGACATCGAATATAGCTTACTTCTATAACTATGGACTAATAGAGGGAGGCCAACTCAAGTGTTGGAAATTATTAAGACAGAAACGTGTGACAATCCTCAGCACATCTCCGGTTGTGGCATTCCGTCTTGAGCACGCTACGTTATAAATCTTATTTTGGATAGCTGAGACATCTGTTGGTTTTTCTTTTTCTTCGTACTGTACTTTTTTTTTCTATAGATAAAAAAACATAACTTTCCTATGATTTTTTTTTGTCAAGGAATTTACTTCACTAGAAGAGCTCAAGTTAAGGATACAAATATCCACAAAATATCTGAAAGAACAGTTATAAGCAGATGATCTGCAGAGGGGAAAGGATTCAGAGTCATAAGATTTTTACTTGAGAAAGCAAGTGGCTTAGTTTGAGTGAGCATTTAGTTGAGAAAGCTGTGGCATCGATCGTAATCGTATGGCACATTTGTTATAACGCACTTCATATCATACCTTGTTGCTCACAATTGAATAGATTTCCCAAGAGGAACTTTTTGAGGATGTACCCAAAGGTATAACGCACAATTTTACTGCTCCTATGGTCTTATAAGAAGTGTTGATAGGTAGAGACAGAAATTGAAGTGTTGTACGTTCTGCATGTTGGTTGGTTTCTTAAATCATTGAAAATAGGAAGCTGAATACAAGTTTGAACTTTGATGAGACCTAGTTCTTAGTGCAAGACTACTGAAGCTACCACACATATATTTGTTGATTTTTTTTTCAGCTAGAGTTTGAAAGGAAACTAGGGGAAGATGTTTCAGTAATGATCCGAGAGATTCAGTTATGTTCTTGTACTCAAAATCGTGTATGTCCACCACTATGACATACCTGCTTCTATTTTGGCATTTAACTCTGTTCAGAGCCTCTTTCTCGTGGGAACGTTGTAGGTTACTTTTGTTTTGTGCCTGCGTCTTTCATGGTCACTCGAGAGTTTTAGGTCGTCGTATATGTAAACAAGTTTAAGACACGTTGTACTTTGACTGGTGGATATGCTTGGTAGTTGTTATCTAAATAACCGAAACTCTTGTGCAGAAACTGAAAATTCAAGAGACAATGACAAGAATATAGAATATTCACTCTTTTTTTTTGTTGATAACATAATATTAACTTTTTTATTGTACCTCTGTTTCCTTTTCCCAATAGGTTTTAGTTTTACAAAGAAGAAAACCTATACTATATTGTATATCTTTACCTTTGAAATCAATAACACAGAATATTCATTAAGAGCGATCTCCTGAATTGTGCAGGGGTTTAACCTTCTAAACTAGGGTTTTGGTACGGACTCTTTCTCCCCCTTTTGGTACGGAACCAAAAAATCAATTTTTTTTCTTAGCGGAGTTTTGGAATTATATATGATTCTTTACACTTCCAATACTGTAATTCTGTGTTTATTCGCATTCAGAAAAAAAAAACTACTGTTATTTGGATCAGTGTTACTATTAAGTAGCATTACTTATTGTAGATTGTTTATGTGATTAGACTTATCTGTTCATGCATGATTGCAGTTTCCTAAACCCTAAAGCTGTCTCGATGTCAACTGAAAACAAGAGATCATCCTCGATGGTGTTGACAGACTGGACTCAGCTCCCTGAAGAGCTACTGCAAGTGATCTCCGAGAAGATGGATAACTGTTTCGATGTAGTTCATGCTCGCTCTGTTTGCAGCTTGTGGCGATCCACCATCCCCTTTCCTTCAAGCCCAAGTTACTCTCTTCCCATGTTTAATGAGGTCTCTCTTGAAAACGAAGGCTTGTGCACCCTCAAGAAGATTCCTTTTTTCCTCTTTAGAGTACCTACTCTTGCTCCTGCTGCGTCAGCGGATGAGTATTTCATGGGAGGAATTGTCCAAGATGAGTCAGAGGAGGATCATATGGAGGAGCTTCCATCTCCAATTCAGTACTCAGTGAAAGTGAAGATCAGAGAATCTGAACCAACCTTGATGAACATGCTAAACTGTCAGATTCTCTCTCTGGGGCATCAGTACAGATTGATGAATTGGAATCCTGATGGACTGAAAAAACCGTTGAGAACTATGGCTTTTATTCCGATAAATAAGGAAGGAAGAATAGAATTTGTTTTGCTTCTAAACTACAAAGGAGTTTTGTGGGTATTAACAAGTGGTGCCAAAATGAAGTGGAAGCGGCTTGAGAACGTCCGAAATGGTTCATGTTGGAATTTAGTCACTTTCAGAGGCAGATTTTATGCATCCTTTATTTACGGAACAAGTGTGGTTATCGATCCTTATTCCCTGGACGTGACTCTCTTGATGCCCTCGCAGCCTCTGCTGGTAACCAACTATCTAGTTCCATATGGCAATGATGAGCTTTTCCTGGTTCAGAGAATCGCTAGCCACTCAACATATAGAGTGAGTAGGCTAGATGAGGAGGCTGGAAAATGGGTCGAGGTCAGCCATTTGGGAGACCGTGTTTTGTTTATCAATCATCCACTTTTGGGAAATATCTGCTGCTCGGCTAAAGAGTTTCCTAATGGTTGTGGTGTGATCGGGAACTCAGTCGTGGTCACCTATGAGGCAGTTGGTGAAACTTTCTTCTATAAATCTGTAAACAATCGTTGGATATTATCAAAAGAGATACGTGGGAAGATCCTCAGCAACTATCCGGTTGTGGCGTTCCGTGTTAAGCACGCTTCGCCATAAATGTTACGTTGGATGCATGAGACATTTGCTGGCTTTTTTTCTTTCTTCTTCTTATTATTAGATCAGAAACACAACGTTTATGATTGAGGTCAAGATTTTGTGATGATACGCTGAAAACTAGATCATTGGTATTCTCTCTTTTAATACATTTCTATTTAAAAACAAATGAATACAGTACCAACGAAACATTCATACATCTGAATGAACAGTTAAGAGTAAGATTTGAATCTCAACATTCATACTTTAGAAGACCAAGGACTTCAAGTTTCAACACCACGGAGTTTAGGCCACTTTAAAATCAAACCGGATAAAACCGAAACATTGAACCGGAAAATAGAATCGCGATGCTAATCAAAACGCAGCCGTCTCGTTTTAGTCCCAGAAACGACGACGTTTGAGTTTTCCTCATTTCCCCCAAATCGAAATTCACTGATCCCTAATTCTTCACTCCAATCGTAGTATAGCCGGAGTAATTTCTTCTCCGACTACTTGTCCATCGTTGGTTTCGTCGTCATCGTCTTTCGATTACGACAGGTACATTGCTGTATTGAGCTCCTCTGATCATTGTGGTGTTGCGTAATTGAGTTTAGGTTCTTAGAGAAATCTCCCGGGGTTCTAAATTAATTCTGCAAAAATGGAACCTTTATACTTTAGCAGTGCTCTCAATGCCTCATTTTTCCAGTGTTCTCTCAAATAAGTGGTTTCTCCAATTTCAAGAATGATTCTAATGTGCATTACGAACTTCTGATCCAAGTGTGTGGTTTGTGAATCCCTATAATTGTGAATTTCTTTCAGATTTCGAGACTACTTACATTTGTTTCAGGCTTCCATCAGCAAACATGGCAGAAGCTGCACTGGAAATGAAGACATTATCATTGATGGATATGCCAGACTGGACTAAGCTCCCTGAAGAGCTGCTTCAAGTGATCTCCGAGAATCTGGACAACTGTTTCGACGTTGTTCATGCTCGCTCTGTTTGCAGCTCATGGCGATCCACAATCCCCTTTCCCTTTAGCCTATTAACCTCAAGTTACTCTCTTCCCACGTTCACAGAGCCCTCTCTTGAAAATGAAGGCTTGGTCACCCTCAAGAAGATCCCGTTGTTCCTCTTTAGAGTCCGTACTCCTTCTGCTCTTGCTACTAAGTATTTCTTGGGAGGAATAGGCCCTAGAGATGAGGCAGAGGATCAAACAGAGCTTCCATCTCCTATTCAGTGCTCAGTGAAAGTGAAGATTGGAAAATCTGAGGCAACCTTGGTGAACATGCTTGACTGTCAGATTCTCTCTCTGGGCTATGAGTACAGAATGATCGGTTGGGAACCTAAAGACTATGAAGGCGTGGCTTTCCTTCCGCTAAACAAGGAAGGTGAAGGAGAATTCGTTGTGCTTCTCAACTATTTTAGGTTTTGTTTGGTGTTAACAAGTGCTGAAATGAAGTGGAAGCGTCTTGAGAACGTCCCAATGGAATCATGCTGGAGTTTGACGCTATTCGCGTGTGCTGAAATTAGGTGGACGGAGCTGATGAACGTTCCACATGATTCATGGAGGGATTTAGTCACTTTTAGAGGGAAATTCTATGCATCCTTCACAAGGGAAATTGTGGTCGTCGATCCTTATTCCTTGGACGTGAGTCACACGACTCTCTCGATTCCGTCTCAGCCTCTGGAGAGGATAAGATATCTGGTTCCATATGGCAATGATGAACTTTTCCTGGTTGAGCTATGTAACCCTAGCACTGATCAGTTAGCATTTAGAGTGAGTAGGCTAGATGAGGAGGCTGGTAAATGGGTCGTGGTCACAGATTTGGGAGACTGTGTGTTGTTTATTAATCGACGGCATTTGGGAAATGTCTGCTGCTCGGCTAAAGAGCTTCCTGATGGTTGTGGTTTGAGCGGGGACTCAATTGTGTTCACCAATGTTGGCAGTAAAACATACACCTTTAACTATGAAGTAGATGCCCCTTTCAATCTTTTGAGACCCTCTACAAAGAAACGTGTGACAGTCCTCAGCACATATCCGGTGGTGGCTCTCCGGGTTGAGCGCTAAGCCATTAATCTTACTCTGGATACCTGAGAGACATCTGTCTGTGTGATTCGAAAATTTCTGTAAGGTTTTAGGTAAAAATCTTGTGTTCCCTTATGTTAGAGTGATATGTTGAAAGCTTGGTATTCTAGTTTTAATATGGATCTAGTTATTAACTATCTTGTCAAGACAGTGGCTGTATGGAATTTAATTAGTTGTCTCATGAACACTCAAAAGCCGTATATGGTTGTGCTATTGGTATCAAACCGTCATGTGTTTGACCAAAGTTCTTCAATTTTTCTATAAGAGTTTCCTAAAGAAGTACCTTTTCTTACAACAATCCTGTTGATGTTTTCAGTCTTTGCTGTGCCTTTCCCAACTGTTTATGTACTCAGAAATTGCATCATTTACTCGAAAGATTTTTTGTTAAAACACTGTGTACCTGCTTAACGTTGTATCTGCATATGACCTCTTCGTAATGTTGTACTTGGAGCAAATGTTTCCATAACAAATAAATAAAAGAAGCTTCTCTAGTCCATGTGTTGTGCTTTAACATAAACCTCGTGTGAATCAGACCCTTCATCTCAGCCAGAAGATCTCCCCACACGCAGGTTCGGACTTGAAAAACCTAGTTCTCATATATACTTATGGGAACGGGTTTTTATGTGAATATTCTTCTCTGTTTCAGGTTTGCTTAAACCCTAGAAGCTCAGTTTTGACACTCATATTTTCGGAAATCGCAGCAAACAGCAGACATGCCAGAACCTGAAACGGAGAAGAAGACATCATCCGTGACGCTAGACTGCTCTCTTCTCGAGGATTGTGTACGTTTTTGATTTCCGAAATTTTGATTGCTTTCTCTGTTTTGGATGCTTTTGTTGGAAGGTGTAGTTTGGTGTGTATCTATGGTCAACAGAAGTTTTTGAATCACTCCAGAAGTAGCTTTACATATAAAATTACTTTTCATGATTGATATGAAACTTCTCTGATTAATGATTCAGGTTTCGAAGCAAACTGAAACAGAAGAGCAGACAATATTGTCCATGGCAGACTGGTCTCTTCTCCCTGAAGATCTACTTCACATCATCTCGACGCATCTGGAGAACTGTTTCGACGTAGTTCATGTTCGCTCTGTTTGCAGCTCGTGGCGATCCACAATCCCTTTTCCCTGCAGCCTATTAAGCTCAAGTTACTCTATTCCCACGTTCAATAAGGACTCTCTCGAAAACAAAGGCTTTTGCACCTTCGAGAAGATCCCTTTGTTCCTCTTTAGAGTCCGTACTCCTTCTGCTGCTGCTGCTGAGTATTTCTTGGGAGGAATTGGCCAAGGCCCTAGAGATGAGTCAGAGGATCAAACAGAGCTTTCATCTCCTATTCAGTGTTCAGTGAAACTGAAGATCCCAAGATCTGACCAAACCTTTGTGAACATGCTCGACTGTCAGATTCTCTCTCTAGGCTATCAGTACACAATGATTGGTGTGGTTTTTCTTCCTCTAGAAAAGGAAGAATTCGTTATGCTTCTCAAGCACTATGAAGCTTTGTGGGTATTAAAAAGTGCCGAAATGAAGTGGAAGCTGCTTGAGAACGTCCCAAAGAAATCATGCTGGAAAGTAGTCGCTTTTCGAGGCAAATTTTATGCATCGTATGAAGGGAAAGTTGTTGTTATTGATCCTTATTCCCTGGACGTGACTCTCTTGATACCACTGCAGCCGCTCGAGCCATTACAGTATCTGGTTCCATGTGGCAGTGATGAAGTTTTCCTTGTTGAGAAATGTATGAGATCGTTCATATTAAGAGTGAGTAGGCTAGATGAGGAGGCTGGCAAATGGGTCGAGGTCACGGATTTAGGTGACCGGGTGTTGTTTATAAGAGACTTGGGAAATGTCTGCTGCTCAGCTAAAGAACTTCCTGACGGTTGTGGTGTGAGCGGGAACTCAATTTTGTTCACCAATCTGTTAGGCAATGTAACAAACTTCTATAAGTATGGAGTGAGAGAGGAAGACGGCCTCAAGTGTTGGAGATTGTTTAGAGATCAAAGTGTGACAGTCCTCGGCAGATATCCGGTTGTAGCATTCCGTGTTGACCAAGCTTCGCCATAAATCTTACTTCGGAGACGTTTGTTGGCTTTTTTTATTACTTTTTCACTGTCAGATTAAGAAACACATCTTTGCTATGATTTTATAGGTAAGGATTTTGTGATCTCTGGTTCTGCTCTTGGTATCAAATCGTCATGTGTTTGACCAAAGTTCTTCAAATCTTTCTATTAAGGGTTTTCTAAAGAAGTACCTTTTACTCCACATAATGTTTTGTTAAAACACTATGTACCTGCTTAACCTTGTATGATCTGCATATGACCTCTTTGTTATGTTGTACTTGAAGCAACTATTTCCATAATAAATAAAAAGAAGCTTCTCGAGTCCATGTGCTGTGTTTTAACTTTTAACATAAACCTCGTAGCTCGTGAATGAGACCCTCCATCTCAGCCAGAAGATCTCCCCCACACGACAAGAAAAAATAAAATAGGAGACGAAGAAGTTGAAAAACCTAGTTCTTTCATATACTTCTGGCCTGGGAATGGATTTTTATGTGAATATTCTTCTCTGTTTCAGGTTTGCTTAAACCCTAGAACGGAGAAGAAGACGTCATCCGTGACGCTAGACTGCTCTCTTCTCGAGGATTGTGTATGTTTTTGATTTCCGAAATTTGATCGATTTCTCTGTTTTGTATGCTTTTGTTGGAAGATGTAGTTTGGTTTATCTATGGTGAAAAGAAGTTTTTGAATCAATCCAGAAGTAGCTTTACATATTAAATTACTTTTCATGATTAATATGAATCTTCTCTGATTATGTTTCATTAGTACTACACAATTTCATTACCTTGGAAAAATGTAATATTTCTTTCAGGTTTCGAAGCAAACTGAAACAGAAGAGCAGACCATATTGTCCATGCCAGACTGGTCTCTTCTCCCTGAAGATCTACTTCACATCATCTCGACGCATCTAGAGAACTGTTTCGATGTTGTTCATGCTCGCTCTGTTTGCAGCTCGTGGCGATCCGCATTGCCCTTACCTTGTATCCTATCACGCCTTAGTTACTCTCTTCCCTCGTACGCCGAGTTTCCTTACGAAAGCGAAGACTTGTTCACCCTCAAGAAGGTCCCGTGGTTCCTCTTTAGAGTCCGTACTCCTTCTGCTTTTGCTACTAAGTATTTCTTGGGAGGGATAGGCCGTAGAGATGAGTCAGAGGATCATACAGAGCTTCCATCTCCTCTTCAGTGTTCAGTGAAGATCCCAAGATCATCTGATTCTGAGCCAACCTTGATGAACATGCTCGACTTCCAGATTCTCTCTCTGGGCTATGAGTACAGAATGTTCGGTTGGAGACCTAGATACTACAGAGGTGTGGCTTTCCTTCCACTAAACAAGGAAGGTGGAGGAGAAGACTTCGTTGTGCTTATCAGCTGCAGTAATGGTTTGTTGGTGTTAACAAGTGCCGAAATGAAGTGGAAGCAGCTTGAGAACGTCCCAAAGAAAACAGGCAGGGGTGTAGTCACTTTTGGAGGCAAATTTTATGCATCGTTCTATGACGAAATTGTTGTTATTGATCCTTATTCCCTGGACGTGACTCTCCTGATGCCCTCACTGCAGCCTCTCGGGGAATTACACTATCTGGTTCCATATGGCAATGATGAACTTTTCCTTGTTGACAAATGTCAGAGACCGTTCGGATTAAGAGTGAGTAGGCTAGATGAGGTGGCTGGTAAATGGGTCGAGGTCACCGATTTAGGAAACCGCGTGATGTTTATGAGAGACTTGGAAAATTTCTGCTGCTCGGCTAAAGAACTTGGTGTGAGCGGCAACTTGATTTTGTTCACCAATCTGATAAGCGATTTAACATTCTTCTACAAGTATGAAGTAAGAGAGGAGGACGGCCTCATGTGTTGGAGTGTGACATTCCCCGGCAGATATCCGGTTGTGGCATTCCGTGTTGAGCAAGCTTCACCATAAATCTTACTTTGGAGACATTTGTTGGCTTTTTTTTTTACTATCAGATTAAAAAAATACAACTTTTTTATGATACGCTGAAAACTAGATCATTGTTATTCTCTTTTAATTTATATATCTATCTAAAATCAAATGAAAAAGATTTAACAATTGTTGGCTTAACTAGTATAAGTCTCAATTGCATTATTGTAGTATGTTATTCTAAGTATGTTGTAGGATTCGAGTCATCGAGTGTATTTGGCCTTACGGTGTGAGAGATTTGTGAATGTTGGATCAACTTTCGTTTGAGAATACTCTAGTTTCAAGAAATCATAAAATCTCACAGCACACTTAAGGTTTTGAAATGAAGGTCACAAGAAATCTCAAAACGTAACTTTGAGATGAAAGATTGTTGATTTAAACAAAGCTCTTGTCATAACTATTTGAATTCGGAAGTTTGATTTGATTTCTCTGTTTTATATGTTTGTTGGAAGATTTGAATCAATCCAGAAGTAGCTTTATGTATATAATTTACTTACTCATCAAGATCATCTCTCAACCAAAACCACTTCCATAATCTTAACATCACTCTTTTTGTCATACGTTTACATAAACCAGAAAGGTACTGTGTCGATTATTAGTCTTCATCGAAGTACTTTTCTTGAGCTTCAACGCCCATCTCTGGAAGCCAATGATCATCAAGAGACTCGTCATTGTCTATCTTTGAGTAATCCAAATGCTGCTCATCTTCCCCCGACAAGAACTTTTGCTTCATGATTGATGTAAACTCATCCATCATTTCTTGCATCTCCTCTGCCGGCAAGCCTGTTGCTTCATCATCTTCCTCCTCCTCTTCTTCTTCTTCTTCCTCTTCTTCTTCTGATTCCTCCACCTTCTCATCACCAACCCATTCACTCTCCGCAACACCTAACCTCTGCTGCTCCTCTCTAATCCGAGCAACCAAAGTAGCTTCCTCTCCACGTCTCATCAACGTCTCCGACCAACGTTCTCCAGGTCTAGCCATATTCCTACCCACCAAATCCTGATACTTCCCCACGTACTCGTGGTGTAGATACGGCTCTCTATCTCTCATAGCATCCTCTGAGAAATACTGTCCTTCCGATACAAGCTTGTTCAAGTAAGCCAGTCTCCTATTCCTCACAGCTACACGCCTTGAATCCGGATCTAACTTCTTTCGAAGATCTTTCAAGTGCCAATCAACCTCGTAGTCAAGTTTCAAAGCATCAAACACAAGCAACTCATCTAGACTCAGCTGCGATCCGTAACGCTCAAGAAAAACAGCGGGATCACGACGGAGGAGGTCGAGGAGGATGGCTTTACGTTGGCCGGAAGATCCAGCGGTTGATTGGACGGCGCGTGGGAAGTAGAGGTCTTCGAGAGAGGAAAGCCTCGTCGCAATTTCTTCGTCTTTCATTGCTCTTCTCTCTAACTTCTTCTTCTCTCAAAACCTAACTCAAGAACCGTACTGATGTGAAACCTAGCTCCACTGGAACAAGGCAAAGAAAAAGCTTTTTATTATAACTCAATCAAATTTGTCTTCAAAAGACTGTATAGAACGCGTTTATATAAGCAAAGCCTTAGAAACGAAAAGGAAATACCTAATTCTTAAATCAATTGAAAAGAGGAATTAACTGGAAACAAGAAAAAAACAGGCAAAAAGACAATCCATAGACATTGTACTAAATAAAAGGCACATAAAGAAACAAGCATAGAGATGCATAGACATTCATACGGGAATCAACAAATGTGAGATAAAAAACAAATGAAAAATGCGACTCTTCTTAAACTTTAGAAGGCCAAACGATGGTTACTCTCAAGTTTCAACCAAGGAGCTAACTTAAAACCAAAACCTTGTTTTTACTTCTTTAATTCCTCTACAACTGAGTTTATTCAATACAAAAATGATGAGAGGAGCTCAATACAGAAACACACCTGTCGTGGTTGAAAGACGATGACGAAGAAACGTACGATGGACAAGTAGTCGGAGAAGATTTACTCAGGGGCTAGCGATAATCGATTTTAGGGTTCTGTAAATTTCGATTTGGGGAGATGAGGTTCGATTTGGGGAAGATGAGGAAAGACCAAACGACATCGTTTCTACAAAAGTAAGAAACGCGTTGCTAACCAAATCGCAGCGTTTCTTGCTTTTGTGGAAACGATGTCGTTTGGTGTTTCCTCATCTTCCCCAAATCAAAATTTACTGAACCCTAAATCGATTATCGACTAGCCTGAGTAATTTCTTCACCCGACAGAAAAAAGTGTCATTTCTTCTCCGATTACTTGTCCATCGTTGGTTTTGCAGTCATTGTCTTTGGATTACGACAGGTGTGTTTCTATATCGAGCTCCTCTCATCATTGTGGTATTGGGTAATTGCGTTTGGGTTCATAGAGAAATCTTGTGGGTTCTAGATTAATTCTGAAAAAATGTCACCTTTATAGTTTAGCGATGCTTCATTTTTTTGTTCTGTGCTCTTTCAAGTAGGTGTTTTCTTCACTTTCAAGACTGATCCGAATGTTGTGCATTACGAGTTTCTGAAAGTGATATTTGTTCTTGGTTTCTACCTGAGTGTGTGGTTGCTCAATTGGAATTTTGTTTCAGATTTCTAGATTGCAGCTGTTTCCGGCTTCAGCAGCAGAAATGGCAGAATCTCCAACTAATAAGAAGACGTCGTCGTCGTCGATGATTCCAGACTGGACTCAGCTCCCTGAAGAGCTACTTGAGTTTATCTCCGAGAAACTCGACAACTGTTTCGAAGTTGTTCATGCTCGCTCTGTTTGCTGCTCGTGGCGATCCTCAATGCCATTTCCTTGTAGCTTATTGCGCCCGCGTTACTCTCTTCCCATGTTTCCTAGTAAAAAGGTAGGCTTGTGCTCCCTTGAGAAGCTCCCTTTTGTTCTCTTTAGAGTCCCAACTCCTGATGCTGATGATGCTGATATTGCGTCGGCTTCTGTTTATTTTATTGGAGGGATAAGCCGAGATGACTGCTGATTATAAGGACTTACCATCTCCTCTTCAGTGCTCAGTGAAAGTGAAGATCGAAGAATATGATCCAACCCTCATGAACATTTTAGACTGTCAGATTCTCTCTCTGGGGCATCAGTACAGATTGAAAAACTGGAATCCTGATGCAGTGGAAACAAGTATAACAAGTGTGGCTTTTGTTCCGCTAAACACGGAAGGTGGAGGAGAATTTGGTGTGCTTCTCTACTTCAAAGGAGATTTGTTGGTATTAACAACCCGTGCCGAAATGAAGTGGAAGCTGCTTGAGAACGTCCCAAGGAAATCATGCATGAGTTTAGCCACTTTTAGAGGCAGGTTTTATGCATCCTTTTTTTACGGAAGAACTGTGGTTATCGATCCTTATTCCCTGGACGTGACTCTCCTGATTCACTCGGAGCTTGAAGGGTTTTACAAACATTTGGTTCCATCTGGTAATGATGAACTTTTCCTGGTTGATGAATTACTTACTATACCGGCCGCATGTAGAGTGAGTAGGCTAGATGAAGAGAATGGGAAATGGGTCGAGGTCACGGATGTGGGAGGTCGTGTGTTGTTTATTGATCAAGAGTTGGGAAATGTCTGCTGCTCGGCGAAAGAGCTTCCTGATTGTTGTGGTCTGAGCGGGAACTCAATTGTTATCACCGGTGAGCCAGAGAATGTAGCAAACACCTTTAAATATGAAGGAATTGAGGAATACGAGCTTAAGTTTTGGACAGTATCAAGAGAGAGACGTGTGACAGTCCTCAGCACATCTCCGGCGGTGGCTCTCCGGGTTGAGCTTGGACATTGCCTGGCTTCGTTTTTAGGTAAAGACAATTGATGCAAATCTGTGGAAGAACGTTGGAGAATGAGATTGGTAGGAGGCTGGAAAGAGTTAAAGATAGGAGAACAGCTGATTTGGGAAACAGACAGAAACTCTCTGTTCTTAAGTTCTGCTCCATATGACATTGTAAGTTGCTTTTTGTATTTAAATGCAGACTGGTTATGGGCAATCGTCTTTCTTTTTAGACTTTCTTGTTAGTGTAGTGCAAGTCTACTGTAGCTTTATTGCTTTGTTTAAACTGGTCAGAAAGAGGGTAACAGTAACACTCATTCTGCTTTCGTATATTGAAGATGAAGAGTATGTTTAAGTTCTGTTGTATTCTCTCTTTTCATGATTTGTTTTTACAACTAGTATGGCCCCCGTGTATACGCACGGGCAATTTTGTGTTAAATGTAATCATAAAATTTGATTTGCATCAAACTAAAACATTTTTTATTTTACTTTTAGTTAAAAAAATAAAAATGAAGTAATGAGAACAAAATAAAATGCCCAGAAAAGCTATAGAAATGTGTTCAAGCTAAAACCCCATAAAACATAAGTTTCTATACAGTTTCAAAATTGTAAGGTTTCATTTCGGATACAATCGTAGATAAATAAATAAATAATAATAATAATAATTAATTGGATTTTTGTTCCGGTAAATTTGTGGTATTATATTTAAGATAAATTTGCACTTAAACGTAATGAACAAAAGAACATCACTGAAGATTCCGTTTATGGTTATAGTTAAAGATTATATTAGCTTCCTACACTTTGCTTTACCAAAAAAGATAAGCTTCCTATTTGTATTGCATTACTTGTAAACAACTATTTTTAACTAAAGGAAAAACAATATAAATCATTTTTGTTTGATATACTTAGTCGAATTTCTATCACAATGATTAATAACATTCATTTTACTTGGACATTATGAGATTCGTTGAGCTAGATATCAGAATAACAACAATAGTTAACTCTTGTTATATTTCTTTTACAACAATTAAGTTTGATTCTAATCACCGATGTGCCTAAATGTACATAAGCTAATATAAAAGATTATACTTATTGTAGAATTACAGAAACACTCGTGACTAATGTCCTTGAATCACTCGATCTTTAGCTCCACCATATAATGAGAAATGATATCTACTTATGCACAAATACACAACCGTGTAGCCCCATTAATACAATTCCCTCCAACGATACACACGTTTTGTCGTTCGTGTGGCAAAACTTCACTATAGGGGAAATATTTTATTTATAAAGTAAGTATCTAATTGCGCTCCAAAATATTGCTTCTAGTTGCGACGGCAAAATGTTGCAAACTTAAAATTTCGTTAGCACACAAAATGACAAATGTTAATACACAATGATAATGTCAATAATTATACGACAAAGAAGAAGGAGCTGTTTAAGCCCAAGGTCGAAGGTAAAGTTGGAATGTACATCTGTGGTGTCACTGCTTACGATCTCGAAGCCACATTGGACATGCACGCGTCTACGTCACCTTCGATGTTCCCTTGAAATATCGACTTGGCAGAAAGAAGCTTAAAAGATTTCTGGATTTACAGAAAAAAATATTTTAAGAAAAACATTCAAATGAGTATAAAATATGATGCTTTAGAGGCCTGTGAAGCAAATCTTGACTTTCTCCACCAGACGAAAAAGATAAATCAACATTAAAGTTCAGAGAAAACAAAAAAAAGATGATGAATCTGAGAAAATGTATCATGAATCGAGAAATCTGCAGGTTAATTCGAATTTGAATAGATTTTAGGGATTGAATAGATGAGAAAGAGAAAACAGAGGAAGGCGATTTAATCCAAAAACAAAAAATGAACAGAGGAAAAAGGAAGATGCTTTAAATTCAAATCGTGGCATTATTTTGAGTTGAAGATAGTGGTTATAACCGTGAGTTAGTGGTGATTATGTTGCCAAAAAATTAGGGATTGCAGATTCTACTGAATAGGTGATGCAGTTTCTCGTGATATCATGTAACCAAAAACACGTTCTAATATTTTTCGACATTTAAAATGGGCTTTAGACTTTATTGGGCTTCTTGCACTTTTTTTAGTTCACTGTCGACAAACGTTATAATGTGTTAATATTTTGTGACGTGGATACAAAGTAAGAAGGGGAAAATCGCATAAAAAACCCTTAAAGTGGCAAAAGTTAGCACTTTAAACCTCCAAACTATCATACTAACACTTTAAACACTGAAATTAATTTTACTAACACCTTTAACCATGAAACCACAAGAACTGGTCGCGCCGCCATTTGACTGACCGGAACAGTTGACTCTGCTAACGGAACAGTTAACCACCGTGAGACTCTTCACTATAAACGTCAGCACAGTGACTCTTCACTAAAGAAAGCACGACACCACCTATGAGGTTCCGTGACTAGTAAAGCATTATACGCAGAAGGATCATATGCCTTAACCAACTCCATCTTAGCTTCATACTCTCCTTCTGTGTAGCTGTAGGCAACTCCCCAAAACAAGTTTTTGTACTCTGATCTCGAGAAACCTTGTTTCTTCCAATTAGGCATAGATATGTCTTGCACACATATGATGCTCTGCTTTTGGAAGTTCAGCATCCATGGCTATCACCAAACCCTATAAGAATGACTAATGAGTAAATGATTACTAAACATAAGAAAACTTAATAGAGATTGGATTGTTACCTTCTGCTTATGGATATTATCGTGAAGTTTTCACCATTCCCTAAGCCAAGGTCGACTTTAAGCTTCTTAATAAACCATCCCCAAGTGTCTTTATTCTCACCTCTAACAACTGCCCATGCAATCGGATACATTCTGTTGTCAGCATCTCTTCCCACAGCTGAAAGCAAATCACCATTCAACTCCCATTTCAGAAAGCATCCATCCAAACCAATCACTGCCTGCAACAATTCTTCCATGTTGTTCGAAACTCATCAAAGCAAATGTAGAAACAGTCAAACATGTCCACACCCACATCATCTTTACGGATTGTGCAGAGATCAGTTCTGATATTAGGATGTGTGCGTTTGAGTTCAGCTTCATAATCCCATAGCTTAGCAAATTGTGTGGTTTGAGCTTCCATGATAGTATTCAAAGCAATACGCCTCCCTCTATAACACTTTGACATCGGAACAACAATGTTATACCGCTCCTTGATTGTGTCTTTGATCACTGCTGCTTGTAGGTTTACATTCCTTCTTATCTCTTCTCTAAATAACCCTGCGATCACTCCTTGCTTCAACATCGAAACCCTGCTGGATTTCCCGTGATTGTGACGCATATTGCAAACTTTGACCATCCACTTATTAATAGGCGGCTCAAACGAACAATACACTCTAAACTTGCAATTCTCACCACAACAGATGACAGCTATTCTGTTTGCTTCAGACCTTTCCATCTTGACATCATATTGTGTCTTCAATGAGTATCGCAGAAGCTGGTCCTTAAACTCTAAGCCACTATTAAACTTCTGAAACAACCAGATGTAGGGCTCCTTCTCCAAATCTCCATGGAACTGAGATCTTCCCTTCTTTTTCCCTTTCGTATTATCCCACTGTTCTCACTCTTCATCTGATTCTAGTGGAGTATCTGGATACTCAGCATCCTCCTCTATAACACATTCTTCCTCACTTTCCTCTGCTTTTCTTTCTGCAGCCTCTTTTTCTTCTGAATTTTGATATGCTTCCTTCACTGGTTCTGAACTTTCTCCTTCCTCGAAAACAGACCTAAACCTGTCATCATTCCGACCATCACCTGCATCCTCAACCACATCCTCTCCATCATCAACATTCGCATCTCCTTGTTCAGCCACAGTCTCATCTCCATTAGAACCTTCATCATCTCCATCATCAGCCTCTTCCTCATGAATTTCATCCTCAGATTGTTCAGGTTCTTCATCTTCCTTTGGCCTATCGATTTCTTCATCACTGTCCGAATAATTTTCATCTTCATTCTCTTGAAAATTATTAACCGTCTCATCATCACCTACTTGACGATCTTCATGCCTGCTGCTTGTGAGATATTGAGGCTCACTTCGCTCTCTACAATCGTATTCAAGAAATATCTCAGCCTCACCAGCTTCTTTCGCTAAGCATATAAGCAGGAACATATCTTCAGAGCTTTCGTCAAACAAATAGTTTACAGTCTTCATCTCCTTCTCTCTTTCTTTGTACCAAATGAACCTAATGGGTGCTTCGATCTTCTCCTCATGCTTACTGAAGTGTACGAACTTAGCCCACGATATGTCATATAGCTCCCAACTAACGGTCTTCATACCCAACTCCCCTAAATATTTGTAGTCCTCACCTTCTCTGATCATAGTTCCACCGAAGTGAAATGTTAAGTTCACCATCACATCTCCTCTGTACAAGAAGAATATGTCAAAATCAATAGCAAACCAAGAGCACTTGAAGACAATATTCAAGACAATAGCAAACAAGAGCAGACAATGTCGAAATCAGAAAGCAAAACTATGTCAACCAACTCAATTCCAAGCAAATCGAGCACTAAACAAAGAAAACTAAAAACCCAGAAAATGTCGAGCACTAAACAAAAAAAAGCCAAAATGTCGAGAGATAAAGCAATTCCAAGAAAATCGAGCAATAAATTCCAAGCAAATCGACCACTAAACAACAATCGCAGAATCCCTACACCTTTTCATTCATGGTCTCTTAAACCCAGAATTTCGAAAACCTAAAACTTTGAACAAAAATCGCAGAAACTTAAACCCACGAACTGTATTTGAAGGATTAAAACTCGTACCTCATTACGTCGTGTAAAGCATTCGACTGTCTCTTTTCAATTCTCCGTCGATTTCGTCCTATCTCGCTCGATTTGGTCTCTGCGAAATTTCTCTCTCACGAACCCTAAATCCCCAAATCGATTTGAGTTCTCTCTTTCACGATTTTCTTTTGCTTTTGTCCTGTAATAAAACGCACCGTTTTGGTTTTAACTCGACCACAGTAATGAGTTAGCAAACTAAACACGTGTTTTAAAAAGAAAACGGTGGTTAACTGTTCCGTTAGCGGAGTCAACTGTTCCGGTCAGTCAGATGGCGGCGCGACCAGTTCTTGTGGTTTCATGGTTAAAGGTGTTAGTAAAATTAGTTTCAGTGTTTAAAGTGTTAGTGTGATAGTTTGGAGGTTTAAAGTGCTAACTTTTGCTACTTTGAGGGTTTTTTATGCGATTTTCCCAAAAAAGAAGGATAACGTTTTTTTTTTCCTTAACTTGCCACATGTCGCTTTACCATTGGTGAAGTGACTTGTGTTTTAGTATATTAGGGATCTCCTATAAACGCAGCGTTTCTTACTAATCAAAGCGCAGCGTTTCTTACTTTTGTGGAAACGGTGTCGTTTGGTTTTTCCTCATCTTCCCCAAATCAAAATTTACTGAACCCTAAATCGATTATCGAGTAGCCTGAGTAATTTCTTCTCCGACTAGCTGCTTGTCCATCGTACGTTTCTTCGTCATCGTCTTTCAACTACGACAGGTATATTTCTGTATTGAGCTCCTCTCATCATTGTTGTATTGGGTAATTGTGTTTTAGGTTCTTAGAGAGATCTTCTAGGGTGTAGATTAATTCTGAAAAAATGTCACCTTTATAGTTTAGCTATGCTTCATTTTTTTGTTCTGTGCTCTTTCAAGCAAGACTGATCCAAATGTTGTGCATTACGAGTTTCTGAAAGTGATATATGTTCTTGGTTTCTCTACCTGAAACTGAGAGTGTGGTTGGTCTTAGATATGGGATAACCACTTTGAATTTTTCTTTCAGATTTCGAGATTCCAGCTGTTTCCGGCTTCAGCAGCAGAAATGGCAGAACCTGCAACTAATAACAAGACGTCGCCGTCGTCGTTGATGATTCCAGACTGGACTCAGCTCCCTGAAGAGCTACTTGAGTTTCTCACCGAGAAACTTGACAGCTGTTTCGATGTCGTTCATGCTCGCTCAGTTTGCAGGGCGTGGCGATCCACAATGCCATTTCCCTGTAGCCTGTTACGCCCAAGTTACTCTCTTCCCATGCTTCCTAATAAAAACGTAGGCTTGTGCTCCCTTGAGAAGGTCCCTTTGGTTTTCTTTAGAGTCCCAACTCGTGATGGTGATGATGGTGATACTGCGTCGGCTTCTGTTTATTTTATTGGAGGGATAAGCCGAGATGATTCTGCTGATTATAAGGACTTACCATCTCCTCTTCAGTGCTCAATGACAGTGAAGATCCCAGGAGAATCTGAACCAACCTTGATGAACATTTTAGACTGTCAGATGCTCTCTCTGGGCTATGAGTACAGATTGAAAAACTGGAGTCCTGATGGAGAGAAAACAACTTTAAGAAATTTGGCTTTTCTTCCGCTAAACAAGGAAGGTGGAGGAGAATTTGGTGTGCTTCTCTACTTCAAAGGAGATTTGTTGGTATTAACAACCCGTGCCGAAATGAAGTGGAAGCTGCTTGAGAACGTCCCAAAGAAACCATGCACGAGTTTAGCCACTTTTAGAGGCAGGTTTTATGCATCTTTTTATGACAGAACAAGTGTGGTTATCGATCCTGATTCCCTGGACGTGACTCTCCTGATTCACTCGGAGCTTGTAGGGTTTTACAAGCATCTGGTTCCATCTGGTATTGATGAACTTTTCCTGGTTGAAGAATTCCTTACTACACCGGCCGCATGTAGAGTGAGTAGGCTAGATGAAGAGACTGGTAAATGGGTCGTGGTCACAGATATAGGAGGTCGTGTGTTGTTAATTGATCAAGATTGGGAAAATGTCTGCTGCTCGGCTAAAGAGCTTCCTGATTGTTGTGGTCTAAGCGGGAACTCAATTGTGATCACCGGTGAGCCAGAGAATGTAGCAAACACCTTTAGATATGAAGGAGTTGAGGAAGACGACCTCAAGTTTTGGACAGTATCAAGAGAGAAACGTGTGACAGTCCTCAGCACATCTCCGGCGGTGGCTCTCCGGGTTGAGCTTGGACATTGCCTGGCTTCGTTTTTAGGTAAAGACAATTGATGCAAATCTGTGGAAGAACGTTGGAGAATGAGATTGGTAGGAGGCTGGAAAGAGTTAAAGATAGGACAAGAGCTGATTTGGGAAACAGACAGAAACTCTCTGTTTTTAAGTTCTGCTCCATATGACATTGTGAGTTGCTTGCAGACTGGTTATGGGCAATCCTCTTTTTTAAGTAGTGTTGATAAATGGTAATTATAACGTTTCTATTGTTTGTTCTAACTATTTTGAAAACCTTGTGACAACGCTAAAATCTTTGTGTGAATACATGAGACTTTTTTCTTTCTTTTTAGGTAACACTTTTAGGTAAAGATAATGTGAACGGTAATATGAATATGCTGAAGACAAGATCACTTCGGTGGAAACAACAATGTCATGTGTTTTGAAGAAAAATTATTTTAAGTTTGCTCAATGCTTTGTAAAGATAAAGTCTGTTTCGTCCCAAAACTCGATAATTACGTACTGTATATTGCAGAATATTAGGATGCCTTGGAGCTGACAAGTTTATAAGGCTACTAAACGATGGTTTCATCAAATTTCAAACCAAGGAGCTAACTAAAACCAAACCTTGTACCGGAATATTGAATCGCGCTGCTAATCAAAGCGCAGCGTTTCTTACTTTCGTAGAAACGATGTCGTTTGGTCTTTCCCCATCTCCCCCAAATCGAAATTTACTAAATCCCTAAATCGATTATCGACTAGCCTGACTTATTTCTTCTCCGACTAACTACTTGTCCATCGTAAGTTTCTTCTGTATTGAGCTCCTCCCATCATTGTTGTATTGGGTAATTGTGTTAAGGTTCATTGAGAAATCCTCTGGGCTCTAGTTGAATTCTGCAAAAATGTCAACTTTTTATTTTAGCTATGCTTCGTTTTTTCTTCTGTGCTCTTTCAAGCAAGTGTTATCATTCTCCACTTCTAAGACTGATCCAAATGTTGTGCATTTCGAGTTGCTGAAACCCAAAATCTGAAAGTGATATTTGTTCGTGGTTTTTACCAGAGTGTGTTGTTGATCTTTGATATGGGATAACAAATTGGAATATCATTTCAGATTGATTTCGAGATTGCAGCTGTTTCCGGTTTCCACCAGCAGACATGGCTGAGTCTGCAACGAAAAAGACATCAGCTTCGATGATGATGATGCCAGACTGGACGCAGCTCCCTGAAGAGATACTTGAGTTTATCTCCGAGAAACTGGACAACTGTTTCCAAGTTATTCATGCTCGTTCTGTTTGCAGCTTCTGGCGATCCACAATCCCCTTTCCTTGTAGCCTGTTACGCCCAAGTTACTCTCTTCCCACCTATCCTATTGAGAAGGTAGGCTTGTGCTCCCTTGAGAAGATCCCTATGTTCCTCTTTAGAGTCCGTACTCTTGATGATGCTGCGTCGGCTTCTGTGTTTTTCCTGGGACGAATAGGCCGTAGGGATCATATAGAGCTTTCATCTCCTATTCAGTGCTCAGTGAGAGTGAAGATTGGAGAATCAGATCCAACCTTGATCAACATGCTAGATTGTCAGATCCTCTCTCTGGGGCATCAGTATAGATTGATAAACTGGAGTCCTGAGGGAGTGAAAACAACTACAACAAGTGTGGCTTGTCTTCCGCTAAATAAGGAAAGAAGAATGGAATTTGTTGTGCTTGTCAACTACCAAGGAGCTTTGTTTGTATTAACAAGTGGTGCCAAAAGGAAGTGGAAGCTGCTTGAGAACGTCCCAAAGAACTCATGCATGGAGTTGGTCACTTTTAGAGGCAGATTCTATGCATCCTTTTTTAACAGAACAACTGTGGTTATCGATCCTTATTCCCTGGACGTGACTCTCCTGATTCCATTGGAGCCTCAAGGATATTTCCAACATCTGGTAATGATGAACTCCTCCTGCTTGACGATCTCCAACGTAGCCGGGCCGCATGTAGACTGAGTAGGCTAGACGAGGAGGAGGGTAAATGGGTCGAGGTCACCGATTTGGGAGACCGTGTTTTGTTTATTCATCGTGGACACTTGGGAAACGTATGCTGCTCGGCTAAAGAGTTTCCTGATGGTTGTTGCCTGACCGGGAACTCAATTCTGATCACCCGTGGGACAGGCGAAGAAGTATGGGGCACCTTGAAATGTGATGGAAGAGAGGAAGACTACCTCAGGTGAAGATGAATGTGTGACAACCCTCTGCACATCTCCAGCGGTGGCTCTCCGGGTTGAGCTTGAGTGCGATTCGCCATAAATTTTACTTTGGGTACTTGAGACATTGCCTGGCTTTGTTTTTAGGTAAAGACAATTCATACACAAATCTGTGGTTTGAGGAAGAACGTTAGAGAATGAGATTGGTAGGAGGCTGGAAATAGTTAAAGATAGGACAAGAGCTGATTTGGGAAACAGACAGAAACTCTCTCTTCTTAAGTTCTGCTCCATATGACATTGTAAGTTGCCTTTTGTATATGAATGCAGACTGGTTATGGGCAATCGTTGTTGACTTGTTGGTAAATGATAATCATAACATTTCGATTGTTTGTTCTAACTATTTTGGAAAGCTTGTGACAGCTCATATCGTAACACTTAGCTGATAAAGATTTTTACTTGGGCTAAATTGTTTTACTCAAATCGTAACACTTTTGCTTTAAAATTGTTTCCTTGGGATAGTGAAGATCATGAGAAACTTGGTACCTTTGAGTTATGTCTTTTATTCAGTTGGTGAAGAAGACACAAGTTCAATAGGTTATTTATAGTTAGCCTTCAACAATACTTTTTTTTTCTATCTCTCATTGCTTTCCTTCCATTGAGAAATCTTCAAGAGCTAGAAATCAAATTGTAATGATGATAATTAAATTCAATAAGAAATTCAATATTTTGTCAAATTTGTAATCTTTGATCAAAATAGTGACCGTTACATACAGTGAAAAATCTGATCAGAGACCAAATCGGTATCCGCTTTCCTTCTTTGCACCGTAATTGAAGGGGATTGATTATCTCTCAGATCTTATTAAATTAAGTAGCATTGTTTATCAATCGTGCTCACTGTGATTTTAGGGTTCTAAACTTCTCTAATCTAGTGCTTTGGTAAAAACCTCTTTCGAAATTGAAAAAAAATCATCTGTTTCTTATCAGGATTCAGTTCTCGATTTTTAGTCATCTTCTTCTAGTTTGTCTTTATGCAATGCAAAAATTGAGATTGTTATCATTTTCAAGAAGTCGATTGTTTATGCGATTAATCTTCTATGTGTTCATGTTTGTTTACAGTTTCCTAAGTCCTAAGAAGCTTTATTTATCTTTCTGTTTTCACAAATCGCAGCAAACATTATAGAACCTGAAACGGAACCGAAGACATCATCAATGATGATGCTAGACTCTTCTTGTCGCTCGGATTGTGTAAGAAAATCATTTTCTCTTCTCCCCGTTTTTGAATCCTACTCCTGAAATATGCTGTGATTCCTTGTTTCTTTTCTTTTTATAGGTTTCAAAATTGCACAAATCCCCATCTACATTGTCTAAACCAGACTGGACTCAGCTCCCTCAAGAGCTACTACAAGTGATCTCCGAGAAGCTGGAGAACTGTTTCGATGTAGTTCATGCTCGCTCTGTTTGCAGCGCGTGGCGATCCACATTTCCCTTTCCTTGTAGCCTTTTACGACCAAGTTACTCTCTTCCCTCGTTCGCCGAGTTTCCTTACGAAAGCGAAGACTTGTGCACCCTCAAGAAGATCCCTTTGTTCCTTCTCAGAGTCCAACCTCGTGATCCCGGTACTTCGGCTTCTCAGTATTTTATAGGAGGGATAGGCCGTAAAGATGAGCCAGAGGATCATATAGAGCTTCCACCTCCTCTTCAATGTTCAGTGAAGATCCCAGGATCATTTGAGCCAACCTTGATGAACATGCTCGACTTCCAGATCATCCTTCTTGGCCACCAGTACAGAATTACTGGTCCCAATCCTAAAGATTACAGAGGCGTAGCTTTTCTTCCGCTAAACAAAGACAGAGGAGGAGAATTCATTGTGCTTCTCAACTACACTAATGATTTGTTGGTGTTAAGAAGTCTTGAAATGAGGTGGATGTGGCTTAAAAACATCTCAGATGCTTCATGCTCGGAATTAGTCACCTTTAGAGGCAGGTTTTATGCAGTCTTTCTTGACGGGAAAATAATCGTTTTCGATCCTTATCCACTGAAAGCGACTCCCATGTTTCGGCCCTCTGAGCTACCGAACTGTGGTTCAAGTGTGTTTCTTGTTCCATCAGGGGACGATGAGCTTTTCCTGGTTGAGAAAATCATACCTCGTACCGGTGTGTTACATTTTGGCCGGTTAACGTTGAGAGTGAGTAGGCTAGATGAGGAGGCTCGTAAATGGGTTGTGGTGACCGATTTGGGAGAGCGTGTGTTGTTTATTCATTATGGACACTTGGGAAACGTCTGCTGCTCGGCTAAAGAGCTTCCTGATGGTTGTGGTTTGAGTGGGGACTCGGTTGTGTTTACTGATGAGCCAGGGAATGTAACTTACTCCTATAAGTATGGAGTAGATACAGGAAGAGCCGAAGACGACCTCAATTTTTGGAGGTACTCGAGAGAGAACCGTGTCACGATCCTTAGCTCGTATCCGGTGGTGACTCTCCGGGTTGAGCCATAAATCTTATTTTGGATACTTGCGACTTCTGTTGGTTTTGCCTGTTTTCATTAAATCAAATTCAGAATTATACTTATTATTTTAGGTCAAGATTTTGGGATCTATAATGCTACGGTGATTTGTGATTCTAGTTTCAGTTTCCCTATGATCGATCTTGGTATTACATATATTTGTGTACCAACGTTCTTCTTACGTTTACTTCATCTGCAAGGTATTTGTCTCCTACGTTTGTCTCAGTATAAAATCTCTCCACTGACATGTGAAACCAAACCGAAACCAACACCTTAAACCCAAATATATGTGAGATCAAACCGGATGAAACCGAGGTCTTGAACCGATATATACAATCTGTTATATCGTCTGGAGACCGATCTGAATATGAACAGATCATATATAAGGCCCAATTCTCTTAACTCTGGGCGAAGTCGTTTACATCTTCACCTCTCTGATTTATTTAGACAGACTTCTTCTAAACCAACTTTTTTCATACTTTTCTCTAATTTGGACAGAGAACTTTGGGAGTAGACTTCGACTCTTAAACATCTTCTAAACTAGTGATTCAGTGTTTTGGTACGGATTCTCTCTCTCTCTCTTTGTTACTACATATGTTAAAAATATATATTTCCTGCATAAGCCCTTTATCAAAAAAAAAAGAAGATATATTTCCTGCATAATATGGTATTAGATTTTATTTGATTCTCTCTTTTCACTGTGTTGTATATATACTTTGGTTGATGCATGCAGAAAATAAGATTATAGAATATAGCCATCGTTCAAAAAAATTTAGATTATGGTCAATTTGGTATAAATCTCCTCTTTTAAAATTTTCCTAAAACCCTAGAAGCTTTTTTGTTTCTAAACCCTAAAAGCTTATAATAATTTTGTTTCTTCTAGATTTCGGAATCGCAAACTTACATCATCAGCAGACAAAAGGGCAGAACCTGCAAAGGAAGAGAAAACATCATCCTGGATGATGTTGACAGACTGGACTCAGCTCCCAGAAGAGCTACTTCAAGTGATCACCGAGAAGCTTGAGAACTGTTTCGATGTAGTTCATGCTCGCTCTGTTTGCAGCTCATGGCGATCTGCATTACCTTTTCCTTGTTGCCTATTAAGCCCAATTTACTCTCTTCCCACGTTTAACAAGGACACTCTTGAAAACAAAGGCTTGTGGACCCTCAAGAAGATCCCTGTGTTCCTCTTTAGAGTCCGTACTCTTGCTCCTGCTGCGTCAGCTTCTGAGTATTTCATGGGGGGAATTGTCCAAGATGAGTCAGAGAATCAAACAGAGCTTCCTCCACGTCCTCTTCAATGTTCAGTGAAATTGAAGTTTGGAGAATCTTTTCCAACCTTAACGAACAAGAACGTGAACATGCTTATCGGTACGTGAACGTGAACGTGACTGTCAGATTCTCCCTATGGGTTATCGGTACAAAATGATTGGTAGGTTACCTAAATACCGTGTGGCTTTTCTTCCACTAAACAAGGAAGGTGGAGAAGAATTCGTTGTGCTTATCAAGTGCAGTAGGGGTTTGTTTGTGTTAACAAGTGCCGAAATGAAGTGGAAGCGGCTTGAGAACGTTCCATACAGTGGAAACTTGAATTTCGTCGCTTTTAGAGGCAAATTTTATGCAACTTGTTTTAACGGAAAAAGTGTGGTTATTGATCCTTATTCCCTGGACTGACTCTCCTGATTCACTCACAACGTTTGGAGCCAATACACTATCTGATTCCATCTGGCGATGATGAACTTTTCCTGGTTGAAGAAGGACATGTTGGACGGGCAACATGTAGAGTGAGTAGGCTAGATGAGGAGGCTGGTAAATGGGTCGAGGCCACCGATTTGGGAGACCGTGTTTGTTTCATTGGATGCTTGGGAAGTTTCTCTTGCTCGGGTAAGGAGCTTCCTGATGGTTGCGGTGTGAGTAAGAACTCAGTTTTGCAAACCCAATGGCAAGGTTCAGTTTTCTCCTACAAATATGGAAGAGCCGAAAACGGCCTCAATCGTTGGGACTTGTCAAGAGTTAATAATGTGAAGATCCTCAACAGATATCCGGTGGTGGCTCTCCGGTTCGAGCATGCACTAATCGATAAACCTTAACATTTGACTTACTTCATGAGACAACCAGCATTTGCTTAACATTCATACCAACATTAAAAACGTTTGTTGCCTTTTTTGTATTCTTTATTAGACCAAAATTCAATGTACTTTCCTTATGATTTTGGGTCAAGGTTTTGTTATCTCTGATGTTACAGTGATATGCTGAGAACTTGAGTTTTATTCTTTTACTAGGTTTGAAGCCCCGCGCAAGCGCGGGGTTGTTTGCGATAGTTTTCTGTTTAGTTTTATCTATACTTGTTGATTTGAATTATGATGGTTTTGTATTAACTTTCATGTTTTTGTTTATGTTTTGAGTTAACCCAATCACTAACATTAAAAATATGAACAATTTGTCTTTTATTTTATTTTATTAGGATGTTAACACTCCCACTTTATCTCGAGTTTTCTATTTCTAAAATTTTAGCATGTTATAAATATTATGTTTGTTTACTTCTGTTAGACTATAAACATGCATATGCATTGGACTCAACGTTAAAATTTGTAAGCATAATGTAAAATAGCATTTGGACCCGAAATAAGATGAAAAAAATAATATATATACTTTTTTACATATCTACTTTGTTGTGGTAGCATATGAGCCTCATAACCATTGATTATTTTCTATTATGTTAGTTTTGTAAATATTAATTATATTTTGAGACAAACATATCACAATCCTTAAAATTTTCATGTTTTTCACTGCAATTAAATTTACATATAAAAACTCGACTTCTATTTTTTTTTAAATAAACTCTAACTCTAATTTCTCATTGGCTTTTTATTATCTTAATTAATTTATATTCAACTTTTTAACTTGTAAACACATTATAACATTTTGAAATAGGATAAATTCTTTTAATAAAAAGGTAAATATATACCATTTCAAGTTACATATATTTTTACTTATATTCAAACTTTTTGATAAATTTTAACATCAAGTTATCACATATTTTATATTAATTAAGTAATTTAGTTGTGTATTTTTCTTAGTTTTATTTATATTTAAAATATAAATATATGCAAAGAAATATGAAAAGTCATGTATTAAATATCTTAAAAACAATTTAATGAATTTTTTGTGCTGATGTGGACACTCTATATGGAGAGAGCAACTCCCTAATTATTTATAAGATTGTTGACTTTGCTTTTGTCCACCAAATCTGGAACGAAACATTAATCCACGTTGAAATCAAATTGTGTGATGAGACCTCCAGTGACTCTTTCTCTCCTTGTTGAAGAAACATCTTTCCACTGATGAATATGGTATTGGTAACCCAATATCGACTATTATACTATTTACAATGGGGTGTTGAAAAGTGATTTCAACTGTTGAATTGCTACAATGGGTATGTTTAATTAGAATGTTGAACTGATGTGGCTAATTTGGTGTTGAAAAATTTCAACTAGTTGAAGAATGAAAAATGTGGGGACACGGAGACACGTGGACCAATCACAAGGAGAGAGAATATTGTTTTAATTTGTTTCTTTTTTCACTTATCCTAAATATTTAAAATCAATTATTTAATCGAAAATTATTTATTTTGTTACAAACTACTTATTCCAAAATTCATTATTATTTTTCTTTATAAATAGAAATTTGTTTCATCTTATTTGGACATATAAAAAAATTAAGTTCTTTTGTCTATAATATTAAAGATAAATTATTTTAATGGTGAGGTAAGGTGTTGAATTTTATTCAACAAAACCATTGTAGAGTTAAAATTTTGAATGGATGTTGAATTATTAGATGGAAGAAAGAGAAGATGATTTGGAATGTTAAAAAGTGAAAAAGAAGGTGTTAAAAAAAAAACCATTGTACATAGTCTTATACTCCTAAATAGACTAGGACTAAGCCTGCGCGATGCGCGGGTTTTGAATATTACAATTTTTTTTGTTATATATATAAGTACTATATATTAAAACTTTATATTCAAATTAATCAGAATTATTGTTTTACTCCTAATTTCAATATATAATGCCATATATTATTATAGCTCTATATAACTATTTCAGTATAACATATGATTTGTATCTGAATTTTTACATTAATTTTCAAATATTTTTATCTATTTTTTTATATTGTTCTTTATCTTATCTAAAATAAAATATTAAAAATTATATTCCCTATATCTTTTGTCCACACCTATTGTTTCTTCAATAATAAAAACTGAATTTAATAAATTAATAAAAATATTGAACTAAAAGTCATGTGTACAATAGAATTTGAAGTTGTTTCTTCATCATAATCGACGTCATTAACCGGTTTACTTAACCCCAATAATTTTAACTAAACCGAAATCCTAATTGTAAATTATACCATTAACCCTAACTAAACCGGGTCAAAAACCATCTCCGGATACATGGGATTCTACCAGTCCTCCAAGTCGCAACAACTTCAAATCCTCCGATCTTAGTCCCTCTGGTCTCTTCGCCTTCGCCTCTGGTTCCTCCGTCTCTGTCATCGACTCTCGCTCTCTCCGGCTCGTCTCCACTATCCTTCTCCCTCCTCCTCCCGGTGCCCTCTCTCCCTTCACAAACCACGTAAACTTTGGGTGTCCTTTCTGTTCGCTGAATCCGATATTTGCACTTGATCTCGTCAGCTTTTCAACGATGTCGTTTAGCAGAAGCTTTCTGTAGATTATCTGTTCTTCTAGATCAATTACACATAAGGATCCTCCGATTTCATGTATTTCGAGTAAAATTACTCTCTCTCTTTTTGGCCTTATTTTTGCTCTGATTCTGCGTCGCTAAAATTGGTCTCATTATCTTTCAGTTTTATGTTGGGTACAGTTGCGGACACGGCATTGGATGCAATTTGGAGGATTTCAGGATTTGAGGTGCCCTAGAGAATCTAATGGAGCGAAGATTTGGGGTTAGTACTTAGTAGTGTATTTGATTATTGAATGTTAACTATCAGATTTCAGTATGGAATCATTTTTTTATGGAAAAGTTCGAGCTGAATCTGTAATATTGTGATGCAGATGGGTTACTCTCTGTCAAGATGACTTGTAAGTTTCAAATGATTCCTTTTTGCTATAGACTTGCAACGTTGCTTATAGATGGTTGCAAATGTTTTAATTTCTGCTGGGTTTACCTTCAATGGAGTAACATAAATTGATCTTCCGTGACTGATTTTTAATTGACCGAAGTTGCAATATAAATTTGAGTTATATAAAGGACCACTGTGGAACTTTATATGACCGATCAGAGGGGGAAGAGATATTGGTCCGGTGAAAGGAAAAGAGACGGGATGTGGAGGAGTGGGGAAGACAAAACGATTTGATTTCAACTTTGATGTTTTTGTTATTTTTTTTTGTAATAAATGAGATGATGCCACATGTTTTTTTATTAGAAGGAAGACACTGCCACGTGTCTCTCATATGAAGAGAGTTCACCATCTTTTATAATAGAGATTATTTAGTTGATGACTTGATTCTATGGAAATGGTTGTTGTCTCATGAAATTTTTGAAAGCATTAGTTTGACAAAAAAAAAAGATCTTCGAAGTAAAAAAAAACAAATCAATTTTTCTAAGATTTGATTTGCCGAAATCCTAATTTTGTATCTTAGAAAAGCCAGCTACTCTACTCAAATCGAATCATTAATTATACCATTTTTGGAAACCCAAATCAGAAGAAGTCGTTTCGTTTTCTCCCTCGTAAACGGCGTCGTTATTAATGTTTATTGAACCCCCAAATTAGAAGAAGTCGTTTTGTTTTCTCCCTCGTAAACGGTGTCGTTATTAGATTGGTTTCGTAAAATTGTCACCTTTGGGAGAAAGTCGTTTTGCGATCTTGTCTTCTCTGTCACTTCAAGGCTCTAAAATTTCAGATTGACGGTTTTTGTACGGAATCGCTTCCCTTCATTTATACAAAATTCTGGAATTTGATTCTATTTTAGGATTCTGAACATTTGGTTTCAACGTTTGTTAGGAAATTTTGTTATTGCAGTCTGTGTTGATGCATCCAGAAAAATAAATTCAAGTCTTTTATCGGAAAAAAAAAAGTAAAGACATGTCAATTGGGAAATGTTATGTGATAAATCTACTCTGTTTCATGTTTGTTTAAGAATTTCCTTAAATTCGTCTGTCTGATTTCGACATTGCAGGAATCAAGAAAAACATGGCGGAACCTGCAACGGAAAAGAAGACATCATCATCATCATTGATGATTCCAGACTGGACTAAGCTCCCTGAAGAGCTACTTGAGTGTATCACCGAGAAACTCGACAACTGTTTCGACGTAGTTCATGCTCGCTCTGTTTGCAGCTCGTGGCGATCCACATTTCCCTTTCCTTCTCGCCTGCTAAGCGCACGTTACTCTCTTCCCACCTATCCTATCGAAAAGGTAGGCTTGTGCTCTCTCGAGAAGACCCCTTTGGTTCTCTTCAGAGTCCCAGTTCCTGCTGCTAAGCCGGCTTCTGAGCTTTTCGTGGGAGGGATAAGCCGTAGAGTTGAGTCAGAGGATCAAACAGAGCTTCCATCTCCTCTTCAGTGTTCAGTGAGAGTGAAGATTGGAAGATCTTATCCAGCCTTGATGAACAAGAACACGGTAGGCTGCCAAATCCTCTCTCTAGGGCATCAGTACAGAGTGATAAAATGGAATCCTGAGGGAAAGAAAAAAACTTTCAAAACTGTGGAGTTTCTTCCGCGAGGAGAAGGAGAGTTCGTCGTGCTCCGCAGCCGCAATTGGAGGCTGTTGGTGTTCACAAGCGCTGATAGGAAGTGGTTCGACCTTGAGGGCGTGGGCGTCCCAGATGATAGTACATGCACAGGGTTAGTCACTTTCAGAGGCAGGTTTTATGCAATGTTTGTGAACAAACAAGTTTTCGTTATCGATCCGGATTCGCTTCAAGCGACTTGCTTGATCACCTTGGAGCCTCTGAGCGGTAACAACTATCTAAGTTATCTAGTTCCATCTGGCAATGAAGAACTTTTCCTGGTTGAGAAAACCAGCCCCACGCCTAATGGTAAGTATACATGTAGAGTGAGCAGGCTTGATGAGGATGGTCTTAGATGGGTGGAGGTCACTGATTTGGGAGACAGAGTCTTGTTTGTTGGACGGTTCTTGAGTTTCTCATGCTTGGCCAAGGAGTTTCCTGATGGTTGTGGTGTGAGTGGGGACTCCATTCTCTTCACCAAGAACCGGGGAAGAACCATACCCTTCTTCTTTAAATATGGACTACCTGCAGATGCGAAAGAAGGCGTTGTGAGTTGTTGGCATATCTCGAAAGCAAGTCGTGTGACGACACTTGATTCTTCGATTTTGGCTCTCAAGATTGAGAAGTTTAGGCCTTAAGTCTTGTCTTTGGTTACTTGAGACGACATCTATTGCTTTTTGTTTTTTTTATGGTTAGACCAAAACAAACTTACCTCAGAATTTACCTCAGGTAGACGAAAATCTATGTAGTTGATTCTATGGAAATGGTTGTCTGATGAAATTTTTGAAATTGCATTAGTTTGACAAAGAAAGATCTTCGAAGTAAAAAAAAAACAATTTTTCTAAGATTTGATTACTCAAAATGCATAAATCAGCTACTCTACTCAAATCGAATCATTAACATATTTATGCCATTTTTGGAAACCCAAATTAGAAGAAGGGGTTGGTTCGTTTTCTCCCTCGTACACGACGTCGTTATTAATGCTTATTGAACCCTAAACCATTTTTTGTAGACTCCTTCAAATCTCTCTCGCTGAAATGATGAAATAGTAGTCAGAGTCATTTCTTCTCTACCCTTTGTTTCGTCGACATTGGCTTTCGATTACGACATGTACATTTCTGTATTCGAGCTCCTCTCATCATTGAAATCGAAGCTCAGATTGGTATCGCTATTGCAGAGTCGCCATCTCCGTCGTGCCTCAGCTCCGAACTCAATTCCTTGAAATCCAACGGTACTGTTTTTATTTCCTTTTCCTTACAACAAACTGATTTTTCGGCTATTGACTGTAGAATTTCTGTCTTAGGTTCTTATAGAATCCTTCTGGGTTCTCATTTCCTTGTTCTAGATTAAATCTGCAAAAGTGTCACCTTTGGGATTCCCTGTGACTTTAGGGCTCTAGAAATTCTGATTGAGGGTTTTTGCACGGAATCGTTTCCCTTCATTTGTACAAAAGTCTGGAATTTGATTCGATTTTAGGATTCTGAACATTTGGTTTCAACGTTTGTTATTGTAGATTGTGTTGATGCTTGCATCCAGAAAAATAAATTCAAGTCCTTTATCGGAAAAGAAAAGGAAATGCTATGTGATAAATCTGCTCTGTTTCATGTTTGTTTAAGAATGTCCTTCAACTCAAATTGCAGGAATCAAGAAAAACATGGCAGAACCTGCAACGAAGAAGAAGACATCATCATCATCGATGATTCCAGACTGGACTAAGCTCCCTGAAGAGCTACTTGAGTTAATCACCGAGAAACTTAACAACTGTTTCGACGTCGTTCACGCTCGCTCTGTTTGCAGCTCTTGGCGATCCACATTTCCATTTCCTTGTAGCCTGTTAAGCGCAAGCTACTCTCTTCCCACCTATCCTATCGAAAAGGTAGGCTTGTGCTCTCTGGAGAAGATCCCTTTGCTTCTCTTCAGAGTTCCTGCTGCTAGGTCGGCTTCTGAGTTTTACGTCGGAGGGATAAGCCGTAGAGATGAGTCAGAGGATCAAACAGAGCTTCCATCTCCTCTTCAGTGTTCAGTGAGAGTGAAGATTAAAAAACCTGATCCAACCTTGATGAAGACGGTAGGCTGCAAGATCCTCTCTCTAGGGCATCAGTACAGATTGATAAACTGGGATCCTGAGGGAGTGAAAACAACTTTGAAAACTGTGGAGTTTCTTCCGCGGAACAAGGACGGAGAAGGAGAGTTCGTTGTGCTTCGCCGCTGCCAGAGAAGGTTGTTGGTGTTAACAAGCGTTGATAGGAAGTGGTTCGACCTTGAGGGCGTCCCAGATAATACATGCGCGGGGTTACTCACTTTCAGAGGCAGGTTTTATGCAGTGTTTGTGAACAATCAGGTTTTCGTTATCGATCCGGATTCGCTTCAAGCGACTGGCCTCATCACCTTGGAGCCTCTGAGCGGTAACACCTATGTAAGTTATCTGGTTCCATCCGGCAGTGACGAGCTTTTCCTGGTTGAGAAAACCAGCCCCACGCCTAATGGTAAGTATACATGTAGAGTGAGCAGGCTTGATGAGGATGGTCTTAGATGGGTGGAGGTGACTGATTTAGGGAACCGAGTCTTGTTTGTTGGAAGCTCTTTGAGTTTCTCATGCTCGGCAAAGGAGTTTACTGATGGTTGTGGTGTGAGTGGGGACTCCATTTTCTTCACCAAGATCGAGCAAGGAAACAAACTCTTCTTTTTTAAATATGGACTACCCGCAGATGCGAAAGGAGGCGTCGTGAGTGGTTGGAATATCTCGAAAGCAAGTTGTGTGAAGACACTTGATTCGTCGATTTTGGCTCTCAGGATTAAGAGGTTTAGGCCTTAAGTCTTGTCTTTGGTTACCTGAGACGACATCTATTGCTTTTGTCTTTTTGGTTTGACCAAAACAAATGTATCCTCGGATTTTAGCTATAGGTTTTGTGATGTCATTTGTAAGGCCTATGAGCCTCCAAGCTGTGTCTGGCTGTGTTTTTTGTAACAGATGAGCAAATGACCTCTTATCTCTGGTTTGATGGCTAAAAGGTTAAAAGCGAACACAAGCAGAACTTTGGTCACAGATTGTTAAATTAAAATCGTAAAGAAAGTGTAGTAAGATATTATAGTCATGGTCTTACTTTATGATAAAGCTCTCGAGTTCCAAGGAGACTTCACCAATGGAAACAAAACTGTTAGACTTTCCATGTTCAGGAGAAAGTCTGACCAACCAAACAAAACCCATAAGCTTGGTGAAATATTTGTGTTTATTACTTGTACAATGTACTCTTTCTTCCGTGAGATTGCAGAGAAGATTTAGGGATCTTGATAAAATGGCGAATCAACATTTCTTCAAGCCTCTTCTTCCTGGCTTCCACAGCCACCTGGTACTCTCTCTCTCTCTCTCTCTCTCTCTCTCTCTCTCTCTCTCTCTCTCTCTCTCTCTCTCTATGTTCCTTCTTTCTATATGTTTCTCTGAGAAGCTAATTGAGAAAGATGGTTCTGTTTTTTTGTATTTGCATGTTGCTTTAGACAATTCCTATAGCCTTCTTGAAGCATATGGATAGAAAATACGAGCAGGACACGGCGGAGCTGAGGTCAGACGCGTCGATAAAAATCTGGAAAGTGAAGCTAGAAGCTGGCCGGAGACTCACTGATGGTTGGAAAGAGTTTGCTCTCTCCCATGATCTACGAATTGGTGACATTGTCGTTTTCAGACTAGAGAAAGACATGGCTTTTCATGTGACACTGTTCGGAACCAGTTGTTGTGAGATTCAATATGGATCTTTTTTGGACAACCAGAACAACCTCGGTGAGTTTGAGACTCTATCCATGATCTGGAAGTAGAGAGAACCAGTTTGATTATTACCACAATTAGATTTATCATTTCTTGTCTTTATTTTTTTCAGGGAAGATTCAAAGAAAGAAGAAAGTGAAGAAGGATCAAAGAAGAGAAACAGAGTCTTCTTCATTAGAACCCTCTTGCTTTGTGGCTAATGTCTCGCCTGCAAGTCTACGTTGTGACACACTGGTATCTTCTACTCCTGATCTAAACCAAAATCTCTCACTATAGAGTCTGAATGATATCAAAATCATGTTGTCTTGTAATGAATTTCCAGTGTCTTCCAAGGAGGTTTGTGAGGGAAAATGGTCTAGACACAAGATGTGGAGAGATTGTTCTGATGAAAGAAAAGTGTAGATCATGGAGGTTAAATCTGAAAAGAAAGAACTCATGTGGAACAATGTATATCACACGAGGATGGAGAAGTTTCTGTGGAGCCAATGGAATCAGAGCTGGAGGTTTCTTCACTTTCAAACTGATCCAAAGAGGAAAAACTCTGATTCTGCGTTTGTCCCCTGAAGGGTCCAACAACGAAGAAGATTGTTCATCAGAAGCTAATGAAGTAGAGTCTCTTTCCACAGAACAGGACAGCAACCGGGACGAGAGGAGCTCACAGGAAGGTTCAAAGAGAAAGGAAAAGAAGGGTATATCGATATGCAAGGCTTCATCTTCTGCATCGCAAAACCGATTCGTGACAGTAACTCTTACACCTTACAACATCAGATTATCAAAACTGGTTAGTTTTCCATCACCAATCAATTGTCTTTTTTTAACAGCCTTATTCGATTCTGAATCTTTGTCTCGTTTGTTTGAATCTTTCTTAGGTTCTTCCGATACCTTTCACAAAGGTAAATGGCATAAAAAGGGCAAAGAAGATGAGTCTGTTAGATAAACATGGCGTGAAGTGGTCTACAAAACTGTGGTTTGAGAAGGAACGTAAGAGAATGAGATTGGTAGGAGGCTGGAGAGAGTTCTGCGACGCTAACGGTGTGAAGATAGGTGAATCAATCATATTAGAGCTGATTTGGGATGCAAATAGAAGCTCTGTTCTTAAGTTCTGCTCCAAGGTGACCAAATGATAAGTGTACCTGAAGTTACTGAATTTGAATTTGCATGAATCAATGTTTTTAACAAGGGTTGTCTTAAGATCCAATTCTAAAATGCTATCTTTGTGTGAAAGAAGACCTTGTAAGTTGCTTTGTTTGTTGTGTAGATTTATTGACATTATGGTCTAAAGTACATAGTTGTGGCTTATTTTAGCTTTGTGTAGCAACAAGTCGTGCAAAGATTAGAGCAAGTTGGCCAGAAGACGTCACTCTTGAATATATCCAACACGAGACTTGGATTGATAGAGAAAGATAGAGAAAGCAAGAAGACGTCATCTAGTTCATTTCTAACACGTCTTCTCTTCTTCGGTCTTCCTAATCATGTTTATAGACTCTGATCTAAGGTGAATATAGGCTTGCAGGGATGATAATACAAACTAACCCTAGAGATTACAATATTTTCTTTCAGAGTTTCAAAGTCGTAACTCGTAAACATATCCGTCTTTCTCCATCAGAAAACATGGCTGAATCTGCAAGGAAAGAGCACATGTTGTCCATGCCAGACTGGTCACATCTCCCGGAAGAGCTTCTACACATCATCTCCAAGAATCTAGAGAACTGTTTCGATGTTGTTCACGCTAGGTCTGTTTGCCGCTCATGGCGATCCAACTTTCCCTTTCCCGCTTGCCTATCACGCCAAAGTTATTCTCTTCCAACGTTCCTCACATACTATCCCAAAGAAGACGGAGACTTGTGCACCCTTGAGAAGATTCCTTTGTTCGTATTTACAGTACATAACCCTACTTCATCCGTTTCTGAGTATCTGTTGGGAGGGATAGTTGGAGATGAGCCTGGAGATGATGAAGAGCTTCCGTCTCGTCTCCAATCTTCAGTGAATCTGAAGATGCCATATACAAACTTGATCAACGTGCTGGATTGCCATATCCTCTCTCTGGGACATCAGTACAGGATCAAACACATCAGCACTCGTCGAGATTTCCAAGGGCCGACTGTTTACGGAGGTGTGGCTTTTATTCAACTAAACAAGGAGGGAGGCGGAGACTTCATGGTGCTCTTAAATGACGTTAATGGTTTGATGTTGTTAACAAGTGCCGAAATGAGGTGGAAACGTCTTAAGAACGTCCCAAGTGGTACATGCATGGATATAGTCAGTTTTAGAGGCAAGTTTTATGCAACATTTCTTTTAAGGGAAACGTTCGTTATCGATCCTTATACGATGGACGTGACTACACTGATGCCCTTACAAGATGAGATCTCAAACAACTATTTGGTACGATGTGGCGATGATGAACTTTTCCTGGTTGAGCTAACCTACCCAATGATCTCTGATGATGTAGTCGATCCTAAATTTTATACATGTAGAGTGAGTAGGTTAGATGAGGAAGCTGGTAGATGGGTCGAGGTCAGAGATTTGGGAGATCGTGTGTTTTTTATTGGATATCGAGGAAACTTTTCTTGCTTGGCCAAGGATCTTTGTGATGGTCGTGTGAGTGGAAACTCAGTTTTGATCACGAATATGTGTATGGATCTTCCTTTCTTCTTTAAATATGGACTTCGCATGGGAAGCGTGGAAGAAGATCTTGAGAGTTATTTGAGCGTATCACTCGAGAACCGCGTGACGATCGTCTACAACACATATCCGGTTTTAGCTCTCCTGGTTCAGTGATGAGCTGTAGGAGTAGTCCTCATGGTTAAGAGATGATGGAGTCAACGAACTAACTATAATGATGAACGTGAGAATGAGAAGACAATGCTAGAAGACAACACTGGGAAGAGGTAAGAGATGATGGAGTCCACGAACTAATTATATTATTTAATTGCTTAATTGGCAAGTTAAAGCGTCCACAACATTCAGACTTTTTCTTTCTTGTTTTTTTTTTTTTGTAAAAAACTTTTTCTTTCTTGTTGTGAGTAAGTCAATGGTTTCATCGGATCAAATACTGTGGTTGCTACTCCTATTGTCTTAACAAAGTTCAAATCTTCTCCTTCATCTTTATAGATTTCAAAGCGTTTGAGATAATCGTTTTTGAGTATGTATTTCCATGTTTAAGCTTTGTTCTTTTTTATTTCAGTTGAAAAACAGAGTTTTATAATTTGTTATTTGGTTATTGTCAACATTTATGATCTACTTAAAAAAATATAATTATATTATTTAATTGATTGCTTGGCATCAATAAGAAAGATCATTTATGTGTTTATATTCGTTGATCATTAGTTGATTTAACTTTTAAAATTGTCATATGAGTCAAGTTACTTTTCATTCAATCACTTTATCATCGATAAAATTTTATAGTTGTCATATTTAGTTATTTACCCTATTTATAACAAATAAAATAAACTATTGTCTGAAGTGAAAATTCACAGAAATATTCAAAAGAGGATGAGATGAAACTTCACTAATTGAACTGTTGATTTCTAATTTATCAAAAACATTAGAACTGAAAGCCGGAGAGAAAAAAAAAGCATTGCTTATAGCATGCTAATGGTTATATTGATTAAACATCTAACTTCACACGTACGTCATCTCTTAACATAAACATAATTATTAGGAAATGAAATAACCAATGAATCTGGGAGAGCAAAGCATGGTGGCCTGTCAAATCTGATAATTTGGACGAGCAAATAAGCAGTGTTGGTGACGTATTTTCACATAAATGGAACAACCACTTATAATAGGCCTGGGCATAATGGATACTCGGTTCGGTTTCGGGTCCGTTCTTCCGGTTCCGGGTCCTACGATTATTTGGATTATTTATCCAAATAGGACCCGCTACTATTTTGGGTCGGTTTCGGGTCGGTTCCTTTCGATTCCAGGTCTAACGGGTCTTGTACAAAAATAACTGTAAATTATCCAAAAAACTGCGGATATACGTCGGTTTCAGGTATTAAACTGGTATTTTTACCCGTTTGTACCCGTTTTAACCTGATTTAACCCGAATTTATCACTTTTGAATCACAAAAATCCAAATAAACTTCATTAGATTTTAATAAGTTAGAACCACACAATACAAGTTTGAATTTTGAACTTACAAATATTCAATCATTCAAGGTTTAAAACACCAAGAAGACAAAAACAAAAGAAAAAACAATACATAAGTTTCAAAATTAAGAAACAAAGGAGACAAGTCGGATCTAAATGGGTACCCACGGGTAAACGGGTAATAACCGGAACCGACCCGAGACCCTTGTGTATAGAAGAAAAATAACCAACAGGTGATTTAGGCCTAAACGGATATTACCCGGAATCGGTTTTTTCGGGTCGGTTCCGGGTCGAGTCCTTCGGGTCGGTTTTTATGCCCATGCCTAACTTATAATATTACTCGCAATTTTTTAATCATAGTTTTCGCTTATTTACCAAAGTTTTCAGGAGGATTCAATTAGAAAACTCGAGTGCGAGATTTTTTTTATCTAGAAGAATAGATATTTTATGCGCCCGTCACCAAACACTTGAAAAAAACCCAAGTTGGGTATATGTTCTTAACTATAAAGCTCTTAAAAGTAATTTAAAGATAAAGCTTTTGCCTCCAATTTAAATATTTAATAGTTTAATCCAAAACGTCAATCCATGATTAGTTAACGTTTAAACTAATGTCGGAATATTAGCACTAATGTAATGTAACATAATGACATGATATTTAATAGAGTAACTAATTATCAGGAGATGCAATCTATGATGAGCTTTTTTTTTTGCTTTTGTCGCGTCCCGTCATCATTTAAAACGTAATACAAGTTGCTAATGCTTTTCCTCTTTTTGTCGTGATGCTTAACTTGATTATTTATAAAATCAAAATGTAATGCGGTTGACGAAAGAAAAAGAGTAAGGGTTAAAGATAGTCGCAAGAAGTATGAATTCGATTATCCATCGGAAATTCATCATTTTTAAAAAATTTCTTTTCATCTTTATTTTTTTGTCACTAATCATTGATATTTATTTGTATGAAAGTGGGAGGAGCATTTTAAACCCAAGTGGCCATGGCTCAAACAACCGAGAAATTCAAGTGGATGTAACGAATAACGATCTATGTGGAATGTTACGTATGTTACATCATCCATAGATTGTTATATATTTTCATATGCGAATGATTGTCCTATACACTAGATAAAGAGGATATGCTTTCCTAAAAAGGATTTTTCGTAATTACATTTACTTTGTTTCCCATTCACGAGGGTTTACTGTAAGTCTTATTAGGATTATCAGTAAAAGTTCTATAAAATAATAATATTGGAATTTTGAAAATTTATTATCTTATAGAGTTATTATTTTATTGATAAAATAATAATTCTTATTTTATATAACTATTATATCAAAAACAAGAAAAATTACATTGGAATTATATTTTACTAAATTGCATTTGATATATATGCTTAAGTTTTATAATTATTACTTTAGTTTATTGTTGGAACTATAAAAAATATGAAAATTTCAAAAAATTATTATTTTATCATCTTATCACATTTTGATATTTTTTACATTGACTCAAGTTGGAACCGGAAAAATTTATTATCTTATACTCCAAATAGTTTATACCTCAAATAGCGTTTATTATTTTATCGAGTATTACTTTATAAAGGTTCTACGGTACTCACTAATATTTTATCTTATACCTAAATTTAAAAATAGATATTAGCTATTGGATAAACATTAGCTAAACTAATTGCAATTAACGGCATGGTGCTCGGTGCTTTATATATTTTTTAAAAAAGATGTATTGAGAGTTCTTCTTCTTTATTGACAACAATATTGAATTTATAATTGTGGTAATGATTCTCGTTGTGACAATGTGCCAAAACAATTTGGACCAAAGATATTGTTGGTCGAATTCTAATCTGAATTGTGTGCAGATATTATTAAACAGAATTGAATTGGTGTAATGACAACGACGGGTGAGTTCAAATTTTCTGTGTTAGTCTTGTCATGCATGTAGAGAAACTAAAGAAGCATGTTTAGTGTGTCCCAGTGTTGTGAGTATTTGTTGGAATCTAAATGTTGATATAATTAACGATAGACTACAAGACCTTTTTTTTTGTCACAAGACTACAAGACCTATAAGAGAGAAAAAAATAATAAGGTATCTATGGGCACCGCTAATTTTTATCATTTTTTGGAATTGGTAGCAAAATAAGTGATGTGTTTTTATCGGTACCTTGAAGAACTCCTTATATTTGGAAATGACGAATCTTTCAAAAGATCTAAGATGTTGGTCGAGGTAATACATAAACAATCAAACAACACAAAGATATTTAGTAATCTTATCCTATGATGCAAGAGATGAAATCACCACATAACCCTAGCTCAAGAGAGAGAACCTCTTGATTCACATGAATCACATCCAACGCACCAATTGAGAAATGCACAAATGAGTTTGTTGGGATTTTAACCCACAATCCTCATTTTCTTTTCGTCCTTTACCAATCATTTCTGTCTCTCTTATTATATTGTGCAAACATTGTCATTTTACCACCAAAGCTATTATGCTCTTTCACTGTGTCTGTGTCCTCTTTCGCACTAATATCTTGTGGGCCATTCTACATATTGAAATATTACAGATTTTCTGTTATGTCCCGACGGATGTGAATGTGCTTAAGTTTTTTATTAAACTACTTTTAAGGTCTAGCACTAAGACTTTTTTGGGAAGACTGTGGAGTTAAACATGTTTATCACTGTTTTCTTTTATGTATATTACTGTTTAACTATAAATGATTTGTTGAAAAGTGATTTCTGTTACTGTTTGATCAAGAGAATGGAATAAAACCCAGTTAAAAACTTTGTCGACGGTAGACTGAGAAAATGACGCTATAAAGCTGAAAATTTGAACTTCTTATGTTCGGATAGTTAACTGGGTTCTCTCAAGTGTATACTAGCTAATTCAATTTCACTGGTCAGTATATATTTTCTGCCAATTTTCGCATCGTATGTATGTCTAGCGAATTGAACATGTATCTTCTTCTCTCTTTTTTTTTGCGCTTTCTTTTTTCATTCGCCAAAAAAAAGGATTATCCACTAACTCAATGTGAACACATAAAATGTTTAAAATTATGCATATTGTATGGATTACGTATCATAAAAATAAAATAATGAATCCACTAACCCAATGTGGCAATGTGGATACATAGATGATTTCAAACTATGGCCCTAACTGGTACCAGCTGAATTGAGGAATTCTGCTGAATTCCAACTTAAAAATAAAGTTATACACCAGTTGCAAAGAATTGTGGAATGTGGAATGTGAATTCTGCTTAATAATAGTTAAAGTTGAAACACCATGATTTGCTTGGGCCCACTACAAGTCTCAATTCAGCTGTATTATTTAAGTCATGTAAATGACTTTAAGTATAAAATCTAGATACGTGGCAATCTAAACTAATATTTTGACAATTTTTAAATGAGTTGAGAGCTGTTACAGTTATAACATATAAAAGAAAATCAAAAAGGGGATGCAACGATTCTTTAAATTTTATATTTTTACAAAAATATAATATTAGTTAATCTCTAATAACAGTAGTTGTTGTAATAAAATACTAAAAACAAATTTAAGAATAATTATAGATTAATTTGAGTATGAATTTAAATTTAAATTATCCAGCATCTAATTCAATCAGCTTCAAATATTCGGGTTTTTGTCCGAAATTGAATCTTGATAATAAATTTACGGATTCAAAAAATAGATTTATGGATGTGGATTCATGTGATAAAAATGACTAAATAAACATATCCGGATATGAAGTATATATTAGATAAAAAAACTTTTAGTCTAAAATAAATTTAGTTATAAATTAGATCAATTATAGATTTTTTTAAAAAAATCTAAGTTTAATATAATTTAAACAATTTCTTTTATTTACCTATTATTTGGTTATTTTACAAATATAAGTTTTTGATTATTTTATTAATTCAACTAGGTAAATATTTTGTTATACTGTTACACAACTAATTTGTTAGATATTTATTCCGCATTCAGCAACATTCAGCAGTTACCATTCACATTACTAAATAATCAGCCAGATTCCGCAACTATTCATCAATTAATTCAGCCAGATTCCGCATTCAGCAGAATTCCTCGGTTACCATTTACACCCTATGCCTCTCCAGATATTTTGTAAGGATTACGATTTACGTGTTATAATAAGAAAATAATGAAAATAACATAATACAAAATCATCATTTGTAACTGGTAGAAAAAAATGAATCCATTTGTAACTCACGAAAGAGGTAAGAAATGAAATTAATGTAGGACAGGTTTTTCTCGCTCCGAGTAAGTTAATGCTTGACAAAAAATTGATTTTGTCGTTTCTATGAATTCTGTCTCCTGTACTTGAATTTGATTCAAATTGTCAAATCGTAGCATCTTCTTTTGATCTTTTTGTTTTTGTTTTTCAAAGACAAAAGCATTTCTTGATTTCCATGGTATGGGGTGTCTTAAGTTCGCTATCTTTTAGACAAGCACCGTAACATTTATGTCTATAAACTCTCCCGGTAATAAGTTTGACATGCATGCACATACATGTGGCAAAACGAAAAGTAATAAACCACTTGGAAGTGTTGGGACAAATTAAATTTAAAGACATTTAAATTAATTAATTTACCAATTAAATTAATTAAATTTCGGGGTGACAGTGACATGACTTTATTTCTTTTTCCCCAGGTACTTCCTACCTATAAATATAACATCTCATCACACAAATTGTTTCATCCTCAGCTTTCTTCATTTCCTTCGTATAAAGTGACAAAAAAAAACCTGAGAGAAACAGAAGAAAGCTAAAAAGAAATGAGGCCGTTGAGCATAAAACCAACGTCGATAGATTTAGCGAGACATGCCACATCAGCAGAATCATTCGGGAATCACCGACCGCCGCAATCACCGTGGCACTCGCCGGTGCCGTACTTGTTCGGAGGCCTTGCGGCGATGATAGGCCTCATAGCCTTCGCTTTACTCATCCTCGCTTGCTCCTACTGGCGCATGTCCACCTCCGGTGAAGAATCCGGCGAAGGAAACGGCGGAGGAGTTGACGAAGAGAAAGAGAGCCGATCCGGAGGGAAGGCGGAGAACGCGGCGTATGAGGAGAAGATTCTTGTCATAATGGCCGGAGATAACTTGCCTAGGTTTCTGGCGACGCCGGCGGCGAACAAGTGTGTGTGTGGTCACGAGGGTAAAATGGTAATTACCGTGGAGGATGGTGGTGTTGTTGCTGGAGAGGAAGAGAAAGCAAAAGAAAATGAAGAAACAACGAGTCACTGATCCTTTCTTTTCTCTTTTTCTTCTCCCAATCCTTTTTTTTTTTGTTACTTCTTTGCTTTTAGATTTTTCTCTTTTTGGGGGATTTTCTTGGGAGATTTTTGCTTCGTGTATTCCCGGGAATGTAAATTGTACTGGGAGAAAATTTTGTCTTTCTGATTTATGAATGTTTGTTTGTAATTCGCTTTTAAGACGGTGAAAAAAGTAAAAACACCATTTCTTGATTTTATAATTATCAAAGATACTATAGTTAATCATATCACGAACACAAATTATGATGACTAATTCAAATCTTCTTGGAATTGTTTCAATGGAAAACGTAATTCATCCCACAGAAAGTATGATTGTAGTATAAGTATATTTACAAACGCAATACATTCACTCTTTGTTTACGTATTTATTCTCGACATTTTTGTTCCAAAGATATTCGATTGTTAGCAAACCCTCTTTCAAAAGAAAAAGATATTCGATTGTTTAAAAAAAAAATTCATTATGAATTACTTTCATCGTTTTCTTGCATTTGTGTATTTTATTTGCCATAGAATTAAGCTAATTTAGCTATCAAATAGAATCTCGTAACAAATTTACCATCAAAATGTTAGCTATATTCTTAAATGATTTATGTTTTTTGTTAGTTTAATTATTAATGTTTAATAGATGAACTTTTAACATCGAATTCGATATTAAGAAACATTGTATGGTATAAATTACAATAGTATAAAACAAGAGATAATTCGATTACTTGCACCATTTGCTTGCTTTGCATTTAATTTGATGATATAAGATAAACAAGAGCGTTTTCTTTTTTCTTCTTTTCCCACGCTAAAAAGATTTTTGAGTGGAGTGCACTCCACACAAACGTCTAAAATTAAGGTTTTGCATTATCTTCCATCAGTTTTTCTTTGCAATCAAATTACTATTATTGGGTATAATGGCTTTATGTCTAATCTACGATCTGTTTCATTAATTTCATAAGAAATTTTAAACACCTTTGGATACTTCTTCAATTGATTCAACCTGAGTTGCACAATCTACAGGCTACAGTCCACTGATTAAACTATCAGTTTCATTAATTTCATAAGAAATTTTAAACACCTTTGGATACTTCTTCAATTGATTCAACCTGAGTTGCACAATCTACAGGCTACAGTCCACTGATTAAACTAAGGTAAAAAAAAAAATTATAAACTAAAATATTGTCCATATAGTAAAAGGAAAATGAAATGTTAATTAGCTGTTTGATCACTGTATGTCTGTATCTCATAAGAACTGCGTAAGGAAAAGAGGGACACGTGTCATTAAAGAGAGTTAATCGTACAGCGAAGACAATGATTCTGTTTTGACTTATTTGACATTTGCTGAGCTGTTTCTTGAGGCGACGAGTAGCCGCGTCTCCCGCAAGAAAGTTCCAAAGCAAATTCCTTTTTTTCTTTCTTTATTTATTCCATTGCATTTACTTTCCTCATCAACTTTAAAATCGTCTTACGTACTTTGTGCCGCATAAACAAACGTACAACAGAGTTAAACCAAAACAAAAAAACATCAAAACGTACATACAATAAAGAGGACAAAAAACGTACAACAACAAATTAACATTTTTAACTGCTGTAACTTGTAAGCTTCTACCGTGCGTGATTCAAAAATCAGTGTTATGTCAAAAAGAAAAAATAGCATCAGTCCCTAATTTTTATTTATTTTTGTATTAATTCGTATTTATTTTTATGTATACTGTAGTTCATAATTTAAATTATAAATTATACATTGTTAAGGCCTGATGATGCTACTTTATCATGAGAAAACCATCATCGTGGACTATATATAGAAGTGAAGAATTACAAATATAATGGGCTTTGATTATAATATTTTGGCCCAAAACGAAAACCTCTGGCTCGACCAGAGACAAAGAGAGAGGAGAAAATGGAAAATTACTAAAACGTATATTTTTCTCGGGAATTAGATTTCAGTCTTCCACTACTCAAACAAGAGGAAGATCTGAGAGGTCGAATGGTCCTGGAGAAGAACATTCTCTCTTAGATCGTTTGATCTGATCTCAATTGAAGAAGAAGAAGGAAGAAGAAGATGGGAATCCTGTTCACGCGGATGTTCTCTTCCGTGTTTGGCAACAAAGAAGCTCGTATCCTCGTCCTCGGTCTCGACAATGCTGGAAAAACTACAATCCTCTGTAAAATCACTGCCTCCATCTTTCGCATTTCTTCATCTCTATATACACATTTGGTTAATAGATTGGCTATTCATTGACTTGGGTTTTCGATTCGACGTTTTTTCGTGGTTTTTCTGATTTGGTTTTGAGTTTGCCGTTGATTTTGATTCTCCGTAATTTACAGATCGGCTTCAGATGGGGGAAGTGGTCTCCACGATTCCGAGTATGTATCTCTATCTCTCGATGTTGTATAAATTGATGAATGTTTTCGTCGGATCTAGCTCATTTGATGTCGGATTTTGATATCGTTTATTTGCGATTCCGATCTGCAGCTATTGGATTTAACGTCGAGACTGTTCAGTACAACAATATCAAATTCCAGGTCTGGGATTTAGGTACGTTTCTAAGATTTTGGGGTTCGAATGAGTAAATGCTTTGTGAATTAAGTTAAGCTGCGAATTTTAGATTTTGAGAAAGGATTTTGTATATACGAAAGGGAAGTTCGAAAACAACACTATATTAGCACTAGTTTGATCTGGATCAAACACTTTTCTGATGGATCTAGTTTGAGGTTTTAAGGCTCCTTAGTCTTCTTTCTATGTTGGCCTGGCTGATCCATGTTAGTAGATCTTCAGTGACACATTTGAATAACTGGAATGTTCGTCTCTGGATGAATAACAAAAAAATTGATGATCAGGACCATTTAGATTACAACCTTCATAGTGATGAGTAGTTGCGGTATATGTGGTCAGTTTTGCTCCATGTTATTCACCTTCTCTTATTGTTCTTAGACGAAAGTTCCTTCTTTTCGAAAATGGGTGATAAAGAGCTCTGTGTTTATCCTAAAAGGTGATGACTTGATGATAAGTAGCAGATTCTCTGTATGTTGTTTATTGATTGTTTTGCTTAAAATGCATGTATTGTTTGTATCTCTTTCTTGCTGCAGTAGAATCTTACATACGTGAACAAATAAATGGGTTTCGCAAAACACAATACATTAACTAGAATTTTCTTTTGACGACAGGTGGACAAACGAGTATCAGGTAAGCTTATTGACGACGACCTCTTTTCTCATTTCTTGAAACGATTAAAATTTTTGCACGTACCGTGAAGGCTTGAAGAACAGTAACATCTAAGACTATAATTGTTCTGAGTGTTTTCCCAAATTTGTAACTTTTGTTGTGACAGGCCATACTGGAGATGCTATTTCCCAAATACACAAGCAGTGATCTATGTTGTTGACTCGAGCGATACAGATCGAATCGGGGTGGCTAAAGAAGAGTTTCATGCAATTTTGGAGGTAAATAAACTGCTGCTGGTGCTTCCTTTTCCTATAATGCTGTATTGTTTTTACATGATAGACTTTGAATAGATGAAACTAAAGTTGAAGTATCTAGGTTAACGCCGTAAGTGGATCTAACGTAACTATCTAATCTAAAGCATTTCGATTATGCATCAAAGCTTACTCGAGTGTACCTCTTACACTGTCAGAATCTAACTCTTAACTCTCTTTGGAACCTTGTTTTATAGGAAGAGGAATTGAAAGGTGCGATGGTTCTCATCTTTGCAAACAAGCAGGTTAGTATTAGTCTAAATGTTATGCATTTTGGCTGATTCATCAGGAAATTTGTTCTGAGTTTTCCTTAAACCAATTTGGACAGGATCTTCCTGGTGCACTCGATGACGCCGCTGTGACAGAAGCCTTGGAGCTGCATAAGATAAAGAGTCGTCAGTGGGCAATCTTCAAAACTTGTGCCGTGAAAGGCGAAGGACTTTTCGAGGGATTGGACTGGTAAGCACACATTTTTTCTTCATCTGAAATTCTCAGTGAAAAATTCATCAAAACATGCTTAGTTTTCACCATGGGGATAAAATTACTTGATCACATTACCATTGCTTTGCTTGTTTGTTCTCAAATGGTTTCTCCATGTTGATTGATTTTCAGGTTGAGTAACACATTGAAGTCAGGAAGTGGCTAAAAATCATCTTCATACACTTACTCGTCAGTCTCTTCGACAATGTATCTTCTCTTCTTTACTTATTGGTTTGTTTAGTAATTTGCTTAGTTCTTCACCTAAAGAGTTAATATCAATGACATGTTCACTTAATACAATTTTTTTTTGGTTCCTTTTGAGAGAGAGAGAGAGAACAAAATTCTACATGGATGGATATTTGTGATTGGAGCCCGTAAGAGATCTATCAAATTTTAACATGAAATTGAAATGAATATAAACGAAGTACTTAATAAGTGTCCAAGTGGTGGATCAACAAGCTCAAACGTTGAACTTTAAAAAAAGAAGTACGAATCTTGTGTGTTCTTTGTTTGCTTGTTTTCGTCAACATTTGTAATCGGTTATAATATCCATCTGATTATAAATCGAATCAGTAGTACCGATTGATTGTGCATTGAATACTGATGGTTTAACTATAAACAGAGTCGCTTGTTTTAAAAGATATCTAACTTGTTTTTTATTTTTTGCGCAAAAAACATATTTAACTTGTTAAGTCTCTCTATAGGAAGGAAAAACAATTGGCATACCTAGTTAAGTCAAGTATTTTTCTAGGGTTTGCTTTGTAGCCATCATGAAAACTCAGCAGGGAGATGATAACAGCCACCATGAACCACTACCTCTAGATATGGTGATCGAGATACTCATGAAATTGCCGGCAAAATCTCTTTTCAGATTCAGATGTGTCTCGAAGCAATGGTGTTCCATCATACGTAGCCGACCATTCATAGACTCGTTCATGTCTCTCTCTCTCTGTCTCGACCACGTATCCTCCTCTGCTACGATATCTATCGTGGTACTAAGAAGCAATTGGTTTTTCTCTCTTTGCCTCTTCATCCTCAAAATTCAAACTATTTAATATTCAAATGCGATGTGCCAATCAACAATAATTATGGCTTTTGCAATTCAGTCCGTGGCATCATCTGTTTATCTCACAAGAATCATTTTCTGATATGTAATCCAACAACAAGACAATTCATAGCGATACCCAATGACCCAACCGGGTTTGATCCTACGCATAATATGTTCAAGGCGACAACATCTATGTACTTGGGATACGACGAAAGAAATGATCAGTACAAGATTATGCGAACCATGTTGCCGCAAGATAGATCTCCTGAAAATAGTGTATGTACGTTGAGACTTGGTGAACAATCTTCTTTTTCATCATGGAGGCGCGTTGAAAGTGGTAAGGACTATTATTTTCGCATGACTAATGCATTATGCATCAATGGAGTTGTGTATTATGACGCTCAGAAAAATCTATCAAACAGTTTGGTCGTGATTGTGAGTTTTGATGTTGCATCTGAACGGTTACTTGTCATGGAAGAACCTAAAGAGCATAGCTTAATTCGTCTAATAAACTACCAAGGAAAACTAGGCTGCTTTTGCAGCACCAAGGATAACGGTTTTAGTTTGTGGATTCTTGATGATGCTAAGAAGCAGATTTGGTCCAAGGCTGGTGTTTTTTCGTCTTCTTTTTGTGATTCATATCGGAAACTCAATCTAAGAACTTGCGGCGCCACTGATGTTGGGGAGATCATTTTTGTGTCGAGATTATCTTCTGGTGCCTATGAGCTTTTCTATTATGACTTAAAGAAGAATAATGTGAGTAAAAGAGTTAAAACTAGAGATATCTCCGAGGATGATGAACACAGGCATCGCAGTACCATTTTTATGCATTCATGTGACCATGTGGAGAATATTATGTCTTTATAGTTTATGAAAGACAATTCGATTTTTATATCATGATTGTTTTGGGCAGTCTTGTTTCCCAACTGAATAAAGTTCTTTTTCTTTTTCTTTTTCAAGAATGTTGTTTTCTTTTTAAGATCCGCCGCTTGGTAAAACAAAACGGTGAGAGTTTTCTGTTGGAAAGATTGAATAGTAAGCGATACATGAATGATTAGAAGAGCTAAATGATAGTGGTGCGAAAAAGATGATGGTGTCGCTCTTAAGGTACCAATGTATTGTGATTGGTATTTGGTAATTCATAATCATTATTCATTAGCATAAACAGTTTACGAATCAACCCTAATAATATTGCACTATGGTATTAGTTTTCACTACGGTAATAAACGAACTTTTAGCGTATTCTTCAATCTAGTGGACAACCTAATTCAGTAGCTTAATTTTACATTAATAAAATATTGCAATTCAAGAATGTAACTAAAATAATATATTTGAATGTGTTAGTCTAACACTAAACCAAATATTGAGTCGGTTGTTTTAAAAGATATTAAATTCAAAATAGATTTAAAACATATTTAAGTTATATTAGGGAAAACAATTGGCATACAATAGAGACCTAGTTAAGTTGGAGAATTTTTCTAGGGTTTGCTTTGTAGCCATCATGAAAACTCAGCAGGGAGATGACAACAGCCACCATGAACCGCTACCTCTAGATATGGTGATCGAGATACTCACGAAATTGCCGGCAAAGTCTCTTTTTCAGATTCAGATGTGTCTCGAAACAATGGTGTTCCATCATACGTAGCCGACCATTCATCAACTCGTTCATGTCTGTCTCTCTGTCTCGACCACGTATCCTTCTCGGCTATGTTGTTGAACGCGGTACTGAGAGGCGATTGTTCGTTCTCTCTTTGCCTCAATATCCTCAAGATTCAAACTACTCACCGGTAATATTCAAATCCGATGTGCCAATCAAGAACTATGGCTTTTGCAATTCAGTCCGTGGCATCATCTGTGTTTCTCAAGAGAATCATTTTATGATATGTAATCCAACAACAAGACAATTCATAGCGATACCCAATGACCCAACCGGGTTTGATCCTACGGATAATATGTTCAACGCGACAGCATCTGTGTACTTGGGATACGACGAAAGCAATGATCAGTACAAGATAATGCGAACGATTAGGACGCAAGTTAGATCTCCTGAACATAGCGTATGTACGTTGAGACTAGGAGAACAAACTTCTATTTCATCGTGGAGGCGCGTCGAAAGTGGTAACGACTATTATTGTCGCATGACTAATGCATTATGCATCCGTGGAGTTGTGTATTATGGAGCTTGGGAAATTCCATTAAACAGCTTGGTCATCAAGATTCTGAGTTTTGATGTTGCATCTGAACGGTTACTTCTCATGGAAGTACCTAAAGAGCATAGGTTAGTTCGTCTACTAAACTATCAAGGAAAATTAGGCTGCTTTTGCGGCACCAAGGATAACGGTCTTAGTTTGTGGATTCTTGATGATGCTAAGAAGCAGATTTGGTCCAAGACTTGTGTTTTTTCGCCTTCTTTGTGTGATTCATATCGAAAACTCAATCTACGAACCTGCGGCGCCACTGATGCCGGGGAGATCCTTTTTGTGTCGACAATGATTTCTGGTGCCTTTGAGCTTTTCTATTACGATATAAAGAAGAACGAGGTGAGTAAACAAGTTAAAATTAGAGATATCTCCGAGAATGATAAGCTTACACATTTAAGTCTTTCATGTGGACATGTGGAGAATATTATTTAACGAAAGACTATTCAATTTTATCATTATGGTTTTTGTTCCGTCTGTTTCCCAACTGAATAAAGTTCTTTTTTTTCTTTCTTTTTCAAGAATGTTATTTTCTTTTTAAGATCCGCTTGGTAACACAAAACGGTAAGAGTTTTCTCGTGGAAAAATTGAATGGTAAACGACACCTGAAGGCTGAATAATTAGAAGAGGTAATTGATAGAGGTGCAAGAAAAGATTGAGGGTGTCGCGCTTAAGGTACCAGTCATTGGTAATTATTAAACAATCTATTGTGAATTGTAATTTAAGAATCATTACTCATTAGCTACGATCGATAAACAGTTTACCAATCAACCCTAATAATCTTGCACTATTGTATTAGTTTCCAGTTTTTCACGATACATATACATACGGTAATAAACTTAATTTTAGAGTATTCTTCAATCTAGTGGACAACATTATTCAGTAGCTTAATTTTACATTAACAAAGTCTTGCAACTTCAAGAATGTAACTAAAATATTTGAATGTGTTAGTTTAACACTAAAACAAATCATGTGAATTGGTGTGAAATGGGTCACCCTTATAAGAACTTGAAAACGGCTTAGCAGTTTGAGCTTTCTTCTTCCCATGTCTATACCTTTTATATATGTTGTATTTTTTCTTATTCTTTTCTAAACCGAATCGATACAAAGTCTCGAGTTCGATACCCGAAAGAACGATAAAATCACACCGCGCGTCAAGTTAGTAAGCCAGTGGACTATAACCCGAAAAATGATATAATCTAAATCGTGCAACACCGACAGTTCTTGCTTTAGAGATCGGTGTGGCCTTCGGACACATGCTTCTGTTCCCAAATAAATCTCAATGGACCACACTTGATTTACTGATTTACCAATCAATTACGTACATATTCTCCCTTTCATTCATATTCCAAAAATAATTAAACTCGCATATATTAATATATTCTTAAGAAAATGTTTAGATAATCTCAAGTTTTTCAAACACTTAAGAAATTAATCAAAATGCAGACAAATGCCTAAGTCATACATTTAAAGAGTTGCTGTATAATGAACTCATGTTAAGCCCTTAAGTCGTCTAAATTGACATTTAGACGGGATATTGTGTTGTTTTACATAATAACATGTGTTACGTTAGTTTTGATGAGCATAAATGGTTCTAGCTCTTATATTAGTAACCCAAAAGAAAGAATTAGCAATAAACCGTAAATCCTAATTTTCATTTTCCTTTTATTGTACAGTAAATCTGTACAGTAAAGCCGTGAGAACATGAAACCGATAAATACACCTTTTTACATTATGCCTGATGAGGCCCCACTTCCCCACAATGTCTCTCAAATTTCAATCCTCCTTCTCTATTCGGCTAAGATTCACTGACGTGTCATATTCCTATTCGTTACTCTTAGATCTCCCTGGACCCACTGGCGCGTCCGCCACAATCGCCACTTTTAGACCATGAAGAGTCAAGAGAGGAAGAAAGCTTACTCCATTATTATTATTCCTCTTTCTCTAATAAATAAATTAAAAATAGAGAGAGAGAGAGAGTGATGTCGTCGAGACTATGCGATTCCTGCAAATCGGCGGCGGCGACTCTGTTCTGCCGCGCCGACGCGGCGTTTCTCTGCGGAGAATGCGACGGAAAGATCCACACTGCGAACAAGCTCGCTTCGCGTCACGAGCGAGTCTGGCTATGCGAGGTCTGCGAGCAAGCTCCGGCGCACGTCACGTGCAAAGCCGACGCCGCAGCGCTCTGCGTCACGTGCGATCGTGACATCCACTCCGCCAATCCACTCTCCCGCCGCCACGAGCGCGTCCCCGTCACTCCTTTCTACGACGCTCCGGGATCGGCCAGATCCGCCTCGTCGGTCAATTTCCTCGACGAAGATGCTGACGTCAGCATGGAAGCTGCGTCTTGGCTCTTACCGAATCCGAGTATCAAGGAAGGAGGAGGAGGAGGAGTAGAGATCCGTAATTTGTTCTCGGATCTGGATTACTCGGCGGTGGATCCGAAAATGGAGGCGTCGGAGAATAGCTCCGGCAACGACGGAGTCGTTCCTGTGCAGATGAAGAGCTCTCAAGTGATGTTTCTTAACGACGACTACTTCAATTTCGATATCTCCGCTTCCAAAACTCCACACGGTTTCAACTTCATCAGTCATACTGTACTCTCTCTCTCTCTCTCTCTCTCTCTCTCTCTCTCTCTCTCTCTATCAATCTGCAATTTCCTTTTTCGCTGCCATGAAATTAGTCAGATCTATACGGTTTTTATTAGCAAGTCGACGATTTGCTCTGATTTCTGCTTTAGTTTCGATAACCATTTGTCCTCTGGATCTGGAAAAATTGATCTGATCCGAGTTTGTGAAATGTTAGGTTCCGTCAACATCACTAGATGTACCGTTGGTGCCTGAAGGCGGAGTGACGACGGAGCTAACAAACACGACGACGACGGCAACACCAGCGATACAACTATCTCCGGCGGAAAGGGAGGCTCGGGTTTTGAGGTACAGAGAGAAGAGGAAGAATCGGAAATTCGAGAAGACGATTCGGTACGCATCGCGTAAAGCATACGCCGAGATGAGGCCGAGGATCAAAGGACGTTTTGCTAAGAGAACTGATTCGAGAAGCAACGACGGAGGAGATGTCGAAGTTTACGGCGGATTCGGCGTCGTCCCGAGTTTTTGAAAGAAAACAAAAATATATAGCAGTAACGCTTAGTAGAAAGATTACGGATAATTAAAATGAATCCTCGATATATTAAACAAAGGGTTATTAAAGTTACTTATTCTTGCCCTTTTTTATAAATTTAATTTGTCCCTCTGGAAATTTTATTAAGCAGAATGTAACTAATTTCCCAAAAATATTTCGGAACAGTTTGATGTCGGAACGGGCCGATCTAAAGCCCAACTTGATATCAGAATGGCCCCATAGAAAACCCACCTTATGTTCGTAATGGGCCGATAATAAGCCCAGTTTATGTCTCAATGTTTTATGTCGGAACAAGCAGCTTAAGAGTTCTGTCGGAACAGTTTGTTTCAACGTTTTATGTCAAAACAAGCAGCTTAAGAATTCTGTCGGAACAGTTTGTCTCAACGTTTTATGTCGGAACAAGCAGCTTAAGAGTTCAAAGCAGCTTAAGAATTCTGTCGGAACAGTTTGTCTCAACGTTTTATGTCGGAACAAGCAGCTTAAGAGTTCTGTCGGAACCTTTCTTGTCTGAACATTTTATGTCGGTATATATTTTGCCCGAACAGTTTGATGTCAGAACGGGCCGATGTAAAGCCCAACTTGATATCAGTATAGGCCCATAGAAAGCCCAATTGGTTTTGAAATGGGCCAATAAAAGCCCAATTTATGTTGGTACATGTAGCTTTAAAGTTAAGTTTATGTCTGATTAATTGATGTCGGAACAAGCAGCTAATGTCGGAAAATTGGAACTTTCCTTGTCCGAATAGGTAGCCTAAAAGTTATGTCGGAACCTTTGTTGTCGGAATTTGCATAAGAGTTCTGTCGGAACAGTTTATGTCGGAACTTGTTTTCGGAATAGTTTATGTCGGAACTTGTTTTGTCGGAATTTGCATAAGAGTTCTGTCGGAATAGTTTATGTCGGAATAGTTTATGTCGGAAACTGTGTTGACGGAACATTCTATGTCGGCAGAATAATGTGTCCTAACGAATTGATGTCTGAACGAGCCGATCTAAAGCCCAACAAGATATCAGAATTGGCCCATAAAAGCCCAACATATTTTCGAAATGGGCCGATAAAAACCCCAATTGTTTTGGAACAGACAGCTTAAAAGTTCAGCTTATGTCGGAACTTTTGTTGTCAGAACATTTATGTCTACCGCTAAGATTATGTCGGCATAAAATGTGTCGTAACGTTTCAATTTATGTCGGAACATATTATGTCTTATCATTTTATGTCGGAATATTTTGTTGTCCGATTATGTCGGAACGAGCCGATCAAAAGCCCAACAAGAAATGTGAATAAACCGAATGTAACTAATATATGTTCTACCGAGATCAGTATATGAAGTTAAGCAAAACAACTATGAGCCTACGAATAGAAGAAAAAAATGAATGCTTGTAACAAACATACGAGCTTATAAAACGTAAAGCTTTCGGATTCTCAAGTTTGGTTTCATAGAAAGTTATTGAGATTACGTACGGATACAAATCATAGAGAAATGTCAAAGATTACACTGGCAGAGGATGAAATAGGTGTTTCTAGGCTAGAGTAAGTCGGGCATTTCCAACATTAAAAATGCAAAATTACGAAAAGTCGATAAAAAACTTAATATCCAAGGAATCAAAATTGAACAAATTCTCGTCAAATCTTAAAGAACACGAGACAAAAAGAGAAAAACAAGATGAAACACTTGAAGTCTAACAGATCCAAATGGACAACACTAAGAAACTGAAGTGAGAAAAAGCTTAAGATTCTTGAACGATTTCTTCAGTGACATCAATAACATCCTCACACTCGACATCATCTTCATACTGCTCTTCTTCCACATCACTGATTTCGCCACCCAGAAGGTCTTGCCTCGCGAGTTTCTCCTCTTCGTACAGAGACTTCCACTGCATGACCCATTTATGCCAGTCTTCCTTCAACGCCTTCCTCTTCTCTCTGTCTTGTTCAGACAAGAGCAGAGAAACGTCCTGATCCTCTTCCTCGAACCTCTTTTTGTACTTATTCAAGTCCTTCAATATCTCTTGTTCTTGCTCTGCGGTCAAGAAGGATGGCGGTCTTGGACGCCATGCTAACTGTAACCATAAAAAAATTACAAAGCATTTCATTTACATATCTGCGTTTAATAAAATTGCTATGAATAAAGACCATATCTTTGTTACATACCTGGAAGAAATGATCCTTTAGTATACGGTAGAGCATAGTACCGTTGAAAGACCATATTGTGAATCCATTCTCCATCTCGTGGACTGATGTAACCGCGGTTGCAACGTACCTACGAAAGTAAAAGAGGAAACAAATGCAAACAACATCAATTTTTCTGCAATCGGAATGAAGAGAAACTGAATAAAGTTTAATGAGACAGCAGTACCTTCCAGTGGGGTCCCATTCGATATCAGTGGCCATGAAGTGTTCAGCTGTGGCCATTGTCTCGAGCTCGTCCACGTTGAAGAATTCGAGCTGGCCGTTGAAACCCTTGAGACCAGCAAGAATGATGTACTTTCCTGTGGGAGACCAGAAGAGGGCATTGGCTTGTTTGGCCTTCAAAGTAGTGAGCTTCGAAACCCTTCCAGTGTTTTGTGCAGTCTTCATTGAGTAGAAGCTGACATCTGGTCTCGGTTGGTCACCGTGAATGACAGCAAATCTGTGACCCTTGGGCTCCCAAGCAAAAGCAATGATCTTGTCGTTCTTGTTATCCAGCTCAAGAACCTCGATAGGGATATCTCTTTCTTTGATGCGGAAAAGCTCAAATCCAGAGTATGTGCTCTTCTTTGTCTTCGTGTACCGGTCAACCTTGACAGCCAGATACTCTCCACTACTCTGCCAGTACATCTTGCAGTCGCTGACACTGAAGAGATTCTTCTGCCTCAACTCCACCTTGCTAGGGATTTGGACAAGAGCAACCTGAAGAAACGGATATCAACATGTAAATACAAAACAACTGGCAGAGAAACTAAAGGGAATTGTGGATTTTCATTGGCATAAGAAAGATACCTTGGCAGGCTGGTTTCCACCGCCTTGTTCAGGAACAAACAGTGAGAGGATGGAATCAGTAGGAGACCAGCAGATGTCCACAACATTATCGACCTTCATGGATTTCTTGTCTATTAGGCTGAAAGTCTCAGTCTCATAGACAGAGATGGTGTTCTTGCTGAGCTTGGCAAAGTATTTGTCATCTTTTCCACCAGCCCATCTGCAGAAAAAAATTTACAAGCAAACATCAACAAATGTGCATAACAGCGGTATAGAAGACACATTTCGATTCAATGTTTTAGAAAACTCAAATTTAGTTCAAGAAATTACCGGAAAACAGGCCAAGAGGCACCAGCAACACCACCAGGTCCTCCAATTGAAAACTCATCAGCACTACCCTTGAAATCTCTCATCATCCTTCCGGTTCTCACATCAAACACCTTAATCTCAACTTTCTGAAAATTGGACAGAAATCAGAATCTTTGGCATAAAATGACATAAAATAAAGTTAGATAAAACAGAATCAAAGTTTCACTCACACTAGCATCACGCGGGTTGCTTGGCTCTTGGCTATGGTAAGTTACCAGGTACTTCTCACCCGGGGAGAAATCAACTAGTTTCACCTGCGATATCAACAAAAGAAAGTCAAACTTTAGGCCAACAGAGAAATAAACTAGTAGCCACTACACAGCAATCGAAAGGAAAGTCGAACCATATTATGCTGGTAACGCATGAGCCGGGTAAAGGTATCAGCACCACCCCAAACAGCTGCCCCTTGCTTGTGAAGTGTCACAAGGTAAGTACCTAGGGGAGACCAGTGCACATAGCTTTCCGTCCAGTACTGCATAGGAAGATCACATCATTAACTCAGAATCGGATGATGGTAACTTTGATCTAAACAGTCAAGCAACAAATACGGGACAAACACAGATGATGTAAGTAGCTTACCGAACGCTTATGAACAGGCTCAGGCGTCTTCTGCCTAGCATCATTCCATAAAACTTCAGTATCTGGGCCAGACCGGATGACTAACTGATCCCGAGCTTTTTCATCAGTAAGCCACTGTTGCAAATTTTCCTGAAAAAACGAGAACACGAGTTGTGCAATCAAAATTTATTGGTAAGTATCAATCAAATGCGTCAACAAATCCTATCCCTAATGCGGCTGACAATCACGTGAATTCACTGAATCAACAATAGAAGAGCCAAAAAAAAGAACTGAATGCACAGACACAGCGAAGGTTTGGACAAGACAAATTTACAAGGTCTATGCCAATTTGAAAACATTGCCATCATTAGCGTGATGAAAACTACACATACCCCAGGAGTATACGGCTTAGTCTGAGGAGCCTCCCACTCCTCCTTCACATTCATCAATCTATCAAAATCATCGAACATGTTCACAGCAAAGATATGAGCCTTGTCCAGCTTGTAGCCATGAGTCTTCTCCTTAGCGTTTTGTGCTTCCTGAAATGATATTAAGACGAACTCTCAGCATAACAAAAAACTTGATCAAATCCCAAACTTTCACTTGACAACATCATAAACAGAGACAAAGAAGATGGTTATGTAACCTGAGGAGTATTAAACTCAATGAAACAGTAGCCCAGAGTCGAATTGGTATCGGGATCAACGGGCATCCACAGTCCTTTCTCCTTGATCACACCTAACTGGTTGTAAATCTTCTTCACGACGCCTTCCAGCTTCTCAAACTTCGACTTGGGAACAACAGGGAGGTTATCAACCACGATAATGTTGCCGAATCCGGTGTCGAATTCAAGCTGGTCGTCGTGGTAAACAGCTTCATCATCACTACAAACCACCACAGCAAAAACCGAATCAGGTTCGTTGTTCATACTGAATCAAACGTTGCCGAGATAAGGAAATTCACAGATCTGATTGAAGAACAAAAAAAACTAACCTCTCAATTCCAAAATCGTTTCCAGGAGGAAGTTGAACTGAATCGAGACTGACCTGAGACCAATCGATCCCTAATAGCGCCGCACGGACATCAATGTCTACGTCCGCCATGATTTTTGAAATCTCAGATCGAATGTTCTCTCTCTCTCTTTGTAGATAAGACGGCGAAAGATTATTGACGAGGATGAAGCTTACTGTTAGACCTGAAGAGTGTGCCTAGGGTTTTTAGTTTGTGCAGTTACTGGTAAGGCGATGAACAAAAGTTACAGAACCTTTATACCTTGACGGATCATGTAAATTAATTAACCTACATATTCTAAAGCCCATTAACGTAACGGGCCGATCTTGTGTGAATTTATCTGAAAAACGACTTCAAAATATACCGTTTAACTGGTGTGCAACAGAAATGTACCGAAAATTATGGAAAATAAAAAAACCAAGATTTGGCTACAAAACCAAACCAGATTTTTTTTTCGGTTTCAACTAAACTTTGCGATTAGTGGCTGAAACATCTTCTCAACTAGGTTTTTGACCCGCGCTGGTCTAATAATTTTTTAAACTATTAATTTTTTTTTTACTAACACTTCACAATTTTTTAATTTTTGCTCTGTCTTTTTTATAAACTTTTCTTTGTAATATACTTTTTAATTATTTTTTACTTAACCAATTTAATAATTTTATAATTAGTCTAATACATATTTTAGTTGTTAATTTCCTTTTTAATTTTATTTATTAGTTTAGCTTTTTCAGCTCTGAGTTTATGATTTATACTTAATTTTTTTTTTGTTGGTTAATTATTTTGCATTCAATTCCATTTAATAAATTCATCTCTTTATTTTTAAATAACTGTTTTGATAGTTAAAAAATCTCATATATTCCAAACTTTTCTTTTTCATATCCTGTTTAATTAACAACCGCGTTTCCGATTCCCGGTTCCATTGTTTTGGTTTGTTACAGTTCAGTTTTGCTATCACATTGAAATTAGAAATGATTCGTTGTCTTTCTTCTTTGACCGACAACAAAATCGAACAATGTTTCTACCTTATTCCCACCGGAACATTGTTAATCTCATCATCGAGATCCCTCTTCTTTGTTTCTCATCTTGGATATTTGCCTTAATTCCTCTGAGCGATTGAGACCTGTCAAAACTAATTAGATCAATTGATTGACGGAACAGTTTCTGCTTTAATCCCTCTTCCGAGACTTTATTTCTCTGTTTCTTCTACTGATTCTCTCAAGCTAATCACTTCGTGAAAGGTTTGAATTTTCCTTATTTTGAAGCCAGTTTTGTTGATGTTGAGATTATGTGTTTAGCGTTTAGTCTATTTTTCCGATCCAAATTTGTGATAAATCTATTACTTTAGGTGATGCCAACTGCTCCGCCAAGTTTTAGAGACTCAGAGATGTCTAGTTTTTCAAAATTGCCGCCTTTTGATGAACGTTTTGGGGTAAAGCTAAGGACTTTGCCTCTATCATGAGCGAGTTTTCTTTTATCAATTTCCGAGTACTTGTCGAGTTACTTGTTTCTCACCCAAGTGAAGGTTTATTATCTAATTTATGATTTTGTTCTTTTCTTTTTTGTGTTGACTAAGTATTTGCGAGTTCTTTAGTTGTCTAAAGTTCTTTTTTTATATATATTTGGTAGATTAAATTGCCTCTTTATCTTTAAAAAGTCCCTCAAATCACCAAAGTTCCATGCTTTTTAAAAGATGGTGATGTCTACTTGCAATTCATAATTGATGTGTTTAGCATTGATGATACCTTGGAAGCTAATAATTGGTGATTAATGTTTGTGTCGTTACCTTTTGATCAATTAGAAGCAGTTCATATCCTATAGGCAGACCTCCGTTTTTAGGGTTTCTTGCCTCCCAGAAGTGGATGACTCTAGCAAGCAGCTCTTTCTTAGTAAATCCTCTAGTGAGTTTAGCGAAAACAAAAGGAGACCGTAACTGATCAGAAACAGAAAAGCTGGAAGAAGACATACTTATTTTAATAAATGCTCTCTCTCTAAGAATATGGTTGTCTTTAGAACTCGTGTATGTGTATTCTAAAGTTTAGAGGACTATTTATAGCCAATGCCAAACATTAAAATAGCTAAATTGTTAATTTCTTAATTTAGTTAGTTTACCTTTTTCAACATTGAGTTTCCAGTTTATTCATAATTTCTTTTTTTCTTTTTTTGTTCTTTTTGTTAGTTTAACTTTTTTTATGTTGAATTTTCATAAACTATTAAAAATAATGGATTAAGGTAATTTATGCCATAATTAAGTATTAAAATTTACAATAGTACAATTTCCATTCTTTAATACGATATGTACGATAATGTAATTTTTCTTAAAAACTTATTTAATTTTCGATTTTAAAATTAAAATGCTGATTTGACAAAATTTAATTGGTTTCTTAAAAGCTGATGTGGACGCTTTAGAGGCTTATAGCCTCAACTTTTATATAGTATAGATTTTTGGTTTGTTCGATAATATTTTCTCCAAACCGAACAAATTCGTAAAAATTTGTATTTATCGACATTACAGCTGAAAATAAAATAAATCCAATTTTGCCACATCCATTTGAAATTGGTCTAAATCTTCCCGGTTTAATAAATTAAGTAACAGCAGAACAAGAACGTCTAATCTCACCATCTTCACCAACTCTCACACCCATCACACTCATCTTCACAAAAGACTCACTCCATCTCTCGAAAAAACTCTCCCCATCGCTCGCCAAAACCTCGACGATCTTCCTCGTCCGATCATCTTCCATTAGAGCCGAATCCGTCTGAAACAGACCCTTATGCGCCAGCAAGTTCCTATAGTACTGATTGTCAAACGTCGATGACGTCTCTGGATCGTTGTTCACTACCGTAGTCGTAGGATCCATCGACGACGAACACTTGTTTAAAAGCGTTTGCGCGTAGGAGTTGTCAAGAGACGAGTCTATAAGCTCGAGATTGCCTCTAGGATCTCTCTTAAACCTGCTGTTGAATGTGTTGCAATGCGCAGCTCCAATAGTGTGCGCTCCTGAGACCGTAACATAATATATATAAAAAATTGAAAGTCTTGTTTATAAAAATGAACAACATCAAGAAAACAAACATACCTGAGAGAACAACAAGATCTTGAACAGATAAGCCTTTAGAGGTGAATACATTGATCATTTTATCAACTGTGAAATCGGTATCGATGATGTTTGGTCTCACATTTGCCGCAACTGAGATTGTCCCGTCTCTTCTCCCTGTCGGTATCGCGACGACCGGTCCACCGAGCTGTCCGAACCAATAGCATTCACAACAAACAAGAAACAGAGTTTTTAATACAAAAGACTGATTTTTCAACATATACTCAAGAAACATAGTTTTGAGTTTTCAAGTTTCAACAAAATAGTACAATGCACTATACTTATATGCATGTTGAATTTGATGAAAATCTTACAGCTTCAACGGCGTCTCTAGCAGCAAGAACAAGAATATCAGCGCATGAGACTATCCCCGGACAGAAGATTTCAAGGACGTTTTTAGCGCTTTCTATCACGGTGAAGCCTCCAAGAGACGCGTTCCCGGGGTCGCTTCTCTCTGTACCGTTCCCTCGAATCAACACTGACGCATCGCAGCCCTGAGACATGGTAATGACGATAAGAAAATCATGTTTTTGCAAGATGGAGAAGCAATGCAATGTAATGTACCTGGACGAAACAGTCATGGAAGATGAGACGGAGGAGCTTGCCAAGGACTGATGGATCAGTGGTTGAAGCAGATCGGACGGTGTTCCTGACGATGAACTCAGCTCCGGGACATGAACCGGCGTAGAAGTTGAAAGAGAGGTCAGCTACTGAGGAAGAAATTAGCAGAAGCAGAGGAAGAAAGGTGAGAAATGTTGATTTTTGTTTGCAAGAAGAATAGGGAAACGCCATTTTTTTTGAATTTGTCTCTCTGAAGAAGGAAAGTGAAAAGAATGCTCACATTTAACCCCCAAAAGAGAAGTGAAGAGAATGCTGGTTGATTAATCTGCCTAGAGAGGAAAAAAAAAGAGAGAGAGAAGAGGTAGTTGTTGTGATAAATGATAACTGTAAATTGCATTTGGTGTTGTGTTTGTGTCAGAGAGAGAGAGAGAAAGATAGAGTGATATGGTTGAGTCAGGAGAATTTAATGACATTTCTTACTTCTCTTATGCATCCATTTACAGAGAGGGTCATCATCCATACCCATCCATCTGCAGAAAAAAACAAGATTTTAGTTTCTGGTGTTAATGTCATATCTATAGTTTTGTCGGAAAGTGCATTGCCAGAGAATTTTCAGGAAGAAAATACACTAAACTTTTCCAATATTTTGACACCTTTTTCGTACAAATTTCAGATTTGTTTCTGTCACTCATGCTGATGATCATTTAAAGTAATCTTGTTTTTGCTTGTTATAGTATATTGCTACTTTTGCATACAACAATCTGTAAATAGCAAAAACTGTAGAAAATGATCAAGTTATGTGCTTGAGAAACTCTTTTATTTGTTCATAATATAATTAGAGCCACTGGAGAGAAAAAGTTCCAGACTTGTTTATTAACATACAAGCTGAAGTAAACTTACAGAATTACCTATTCTTTGTTAAGCATTCATCGACCGAGACAAAATCTGAGAGGATTTTCGCTTTCATGTCTTGGGAAACCTGCAGAGTAAGAACAAAATTGTGTGACAATGATAAAAACGTTTGTACTTTGTTACATTAAATAAGTAGATGAAGTTGATAAAGAACATGATAGATACTTCTAGGACCAAAAAATAACCACAAATCAACTCTATCTGGTATAACTCATGGACAAAGAAATGGTAATGACTAATGGAAATGATATGAAAATTGTGTGACATGATAAAAATTATTTTTTGTTTATTACAAAACTAAGAAAAATACTATTTTTTTGTTCATTACTCAACTAAGAAAAAATCTTCTCAGGAAAAAAATGCTAAAAATGACATCACCATTATGGTCTAATTTTTTCTATGTGGTGGAACGAGGTCCAACAAATGAACAAGTAACCTATGAATATGATCTACTATTTATCAAAGCACATATACATACACACACATAACATTGGATCCGCCATGGCTGTTCCTTTTCTGAGCTCTTCTCTTCAACTCACACCCACTTCTCCGATTCTCTTCACAAAGATAGCATCACCCATAAACCAAATCCAATTCAACCAAAGAACATGCACACCAGCCAAACCTCGTCTGCGTCTCCTCCGTCGTTCTGCCGCCGCCGCTGGTACAGCCGTAACGGCAGATCAGACGGAAGGAGGAGAGGTTCTGCTAAACGTCAAGCCTGAAGATGAGAACCATGAGGAGATGGCGGATTACGATTGGACGGAGGAGTGGTACCCATTGTACCTCACCAGAGACGTCCCTGACGACGCGCCGCTTGGTCTAACCGTGTACGATCGCCAAATTGTTTTGTATAAAGACGGCGAAGGAACGCTTCGCTGTTACGAAGATCGGTGTCCCCATCGGTAAGAAATTTGCCGGAAAACCATAACCACTCGTTTTCTTCCACAACTGTTGATTATTAAATTGATTGTTTAGAAACGGCTGAATAGGTTTCGGGTATTCGGTTTAGTTTTAAAATCTTCGGTTCTTCTAATATAGCCGGTTCGGTTTTCAAACTTGTTTACTTTGTGCGAGTTTTGTCTTTTCAGGTTAGCCAAGTTGTCTGAAGGACAGTTGATTGATGGGAGGTTGGAATGTTTGTACCATGGTTGGCAGTTTGAAGGAGATGGCAAATGCGTCAAGATTCCTCAGGTTTTGTTCACTGTTTTTTGCTAAAAGTCGAACCAATCTTTTACAAGATTCTTATTCACTTGGTGTTTGTTTTAACAGCTTCCTGCGAGTGCCAAGATTCCGAAGCAAGCTTGTGTAAAGACCTACGAGGTGAAGGATTCACAGGGAGTTGTATGGGTATGGATGTCAACAAAGAAACCTCCAAACCCGGAAAAGCTTCCTTGGTTCGAGAATTTCGCTAGACCGGGTTTCTACGACATTTCCGGTACTCACGAGCTACCATACGACCACTCCATCCTCCTAGAGAATCTCATGGATCCGGCTCATGTCCCCATCTCTCATGACAGAACCGACTTCACTGCTAAAAGAGAAGATGCTCAGCCGCTGGTCTTCGAGGTCACTGAGCGAACCAACCGTGGGTTTGCAGGGACTTGGGGACGAGAAAAAGACGGGAAAGGGAGTAATTTACTCCGGTTCGATGCTCCGTGTGTTCTGCAGAACAACCGAGAGTTTGAAGGAAAAGACGGTGTGAAGAACTACTTCTCAGGGCTGTTTCTCTGTAGACCTACAGGACAAGGGAAGTCTATGCTTATCGTTAGGTTCGGGGTCACGAAAAGATCGCCTTTGGTTCAGGTGTTGCCTCTATGGTTCTGGCATCAGAATGCCTGCAAGGTCTTTGAGCAAGACATGGGGTTTCTATCGTCTCAAAACGAGGTTTTGATGAAGGAGAAAGTACCAACTAAGGAGCTATATCTAAACTTAAAGTCATCAGACACATGGGTTGCTGAATATAGAAAGTGGATGGACAAAGTTGGTCATGGCATGCCTTACCATTTCGGGCACAGGACGATCTCTCTCCCTAAGGTCCCTCCTGTGGTGGAACACGCTCCTGCTGGACTCATTGCAGGTCTCTCGGCTTCTTACCCTGCGAAAGGTGGGATTGGGACTATGCACGCTCCAAATTTGGCGAACAGGTACTTCAGACATGTGATCCATTGTAGAAGCTGCAGCAAAGTGATCAAATCTTTTGAGCTATGGAAAAACATCCTCGCTGGCACGGCTGTGGCCTTAACGGCTTTAGCCATTCTTGTGGTTAGTAGACAGTGGAAGGCGGTGCTGTTAGCTTCAGCGGCGTTGTGCTCGGCAGCTGCTTATGCCTGCGTAGCAGCTATAAAACTGAACACCAATAACTTCATTAGAACACACAGAAGACTATGAAAATGTATCTTTGGTAGTGTTCTCTTCTTCTTCTTCATACCATATGTATTTCATGAAATACAATTTTGCTTGTAAACGCAATTAAAATCCAGTGTTTGCCCATAAAAGCTCTGTTAAAGAATGATTTAAGGCTCCATGTGCTAAAACTTGAGCCATTTCTTCATTTTCTCTTTGCTTTCTACAGCATTGGAGGCAGATGACTGAGCTGCTAATGTACAAGCCAATGCCTTTCGTACTTCGTTCAGTCTTTTCGTCGCAGCCTCGGAGACGATTTTATCTTTCTTGTTTCTGTTCACCATCTCTTCTAGCTTCATCGCTTGTGACTTCAATTCCTTCACTTCGTCTTCGTAAGCAACCAGAGACTTTCTGTCTACTGGACCTATGTTTAGCTTCTTCTTTCCAGACTCTCTGCCGTTTCCTTTCTCATGTTGCTTAGGAAAGATTTGGTTGTTGATTAGGCTAAACAAATCTGGCTTCGATTCCTCTTCTTGCTTTGCTGCTCTAGCTGCTTCTGCAAACTTCTTCCCACGCTTCCTCTTCCCACCTCTGCTCCTTTTCTTCTTTGGTTTCTCGCTTTTATCTTCTCCGTTCTTGATAAGCTCAAGAGCGTGGTCCAGTGACCGCTTCGGTGGAAGTACTTTCACTAAGATGGGGTTTAATATCCCTTGGCCAGAGACGCCAAGTCCCATCCCTTCACGGTAACCCATACTCGCCATCATCTTAGACGCTATTCCTCTGGTGTGATTCTCCCACTTAGCAAATATGGCGGTTTCAGTCTGGACACCTCTCCGTTGGTTTGCGCTTTCTAAAACACCTATGCCTTGTGGAAGCTCTTCATCATAATCACTTGAAACAGATTCTTCAGAACCGGAAGCACTCTCTTCTTCATCTTCATCCTCTTCTTCTCCGTCATCATCAGTCATCTGAGCGTACTCTGATAATACCATAGCATCAGATCCTAGCTTCGCAGAGCTTCCATCATCTCTGAAAACAACTCTGCCTACTTGTAGCTCATCATCCCATGATTCAAGCTCAGCTTTTCTCCATATGTCGTATTTACTGCCAGAAACTGCCCAAATCTTGGATCCTACCATTGATTGATTCCACTCAGTCTCGTCATAGCTCTTCAAAGACGATAACGGCACATCTAGTCCTGCATTGTTGGCTTACAGTTAACTAAGAGAGCAAGAGAAAACTATTCCAGTACCAGATGTGGTGATAGTAAGAACAGATTCTGCATAAACGCTAAACGGTGAATACTATGATCATCTAGTTATGCTTGAAACGTACCATGCGATAAACGACAGGAGCTGCCAAATCGACACCTCTGCTGCATGAAGAACTTGCACATCTGCACTAGTGAGGTACACCGTTAGTATGTGACACACACAACATCAATCGCAACAATGCCAATAGTAACTGTGTCAAATTAAGCCTATGTAGCAAAACGTAATCCAGCTACATAAACAAGAAAATCTAAAGGCTTTTCGAAACCCGGTTCACGACCTGAAACTTGAGCAAAGGACTACCAAAATCTCACCATCATATTCTCAGAAGTAGGTGAAAGGAAAGTGATCTTTGCAGAATCAGAGCCTTCGACCCCAATAACGCGACCATTATACCGACGACCATCAGTATGTCGAAATCTGCATCTCGATCCATCCAAATCCTTGTTCTCTTCACTCTTTTCTAGCTCAAATTCATTTGCAAGAGGATCTTGATGCTCAGATTCGACTCCAGCAGCATGACTCAAACCATTAAGCACTATATCAGCTTCTTGCAATAACCGAGCGCGTTTTAAGTGCATAAGACCTTCCTCTGCTTCCTTGATTGCTCCGGAAAGTTCTTCATGGAGCTTTTGAGAGACAAAATCACCACAACTCGTGAGATTAAGTATAAGAAATAATGTAACCTATTATCAATAAAGAGCATCAATGCCTTCGACCATTCACTACTCTACAAGAGCTTAGAGATAATCTATACAATACTCAGCTTTATTATGACGAACAGAGGAGATATTGTTCACTAATTATCGATTATCAACACAAAAACGAAACAGCATTCGACTAATTGATAAATTAAGGCATAGTTGAATCAGTTGATAGAGCGAACAATCACTAATTGTTGAATTTTTGGGCTAAGAATCGTAGCAGATTAGTTATCCGGGGAACTTGGGATCTGATTCGGAGAAGAAATTTTACCGAAAGGAGCTCGGGATCAGATGGGTCAGAGGCTAGAGCTTCGTCAATGGCGGAAAGAGATTCTCTCTGTTCTTTTAGCTGAATGTCGAGTAGATTTTCCAGGGCTTTGTCTTCTTCGCTCGCCATGACGACTCTCGAGTCTCCTGCGAAGGAGGAGAAGGCGAGAGAGGAAGAAGACGAAGAAGAAAATCTCTTGGGTCGTGCCGACCCGGAAACGTAACCGGGCTTGACTACTTATATTTCTCTTTCGTTTTTATTTTAAACCTTTCTTTTATTATTTGCATTTCCGGTTTACGGTTTAGTCCTTTTTTTTAGAAAGTACGGTTTAGCTTCAGTCTCCCTTCAATTCCTAGTAAAGTGATAACATTAGAATCTTGATATTTTATTACTTTAACGAGATTATTAATTTATCGAGAGATAATTAGACCAAAAACTTAATTCGAGACTCAAAAATTCTATTCATTTATTGAGATATTACTTTATCGAGTATTACTTTATAGAGGTTTTACTGTAGTAAGTGATACACTTTTATTTATTTTCATGAGCTACTTATTTTTCTGAAACATGGGATCAAAGTGATTTTTCTTGTTTTTCCTAATAAATGGACGACATTACACCATTGAGATACTTCAAAAAAAGAGATACTTCAAATAAACTAGCGTTACATATTTACTAAGGTCTTTAGACGAAATTTATTTGATATATTTCTTTGCAATTTGGTGTCCACAAACCACAATCTTCACGTTCCAACTTAGGAAAAAAATTACAATACTATCTATGTAAACGTATGTTATTATACTAAGTACTAACTATATATATTGGTCATTTATATTAACTCTTTGTTTTTTTCAGATTAAACATTTTTTAAAATAAATAAAGGATTTTGAGCTTAACCAATACAGAAACTTCAGATAATTATTGGAGTGAAAGAAAACACTTGGCAGAACCTTTGTTCTTTCTAAGGAATGACGGTATAAGAGGTGAGTAAGAATGACATATATGATTTGTATTGATGATAGAAATATAGTTTCTAATTCATATAACTTTGATTAGTATACTTTTTTATCATATCAATATATGTGTAGTACATTAATTCGCATGTGTACATATGATCAGAAAGAAAATGAATATTGATAGCATCAGACAGTACCTTTTTTTCTTGCTCAAGATACTAGACAGTACTTTGATTTACAGCCTACAATATTAACGTGTGTATATAGACGTTTTGATTTGCAACCATTTTATAACATAAGAATCAGCGATTAGGAAAATCATGCATTTACAAATAAGACAATAATACAAAGAAGAGTAAAAAATCATTGCATTATCAAACTAAGATTTTATAACTTACACAAATCTTGGAATTTTATTATCTATCCGCAAAATTAAGAACAAACTCAGTAATTACAAAGTTGCTGTTACAAAGAAAAAAAGTAAATTACCAACTATGCAAGTCGATCTCATAATAATGTCACACCATACTCAAGGATGTATATATAAACAAACAAACAATCTCTTCACCAAATATCCCAACAAAGAAAAACAACTAGAAACCCAACATAATAAAAAAAACTATGATCATGTCCTCGACGAAGAAGAAAGAAAGCATCGGACGACAAAAAATTCCAATGGTTAAGATAAAGAAAGAGAGCCACCGACAAGTAACGTTCTCTAAACGTAGAGCCGGTCTCTTCAAGAAAGCTAGTGAGCTTTGCACGCTGTGTGGTGCAGAAGTTGGGATCATCGTGTTCTCTCCAGCCAAAAAGCCTTTCTCTTTCGGCCATCCGAGCGTGGAATCAGTATTGGATCGTTACTTGTCCCGAAACAATCTGTCCTTAGCGCAGTCACAGCAACTTCAGGGAAACAACCCTGGATCAAGCTGCGAGCTGAATATACGGTTGACGCAGACCTTGAGCGAGTTAGAGGAAGAGAAGAAGAAGGGTCAAGCGATGGAAGAGATGAGAAAAGCAAATGAGAGCCGGTCATTGATCAACTGGTGGGAAAGGCCAGTGGAGGAGATGAATTTGACTCAGTTACAAGAAATGAAATCTGCTTTGGAGGAGTTGAGGAAGACGGTTGTGTCAGAGGCAAATACTGCACCGTTTACTGATGTGAAAGAGGATGTGTTTGGTTTCTTGGACAACAAAGTGACGACGGCTCCTTCTTACATGAACATGTCTTCTGGTCTCTCTAATCCTTACAACTATGGAAATGGTTGTTTCTGATTCACATATGTTTTATTATTTGGTAGTAGTAGAGGAAAAATGAATCAAAGAATTTATAAGCTAGTATTCTGCTAGCTGTTTTCAGATTATTTTTGTTTCTTTGACAACATAAAGAAAATTCTTATTTATGACTTGATTAATATTATCCGGTTGAACTACTTTAATAATAGATTATAAGCTAACCGGATATATAGCTTAAAAGTGTGAAAGTAAACGGATCAAATTTCCACCGCATCGCAATGGTTTAAGCCTTTAAGGTGTGTTACCACAAATTCAGAACAAAATCTTCTTAACTTAAATGTTATATTGACTATTGAGAAGTCCCAGCTTATATTTCCAATATGAAAATGTTTCTGTTGTCCTTAACATATTGATTATTGAGACACACCGTAATGTTGTATCATCATATTTCCTTTGGAACATTGAATTATTGCTTCCTAGACTTCATTCTTCAATTTTGAGCTAGGCGCCATGTTTTGAGACGTTGTTGTCTACTTTGATGGCAAGAGAAGCTGCGGAGTGCGGGCCAAAAGTGTTGATACACCGATGATCAAGTTTCAGGAGATCCAACGACAATAGTAGTATATAAATACAAATAAAGCATTACGAAGTTTGAACGCTCGGATGATTGTGTTAACGAGTTCTTGAATTTTTAGATTATTCAGTACATATTTCACTTATCTTAAACTTTTATACCACTTGGATCTTAATCTAATGTACTATCATCTATCCTTTGCTCGAGAGAGATGGTGTATAACAACCAATAACACAGTGATTGTACATGATCGAACGTAACTGTTTGTAATGGTACATGAATTCTCATAAACTTAATGAAAAACGATCCATTCTTATCTCATGATTGACGATTAAAGCACACTCCCCTTCACTTTATATAGACACTAACTTATGATTGTTTTGTATACAAAACTGATGAATTAAAGACTAATTAATAGTGGAAAATTCATTAGTACAAGTTCAATATCCAAGGCCAGCTCCATGTTGATCATATGTTATACAATTATGCTCGGCTTAAATGCACATGATCATAAGAAATATTTGTGGCTAAATGATTGTTACACGAAGCTTAAAAAACAAAACAAAAAGCTTTATTCAGTTGGGAAACAAACGGAGCAAGACTGCCCAAAACAATCCTAATATATAAATTTTATAGTCTTTCATTAATTGTTGACAAAAAAAAAAAAGAGTTAAACTATAAAGAAATAAGATTCTCCACATGGCCACCATAGGGACTATATATATGCATAAGGATGCGACGAAGTTCATCCTCGGCGATATCTCCAGTTCTAACTCTTTTACTCACATTGTTCTTCTTTAAATCATAATAGTAAAGCTCCAAGGCGCCATCTATTAACTTCGATACAAAAATGATCTCACCCATGTTGGTGGCGCCGCAGATTATTAGATTGAGATTCCGGTATAAATCATAAAAAGAAGACGAAAAAACACCAGCCTTCGACCAAATCTGCTTCTTAGCATCATCAAGAATCCACAAACTAGAACCGTCATCATTGGATATGAAAATGCAGGCTAATTTTCCTTGGTAGTTTACCATACCAACTAAATTATTCTCTTCAGGTGCTTCCATGAGAAGTAACCGTTCAGAGGCAACATCAAAACTCACAATCACCAAGCTGTATGATCGTTTTTTCTGAGCTCCATAATACACAACTTCACTGATGCATAATGCATTAGTCTTGATAAAATAATCGGCGTTACCACTTTCGACGCGCCTCCAGGATGAAAAAGAAGATTGTTCACCTAGTCTCAACGTACACACACTATGTTCATGAGATTTATCTTGCGCCACCCACCTAATCGTTCGCATAATCTTGTACTGATCATTGCTTGTGTCGTATCCCAAGAACATAACACAAATGTTATGCATATGATCAAAACCGGTTAGGTCATTAGGTATGGTTATGACTTGTTTTGTTGTTGGATTACATATCAGAGAATGATTCCCGAGAGAAACGCAGAAGATGCCACGGACAGAATTGCAAAAACCATAGTGTTCGCTGAATGGCACATCGTATTTGGATACTACTGATAAATGGTTTGAATCTTGAGCATGAAGAGGCAATGAGATAAAAACCAATCGCTCAGCATAACCGCGATAAGTATCGTAGCCGAGGAGGAGGATACGTGGTCGAGACAGAGAGAGAGACATGAACGAGTCTATGAATGGTCGGCTTCGTATGATGGAACACCATTGCTTCGAGACACATCTGAATCTGAAAAGAGATTTTGCCGGCAGTTTCGTGAGTATCTCAATCACCATATCTAGAGGTACCGGTTCTCTGTTGTCATCTTCCCTCGGAGTTTTCATGGTGGCTACGAGGCAAACCCTAGAAAATCTTAAACTTAATTAGGTCTATTTATAAGGGTATGCCAATTGTTTTTCCTTTATTAAAAAAAAAGAATGTTTATATGTTATTTATTTATTCGAAATCGGCTTAATAAATTCATAACAGTTTAATAAGGGTTATTAAAAAAAAATAATATAAGAGTAAACTGATCATGTGTTATACAATTATACTCGGCTCAAAAGCACATGATCATAAAAATAACCCGTTTTGATTAGCAATTATTTTTGTAACTTATAGAATCAGTAGTGATTAGTAAAAATATGCATTTATACACAAGGCAATAATACAAAGAAATTATAGTACTAAGCTAAGATTTTTATAACTTACACAAATCTGGGAATTTTATTATCTATCCACAAAATTAAAAACAAAGTTGCTGTTACAAAAACAAAAGTAAATTACCAACTATGCAAGTCGATCTCATAATAATGTCACACCATACACAAGCATGTATATATAAACAAACAAACAATCTCTTCACCAAATATCCCAACAAAGAAAAACAACTAGAAACCCAACATAAAAAACTATGATCATGTCGTCGACGAAGAAGAAAGAAAGCATCGGACGACAAAAAATTCCAATTGTTATGATAAAGAAAGAGAACCACCGACAAGTAACGTTCTCTAAACGTAAAGCCGGTCTCTTCAAGAAAGCTAGTGAGCTTTGCACGTTGTGCGGTGCAGAAGTTGGGATCATCGTGTTCTCTCCAGCCAAAAAGCCATTCTCTTTCGGCCACCCGAGCGTGGAATCAGTATTGGATCGTTACTTGTCCCGAAACAATCTGTCCTTAGCGCAGAGTCAACAACTTCAGGGAAACAACCCTGGAGCGAGCTGCGAGCTGAATATACGGTTGACGCAGACCTTGAGCGAGTTAGAGGAAGAGAAGAAGAAGGGTCAAGCGATGGAAGAGATGAGAAAAGCGAATGAAAGCCGATCACTGATCAACTGGTGGGAAAGGCCAGTGGAAGAGATGAATATGACTCAGTTACAAGAAATGAAATCTGCTTTGGAGGAGTTGAGAAAGACGGTTGTGTCAGAGGCGAATACGGCACCGTTTACTGATGTGAAAGAGGATGTTTTTGGTTTTTTGAACAACAAGGTGATGACGGCTCCTTCTTACATGAACATGTCTTCTGGTCTCTCTAGTGTTTACAACTATGGAAATGGTTGTTTCTGATTCACATATGTTTTATTTTATTTTTTATGTGGTAGTAGTAGAGGAGAAATAAATCAAAGAATTTATACGCTAGTATTTTGCTATCTGTTATTTTGTTTAATTTCTTTCCAGACTGTCGACAAAAACTAAAATATTATCTTTCTTTTTTGGCAACATAAAGAAAAATCTTTTTTAATTGTGACTCGATTAATGTTCTCCGGTTGAACTACTTCAATGATAATTAGCTTAAAACAAAGATTCTTAACAATAAATGGATCAACTCTTCACCGCATCCGAAAGTTTTAAGGTGTGCTAAGTCAATTTTGAGAATAAAGTCTTTGATTCCATTTGTTTTGTATATTGTTAAATTTAGTGTTTAGATCTTGTTCGTTTCTAAAATCGTTTGGTAATTTAATTATTGCATTTGGATACAATTTTTTTTCTTCTTTTTATGTTATTAGAAAACTGAAAATTTGGTTTCGCGACGGAAAAATAATTGTGGCTAAATTGGCAACTTAGAGTTGTATACAATGACACAAACCCTACATATAACCAAATAGTCTTTCATTAAACTATAAAGAAATAATATTCTCCACATGGCCACATCTTTACTAATTTAAAACACTTGTTTAGGGTCTCTCACAGCACTTCATAGATTCAATATTTGAATGCCACGTGGCATTTTCACCAAATTAAAAAAATGTTAAAAATCAATCTATAATAACTGAAAGGAGTTGGCACGTCAGCATCATTATACTCCTTCCACAATCACGCTCCGTAAAAGAAACTGAAACGCTTCCGATTCTTCCCCTTCACTGAACCTCGATTCATCTTCCTCAAATTCCTCTCATCTCCTTATATATCTTCTTCATCTCTCAATTTTAACACCCACCAATTTTAACACCCATCTCCCTCAAATAATAATCACCTTCCTGTTTATTCTGGCTCCTCTCTTCTCTTCTTTCTCACTCAAAGGTGAGATTTTTAAATTGACCATTTTTGTTGTTAGTTGACTGATCCATTTCACCAATCTCAAATTTCAACATCAAATTGATTTGTTTTATCGATATCCGAATTTAGATTGATCACACATTTGCTTCGTTTTCAGTACAGGCCACGCTCATGGCGGATTCAAACATCGTTAGGAACGGTGACTTCTCTGCTGGGATTGAACCTTGGTACCCGAACGGATGCGAAGCATTTGTTGTTTCCTCTGACCCGTTTAGCTCAGATTCAATCTCCGATTCCCCGAGCTGTGGCTATGCCTGTAGAATCCCGAAATTGTTTGCCAAGGTATCGCCTTCCATCTTATAATTCTTTTCATAGGTAACTTGCTTTTATAGATTCTGAGATCTGCGTCTAACCCATGTATCGAACTCCTGTTTTTTTATGCCTCAACCTAATTTAAGAAGCATCGACTCACAAGATGATGAACTATAGTTTGAAACACCAGCTTATATATGGAGGTACAACAAGTCTCTAGAATGAAAACCTTCTTGTGATAACAAAAAGTTCTTACGGTTGCAGGTGAATTTACACACTTACGACGTAACAGGTTTTTGTGAATTTGATTAGCTATAGGTCATTCTACTACTTTCATTGTATTCTTAAATTTGGTTTATACATTGTGATCATGATGATAGAAGAGCCAAAGACTACATCGTTGATTTTGACTTCTTAGAAAATGATATGTTTCTTTATAGGCTAATAGCATGTTCGGTCATTTTTTCACAATTTACATTGATCATCTACAACGTCTTGGTTTTTATAAACCGTATGTGCTGTCCAGTTTTCAGGTCTCTGACGGAGCTAAGATTGAACATCTTTCGAAACTAACGGCAAGATAGGTAACTTGCTTTTCTCAAGTCTCAGTCTTATGTATTTTCCCTAGGTACAATGTAGTCATAACTCATAACAGAGATCCTATTTGTAATAGAGAATAATCACCATGTTTTCATTGTTATTCTTATTTGCTATTTATATGTTTACATGATCTAGGCTGCGCTGATAGTTTCTATCTATGTCTCTGTTTTGTTTCTCCCTTTGTTCATCTTCATATTGTAGTAATTATTTTTGACATCGCTTCCTGTATATTTTTCTTACGATTTTTTTATGTGAAAACACATATTGAACTGAAGTTTTCTTACTTGCAGGAACTTACTATGACAAACTATCTTCCAGGAAATATGCAAAGTTATGAATCAGAGTTTCTTGAATTGTGTCAATGAATTAAGGAATCAATCCAAAAGAAGATGCAAAGCGGAAACGATATTGATCCAACTCCAACCTCGGAGCAGAGAAAAACAAAACTTATGTATAACGAGTAGGTGCTATTTTCTTGGTTTTATTGCACAATTGTGTGTAGAGAATCAGCATAAAATTTTATTTTTTTAAATGTGTTTCTTAATTTTTCTTTCTTTGTGCAACGTTGGTTCCTTCTTTGTACCTTATCAGACTGTTATTGCTTCAGGACTCAAAAAATATTAGAAGATTACCAAATCATTGGTAGAAGATGAGCGTCTGGCTTCTGCATTTCTGGGAAGCCAGGAACTAATTGAAAAGGTGAGCGGATGAGAGTTTCGAACACAAGAATCAGTGGAGAGTTTGTGGAGTTACATTCTGGTGGTGAGGGAGGTTGGATTCGACGTAACTAAAAAACTTGAGTTGTCCAGAGGAATCCATTTCGAGTTCATTGAGATTATGCATCTGGACGGTGGTGGCAATTTTTCGTCAGTTTGACTTTCCTATGTTCCTCTGTGCTCCAAAGGATCAAGCTACAAGTAATTGATGAGGTTTGTTGGTGATTCGATTATATATCATCATGAAACTTCCGACTACAAAGTTGAATAATATAATCATGAAACTTCGACTACAAAGTTGAATAATATAGCACTCCAATTTCTTTACATATTTCTGGTTTTAATTTCTCTACGATTCTCCGTTTTATAGTCTAATCATGGGAACTGAATTGCCAGCAGCTTATGCACATTGATATGAGACTATGACATCTCCTACCTGCTTTATTTATTCATCCGAATGTAGAGACATCTTATTAGCTAAAGTGATACTCCCTCCGTTTTTTTTTTGATAAATTTTCTAGGATTTTCACACATATTAAGGAAAAACAGATTTTCAATCATTAGAGTATTGATTTCTGCAATAAAACAACTTTTTATAATTTTCAACCAATAAAAATCTAACAAATACAATCATTGTTTCTTGAAAACTGAAAAAGTGTATCAAAAAAGTAGAAAATTTATCTTTGTGAAACAACAACTAATGCCTAGAAAATCCATCTTAAAAAAACGGAGGGAGTATTAGTTATGTTTATGATGTGAATATGATAAAGATATAAGATTTATTTTTCGCAGCTGCTCCTCAAAATTACTCTCCTCTTACAATCATGGTGGAAATCATATGCAGTTGTGGTGTGTGTGTGTTGAACTCAAGATTGTTTCTAAATAATTCTAGGAGATGTAATATTGTATAATGGTGAATGCTGCACTTGAAGAACATATAAGAACAACTGCAGTGTTCAAATTTTATTTTCGAATGATGGTGAGCTGCAGTGTTTGTGATAGAGCTAAAAGAGTAGTTCGACTCCAGCCGTTGTAAATGTTATCACCACAAAGTCTACAAACAAGATAAGAACATATATATAGTTTATAAAGGTTCTAACGTTACAAGGGTGTGGATATATTTTAAGTATTATCAGATTTGTGTTTTAAATTTGATATTGAAAACCAACATTGAAAACAACAAGTAATTTGAAAAAAAAAAACTCTAGAATGACAATTGTTTTGAAATTGAGGGAGTATGTATTAATAGGTACACATTATATTAAAATTCTATAAATATGATTTCAAATATTTTTTTATAAGATTAAAATCTTAGTAGTTATAAATCATATTAATGATTTACAGCCATAACATACTGCAGATATAACACGTATAAGTAATGGTATAAAATTTATAAAATAGAAAATATTGTCACATGGAAATCTTTTGATTGAAACCAAAACTCATAATTATATTTTAGGTAAGTTCAAAGTCGTGAACCTCACAATTAATATTAAGATTGTAACAAATTTTGAAGAATTATGAAAATACACAATGAAATTAAAGAAGACAAAACAGATATATAAAAATCCGTTCATAATAAAAATAGTAAATAAATCTATAAAGAAACGTACCCGGGCGTAGCCCGGATATTCTCTAGTGAACTAATAAGATGCATAGGAAGGCTACGAGGAGGCCTACGGTCACCATCCTCGGAGATATCTCCATTTCTAACAATTTTACTCACATTGTTCTTCTTCAAATCGTAATAGAATATTTCAAAGACATCATTTACTAATTGTGACACAAAAACGATCTCTCCATCATCAGTGGCGCCGCAAGTTCGTAGGCTGAGTTTCCGATATAAATCATCAAAAGAAGGCGAAAAAACACAAGTCTTGAACCAAATCTGCTTCTTAGCATCATCAAGAATCCACAAACTATAACTGTTATCATTGGTGCGGCAAAAGCAGCCTAGTTTTCCTTGGTAGTTTATTAGACGAAGTAACATTTTCTCTTTAGGTGCTTCCAGGAATAGTAACCGTTCAGATGCAACATCAAAACTCACAATCATGTGATTCATGTCAAAGCTGTTTGATGGAGCTCCATAATACACAACTCCATTGATGCATAATGCATTAGTATCGCGAAAATAATCGGATTTACCACCTTCAACGCGCCTCCAGGATGAAAAAGAAGATTGATCACCTAGTCTCAACGTACATACACTATATTCAAGACATCTAACTTGCGTCTCCCTCCTAATCGTTCGCATAATCTTGTACTGATCATTGTGTTGGTCGTATCCCAAGTACATATTCGTCTTGAACATATAATGCATAGGATCAAAACCGGTTACCTCAGTAGGTATCGTTATGACTTGTTTTGTTGTTGGATTACATATCAGATAATCATTCCCGAGAGATACACAGATGATGCCACGGACAGAATTGCAAAAGACATACAAGTTATATTTGTTGAATTGCACATCGTATTTGGATACTACTGATAAATGGTTTGAATCTTGAGGATGAAGAGGCAAAGAGAGAAAGAACAATCGCCTCTCAGTACCGCGTTGAATAACATGGTGGCTACAAGGCAAACCCTAGAAAAATATCTCCAACTTAACTAGGTCTCTCTATTTATGAGGCTATGCCAGATGTTTTCGGGATCGTATAAAAAAACAAGGAAGTTTCTAAATTATTTTATCATCGACACTTAATCTCGAACCGACTCTAAAAAGAACCAAAATAAGCAATAATCCGGTTTATACTGCACAAAACGGATTTTCTCTTCAGAAACAAACAGAAACAAGGGGAAGTATAGATTAGTTAGCTCTTAGAATGAAATCACAAACAGAAACAAGGGGAAATGAATATTAATGAACATACATTAACGTATTTGTTATACACATGCAATATCTAATTTATATTCCACTTAAATCAATATACACATTTTCGCTCCATACAAAAATCATCAAAGACCAAAACACTTAACTTGCTTTTGCTCATCTTCTACAACGGCACTGGAGGCTTTTCCAACCACTTGGCACGAAATCCAGTTCCCTTGCAATCGCTACAGCAAGCAGAACCCTAGAAAACCATCAAAAGAATTGAATGCTCATACTTTTTTGAGCAGAAGGATTGAAAATTGAGCTATGTGATTGGATTACAAACCTTCCCTGAGCAGATAACGCAAGAAGTATTCCTTGAAGGAACCTGGCAAAGCATGTTATCACCGAGGATGAAGAATCCTGTACCTGCACACCATTTGCATTCAACATGGCCCTTTGAAGCGCACGATGAGCATCCAACGGGCCTTGGTTGCTGCAGTGAATAAAAAGATCATTCAATCAAAACACAGATCTTGTAACATCTAGCAACAGTAGGTAAAAGAATGGCACACAAGTTCAACCAATATAATAAACCCTTGACGAAACTGCAAATGCTAGAAGAAGGATTCAGTATCTTAACCTGTGATAGATTCTTTGAGAGGAATATTGGAGAATAAGCAGAGATTCCAACAATTGTGCAAGAATTTAACAAAACTACATTAGTCAGTTTCTTTAAAGGGAAAAAGCATAATTACTCTGAAATTTACTGTATTTCATCATATACACAAGTTCTTGATCTCATACAAAATTGCGTACAGCTTATCAATTCTACACAAACTATTAGTAGATCATACAAAATGATGTGAAGGATTCGTGAAATGCTAATAAACATGTCGAATAAGTTCGTATGATTACTCAGATTCAGCAAAATCAAATTAGACTTACGAATCGTATCAAACACCAAATTAACAAAAAATATCGGGAGAGGATCAATTCGAATACCAGAAAGCTTAGCGGAATAGAACGTATAAGAGAACGAACCTGAGAGATCATCCAGGCTTGCTCCATACGCTTGGCGAAATTGGAAGAACTCTCAGGGGAATCCACCGCCGATGACCTGACGGTAATCGGAATTCTGCAACTCGTGGCTAAACTCCGCCGTCCGACCGCTGCAAAACCTAGCCTCGTTCTCCTCGGCGAAATCCATGGGTTCACTATCAATTTCGCTACAATCTGTGACTCGTAACACATGCAAATCGCCATTTCCTCTTCTCTTCCTCGAAATTGGAAAAGACAATAGGAGGAGGAGAAAAGCCCACAAATGGTTTATTGGATCCTGGGCCCACAATGGTTTATTGGTCTTCTCAATTGACCGATTCAAATCCAAAGGCATTAAACCGGTGGTAAAATCCCGGTTCGGACTTCGGTCCATAACCTTTGTGTTCGTCAGTGTGGTGGTTCTCACTTCTCAATCCAATCAGCTTCAGCGAAGTCCGATCTCTGTAGCAGCAAATTCTCGGCTAGATCGATCTCTCGTTCTCTACTCAGCTGAGCATCATTCATGGCGAATTAGCTCTTTCATTTCAATCATCATCAACCAGCTACTTTTGTCCTCGTCTCTGCTTCATCAAGTATGCAAAACCCACCTTCAACGGTAACCCAGGAATCTGCACCGGTCTTCGATTTCTTCACCCGATTTAGCAGATTCGCGTTGACTCACCGATCTCCATTCTCGAATTCGGATGCTTTTGTTCACTCGACATCGAATTCGTTGCATTTCGATGGCTTCCGGAGCTTACCCGCCGGAAACACCAGAAAAACCCGAGTCTCCATGAGCTTAAACACTAAAAACACCGCCGGTGGAGCCAATCTGCGTAGGTTTATCAGTGATTTCAACAGCTTTATTAGGTTTCACTCCGATCGGGTTGTTCCAGACAGTTTCGCCTCCGTCGGAATCGGGTTGTCGAGGGAAGGAAATGGGTTTGTAGAAGATGCCTCCGGTGACTTTTTGGGTGATGAAGGCTTGCCGTTAAATGGTGTTGGATCTGATCGGCCAAAGAAAGTGTTGATTTTGATGAGTGATACTGGTGGAGGTCACAGAGCTTCTGCTGAAGCCATTAAAGCTGCATTCAATTTGGAATTTGGGGACGAATACGAGGTTTGTTCTAACTCCTAGCTTGAACGAAATCTGATGTTCAATGTCGCTTCGAGATTTAGATTTATGAGAGTTAATTATGCGAAAGCTGATTTTGATTAGTCTCTACTTGATGAGAGACAATGTGGTTTATTCTTCTGATTTGTTAGACTAAATTTCTCTTCTGGAAGATGATGAGAACTTCAAGAATCCAAATGGCATTACAAATTGTTTATAAGTTCTGAGGATTGATAGAGCATTAGAAATATTGTGCATTAGTAAATGACATTGTTTCTTGGACTAAATGGTTCTGTTTTTTTCCTTCAAATGCGATCGAATCAACCAGAGACGATAAATGTTATGACTTTTTTGCATTTCGTGATGGAAGCTTCTGTTGGTTGTGTTATGTACATTAAGAGTGCTTCTCTCAGGTATCTATTACAGATTTATGGACAGATCACACGCCTTGGCCATTCAACCAGTTGCCGAGGAGCTATAACTTTCTTGTGAAACATGGTACACTGTGGAAAATGACATATTATGGTACGGCTCCACGTGTTATCCACCAATCTAATTTTGCTGCAACTTCCACGTTTATTGCCAGGTGAGATGTTAAGGTCTTTTGGTTGCCAGGTGACACATTGCTGCAGTATCTAAGAAACTGAGAAAGAGGAGATTGTGGCATTTGCTCTGCCTCTTGAATTCTCTCATCTGTTTTCATTTTCAGGGAGATTGAGAAAGGACTGATGAAATACAAGCCGGACATTATCATCAGTGTTCATCCGTTGATGCAACATGTCCCACTTCGCGTCCTGAGATCAAAGGGGTTACTGAAAAAAATCGTCTTCACCACAGTCATTACAGACTTGAGCACTTGCCATCCCACGTGGTTAGTCATATATCTCAGCATTTAGATGGTTCTCATCAGTATCAAAGGTTTCTGATTGCTTTTATATCTTCTCTGTCTTTCTCTTAGGTTTCATAAGCTTGTGACAAGATGTTATTGCCCATCAACAGAACTGGCTAAAAGGGCACTTAAAGCCGGACTTCAAACTTCACAAATCAAAGTTTACGGCCTTCCTGTTCGACCTTCCTTTGTGAAGCCCGTTCGCCCAAAGGTTACATTTTCTTTCTTCAGTTCCTTCTTTTTGACTCATTAGTGTTTCAAGCTTTGAATATGCTATGGGTTTTCCAATTTTCAAGGCTGAGCTACGGAGAGAACTAGGGATGGATGAGAATCTTCCAGCCGTATTGTTAATGGGCGGAGGAGAAGGCATGGGTCCGATCGAGGCCACAGCACGAGCGCTAGGCGACGCTTTGTATGATGAGAACTCTCGGGGAGCCAGAAGGCCAGATTCTTATCATTGGTGGGAGGAACAAGAAACATCTCAGTAGATTAAGTTCCATAGATTGAAAAATCCCAGTCCAGGTTACTATCATATATGCCTTCTTAATAATAGCATACGATGAAGAACACGTCGCTGAAATAAGATTCTTCCACAAGTTAAAGAATTTATAACCAAAATGGAGGAATGTATGGGTGCTTGTGACTGCATCATCACAAAGGTAACCTTCACAGTTGTGACTACAGTTTGTTGCTTTGTCTCTGTTCTTAGTATAGTGTTGTTTCTCTGCAGGCTGGTCCAGGAACTATAGCTGAAGCTATGATAAGAGGGCTACCGATAATCTTAAACGATTACATTGCTGGTCAAGTAAGTTCTCTTCCGAGTAAGAGAACAAAAGGTGCACACTTTTGCTTCATGGTTTTATAATTTCTCAATCTCGGTTTTTGCAGGAGGCAGGGAATGTGCCGTATGTTGTGGAGAACGGGTGCGGGAAGTTTTCGAAATCACCAAAAGAGATATCGAAGATTGTAGCGGATTGGTTTGGACCTGAGTCTAAAGAGTTGGAGATAATGTTGCGGAATGCGTTGAGGCTAGCTAGACCAGACGCTGTGTTCAAGATCGTGCATGATCTCCACGAGCTTGTCCGGCAGAGAAACGGTCTTCTTTCTCAGCTCTCTTGCACTGCTTAAGGTCTCAGATCTTATGTGACACTCTTCTTCGTTGGATTCTACTCCACGGGATTAGTAATAAGCCTCGCTGTGATTGCTCCTGATTCTTGAACGGTTAGTTTAAAATGTAAAAGTATAAAGTTTTGGATATTACCTTATTGTGATTATAATGACTTTAGTTTTGATATTGTATCAAAATGAACTCAAGTTGAAAATTATATAGCTAATTTGATTTTTGAATTTTTACTTTTCTGAAATTATAAATATTTATTTACACGAAGAACAAGAATTTGTCTTATTTGAACATGGATTCCTCCACAATTCACACATACTATTTTCTTACTCATTGTAAAAATCTGAAGATGGATTATGAGACAATGGTGATATTAAGATGCAAATTCCAATCACATTTGTCCAACTTCTTATAAATGTATTTTTAGAATTACGTGTTTGAAAACATGGGAACATTTCTTACACATCATACTAACATCTTATATATAATGAGGATAACTCTCTCCATTCTGTTGACACGTGGCATCTCTTAAAAAAAAAAATGCTTCGTCTTCCTGCACTGAAAACGGACGGCTCGTCTCCTCAGTTTTCCGCATTTTCTTCCCGAGAACCACCTAGATCTCCGCCGCCTCAGTCATCCGCCGAATGGAGAACCGATGGTAGAGCAATAACAAGATCAGGCCGACGAACAGAGCGACACGGACGGGAGATCCATTAACCTTGTGATTCGCCTCCGTTCCTGGTGGAGAAACCGGCCGAAACGAGGGAACGATTGGGAGTAAGAGAAGTCCCACAGGTATGAGAAACTCTGCAATGCCATTTGTAATGGCTGAGGAATCGAAGGATCGTAAATCTGGATCTTCTCTGCAGGCTGTCTTGTAAGAAGTAAGATCGGCGGAGTATAAGGAACCTATGTCGGTTCGGATCTGTTGAAGAGGTGGAGTGTTGGTTCTGTTCCTGCTTGAATTTGAATTGTCTTTCATGGTTTTGGTTTTAGAGAATAATCCAAGAAACATGGACGTTGGGGGATGGAAAGAGTTTGACTTTCAGATCGAAAGCAGGATCTCAAACTGGTGGTTGAGCAGGAACAAACCCGAAAGACTGGAATCAAATAATCGGGCACTTAAAATTTGAGAAAAAAACAGGACCTGAGAGAAGAAATTAACGACAAGAGTTTTCGTTTGCCCGGAGTCTAGAATTCAAAGTGAGATCGGAGAGAGAGAAAAAGAGGGGAGCAAGTAACAGTCGATGTGGATCCTGAAGTGGTAAGATTGAGTTTGGTTACTCTCAGAGAATCAGAGAGAAAGTGGAGAATGAGAGCGATGGATTGGGGAAGGAGAGAAACAAGTGAGTTGCTTCTGTTTTTTTTAGTTTCACTAATATAAGTGAATAACAATAAAAAAACATAATATTAACAAACTAAACCATGGATAGAATACAGACCGTGTAACATATAATATTACCAAATTTAACCCTGCCCAAAACTGTGAGTTTCTAACCTATCTTCATATTTTCACGCCATCGTCGCCTTATCATTTTTTCCGGTGGCGAGTTTGCCGTCGGCGAAATCGAAATGGTTTCTGTAATAAATCTGATTAGCGGTGTTACCTTCTGCGCAGTTGGCCTTCTCTCTTCGATTGATGGAAGGCGGATTTCGTTCTAGAGAGATGCTCCGTTGATTTCACGGTAATTCCTGGTTATTTTCTCTGTAACGATTCTACAGAGATCTGGTAGCGGTTGGGTTCTCCGTGAAAGTAAGATGTACATGTTGCTTCTTCTCCGTCTCTGGAGAATGGCGATCGATTTTCTTCTCGCCGTGTTTGATGGAAGACGGGTCACCTACTCATGGGCAGCAAATTTCCACCCCTTTATTAAAGGTATTTTCGTCAGAAATCATCCCAATTAGCTATTCTCTTAAATTAATTTCAATATGGCTATATCTTTCATTTTCCTCCTCAATATGATTATCTATCTAATTTACCCTTTGACTTTTCTTCTCTATTGGCAGCTTGATTATAAAATATTTTATCTTCGTTACATTTTACTTTCATCTTCTTTTCTGCAATTTAAAAAATATAAAAAATTGGGATTTTAATATTATATTTGCAGTCTCATATTAATATTTTAAAATATTATTTGCAATATCATTTGATAACATATTATACTCATAATTAATTTTATAATTTGGTTTCATAATTTTGGATTTAGGTTTTATGTTTGAGTGTAAAGTTGAAAAGTATAGTAACTTCATAATTTAAAGTTTGAGATTTTTATTAGAGATTTGGGGTTTGTGATTTCAAAAATTAGATTTGAATACTTTTAAAATTATTTTTTTAATATAGATTATGAATTATAGATATATATAACCACTAATTGTGTTTAGGGTTTAGAGTTTCAGATTTATCATGATTTTATTTAAAATATATTATAAGTTACCAAAATATATTCATTTTAGAAAAATATGCAATCATACAAAAATGTATATTTTTATAATTTACATTTCTATTTTGACCGTTTAAATATGAGACACAAAATAATTTCATATAACAATTAAAAATTTAAAATATAAGTAAAAAAAGTTTGTAATAGTCACAACCCGCGCATCGCATGGGCTTAGCCCTAATTTTGTTAATTTAAGAAAAATAAACATTTCATTTATAAATTCCACATTTTATGGAATTATCATATAATTGACTGGTAATATAACATGTTGTGTAAGAATTGATTTTTTTTTAAAACTGTACCTTGTTGTAAAAATTGTATATTTATGCGGTGATTTGATGTAAACGATTGAAAGAGATGATTTATACACGATTGTAAAATCTTAACCAACTTTGTTTATTTTATTTTCCACTAATCACTGATTCACATCACTACACATAATTCAAAAGTTAAATGCTTTTTAGTCGAATAAAGTTTTATTCCACTATAAATGGTTCGAAAGTGAAAGGAAATGCTCTTTTTGTTGAATAAAAATGTTATTTATACCACTATATAAATAGTCCCCTCCATTATCTCTTTCCCTTTAATTTTGGATCTTTCACACATTCAATAAGCGTGAGAAGAAAAAATGGAGTTCACCGCAGAGCAGCTGAGCCACTACAACGGCACCGACGATTCGAAGCCGATCTACGTCGCAATCAAGGGCCGCGTATTCGACGTCACCACCGGAAAATCCTTCTACGGAAGCGGAGGCGATTACGCGATGTTCGCCGGAAAAGACGCGAGCAGAGCCCTGGGTAAGATGAGCAAAAACGAAGAAGACGTCTCTCCTTCTCTTGAAGGTCTCACCGAGAAAGAGATGACCACTCTTAACGACTGGGAGAAGAAATTCGAAGCTAAGTATCCCGTCGTTGGCCGCGTTGTCTCTTAAATCAATCAGATCGTTCCCTCTCTCTCTCTCTCTCTCTTGCCTTCTGAGATCTGGATGATATGTAACTATGGTGTGAGGATTTGTGTGTGTTTGTGATTTCGTGTTTGATGTGATCGTTTTGATGACGATTCGAAACCTAAGAACCTAATTGTCTATCGAATAAATTGGTGATAATAATAATGATTTCAAGTTTTTGTATTGTTCATGTAAGATTCGAGATTTGCTCTCTTGATAGATCCCTGAATCGATTTCCCCCAAATCTTGGTTCTGTTCTTAATCCGGTTTACTCAACTAGCTGATTTATAATTATGGTTTACAATTGCGGTTTATGTGTAATTAAACGGATAACATCATGATTTAACGGTTCAATAAAAGTTTGATGTAGTTAGTACATGGATGTCAACTACTTTTGTACATGGATGTATAAAAGTTTGATTTATTTTTAAGAGATTGAAACCAAACCATAACTTTTGGTTAATTTTTGATGTTTCTCCATGTTCTCATTCTAAATTTACTTTTAACTTTCAACATGTTACAAACACTTGGGATAATTCTAGCTGGTGAAAAGAAACTGACGATTTATAAAATGAGAGCAACCAAATTCAATCAATTATGAAGTCTATAAAAGTGATACTGATGTTTGGATCCAGACGTTCAGTATGAATTCTCTTACAAGTTCAAATATCTTGTCAGTGTTGAGAGTATGAGACACTGTAGACCTTTCTCTCTCCAAAATTCATTTTGGGCCCATAGGCCCACTTAAGAGAGGAAGAAAAGGCTAAACCCAAATATAGCGTGACATAGATAACAAGAGGAAGAAGAGTGGAGAGCCAAACAGAAATAATTCGGGATTAGGTTTACTCTCTCCCCCAAACTCCGACCAATCTCTCTCTCTCCGCCGCGCGCAACTATTAACCGCTACCTATATATATATACACACACTGGTAATTTATCACTACTCTTTCGATTATTCTATGTTTTGAATCTCTTTAAAACCAATTTTTGTTTTGGAATCAGAAGATGAGCGGTCAAACTCAAATCACTAGCAATGACCGAACGAGAACGTATTGGACACCAACGATGGAGCGATTCTTCATCGATCTAATGCTTGAACACCTGCACAGAGGCTACCGAACCGGACACACTTTCAACAAACGAGCCTGGAACGAGATGCTAAGCGTTTTCAACTCCAAATTCGGTTCGCAGTACGACAAGGACGTGTTGAAATCCCGGTACACGAACCTGTGGAAACAGTACAACGACGTCAAGTCTCTTCTTGATCACGGTGGTTTCTCTTGGGACCAGACTCATCAAATGGTCGTTGGAGATGATAATCTATGGACCTCTTATCTCAAGGCTCATCCCGAAGCTCGTGTGTACAAGACGAAACCGGTGATGAATTTTAACGATTTGTGCTTGATTTATGGGTATACAGTTGCAGATGGGAGATACAGTAGGTCAAGTCATGATGTAGATTTTGATGATGAGATCAGTGGAGTCAACATTGGTGTGTGTTCTTGTCTTCCTGTTCTTGCTCTTCTTGGCCTTGGTTACAAGAGTGATTTATTAAGCTAAGTTCGTTTATTTTTATTTATTTTTGGTAGGTGAAAGTAGTAGTGGAAGTATTGTTCTTTCGAGTAAAACCGAGTGGACACCAGTAATGGACCAATACTTCATCGAGCTAATGCTTGATCAGATCGGAAGAGGTAACAAGAACGGTAACGCCTTCAGCAAACAAGCTTGGGTAGATATCCTCGCTTTGTTCAATGGTAAGTTCAGTGGTCAGTATGGTAAAAGAGTGTTGAGGCACCGGTACAACAAGCTGTCCAAGTACTACAAGGATATGGAAGTTATCTTGAGAGAAGACGGGTTCTCGTGGGACGAAGATCGACATATGATCGTTGCGGATGTTGCTGTTTGGGATTCTTACATCAAGGTTTGGATTCTTGAGACTATTAATAAATCTTTTGATCTTTTATATACTTCGTCAGTTTGAATCTTAGATTTGATGAGGCAGGAGCATCCACTTGCTAAATCATACAAGATGAGAGCTCTACCGAGCTACAACGATTTGGACATCATCTTTGCCTCTCCAGCTGAGCAAGAGCTTGTACAACATCCAGTGCAAGAAAAAGATGATGGCTCAGCTGCACAAATGAGTGAGACTAAGTCGAGACAGGTGCATAGTTCTGACCGCACAAGGACGTTTTGGACGCCGCCAATGGACCACTACATGATTGATTTGTTAGTAGACCAAGTGAACAAAGGGAACAGAGTAGGGCAGACTTTTATTTCGTCTGCTTGGAGCGAAATGGTGGCATCATTCAATGCTAAATTCGAGTCTCAGCATAGCAAAGACGTTCTCAAGAACCGGTACAAGCACTTGAGGAGGTTGTACAAGGACATCAAGTTTCTTCTTGAGCAAAACGGGTTCTCATGGGATACAAGGAGAGATATGGTGGTTGCAGATGATGGCGTTTGGAATAACTATATACAGGCATGTGCCTCACATTCTTTTCCACTTTTTTAAGATATCAGTTTATGTGATTGTGCTCTAATGAAGCTGTGTTACAGGCACATCCAGAAGCTAGATCATACCGAGTTAAAACTATTCCGAGCTATCCAAATCTTTGCTTCATTTTTGGGAAGGAAGTGGCGGATGGGAGATACACACGCCTGGCTCAAGCTGCTGATCACAGTCCAGCAGAAACTATGCGGATGATCGGTAAGGCTTCTCTAAACGATGAAGCAGCTCCTTTGTGTGTGAGACTATACTTAAGCCTGTTTATATGAATCATTCTCAGAAAGTGGAAGCAAAAATGATTACCTCTGCAGTAATACTGGTCCTCCTTGTATAGAGTGGACGCCGGTGATGGAGAGATGTCTCATTGATCTTATGCTAGAGCAGGTGAATAGTGGAAACAAGATTGGTGAGACATTCACAGAGCATGCTTGGGCTGAAATGGCAGAGTCCTTCAACGCAAAGTTTAGATTGCAGACAGACATGTTCATGCTCGAAAATCGTTACATATTGATGATGAAAGAGCGGGACGACATCAGTAGTATCCTCAATCTCGTTGGCTTTGCTTGGGATGAGGAGAAGCAAACCATTGTTGCAGAAGATGAACATTGGGAAGCTTATATCAAAGTAAGGCTAAATAATGACACTCTGTGTTTTCTTATGATGTGTATGTGATTCTAAGCTAGTAGTGTCTGATTTTTTTGCAGGAGCATCCAGATGCAACCATGTATAAAGGTAAAACCTTGGATAGTTACAGCGATTTGTGCAAGCTATACGAGCATTTATCTCAAGAAGGCTTCAATTGTGAGAATCTCATGATCGAGTTGGAAAACTATGGCAATGAGATTGAAATAGCTGATGACGTTAGCTCGCCTCACAAGCAGCATAGTAAGCGACCAAACCCAACAACTCCGCCTCAAGGGCTTAAGGCTCAGAAGACCGAAAGAGAGACGAGGAAACCTGTATGTGACAAAGAAGGTGATGATGATGATGAGTGCACAAAGCCTATGATTCCTCTGAACGAGATTTACTCGAGAATAGGAAATGCCATTGATGCACTGCAAGCTTTGCCCGACATGGATGATGAGCTTCTGTTGGATGCTTGTGATCTTTTGGAAGACGACAAGAAAGCAAAAACGTTCTTGGCTTTGGATAGTTCCTTACGTAGGAAATGGTTAGTGAGAAAGCTTCGTCCTTCAGGTAACTGTTAAAGCCACTGGGTCTCTTTCCTTTTCAACCCAAATTTTATGCAAAACAGAATAGTTTATGTAATGTAAATTTATGTGGTTATCTTAGATACTTAATCCAAATACACAGTTTAGATTATAATATGCAGAAGTTGTGCAACTCTGAACATAACCATGAACATGAATAATGTCCTCAATTGCTATGAACAATAGATGAGAAAAGTAGCTTATTGATGTCTTCTTTATCTGCCTCCTCTGTCTCTTCCACTGTTACAAACAAAAAGCATTGATTAGAAAAGTGCCTCAATACTACAACAGATAAAAGAGCATAATCTGCATACATGAACACGGAAGTTTCTTTATAAGCATACAAAAAGCGTAAATGTAAATGTTCTCATGACATTTAAATTGCTTGTTCTGATTACCTGTTCTCGATCTAACTTGCATTGTCCACTCGTCGATGATCTGTTAGCAAAAATATACAAGAAATGAAAAACAAAGGGATGATGGAAAGTCTAAGAACCTCTCTATATCAGGATGCTAAATTAGATTATGGAAAATGTTCTTGCCGCTATCCCAATGATAAGCACTGAGAAATTGCATTGCGTAACCTCGAGAAAGCATTGGCTAACATGACAACATTTTAGCCAAAAAGAAACTCCACCACATTACGAATGAAGAAGAGAGCACCAACCTGGTTAAAATCAGTCAGTGCATCATCCGCATCGCCATTTGTAGTTTCTCCCAACGATGCATTCATTTTCTGAATAAGGTTGTAGTTTCCAACAAGTGTCGTCTGTGCCTTGTCAATCAAATCCTGTTTATTACAAACAAACACAACTTAACAATCAAACTCTGCTTAAATTCCTAGATTTTCAATCAAATGTTGCAGAAGCCTTAGCAGCTCAAACTATTGATGGCAGAAGAAATTATCTACAATCAATAAATCTCATCAGAGATATATAGATGCTTAACCGTATCTACTTTCAATAAATTCACAACTTGAAATCTCTAAGATCTTAGGCTAAAGCTTCTTTTTGACAGAATCTACTGCTGATTTCCAGTTTCCAGTTTCAGTTTAGGCGTTTCCAGATATAAAGAAGAAACGAAGAAATTAGTAGCAATAAGGAACCTGTTTAGCAGACAATAGCTCTAAGCATTGGTCTTTGAGGAGAGTGACATCTTCCTGCAACTTCTTAATTCTCTGAATAAGCTTCATCGGATTCGCCTACATCCCAAATTATATTGTTCGAATCCAGAAATCAACAGATTTAAATGAAATCCAGAAGAGGCAAGTCAATAAGATTACGTCGAGCTTGGATTTTGGAAATGTTTATCATTTGGGCTTTGAGAATTCGAATTTTTTAGATTTGTAGATCGGAATCGAAATTGCTTACATTATCTGGATAAATCTGCTGGAATTCCTTGTCGAGCTTGAAATGGACATCATTTAGATCATGAGACGCTCTCGCGAAAACGTTTATCAGATTATCCACAGCTTGATGATGATGACGACTCATCTCCTTCCCTCTTTCTCTTTCCCTTTCTCTCTCGCTCACTCGCTTCCCCTCTTTTGCTCTCTCACTCTTTAGGGTTTATCAATTTTCCCGCCTCTTTTCCACCTAAAGAAAAGCAGGCGATGTAAACAACACGAAGTTCTTGAGTTAACTTTAAGAATAACATGATGTCTATGAGTGGATACCGAATCGAATAGAAATAAACCAAACTGAATTCGTCACCAATTTTTTTGAAATCCATACCAAACCGAATTGAACCGCAAAAGTCGAATTTCTTAAACGACGCCGGTTTTAGATTGAGTAATGAACAAAAGGGTTTTCGAGTGAAGGTATCGTCTTCCTTTTAACGCTCGCAACTCGCCGGAATTTCGCGCCGCTTCCCTAAAAATATCGACGATGGAAGAAGTGGTAGCAGAGCCACCACCGATTGTAGCTCCGGTTGTGGTACCAGAGCCACAACCGATCGTTCCTCCTGTTCTGGAATACGAAGAAGAGATTGAAGATGATGATGATGACGACGATCTCTCTCTTTCGTCAGATTCCGATATCGGTGAAGCTCTTGACTGGCTAGACGGTAAAGACGACGAAGACCTCATTGGTGGTGGGTTCTCTCTCCATGCTCGTCGCCCCAATGCTCACGGAGGACATGGAAACCGACCTAATTCAGGCGCTCTTCAGCCTCTTTCAAATAAAGCCCAGAAGCTTACTAGCCACGTCCGTGCTTCTCCTTTGGAGGTAAAGTTTCTAACTTCAGCTAGTTTTTGAGTTTTTTTCTTATAAATTGAGGTTCTAAAGTCTTTGATTTTGATATAAAGCTTTCTCTTTCACTATCGTTTTATTCAAAGTTTTCATTTTTAATCCGTTTGTTGGAGATTGCTCATAGTCTCTGCTCAAATGCGTATTGAGTGTATTAAGTTTATGTACGTGGAAACTGATGTGAGTTTGATGATTGAAGGGATGGGAAGGCAGAAATCAAGTTGGAATGTCGAATTCAGTGACAACTGCGATTCGTGGAAGTCTCAGAGAAACAGAAATCGGAAGGAGCAGAAACACTGATAAAGCAGATCGAGCTACTGTTGAACAGGTGAAACTTAATCGTTAAAAAGAATTTTAGGAAATAATGTTTTAGATTAATCTGCTGATGCTGTTTGTTCTTTTTGTTCTCAGGCTCTTGATCCGAGGACTCGTATGGTTTTGTTTAGAATGCTTAATCGTGGTGTGTTCAATGATGTTAATGGCTGTATTTCCACAGGCAAAGAAGTACTTCCACATTCACTACTTTCGTGTGATTGATTGTTTAGTTTTTGGATTCTTTTGTTAACAGCGCTCTCTTTTACTATCTTTCAGGCTAATGTTTATCATGCCACAAAATCTGACGGTGCGGAACTTGCTATTAAAGTGTACAAGACTTCCGTTCTGGTATTCAAGTAAGCTAATGCAGGAATAAATGTTCTTGAATTTTTCTCTGAAATGCTATTGACTTTATTGTTTTGTTATTGGCTCTCAAAAACTCTGTTTTTACTTTTTAACTTTGATGATTCCAGGGATCGAGATCGGTATGTACAAGGAGATTACCGTTTTAGACATGGCTACTGTCGCCACAATCCCCGGAAGATGGTTAAGACGTGGGCTGAAAAAGAACACAGAAATCTTAAGAGGTAAAACCTACAACTCGTTGTTGCTGTGTGCTACTGGATATTAATACTTTAGTGAATTTAGTAGCAGCACTCTTGGTAGTCCTCTCTGATTTTCTCTTAATACATATGGAAACCTGGTTAATATAGATTGACACTTGTTTTGGATATATATGTAACAGTAATTTTGTTACTCCATGGTTTGTTCATATACACGTTTCATTTTCAGGCTTCAGGCCGCAGGAATTAGGTGTCCAGTTCCTATCCTTCTACGACTTCATGTTCTAGTCATGGAGTTTATAGGTTCGCTCTGATGCCAGCATATGTTGTTTTGGTCACTGATTCCGCACAATTCTTCTCTTTTCACTCAGATTCATCAGCATATTTCCATTAGAAGAGAGAAATGATGAAAGTAATAGTGTAATACTAAGATTGTTTATATATATATGCAGGAAGGGATGGTTGGGCTGCACCGCGTCTCAAGGATGCTGCATTATCACTTGACAAGTTACGCGAGACTTATCTAGAGGTATGCTTGTGGCTTCTTTTTCTCATTTAGAGGTTCCTAAGTGTCTTATTCTCAAATGCTTTATTGTTTTTATCGGGAATTCACTGACATCATTTCCTTTGATTTTCAGTTGATAATTCAAATGAGAGTATTGTATCAAAAGTGCAAATTGGTGCATGGAGATCTCAGTGAGTATAACATACTTTACTTTGAGGTGAGCTTTGAGTTATTTTGTTCTTAATGGACCTCTTATCAGTTATCACGTTTCCTGACAGCATAAGTGATTCTTTCATATGGTCTTGACATTTTTCAGGGGCACCTTTACATTATTGACGTTTCACAATCAGTGGATCTCGACCATCCTCAGGCCCTCAATTTTCTACGGGAAGATTGTGATCACGTCTCAGTAAGTGCTAACTATACCCACTTTTGACAATGCTGAATTTTGTCTAGAAGACAGTTTCTGATGTGTACTACTTCGACATTCACGTGCAGGATTTCTACAGAAAGCATGGTGTGGCCGTAATGACAATTCGTGAGCTATTTGATTTCATAGTTGACCCAACAATTTCAGACGAAACTGTTGATAGCTATTTGGAAGAGGTTGATCCCTTAAACCATTGGAAGCTTGAGGTTTAAAGGTGTAATGTTTAAACTAATGTGAGTGTGTGATAAAAATGGGCAGGTCCAACGCAAAGTGATAGAGCGAGGAGAGATATCGGTAGAGGATGAAATTGCGGATTCAGTATTTATGAAGGTAAAGTGAAGTAATGTATATATTCTTTCTTTTAGAAGATGATGTTTGAAAGCTGGAGACTCATCTTATTGGGTTTTGTTATGATGTTATCAGTCATACATACCGAAATCTCTGGATGAGGTGAAGAATCCGGAAGCTGATGTTGAGAAGATTACGAGCGGGCAAGATACAGGAGATATGTTGTACCAAACAATAACAGGGCTTAAGGATGCTCTTCCTAAAATAGATGAGCAGGAAATAAAGGTGGATGTTGTTGAAGAGACAAAGGAGGAAAAAGAGAAAGAAGAAGAAGAAGAAGAAAGCGAAGAAGACGAAGGTAGTGAAAGTGAAAGTGATGAAGAGTTGGGTCCTGAAGACAAGAAAGCTGCGAGGAAAGAGCACAAGAAGAAAGTGAAAGAGGAGAAACGAGAGTCTAGGAAGAACAAAACACCCAAATCTGTCAAGAAGAGAAAGAAGAAAATCTCTAAACCTCACAAGACCCGTTAGTTACTTTCTTCACTTTTTCCAGATTTTATTCCCTTTTTTGTTTTATTTTGTTTGCTAAATTCGCTACTCGGCTGCTTACTTGTATTTTGTTATTTATAATTATATATTACGAGTTATTTTTCTCTTTCTATAGACTAATATAGTTTCAAAGAAGATTGATTGTGTCAACTCCTAAGAAGATTGTGTCAGGAAACTGATTTATTTAAAACTGACACGAGACATATAACCAACTATATGGTACACAGGTTTTGTTCGAGAAAACCCCAAGTTCTACATTTTTAACTAAAACAACTAACTGTTCTTGGGACAGCCTGAAATCAACAACAATGGAACGAGACGAACTCCTTTTTGATCATCTCAAGTTTTAATCATCCCAAGTCTCAACAACAGGAGGCTTGATTGAGGAAGACTTCAAGCGACGAGCATTCTTGATGATAAAACTAACGAAATCTCTCTCTTCTGGTCTTGCACTGTACCCTGCAAACTCGAAAGTTTCAAGGCTCTCCAACAAGCATTCAGGAACAGAGCTCCAACTAACCGGTGTATACTCCGTGGAACGTCTATCGCGCTGAGATAAACAAACGCGAAACAGATAAAGAGAGAGTCAAAAAGACTACACTATAGAGAGCTGTTTTGGATTGAAACTTACATCGACGTAGAGTTTTAGAACTCGCAGTTTAGGAGAGTCTTGGAGCAGCTTGAAAAGTAGTTTCGACCAATAATCGAAGTCAATACATAGCTTAAGATGCTCAAGCTGATTGGAGAAAAAACCATCAGGAAACTGCACACAAGACACGCGTAATGAGAAAAGGATTAAACCTCAAGAAAAAGAAAGAAAAAAAACGATTTACTAAGAATAAAGTTGATAACCATACCTCTTCTCTATTGTTCCTCCATACCACTAAAGAAAGGCGTTTGAGACATGCGAATGATTCGAAAACCTTCTCCATCTGTTCCTCAACAACGATACATGCTTCTTCCACTCTAGGCATATGCGTAACCAAAGACGAGAACCTTTCTACGTAACGACAAACTTTGATATACTTCAAACAAGGAGTAACAATCACATGCTCATCAGAGTCAGAACAACGTCCACCATGCAGCGTTAAGGTTAACCTCAGCAAGGACGGGCTAGTAAAAACCATCCCTTTCAAGTTATCCTCACCATCTCGGTGGATAAAAAAACCTTCAAGAACAGGGCAATTAGATATAAGTAGTCCAAGACAATCTTCATTTCCGTAAGTCACTTCTTTTAGTACCAAAGTTTTCAACGAAGGGAGAGAGACCGTTGGAGGAACATCGACAAGAATCTTTTTGCCGTTAAGTTTCAAAGTCACCAGCGATTTGCAGGTATACAAGCTGCTCGGCGACAACACAGCAAGATTATCAGTGCGATTGAGAGACCATTGCCAGATATCGAGCAGACGTATGCGGCGAGAAAGCGTAATTGCAACCCATTGGTTGATATCCTCAGGCTGAAATGTTGTAGAGAAACATTTGAGGCGAAAGCTTTCTATTTTTGGAACTCTAAGTAATGGCAGATTCTTGTTGATAAAATCTCGAAGTGGAAGGTCTGGTCGGAAATGAGTCACCACGAACTCGAGTTTAGGAACCCACATCCATAGAAACTCCCATCGTTTAGACAAAACGCTAGTGGATGCACGAACTTTTGTCGGAAGAAAAGATAATATCTTTACTACTAATTCATCGGGTAGTTCGCTGATTCTGTCCATTGCCTTTACAATGAAAACAAGAAAACACCAGTAAGAAGAAGAAAAAAGCTAAACTAAGCAAATCACTAACAAGTGACACGAGACAAAACCCTAGAAAGAAAGAAAAGAGAGAGCTGGAATGCTGAAAGCTTAGAGCGAAATAGAACCTGTGACAGTGTAGGCTCGACAATGTTGAAAGCTTAGAACCGGAATGAGAAGACGAAATCAACACTCGGAGAAAAAACTGAGAAAGCATTTGTTGGCTCTGTATTTTTAGCTACTTGGATTGTCTGAATCCAGAAAATGAAGAAGAAGAAGGAAGTGAGACTATCGGAACCAAACCTTTGGGCTTTTAAGTGATTGGGCTAGCGATAAGCTTTTTTGTGGGCCTGGCCCGACATTAATGTGAAACTCTTTGTTCTTTTTTTTTTTTTTTTTTTTTTTTTTGAATTTCTTTGTTCTTATTTATTAAGATGAAGCAAATCTATTTTTGTGTCTAAATAAGCATATTTCATTCTGACATTATGAATCGTTGAGTCTGACGCTTTCATAATCCCACTCATTCCGGTAAAAAAGTTATAGGAAATTTGGCTAAAGCCTAAAACCATATCGAGACAAAAAATTAAATTTCAACACAATTTTCTTGAATATATCTGGTTTGATTCGATTTGATTTGAATTACGTCTACTAATAAGAGAGAGAGGAACTAAGTCAATGAGTCGAGTCAAGTCAAGTGAAAGTTCGTCTGATCCAAATTGAGAAAATAATAATTCACATAAAGAACAAAACAAACAGGTAGGATCAAATAGTAAGTTAATGTAAGAAGTACCATTTTTCTTCGACATGGGACAGCCGCCGAAATCGTTGATTTTTGGTCGATCTTTTACTTGTTTTCTCCGTTGACAACAAAATATAAAAAAGTCGACTACGATCTAACACGACCTAACTTGTCTTTTATCATTTGAGAGATGTATTTCGACGCACACCAACCATTCTAGTCCAACTTATTAAGTCCCATGAATGTGTGGAGGTTAGAAGTTTGTTAAACAAAGAAATACATATTTCACAAAATAATTTAGATAGAGGTTTATTATTTTCATAATAATAATTTACCTATACAAGTTACTTGACACTTACGTATGAAACAAACGACCTATGGACTAAAATAACAGTTTTTTAAATGAAAGATTATACGAAAATGTAATGAAATATTCACTTTCCAGTTTCTCAATCTTTTCTTCCACACAAATAGACATCCTCTTCAACGTTGATAATTTTACGCATTATACTATAAAACCAAATCTCTACGCAAAACCATTTTGGTCTCTCTCTCTAAAGTGTCTATAGTTTTAACTTTTAAGCTTCTCACTTCTGTGATCCAGATTTTATGGAGTATTCATCGTCTCTCGATCCCAACACCAACCCTTTCGACCTTCATTTCGCTACTAAACTTCCCGTAAGTTTAGATTCGTCAGATTTTAAACTTCTTTCAGTTCAGTTTCTGACCGTGGCTTATCTTTTCGTGTTCTTGATTCAGAAAAGGGAACCCTCAGATTCGGCTTCTGCTAAACTGTTGGTGAAAGACGAGGTTAGTTCTTTAATTAGATTAGTGATAATATAATCAGAGGCTCAAAACTATGGTCAAGATTCAAACAAAGTTGGAAGCTCTTCTTTAATCTGTTTGTTCGGTAATAGTGATTTCACTTTATGGTTTGTGACTTTTAACCAGAAGGCTAATACGTTACAAGATGAGTTAAACCGGGCAAATTCCGAGAACAAGAAGCTAACCGAGAAGCTAGCCAGAGTTTCTGAGAGCTACAATGCTCTGCATAAATATCTTGAGGAGTTTCAGAGTCGAAATAGTCCTGAAAATGAACACTTTCAGAATCAACATCTGACGAGGAAACGAAAACAAGATCTTGATGAGTTTGTAAGCTCCCCAACAACCGAGTCTACCTCCAGCGACAAATCAACGGTTTCGATCGCTTATTATCCTGCTGATAAGTCTGATTTAAGCTTGGTTAGTGTTTGTCTACTCTGTTTTTGGTTTCCACTTGATATCACTGAGAAACAAAAATGTAAATGTAGTATAATCTTGAATGACCGAGATGAGACTTGAGGTTCTTGTAACAACAAATCTCCAAAAATACTTATGGTTCTTGACTTCTTGATTGCAATTCTTGATTTAAAGATAATTAGGGCTATTTGTTCTTATTCTTGATAGTTTAGTGTGATCTTGTCATTCTCATTTTCAGTGAATGTTTTGTGGAATACTAATATACTTATAGACAGTGAAAGATGGATATCAATGGAGGAAATACGGTCAAAAGATTACGAAAGATAATCCATCTCCTAGAGCTTACTTCAGATGCTCTTTTTCACCGTCTTGTTCAGTCAAGAAGAAGGTATGTTTACATTACAAAGAGTTCTTCAATATCTTGCTGTCTATTTAAAATCCTTATGAGTGTGTGTTTGTTCAGGTACAACGAAGCGCAGAAGATCCATCTTTCTTGGTAGCCACGTACGAAGGGACACATAACCACCCGGGCCTAAATGTAGGTGGATCCAGGACAGTGAAGCTTGATCTAGTCCAAGACCATTTAGTCCAAGGTGGTCTTGGAAAAGTTGAAGGAAAGAAAGAGAGAGGAACGGTTCGAGAGGTTTTGATGCAACAAATGGCTTCTTCGTTGACGAGTGATCCAAATTTCACTGCAGCTCTTGCGGCTGCTATTTCAGGGAGGTTGGTAGAACAATCAAGAACTTGAAAATTTATGTAGACTATATGAATATTTGTTGTTTTATTGCTCATCGTTGGTGAAAAGAAAAGGGATTTTGGATTGATCTTGATTAGGAGACAAAGATGTTTACAGCTTTAGGTAGTGAATGGACACAGTGTGTGTGGCGAATTTTGTCACTATTGACTTGCTTTTAAAGATAGGATTTGAATTAGTGAAAAACGGATGGAAATGTATGTTTGAACTTTGAATTGTGTATAAGTTTTAGTTACAGAATAATATCATTACATAAATTATATTAAACTAAATCTAATTTTTTTAGCCAACCAAATCTAGAATTACTCGCAACGTTCTGATCTGAACCCTAAAAGGCAAAAGTGCTAATTCCCGAACCTAAATCCATACATGAACTAAAAACACAACCTGCGTTGACCTAGAGACAAACGATATTAATATTTACTGAGCCAGAATCCTTGCGGCACAGTAAAACGATGATTTTATTTTTAAATGATTTTAACCGCACAAAAATGAAAACGATATTTTCGTGTGTGGTCAAAACCATTTAAGAAAAAAAATCCATAGTTTGACTATACCACAAGGTTTCTGAGTCAACAAATGAATTTCCAAATCTAAAAACTAAAAAGGAATTTCCGGCTTTCTCCGAATTGTTTTAGCAATTTTCTACTAATTTCGGAGCTCAAATTTTGAATTGATACAATCACTAAAATATGTTCAAATTTGCTAAAAAATCGTCGAAGTTAGCCGGAAATTCCCTTTAAGTTTTTAAGTTTAGAAATTTTGAGTTTGGAACTGAAAAATCTGATGGATAATATTACAAATTTAAATGAATCAATTTCCATGTTAACGGTTGACTAATTAAAACCGAATTTGGTAAAGTTAACAATACTTTTAAAAATTATTTTTGCAATCAAGAGTTGGGAAAATAAATGTGCAATTTCATATAATTCAGGAATAATATATGTGTTTTCCCCCAAGTTTTAGTTACAAAATAATATCATTATATAATAAGATATTAAACTAACCAAATTAAGAATTACTCGCAACTTTCTGAACTGAAGCTTAAAGGGCAAAAGTGCTAATTCATACCCGAACCTAAATATGTGAACTAAAAACACAATTTGTGTTGACTTCAAGACAAATGCTGTTAATATTTACTGAGACAGAATCCTTGCGACACAGTCAAACGATGATTTTCCTTTTAAATGATTTTAACCGCACAAAAAATGAAAACGATATTTTGTGTGTGGTCAAAACCATTTAAGAAAAAAATCTTTCGGTTGACTATCTTGCATGGTTTCTGAGTCAACAAATATAAACGACATCGACTCAAAGTCTTTTAGGTCAATGCGGGTTTTGGCACCATAATGTAAAAAATGTAAGTTTGTGTAGTATAGAATGTTTTTAGTTCAGTTGGTACGTATCACATGTCATAACAAGTTATTCTGTTAAATTTGCCAGCTGTCAACCTTTCTTCTCAGCATAGTTGGCTTTGTATTATAAGTTGCTTTCTGTCAAATGGATATATACAGAAAGGCGGTGTCTTGTAAAACGAAGCCAACTATCGTATAGAACAAAGTGAAGAAAACTGACAACTTTAAGAGAACAGCTTTTTATGACATGGTGTGTTTTAGAGCAGTTTGGTCTTGCTGATGTAAATAGCCTTTTATGAATATTTATATAAAATATAAAAGATGATGTATTTTATAAAGCGAATAAACAGTGATTATGTAGAAAAAAATAAATGAATCTTTGTGGATTATTTTGAAGAGAAGTGAAGAAGCACCTTATCAAGTTTGCTTCACAATCAAAAGAACTATTTACCACCCAAAGCCCTCATTGTAAATTGAAAACGTGTGACAGATGCTCCTGAAAATCAAAAGATCATGTTACTCAGAAAGTTTTAGAGTGCGTGCAAAGCAAAGGTTTTTGAAACATGGTGGCAAATGAGAGAGAGAGAACTGACGGCTTTGAAAACGGTGGTGGCTGAACAAAGAACTGGCAGCGATAATAGCTTTGGCAAGCGATAGCGGCGGCAAGAAAAAGCAAAGGCTGAAAAGGATTTTTCGATGATACTAATATCTTTTTCATAAAAGTTTGGTTTCTTTCATTCACAATGTGTAAGTATTTATACACCTTAGTATTTTCTATGATGATATCAAATTTATAGAAAATAGTGTTTCATAAGAATTTTTATGCGATATTATCGATTTTAGGTATCATATCACACACGTCACATAATAAAAATAGAAAGTCTATGTATCATATACAAAAAATGGCATATTACATTTTCATGATAATTACTCCGAGATTATATATATATATATATATATATATCAAAAAGGATTAGATCGAATATTATCACACACATCACATAATAAAAATAGAAATCTATATATCATATACAAAAATGGCATATTACATTTTTCTGATAATTACTCTGAGATTTTATATACATATGTATCAAAAATGGATTAGATCGAATATTATCACACACGTCACATAATAAAAATAGAAATTTATGTATTATATACAAAAAATGGCATATTACATTTTCCTGATAATTACTCCGAGATTTTATATACATATGTATCAAAAATGGATTAGATCGAATATTATCACACACGTCACATAATAAAAATAGAAATATATATATTATATACAAAAATGGCATATTACATTTTCCTGAGATTTTATATATATATATATATATCAAAAATGGATTAGATCGAATATTATCACACACATCACATAATAAAAATAGAAATTTATGTATCATATACAAAAAATGGCATATTACATTTCCTGATAATTACTCTGAGATTTTATATATATATATATATATATAATATTAGATCGAATATTATTATTTGGTAAGTGTCAGAAAAGAAAAAATCTAAATAATTAGAAAAATTAGAAATCTAATCCATTTTTTATACATAAATGCATATAAAATCTCTAACTAATTATCAGGAAAATTCAATACATCTGTTTTGCGTATAATTATTGACTTTACATTTTATGTTGTGACGTGTGTGATATGATAACTAAAATTGGTAATAGTTTCTAATAGCTAAAACATTATTTTCTAAAACTAAATACATTTTTTTCTAATATTAATTAAAATGAAAAAAAAAACTATACTGAATAGAAGAAAGAGTTTGAACCTCTAAAGTTATGTATTTCACTTTGAACCAAATAATCCACAGTGCCATACAATTCATTCTTTAAAATAGCTACGAGTACACTTAATCGCAAGATCTCCAAATTATGAATCCAAATCAAACCTATACTTGGATTCGTAGGATAATCAATAATGTAACTAACCTCTCGCCTCCTACCTCTAAACATTTTGACAATTGAGTTCTTTTATTACTTATCCAACGTAAAATTTATATCCTCAACCATTTCCATCTCAAACGAGTACGTAGTGAGGTCGAATTTTTTCATAGATTCGACCCTTTGCTATATAACACAATAATTGTTGTGTGTATGCATTCTCATTTTCAAGTAAAACTTGATAACACATGATTTTCGCTACAATATATGGCACATCACCAAGACACCAACCATGATGATACCCAAGCGAAAATAGCCGGTTTATTATAACCAAACCATAATAACCGGTACAGTTGATAAACCAAAAAAATAAATTTAAAAAAAAAACCGAGTCCCAATTAGGGTACAGTTATCTTCTTCAACCTCCAAATCTTCTTCATCTGGGTTTCATCAAGTCCAGTTGATGAAATTCACCTGATTTCGAGTTAAGGAATCGCCATGGATATCGATGTTGGACCCGTCGATCCGTCTTTCCTCCACGAGCAAGATCTCCATGTCTCTTCTTCAATTTGGGAAGGACAGGTTTTTTCTCCAATCCCCTTTCTTCCTCAATCTCTCGATTTTCGATTCCAATTTCAATTAAATGTCTTCAACTTTAAATCCCTTAGGAACGAGGGCTGCTTCGTTGCCAAGAGCACACTTCACTACTTCACCAATGGAAACTCACCGACGAACAAACCAAGCTCGTGGACAAAGCAGGTTTCGGATTCTTCCGCAAAATCGGTCCAATGAGCTTAAACAACTCCCTAATCTCTTCACTCGTCGAGCGATGGAGAAGAGAAACCAACACGTTTCATCTCCCTCTAGGAGAAATGACGATAACCTTAGACGAGGTAGCGTTAGTTCTGGGACTCGAAATCGACGGAGACCCCATTGTTGGATCCAAAGTAGGAGACGAGATTGCGATGGATATGTGTGGTAGACTCTTAGGGAAACTTCCATCTGCTGCTAACAAAGAAGTGAATTGCTCTAGAGTTAAGCTGAATTGGCTCAAAAGAACGTTCTCAGAGTGTCCTGAAGATGCTTCTTCTGATGTTATCAAATGCCATACTCGAGCTTATCTCTTGTATCTTATAGGTAGTACCATCTTCGCTACTACTGATGGTGATAAAGTCTCTGTGAAGTATCTGCCTTTGTTTGAGGATTTTGATCAAGCTGGGAGGTATGCTTGGGGCGCTGCTGCGTTGGCTTGTTTATACAGAGCGCTTGGGAACGCGTCGCTTAAGTCTCAGAGCAATATCTGTGGTTGCTTGACATTGCTACAGGTTAGTTTTGAGGCTTTATGTGTCCATTTGAGATTTTGATTATCTTTAGTGGAAGTGCCATTGTTCTTGCTTATGGTTGTAGTGTTGGAGTTACTTTCACTTGGATATTGGTAGACCGGAGAAATCTGAAGCGAGCTTCCCGCTTGCTCTGTTGTGGAAAGGTAAAGGCAGTAGATCGAAGACCGATCTATCTGAGTACCGCAGAGAGATTGATGATCTTGATCCAAGCAAGGTAAAGCATTCATTTTTCACCGTTAAGAGTTTGTTTATTGGTCTTCTTGTTGTTGATTTGATGGTGTTGGGAAATGCAGATCACTTGGTGCCCTTATGAAAGATTTGAGAACATGATCCCTCCACAGATGAAAGCCAAGCTGAGTCTAGGAAGATCGAAGACGACTCTTGTGTGCTTTGAGAAGATAGAGCTGCATTTTCCGGATAGGTGTTTGAGGCAGTTTGGGAAACGGCAGCCGATACCTCAGAAAGTGAAACGGCGTGATAGAAAGAACAGGAGGGTCGATGACTTGGACACGTCAATGACTCTAGCGTGTGATGAATGGGCTGAGCGTGGAGAGCATATCGTGGACAGTCCTGGAGGTGGCAGTGTGGTGGATGATGGAGCTTATACGGAATGGTATGCTCGGATCAGTATCACCAAATTATACAGAGAAGCGTTTCTTGAGTCCCAAGTCATGAATATGGTAAGAGAAAGGATGAATCTTTGCTTTCAAAACATGCTCTGTTTAAAACCCTCAAAAACCGAATTTGTATTGGTTTTGTGTAGATTGCTTGTATGAGGGAGTTTGAGGAAGCTGCTTCAGGGATTTCGTTGGAGAGATTGTCTCCGGTAGAGAGGGAAGTGATGGAGAGTGTGAAGGAAACGTTCTCTAATAGCTTGACGTTTGGAGGATGGCAAGAGGTGGCTGTTAACAGTGGTTATGGGAAACGCCGGCGTCGGAATGAACAAACTCCGACGACAAATAATGGTGGTGCTGATCTTTCATCTCTATTGCTTCCAAAGGACACATGAAACTTTTTGTTTTCTTTTCTGTTAGTTATGTATATATTAACTCATAGTGAACTTTGTTGGAACTTGGAAAAACACAAATTCTGCTTCTCTCTGCTTCATCTGCATTGGTCAATCTCGGGCTAAACCTTAAAAGTATAACTATTGCTTTTTACAAGAATAATATTTTTCTCGATGACAAACAAAATGTATTTGGGTCTGCAAACTTTTATTGATGAACTATCACACATATGCTCTGCAAAAGACTAATTGTTGAAGTCACACTATGAAATGCATAGTATATATATGTCTGATAGAAGAAGAAGAAGAAAAGGCTTAGAACATGCATGAAATCCAGCAAAAGCATCCCACAGAAGTCTCTTTTATTCTGGAACCGGAACAAGACTTGGAACATACACAATCCAAGAATGTCTATCACCACGTATACGTTGCCTTGTAATCTCACCTAGTTTTTCTATCTCACCCTCATCACCTATTTCGCAGAAATTGGTGCAAACAGCTTCATCATTCCACTCCTCGCACCATGACATGATCTTCTTGGTCTTGAGGATGAAAGTTGTTGAGTCACGGGGATCGAAACAAGAGCCGAGTTTTGGGGGATCAGGGGTTAAACTAAAGTACTTGCTCCACGAGACAGTCCCATCATCAGTCAACTTGCTTGTAACCCACACTTCAATCTTCTTCGCATGTTTCTCTCGATGTAGCAAAGAAAGCCTATCTCCTCCGAAACTTGACAAGGCTACATACAAAAAAAATCATCATTTCCATTCGGAACGCAACATATGGGCTTGAATGTTTCTGTGGAAAAATCAAAACTTTGGATAATGGTTTCCGTTTTGGAGTCAGCAATCTTCGTCTTTCGAGCAATCCAATACATGTTTCCATTCATAGACACACATCTCGACGGTGGAGAGCATTCGAGAGTAGCATTGACACTTCTCCAGACTTTAGACTCAAACTCATATATCTCAACGCCTTTGATGATATCATACCTGGTGCCGAATCCGAGCCTCAAGATCTTGTACTTGTCACGAGATACATTGTCGTATCCAACACCGTAGAAATCATAATATTTGGAAAGACTTGAGAGTTGAATCCATTTGATTCGGCTAAAAACCGGATTCAAAACTGCGAGCTTTGCATGCATCACCTCCTTCAATACCTTTCTCACGACACGTACATAGCAATAATCCGTCGCAGTGAAACGTATTCAGAATATTATAATTGTGTAACTCGTCTGGGGTTTGTCGACATAAGAAAGCTTGGTTCTCAAGATTTGAGAGCTGAAACGATTTATGATGGACTAGCATGAATCGTTCATGGGAGAGATCAAAGTGTTTGTACCTGAATATCTTGTCGTTGAAGAGAGCGTACCATTGTTTGCTTACGGATTTGAATCGGAACAAAGCTTCGATCGGAGTCCTGTATAGTATCTCTTCTACTAACTCAAAAGGCAGTAACGACGGCGAAAGCTGCTTTGGTGAACAAGTCATGGAGACAATCAGAAAACTAGGTCACCAAGAGAAAAGAAAACAAACAAAATACTCCTTTTTGTACCTAATTGACTACTTTCAAAAAAGTCAAAAATTTTAATTGGAAAATTATTATCCTTTAAATAAATAAATAATAATTTCCTTTTAAAAAATTATAAACTAATTTACGTTCTCTACTTGTATAATTGTATTGCTTCATAGTCTTTTGTCTTTTTTTTTTGGACAACAACCCATTCAATGTTTTTTAATCTTTCTCAAGAATCTTTGCCTTAAGATTTCTATAAGCCGTTGGTCTTTGTAATTTTTCAGCCATTGGTCGTTGTATTTATCCAAACTCATAGTCTTTGTGTACTTTTGAGCCTTGTGTTTATCGCAAGGACATACTTCTTGGTTCATAGTTCTTTTGTGAGTCTAATGCATCCAAGAAAGAAAAACTAAGCAGTGAATCTAATAACTTTACTTGACTACTATCTTGTAACACCTTGTGCTCATTTCAGCTAGCTAGCATTTGTAATCGTATAACAGGCATGATCAATTGAAAGAAGTTTTCACAACTCTTTTTTCTAATCAATGTTTTTAGTTATATCATCCACATGGGTCTGACTCAGACGATTGGAGCTCATTCTTTATATTTTAACCCAAAAAAAACACAATAACTTATAACCATATCGATCCAACACTCAAATCTGAAAATTTGATCTTGGGTTCGGTACAGAAAATGAGATGAACCGGTTTATGTTGAATGGCTTAGCCTTAAACTCAAAGATACAAAGAAGAACGTTGGAAGACTCTAGCCAGGCAAGAGGGTTTGCTGTTACAAAAAGTAGAAAGCCAATGAGCATATCTGTACTCTTTTCTACTTCGTCTTCCTCTGCAAGTATTCACTTTTTCTTCTTTGCTCTTGGAAGAAATGAGCTAAGCTATTTTGCAAAAACTTCTTCTTTGTTCTACTAAAGTTAAGACCTTTCATTTTCCAAAACCTCAAACTAAATCAATGGCGTCCAGGAGATTGTCCAAGTATGCTTTTTCGAAGCCCTCTCTCCTCCTCCATTCTCGTGCTATCTCTGGCTCCTCTGCTCACTTCAGCTCGCGTTCCTCTCCCAAGTCGTTTCCTTTCCGGCCAAGTTCCTTCATCGGAGTTTCGGGAAACGGCATAGCTTCGGTCACTCGAGCTGCTACTTACGGCCAGCTGTTACCTTCTTCTTTCCATTTCCCTTCTTCTCGCTGCTTCTCAGATACCGCATTTCAGGTTCGTGGCTAGTAACATTGTGGATTTTCAGTTTATTGGGTCGATTTTGGTCCTTGGAACTTTTATCGTTTAGAGTCTTTATACTGTTCATCAACTCGATTTTTATGGGTTTCTGTTTTGTAAAGGTTGGTCCTTTAGTGAATATTTGTTGATTTTCAAGGGAAAGTTCGAACCTTTCCTCTTGATTCTCACTATCAGTATCTCTTCGATTCAGCTTTCATGGGTTTCGCTTTTGGCAAAAGGTTTGCCTTTTAGGAATAATTTATTGATTTTTAGGGGAAAGTTGTAATCTTTACTCTTTTTTTGCTCATAATCTCTTCCGATCTGTGAGAAACAGTCTTAATTTGTTCTTTCGGTGGACTAATCCAAATGCGTATACGGAGATGGCTTGGGAAGCGATTTTTCAGTGCCTATGAAGCAACAAATTGTTGAATCCGAACACTTTGATGCAAAGCTCTTCTCGAGCAAAAAGAGTTTGAATTTGTCCTTTTCTTTCCCCTTTCTGTAGGATGCAGATATGAAGATTACAAGGATGGTTCGGGAAGGACTTTTCAAAGCCGTAAAAGCAGCTCGTAATTCGGAGCAACAAACTGTCGAATCAGAACACTTGATGAAAGCTCTGTTGGAGCAAAAAGAAGGCCTTGCCAGTCAAATATTTGCAAAAGCTGGAATCAGCAACAGCTCTCTTCTGCAAGCTACGAACGACTTCATATCTTCACAAGCAAAGGTATTGACGCTAACTTTTCTTGTGCATCTGAACATATTTTTTCCTGCTTCCCCCTTATATTTCTCACTAGTCTACTTAATTTCTTGTGCCCTCTAGGATATAGGTGATGACAGCGGTCAGATATCTACGTTTACAAAATGGTTTTGTGCACAACCACAACCTAAGGTGTTGCAGCTAACTTGTAACGTGCATATGTAGCTTCCCCTTATTTTCTCACTAGGCTTAACTTGAATCAACTGAATTTCTTATGAACGGCAGGTTAGTATAGGGTCATCTATCGAAACTGTATTTATGCACGCAGCTTGGTATATGGAAGAGCTTGAAGATGATCATGTGTCGGTGGAACACCTTCTGTTGGCCTTTTATTCGGATGAAAGGTTTGGACAAGATTTGTTCAAGACGCTGAAACTTGATGAGAAAGCCCTCAAGGATGCTATTATAGCTGTTTGTGGTAGTCAACAAGCGACTGGTCAAAGTAAGTATTGTGTTCTTTGCAGCTTTAAATGTACACATTTTGTGGATGATGTTTTTGTCCTGTGGAGAAATTTAAACATTATGCTACTTGAAGGCTTGACTGTTAAAAGAATGATGTTTTCTCAAGCTGACAAAAGATGGTGTCGACGTCTCATTGAATGTTTTGTAACTTCTTGCGTCGTTTAATGTCTGTTTTAATAGCATGTGAAGCTACAAATGTAGAGCCTACAGTAACATATACAGCACTTGGAAAGTATGGAAATGATTTAACCGAGATGGCTAGACAAGGACAGCTCGATCCTGTCATTGGACGGGATGATGAAATTCGGCGTTGCATCCAGATACTATGCAGGAAGACAAAAAGCAATCCTGTTATCGTTGGTGAGCCTGGTGTAGGGAAAACTGCAATTGCATAAGGGTAAGGCTAGGCAATTTTATCCTTTTTTTTTGTAATATCTCTGAAAACTTATGTTTTTACTCTCCTGAGAGATATTTAACTGAGAGTTTTAACCTTTTCAGGTTGGCCCAGCGGATTGTACGAGGGGATGTCCCTGAACCTCTCCTGAATCAAAAGGTTATTTTTAAGATTGCTCCAGTTTTCTGTTAATTGGTTCACCTGTTGTCTTCAAAGGAAGATTTTAACATGTTTGGCTTGGTTGCTTTATAATGTAGTTGATATCTCTCGACATGGGTTCACTGCTTGCTGGTGCCACACATGCAGGACAATTTGAGCGAAGGTTGGAAGCAGTACTGAAGGATGTAACTGATTCAAATGGGAATACAATCTTGTTCATCGATGAAATCCACATTCTTGTTAGTGCAGGTATCCTCTCATCTTATACACAATACTTTTACTTTTAATCATCTTATTCATACATTCATGTATGTGTTCATGAGTCATCATTGGTCTCAGTTGTACTTTTACCTATCAAGTTTTCTTGTCTACCATATCTTCTGCCTTACACTAATGTTTTAGGGTGAAACTAATGAATTGGCTAATGTGTAGGAGGTGTTCCAGGAAGAATGGATGCAAGCGACATGTTGAAACCAATGCTTGGACGAGGTGAACTGCGATGCATTGGTGCAACTACACTGACGGAATACCGCCAATACATAGAGAAGGATCCAGCTCTGGCACGTAGGTTTCAGCAAGTGTTATGTGGCCCGCCATCTGTTGAAGATACCATCTCTATTCTCCGTGGGTTAAGAGAGCGGTACGAGGTACACCATGGTGTTAGAATATCAGATAGTTCCCTTGTTGCAGCAGCGGTTCTTGCAGACCGTTACATCACTGAACGCTTCCTGCCAGACAAAGGTAATAAACTTGCACCGTAGGAAAATAATTATTGTTGGCCTCACGAATAGCATTGTTTTCTAAGATGTAAGTTGTTTGTTTCAGCTATTGATCTTGTTGATGAAGCTGCTGCAAAGCTGAAGATGGAGATCACTTCTAAACCTACAGAACTCGATGAAATAAACAGAGCTTTGATCACACTGGAAATGGAAAGGCTATCTTTGAAAAGGGATAATGATAAAACTTCTAAAGAACGGCTACGAAAGGTTGAAAATGATTTGACCACACTCAAACATAAAGAGAAAGAAGTCACTGAGAAATGGGAGCAAGAGAAGTCTCTCATGAACAAAATAAAGGTAAAATCTTTCTTCCCCACTGCAATCTTTAGATATATATATATATATAGTAACCTTAATATCTCCTAAACAGATTTTATGTTTCACAGATAGATAGAGTGAACCTTGAAATCAATTCTGGTAAACCTGAGATTATGTCCCTCCAACGTCAGTTAGAGAAAGCTGAGAAGAGTCTCATGAATTTCCGAGAGTCTGAACAGTCACTAGTCCGAGAAGAGGTAACTGAGTTTCACATAGCAGAGATAGTAAGCAAGTGGACCGGTATTCCTCTATCGAATCTTCAGCAGTCAGAGAGAGAAAAGCTGGTCATGTTGGAACAAGTGCTCCACAAGAGAGTTGTTGGTCAAGACATGGCTGTAGAAGCAATAGCAGATGCTATCCGTTGTTCAAAGGCTGGTCTTACAGATCCTAACCGTCCTCTAGCTAGTTTTATGTTCATGGGTCCAATAGGTGTTGGTAAAACCGAGCTTGCCAAGGCTCTAGCTGGATACCTATTCAACACTGAAAACGCAATAGTGAGGTTTGATATGAGTGAGTACATGGAAAAATCTCGGTCTTGCGGCTTCTTGGTGCACCTCCTGGCACTATCGGTTACGAAGAAGGTGGACATTAACTGAAGCGGTTCGCAGGAGACCTTACTCAGTGGTTCTGTTTGATGAGATCGAGAAAGCACACCGTGATGTCTTTAATATCTTGTTACAGCTACTAGACGATGGAAGAGTGACTGATTCTCAAGGGAGGACAGCAAGTTTCAGAAACTGCTTTGTGATAATGACTTCTAATATAGGATCTCACTACATACTTGAGACTCTTCGCAACAATGGAGATGGCAAAGAAGCGGTTTACGAGATGATGAAGAGGCAGTTGTGGAGTTAGCAAGAAGAACATTCAATCCAGAGTTCATGAATAGAATTGACGAATACATTGTCTTCCAGCCGTTGGATTTAAAAGCAATATCCAAAATCGTTGAGTTTCAGGTACTTTTGTCAGAATCACTATTCTTGAATCTGTAGATATATTTTTATTTATGTTTGGTTTTGGTTTGGTATAAAAGTATTGTTACCATTTGGTGGTAGATGGGACGAGTGAAGAAGATGTTGGAACAAAAGAAAATGAATCTCGAGTACACAAAAGAAGCGTTGGATCTTCTTGCTCAGCTTGGGTTTGATCCTAACAATGGAGCAAGACCAGTGAAGAGAGTGATCCAGGAGATTGTGAAGAAGGAGATCTCATTGAAGCTTTTGAAGGGAGAATTTGCAGAGGAAGACACTATTCTTCTAGATGTTGACCAGACAAACAACAAACTTGTCATCAAGAAGCTCGAGATTGATAATGCTCAAGTTGAAGAAATGGTAGCTTGATGATGATCATTCAAACAAAACTAGACAATTCGGTTCCATCGTTTAAAAACTCTTTGTTCTATCTATCTTTTGTAGATTCATAACTCCAGTGCTCTGTTTTCTAGAACAGGTCAGAAGTGTATCTTCTATTATAGAGTATTTTGAGTTATGAACTCCAATGAAGATGGCAACTTAACATAGCTTATTATATTAAATTTTAAAACAGAGAGAAACATATTGGCAAATGAAACAGAAGCAGCAAAGGAAATGAACAAGAACACAATTACAAGCAACACAGAGAGTTAAGATAAGTAGGAATGTTCTTAAGACAAGGCAAAAGCAGGGGTGGTCTTAAAGTCAAGTTCCCAGAGATCAAACGTTCCATTAACGAAATCGTAGTGAGCTCCTCTAATGGCGAGCTTGTTCTTCATCACTCTTTCTCTCACGAATGGGTAAGACAAGAGATTCCCCAAGGAAACGTTCACGGCTTCCTGTAAAACACAAGAAAATCTAAAATCTCAGTTTCTTTGCCTTAAAAGTAAGACTAAAAAAAACAGAACAAAGATTGTGTCTGTAGTCTGTACCTTCTCACAGTAGTTGCACTGATCGTCGAAGCTCAGATCACTGAAATCCTCCTTGACCCTGTTCTTGGCCGGTGTACCGATCTGGACCCAGTTTTCAATGAAGACGCTGCCATTTCAAGAAAGTTAGTGAAATCAATCACCAAGAACATGTTTATCATGCTTGCTCATATAATTAGAGGATATTGATTGTAATTAGCATTTTGTGATAAGTTACCTCTTGGGAGCTGAATCATCTTCCATGGACATGAGTCCCTTTATTCCACCACAACGGCTGTGACCAATCACCAGAATGTTCTCCACCTGATTATAATGAGACACATTGCATTAGCTTAGGGTTAAAACTAGGTCACATCAGGTTTTTACTAAGCTTCTTATGCAAGACAAGAGAAATATATCTCTAAGAACTGAGAAGCAAGTGTTTATTACTTACGTTGAGGTGCGTAACTGGATATTCAAGAGCGGCACCAACACCAGAGTGTTGATTCTGCAAGTTTCCAAACAAACAAAAAAAAACTAATGTTATTAGTTTATTTTTATAATAATCATTAATAAACAAACAACTTGTGATCTTTATGTAAGTAATAAAATATAGAGTTGGATTTTTTTTGTCTTCTTTAAGACGAACCTTGTCAAAAGGTGGCACCATGTTGGCAATGTTTCTAACGATAAAAGCTTCCCCAGGTTGGAAATTCAAGATGTGAGATGGGCTCACTCGGGAATCCGAACAAGCAAACACCAGAAACTGCACACACAAAAAATCATATTGGATAAAAGGCTTTTTTTTTTGTTGAAGCAAGACTAAAGGCTTTCTTGCAACTAAAGGCTTCTATGAGTGGTCATGCATGTCTAGATTCGCAGCAGGAAGAATCAATCCCTGGCCTAGACCCATATGATGAATCTCTTTCAAGTGCGTAGTATTCATTTCTTGTTTCTAATTTTACTGGTTCTAGTTTTGTGTGTGTATGTGTACTATATAGCTTGCCCATAAAGTTACCATCATCATTAGTCATTACATTACAATGGACTAGAAAAATTATTCTGTTTGAAAGAAGAATAAAGAGATTGGCAAAATCAAAACCTTGGGGCTCTGGCTCTTGGCAAGTGCACTGTACAAACCAGGTCTCTTCCTGGAATTTAATGAAAAACCAATAAGATAATGAGCAATCTTCAAATTCAAGACTCAAGCTTTTGTTTAACCAAGACGCCGTTTAACTTTTAAAACATCCAAAACTTAAAGAAACCCTTTTTCCCTGTCTTATCCCCCCATCCCACTTTGATTAAAAAAATAAGTACTTAACTTTATAAGCAATGTTATAATACGTTTGCTAGTTATGAGTGTTGGTGGATTTATATATATTAAAAGTATATTGAAATGGACGGATCCATACGTAACAATAGTTTAAAACTTACTGATATTTGCGAGTCTTGAAATGGATAAAACCCGATTTGATTCGTTCTACAGCATCTGATGACTTGTTTGAATCATTTTCCTCTAGCTCATCCGTTAACTTCTTGATTTTTGCGACCGCCAATTCACCGAGATCCAATTTCTTGCTGCACATATTAAACAATATTTAGAAGACATATATACAAAATAATAATTTTAATAATAATATTCAAAGTTGAAAGTACAATGCCAAATGTCGGACTTGATTGGGAGACGAAGAGAGAGTGTCTGTGTGTGTACCTGAGAAGCTCTCCTAGTCTCTTAAGGGCATCTTCGTACGACTCCATCGCCATTTCTATTGCGTTCCAAGAACATAAACGAAAGAAATAATTTAGATAAGAAATTTTTTGAGAACTTGTACAAAAACATGAGTTAATGCGATTGAAATTATCGATCAATGAGTCAACACTATCGAAATCTAACTACGGTTTCATTTAAACGAGTGAAACAGAAACAGAGATCATTATATATATTATTTCTGATTATCTAAATCTAGAACAAACACGAAATGGTGAAATAAGAAAAAAAAAATTGAAGAGATTATGATGATTAGTTTCTAGACGGACCTTGGAGGTGCGTTCGAAAACAATAGATGAGTATGATATTCGAAAAGTGAATACAGTTTTAATTTTTTTTTACTTGATATTGCAAGAAGATGGTCTCTACTCCGATATTTATAGCCAGAGATCAGTGACACTTCATTACGCGGAAATTTTTATATGCTTTAACTTGTCTTTAACGTATGCATTTTTTATTTACCTAAAGTGTTATTTAAACAGAACTTTTGGGGATAGACGCGTGATAAAGTAAAATGGAACGTTAAAAAAATAATACGAAACGTTTTAATTGCATGCAGAAAGAAAGAAACCTCTAAAATAAGAATATTTGGTCTTTGGAAGAAAACAAGAAGATAGACACCAGTATTCATCATTTTCGTTATGTGTCTCCATGTTCTCTATCGCCTATCGGCAATTGTTTTTCTTTCAATTACTTTAAGCTTTCTTGACAATGAATACTAGATAAAGATCGATTTATTTAGGAGTATAGTTAGTATTATGTTAGAAGACAGACTGAGATCTTAGATTGAGTGGTGGAGATGACTAAGAATATGATCCGATTACATAATAGTCTAGAAAAACTTTGTTCAGCTATAAGAATATGAGATCCTTGAATTTTAACCTAAATTTTTGTTTTTTTTGGTAAAATGTGAATTTTAAAAATTTATCATTGCTTTTCTTCGTTCTGACTTTGATTTCTACCGATTTCGCTTGACTCTCTTTTTCTTTGCTATTTCTTTGATTTAGACTCTCGGCTTTGATTTCTAAAGCTTAGTCGTAACTCAACCATTCTCTTTAGAAACCAATATTTTGAAGCTTTTATTCTTGTTTCTTTTTTTCTTTTCCTTCATTTCATGATTTTGTCAAATGCTCATATTTTATTTACATTTTTTCCAAATTTGTCGGTGCGCTTTCTTCCATCATCAGTTGGAATATATGAAACATGCATTTTGCATTGTCATGTACATATAATTTCTCATCAAGGCCTGATTCATAAGCATATGAATCTTCAATAATCCACACTAGAAAACATCAACAGTAATAATATCTCAGTATTAGAAAACTCCATCTTCAGTACTCTTAAGGACTATTATGGTTTAATCACTTTGGGTGAAAGACAACCAGCTCACAAATTATAGAGGACTAGATAAAGTTTTTTTCTTTTTGCTTACAGACAACTAGATAAAGTTGTTTGGTATCATTTGGAGTTTTTGATTAGATATAGTATATATTACTATATTAGCAATTCATTTGGGTTCCCTCCACCAATAACATATTAAAAGTACCAAGTTATAAAGAAACTGCATATGTACATTCAAAAGCTTACCGATCCCATGATAAAATGCACATGCTTGAAGTTCACTAATTATAAAAAATAGCTTGTTTAGTAGCTAAATCTGATAGTTAGTTTTGTACTTTTCATTCGAATAGTTTTTAAGAAGTTGAAAATGACGGGTAAAAAACTTGGCTACGAACCACCGTGTCCTTTGAAGCTCATTTGAAGAACTTGTAAAGATCAAAGGGACTGAGCCTTAATGGATCCATATGGGTTATGATGACATGGCGACATTTTAGTTCATTAGTTAATTAACTACATGATTAATTTTTCTATGCTTGATACAGAGTTCAAATCAAATTATCGTCATTTGATTGAAAGATATAAAAACAACATTATGGGTTTTTAAATATTTGCGGAACATTATTACGTAGCTTTGTTTACGCATAAAAATTATATAGGCAATTTATATAGCATACAAATGGCAGAGGATAACATAGATATCCGAAACAATAAGGTCAAATACGCAAATTACGGTATATAGAATTGTCATAGACTTACATATATGGATTAAAAGTAACCCCTCATGAAAGAAATGAGAAACATTTTACCGGAAACAAAAAAAGAGAAATGAGAAACATGAATCCGAATGAAATTTTAATAGCCAAATAATTCATCCGAACCTTGGAAATGAAAGTGACTAGGAACAAAAAGAATAAGAAAGATAGTACACCATATGAGACATGGTATCATATTGATGACTTACATAGAACGATTTTAATAATATAAAGGTGGCGGCGAAGATTTGTAGTCAACCTTTGGAGAAGGCGAGTAATATGGTAGTGGAGGTGGGGAATTGTAGACATACAATGGTGGAGGATATTTGTAATCAACTAGTGGAGAAGGAGAGTAATATGTTGGTGGAGGTGGAGAACTGTAGACATATGGTGGTGGTGGAGACTTGTATTCAACCTTAGGGGAAGGTGAGTAGTATAGTGGTGGTGGGGAGCTATAGACGTAAGGAGGTGGAGGAGATTTGTAGTCTACCTTAGGAGAAGGCGAGTAGTATGGTGGTGGTGGAGAGCTGTATACATATGGTGGTGGTGGTGATTTGTATGTTGGTTTAGGTGAAGGAGAGTAGTATGGTGGTGGTGGAGAGCTGTAGACATATGGTGGTGGAGGAGACTTGTACTCAACCTTAGGGGAAGGAGAGTAGTATGGTGGTGGTGGGGAACTATAGACGTATGGTGGTGGTGGAGATTTGTATGCCGGTTTAGGGGAAGGCGAGTAGTATGGTGGTGGTGGAGAGCTGTAGACGTATGGAGGTGGTGGAGATTTGAAGTCAACCTTGGGAGAAGGAGAGTAGTATGGTGGTGGTGGGGAACTGTAAACATACAGGGGAGGTGGAGATTTGTATGTGGGCTTGTAGTATGGTGGTGGTGGAGAGCTATAGACGTATGGAGGTGGTGGAGATTTGTATTCAACTTTAGGTGAAGGAGAGTAATATGGTGGTGGTGGGGAGCTGTAAACATATGGTGGAGGTGGAGATTTGTATGTGGGCTTGGGAGAAGGTGAGTAGTATGGTGATGGTGGAGAGCTGTAGACGTAAGGAGGTGGAGGAGATTTGTAGTCTACCTTAGGAGAAGGCGAGAAGTATGGTGGTGGTGGAGAGCTGTATACATATGGTGGTGGTGGTGATTTGTATGTTGGTTTAGGTGAAGGAGAGTAGTATGGTGGTGGTGGAGAGCTGTAGACATATGGTGGTGGGGAGATTTGTAGTCTACCTTAGGAGAAGGCGAATAGTATGGTGGTGGTGGAGAGCTGTACACATATGGTGGTGGTGGTGATTTGTATGTTGGTTTAGGTGAAGGAGAGTAGTATGGTGGTGGTGGAGAGTTGTAAACATATGGTGGTGGAGGAGATTTGTAGTTTACTTTAGGAGAAGGCGAGTAGTATGGTGGTGGTGGAGAGTTGTATATATATGGTGGTGGTGGTGATTTGTATGTTGGTTTAGGTGAAGGAGAGTAGTATGGTGGTGGTGGAGAGCTGTAGACATATGGTGGTGGAGGAGATTTGTAGTCTACCTTAGAAGAAGGCGAATAGTATGGTGGTGGTGGAGAGCTGTATACATATGGTGGTGGTGGTGATGTGTATGTTGGTTTAGGTGAAGGAGAGTAGTATGGTGGTGGTGGAGAGCTGTAGACGTAAGGAGGTGGAGGAGATTTGTATTCTACCTTAGGAGAAGGCGAGTAATATGGTGGTGGTGGAGAGCTGTATACATATGGTGGTGGTGGAGACTTATATGTAGGCTTAGGAGAAGGTGAGTAGTATGGTGGTGGTGGGGAGCTGTAGACATAAGGAGGTGGGGGAGAATTGTAGTCTACCTTAGGTGAAGGGGAGTAGTATGGTGGTGGTGGAGAGTTGTATACATATGGTGGTGGTGGTGATTTGTATGTTTGTTTAGGTGTAGGAGAGTAGTATGGTAGTGGTGGAGAGCTGTAGACATATGGTGGTGGAGGAGACTTGTATTCAACTTTAGGGGAAGGAGAGTAGTATGGTGGTGGTGGGGAACTATAGACGTATGGAGGTGGTGGAGATTTGTATGCGGGTTTAGGGGAAGGCGAGTAGTATGGTGGTGGTTGAGAGCTGTAGACGTATGGAGGTTGTGGAGATTTGTACTCAACCTTGGGAGAAGGAGAGTAGTATGGAGGTGGTGGGGAGCTGTAGACGTATGGAGGTGATGGAGATTTGTATTCAACTTTAGGTGAAGGAGAGTAGTATGGAGGTGGTGGTGGAGAGCTGTAGACGTATGGAGGTGGTGGAGATTTGTATTCAACCTTTGGTGCAGGAGAATACACTAGAGGTGGTGGGGAACTGTATACGTAAGGAGGTGGTGGAGACTTGTATTCAACCCTTGGGGATGGAGAATATGCTGGTGGTGGTGGAGAGCTGTATACGTATGGTGGAGGTGGAGATTTGTATTCAACCTTTGGGGCTGGAGAATACACCGGTGGTGGAGGAGAGTTGTAGACGTATGGAGGTGGTGGAGACTTATATTCAACTGTTGGGGCTGGAGAATACACTGGTGGTGGTGGAGAGCTGTAGACGTATGGAGGTGGTGGAGACTTGTATTCAACCTTTGGGGCTGGAGAATACATGGGTGGTGGTGGAGAACTATAGACGTATGGAGGAGGTGGAGACTTGTATTCAACTTTTGGGGCTGGAGAATACACCAGTGGTGGTGGAGAGCTGTAAACATATGGAGGAGGTGGAGAGTTGTATTCAACCTTTGGGGTTGGAGAATACACCGGTGGTGGTGGAGAGCTGTATATATATGGAGGTGGTGGAGACTTGTATTCAACATTTGGTGCAGGAGAATACACCGGTGGTGGTGGAGAGCTATATGTGTAGGGTTCATAAGAAGCAGCAACCATTGTTGCCATGATAACAAAACCAAAGGCATAAACAAGATGGGTTGAACGCCCCATCCTAGGAGAAGATTTCATTTTTATTTTGATTGCTTCTCCAACGCTTCACTTTGTTGTTTTTGCTTTTTTGTTTTGTTTTATGATTCTACATTACTTGTTCGTGTCTTTATATAGCCTATGGTTTTGCCATATCTTTTCCTTGCATGTCGATTATCGTGGAAGCATGTCTACGATTGTTACTATCGTGAGAGTGAGACGTGCAAGAACGTGCAACATTGTCAACGTCGACCCACTAAACTAATAGATATATAATCAGATTCCGAAGTTATAATTTTGAGAATGATTAAAGCCTAAAAGATAATACTACCAAGAAAAAAAACTAGACTTGGAAGAAAGTAAACCAAGAGGTGAGAAAAGAAACTACGGAGAAAAGGGTTTGCATAAAAATGAAGGAGCTAATTCGCACGTAAATTACTAAATTGCCGTCTGATAATTTCACGTCGAAATAAACTAATATTCTTTGCACGTTGAAAACAAGTAATAAAAATAATAATAATCATCGGTAAATTAAGTGTTTTAAAATAAATCATCGGTGGAGTGATAACGTAAAAAAACAAAAACAACGTGGCCAACTGAGATGAGTCAACTAACAGGAGCCCGTTGGATAATGTGGCAAAATGAAATAAACTTTTTTTTGGTCGTAATGTAAACTTTTTAATTCTAAACACTTTTATGTTGATTTAATCATTTGCATTGCATGTTGTGAAAAAAAAAAGTCTCTGAAATCTGTAAGTTTTTTTAAGACCGGGTCTGGTTGTTTCCCTTTGTCTATGAAACTCCTCTAGTCTTCTGTATTATGCACTTGGCCTTGGCTTCGTAAAGCCCTTTTCACAAGATTACGAAAAACAAAAAACACTTGGCCGCAGTCCGTAGATCTTACATCTGAAAAAAAAATGAATGTTATAATTAGAAACAATATAGTTTACATGTACGTAATCATACACGTTGATTAATAGAAAATTAACAGAAATAAGTTTCTAGCGATATGGAGTATATACAGTATATCACTTAATTGTATGCTTTAGAAAACGTATGGTGTATATATTGGACATTAAAAAAATTTAGATCTTAATCAAATTTATCACAGACTTGTGAATACATATAAATCATATAGTATCATACCGCATAGCTAATTATATAATTCACTAGTATAGTCTCCTATTGGCTACGAACCACCGTGTCCTCTGTTGCTCTTTTCTTTTTTCTTTTTTTTTTTGAACAACTTCCTTGTCCTTTGTAGCTCATTTGAATAGGTTATAATGATCAAAGGGATTGAGCCTAATGGATCATATAGGCTATGAAGACATGACGACATTTTAGTTCAGTAGTTAACTACATGATTAATGTTTCTATGCAAGATCCAGAGTTCAGTATTTGGAAAATGCAAATTTCTGAGGTCCATTTATCTTTAGGTGGAAGTTTCACCGTGAAACCTTTCGATGTTTTGTGCATTCCATATGGGTAATACCTATGAGATATAGGAAATACTACATTATGGGTATACCTATGAGAAATTGCCGATCATTATCAAATTTTAGGTAGCTTTGTTGATCCATAAATTTATATAACCAATTGATATAGCAAACTAATGGCAAAGGATAACATAGATATCCAAACAATAAGGTCAAATTACGATATATATAGAATTTCAGCAGACTTACATATATGGATTAGAAGCAACCCTTACCCAAAGGAAACGAAACAAAAAACATGAATACAAATGAAATTTCAATAGCCAAAGAATTCATCCGAACCTTGGAAATTAAAAGGGCTTGGCACGAGAAAAATAAGAAAGATAGGACATGATATGAGATTCGGTATCTTATTTATAAGTTACATAGAACGGTTTTAATAATATGAGGCTGGTGGAGGAGATTTGTAGTCAACCTTTGGGGAAGGAGAATAAGCTGGTGGTGGAGGTGGAGAACTGTAGACATACGGTGGTGGAGGAGATTTGTACTCAACCTTTGGAGAAGGAGAGTAATACGTTGGTGGAGGTGGAGAGTTGTAAACATATGGAGGTGGTGGAGATTTGTACTCAACCTTTGGGGAAGGAGAGTAATAAGGTGGTGGAGGTGGGGAACTGTAGACATATGGTGGTGGAGGAGATTTGTAGTCAACCTTTGGAGAAGGAGAGTAGTATGGTGGTGGTGGGGAACTGTAGACATACGGTGGTGGAGGAGATTTGTACTCAACCTTTGGAGAAGGAGAGTAGTATGGTGGTGGTGGGGAACTGTAGACATATAGTGGTGGTGGAGATTTGTACTCAACCTTTGGAGAAGGAGAGTAGTATGGTGGTGGTGGGGAACTGTAGACATATGGTGGTGGAGGAGATTTGTACTCAACCTTTGGAGAAGGAGAGTAGTATGGTGGGGGTGGGGAACTGTAGACATATGGTGGTGGTGGAGATTTGTACTCAACCTTTGGAGAAGGAGAGTAGTATGGTGGTGGTGGGGAATTGTAGACATACGGTGGTGGAGGAGATTTGTACTCAACCTTTGGAGAAGGAGAGTAGTATGGTGGTGGTGGGGAACTGTAAACATACGGTGGTGGAGGTGGGGAACTGTATACATATGGTGGAGGTGGGGAATTGTAGACATATGGTGGTGGAGGAGATTTGTATGTGGGCTTAGGTGAAGGCGAATAGTATGGTGGTGGTGGGGAGCTGTACACGTATGGTGGTGGAGGAGATTTGTATGCATACTTAGGAGCAGGTGAGTAGTATGGTGGTGGTGGAGAGTTGTAGACATATGGTGGTGGTGGAGATTTGTATGCAGGTTTAGGAGAAGGCGAGTAATAAGGTGGGGGAGGTGGAGAGTGGTAAACATATGGTGTTGGAGGAGATTTGTACACAATCTTCGGTGAAGGAGAGTAACATGGAGGAGGAGGTGGGCAAACACATACATGTGGGTGTGGTGGGGATTTGTATGTATGTTTAGGTGAAGGAGAGTAATAGGGTGGAGGAGGGGAGCTGTAAACGTATGGTGCTGGTGGAGATTTGTAGTGTACCTTAGGAGAAGGCGAGTAGTATGGTGGTGGTGGAGAGCTGTAGACATATGGTGGTGGTGGAGATTTGTATGTTGGTTTAGGTGAAGGAGAGTAATATGGTGGTGGTGGGGAGCTGTAAACGTATGGTGGTGGTGGAGATTTGTATGCGGGCTTAGGAGAAGGTGAATAATATGGTGGTGGTGGAGAGCTGTAGACGTAAGGAGGTGGAGGAGAATTGTAGTGTACCTTAGGAGAAGGCGAGTAGTATGGTGGTGGTGGAGAGTTGTATACGTATGGTGGTGGTGGAGATTTGTATGTTGGTTTAGGTGAAGGAGAGTAGTATGGTGGTGGTGGAGAGCTGTAGACATATGGTGGTGGTGGAGACTTGTATTCAACTTTAGGTGAAGGAGAGTAGTATGGTGGTGGTGGGGAACTATAGACGTATGGTGGTGGTGGAGATTTGTATGCAGGTTTAGGGGAAGGGGAGTAGTATGGAGGTGGTGGGGAGTTGTAGACGTAAGGAGGTGGTGGAGACTTGTACTCAACCTTAGGGGCTGGAGAATACACTGGTGGTGGTGGAGAGCTGTAGACGTATGGTGGTGGTGGAGACTTGTATTCAACCTTTGGAGCTGGAGAATACACTGGTGGTGGTGGAGAGCTGTAGACGTATGGTGGTGGTGGAGACTTGTATTCAACCTTTGGGGCTGGAGAATACACCGGTGGTGGTGGAGAGCTGTAGACGTATGGTGGTGGTGGAGACTTGTACTCAACCTTTGGGGCTGGAGAATACACCGGTGGTGGTGGAGAGCTGTAGATGTATGGTGGTGGTGGAGACTTGTACTCAACCTTTGGGGCTGGAGAATACACCGGTGGTGGTGGAGAGCTGTAGACGTATGGTGGTGGTGGAGACTTGTACTCAACCTTTGGGGCTGGAGAATACACTGGTGGTGGTGGAGAGCTGTAGACGTATGGTGGTGGTGGAGACTTGTACTCAACCTTTGGGGCGGGAGAATACACCGGTGGTGGTGGAGAGCTGTAGACGTAAGGAGGTGGTGGAGACTTGTACTCAACCTTTGGAGCTGGAGAATACACCGGTGGTGGTGGAGAGCTGTACACGTATGGTGGTGGTGGAGACTTGTACTCAACCTTTGGGGCTGGAGAATACACCGGTGGTGGTGGAGAGCTGTAGACGTAAGGAGGTGGTGGAGACTTGTACTCAACCTTTGGAGCTGGAGAATACACCGGTGGTGGTGGAGAGCTGTAGACGTATGGTGGTGGTGGAGACTTGTATTCAACCTTTGGTGCTGGAGAATACACCGGTGGTGGTGGAGAGCTGTAGACGTATGGTGGTGGTGGAGACTTGTATTCAACCTTTGGTGCTGGAGAATACACTGGTGGTGGTGGAGAGTTGTACACGTAAGGAGGTGGTGGAGACTTGTATTCAACCTTTGGGGCTGGAGAATACACTGGTGGTGGTGGAGAGCTGTAGACGTATGGTGGTGGTGGAGACTTGTATTCAACCTTTGGGGCTGGAGAATACACCGGTGGTGGTGGAGAGCTGTAGACGTATGGTGGTGGTGGAGACTTGTATTCAACCTTTGGTGCTGGAGAATACACTGGTGGTGGTGGAGAGCTGTAGACGTAAGGAGGTGGTGGAGACTTGTATTCAACCTTTGGTGCTGGAGAATACACTGGTGGTGGTGGAGAGCTATAGGTGTAGGGTTCATAAGAAGCAGCGACCATTGTTGCCATGATAGCAAAACCAAGGGCATAAACAAGATGGGTTGAAGGCCCCATCCCGGGAGAAGATTTCATGTTTGTTTTGATTGCTTCTCCAACGCTTCACTGCGTTGGTTTTGTTTTTTGTTTTGTTTTATGATTCTACATTACTTGTGCATGTCTTTATATAGGCCTATGGTTTTGCCATATTTTTTCCTTTCTGTTTCGCTTGCATCTCAATAATCGTGGAAGCATGTCTGTGATTGTTACTAATCGTGAAACGTGCAAGAACGTGCATCAAATGTCAACGACCAACTTGTCGTTTTTATATTCTCAAGTTCGTGAAGAAAGATGCATATCATTGTTCAATTATTTTGTCAACGACTCAATTCATTTGTTTCTAATTCTTCTTCTTCTTCTTTCATATTTTTTTCATTTTTCATATTCTTTCTAAGAGGAGAAACCGGTGGAAACTTTCAAACTTGGAACCAATTTCGGATATTCGAAGCTCGTATTTCTTAATGCCCATTGGTTCTCTATGATTGACACTCACGTTGTCCGGTAACGCTTACGATGAATAGATGAATGTTCCTATAGTTCATTCATATAATAATTTTCTTTAAATTATTGTAATGGCTAATCGAAATGTTACATTTCAAACTTTCTATGCTTTTTATTCATTCAATGTTTCCTCAAAATTACATTTTGATACAATACGTTCAAAGTGAATTAATGATTTCTTCACTTAGGTAGAACCGTAGAAGTAGTTGGTGGAAAATGGTATATGAATGGTTTTGATGTATTAATTCTTTACATGCAACTCTATTTGTCCCAAATGAAGAAGCTAACACACCTTTGAAAATCCCAAATATGTCACTGGAGAAAAGAGACAAAAGCCTAAATATTTCATTGGATGTAAAATTGTAAATGTTGATAAAGACACACACACACCACACTCACTCAATATTTACATGCATATATCTCTATGTCCCTCCCAAAACTTTATACACAAGAAGTTACATTTCTGTTTCTGTAGTAAACCAGGGAGTGACTGTGACTCAAAAGCTCCTGCATAAGTCTATCTAATACTATTCCATCAAATCACAAAGCTGAATCTTCACTTTTTTTCTTTTAGCTACTCTCCAGATTCCAGCTGATTTTTGTAACCTACCAGAGGACCAAAGTTTCCTCCTTTTTCTTCTAATCTAAAAGACTAAATCCAAGGCCACCGTCTTGTCTGCTGATGAACTAAATGGAAAATTCTCTAACTTTGTGTCAAATAACAGGTGAAATCCCAACCAAAGTGCCGCAACATGTAGTAGTTCCGGTTCCTGTGACTGCCAAAGGCAACTCAAGAAGGCCGAGAGAGAGTAGAGAACAAGAACCTCTTTGTGTTTCAGTTCTCATTGTACACATCTTTCTTAAGCTTCTCGTTCTCTGCTTCCTTCTGTGCTCTCTTCTTCTCAAACTCGACTTGCTTGCAGTTTTCCTCATGTGACCGCACAAATATTCTAACAAAGTTGTGCAACGTGGATACAACTGCAGATTCAGAATCAAACACAATGAATTTGTTTCTCATAGGTCAAGCCAAGGACAGAAAGAAAAAGAAACCAAAACTGGTTGTTGAGTTTGCATCGAAATGTTACCTTGCTCAAATGGGACACGAGCTGGATCTTCTCCGAAATATAACGCCAAAGCATCAGCGCTTCCACCCTGAGACATCCATAAGAGAAACATCAGATTAATAGTGACAAGCTTCTTTAACTGTTGAAAGTGAAGTGCTTCAGAAAAGCCATGAAGAAGGGAGTCCTAACGTACCACACTTGAATAAAGAGAAGCCAAGGACCTAACTTCTCCTTCAGCAAAACTTAGAAACTCTTTCAAGTTCTGCATAGACAAGTACAGGGCTAAGCAGATGATAAAAACAAGAGCATTCACTAGCTAAAACAAGCTTCTCAAAGATGTAATTTAGCTTACCATGCGGAAGTGTTTTGATACTGAACCATCAGATTCAGATGCAGTCAGTTCTTGTATTACTTTCTCCAACCCTTTGCTAATTGCTTGCATCTCCTCTGCTAGATATTTAAGTTGAATCTGCCATCAAATAATATTGTCAGAGAGATTATCACTAGAGGATCAAAGGGGTGTTTTTTTAGGAAAGCGAAACTACCTTTGTTGCAGCCTCCAAGCTCACCAGGTCTTTTGGAAAATCAAGTAGCTCTGGAAGTTTTTCGGCGAGCACCTGTATGAGAAACGTTTTTTGAGAGAAGAAACCGTTAGCATTACATACAAATATAAAGACTAATGCATGTCAAGAATATAGTATGCAAATTAAGAACTAAGATTGTAAAACGATTGATCTCTTACCTTGCAGAGATAGTGCATCAGAGTCATCTTACTGTTGCGGGATCTAGTGTCAGTGAGTTTCAGAAGACTATCCAAACGAAATCCAATAGCTGAGCCTGTCAAAAGAGAAGAAATCTATAATAATACTGTCTCTCTTCAAGAAGAACACTATATGGCAATGTAAAGGAAATAGACATATACTCACCCCTTGCAGTTCCGTGGTTCAAGGCATTGCCCAAGGAAAGTATAGTTTGCATGATTCTTTTTAGTTTGACTGAGCCTCTAACCTGGAAAGTATAACAGGCAATAGAGTCAAGAATGGAAAATCACCAACATGAATCTGTGTGGTTTACAACGAAAAATCAACTTGCCTCGTTGGCTGCACGATGTACGATATTCAAACCTCTTCTAAGATCAGTAACCTGAAGAAACCAGGCATGTACAAAATAAGAGTCAGGTTTTAAGAAACTAGAAAGCATTTACAATATACAAACTCCGGCCGATTCTCCTACCTGGGAGTGGAACTGAATCTTGAATGAGAAAACCCTTAGCTTGGTCTCCACTCGAGGTACTTTCAGCAATTCTAGAAAGTACTATCACAAGAAAAGACCAAAAAAAAACATAGCTGTCAGTATCGGAATTGAAAGATGAAAGTGAAGTTTTTATGATGGTATCACTCCCAACATACATTGAAATGCTATTAGTGTATCTACCCAACTTTGCACATCTAAAAGATTGTTCGTTTGTATCTTGTTTTGGTCACTGGTTTGGTTATTTAATTTGCTTAGAATGAATGATGGTTGATCAGTCAAGAAAGACGAAAAGTGGTTGTTCAAATATCAAAGTAGGGCTAACCTGCTCACACCGTCCCAAAGCTTCCTTATCTCCAGTGTAGCCCTACGGAAAGCAAGAAAACAAGGACAGGAGATGTATCATCAGTGCACTCACAAAAAAAGCTATTGTAGTGATACAGAAGCAGAAATGTTTTAGTCAAGAACCAGAAATAAAGATACCTTGACCAATTCTGATTCTTCTTTTGTTGGACAAAATTTGATTAAGTTGTCAACTTGATCAACATCTATCACCGACTCATCCAACGCAAGAACAGAACTCTGCAACCAAGATCATTCAAGTAAGAAATTATGGTTTAAACAGCTCTTGCAAAATGTGGGAATCTTAAATTGTGCACTAAGTGGAGCTTTGAGGTAGAGACCAAGTGAAGAAGTTTCTAAGCAATATCTTGCAAGAAAAATCGTTTCGCTTACCATCAAATCAGGCAAAGGTATTTTGACTTTAGAAAGCATGATCTCACAGTTGTATGCTCGTCTGAGCTCAATCTGCAAAACTAATAGACAAAGTTAGATGACAAAAATAGAGTAACTCTTAGCAGATGTATCAATGGACCTTTATCAATTAACAAGTATGAGAAACAGCAGAATACTCTTTGCAATCAATTACCAGCTGCACTTTCTCAACTTTAGGACGGGCACGTCGACCTGACTTCCCACCTTTGGTTTCATTTTCAGAGCTAAGATTCGTTGCTGAGAAGAGTTTCTCAAGCTCAGAGATGTCGAACTCTGGAGCACTAGAATTGAAAAGAAGATGCGTGAGTTAACATCAGAAAGAAAATCACAAACTTATATAAAGGAAAAACTAAAGTCTATATTCATACGTAGCAGCTTCATCAGGCTTCTGCGCTTCAGCCCATAAACTTCCTTGCACTGCCCTGGTAAGCTTTAACCAATGGTACGGTTTCAAGTTGGCCTTCTTCGTTTGACTCTGGCCTCTAAGATTCATCTGTAAAAGGCCACGCCCTTTTAAACCCAAAGGTGGTCCAGGCACTGGAGGAATATTTCCATTGGAACCTCCGATATGAGCACGAGGTGCAGGGGCTGGCGGAGGAGGAACAGGAGGGGGCTTCACCACAATAGAGTTAGAACGCAAAGGTGGTGGTGGTGGAGGTGGAGGGTTAATTGTGGCTACAGGAAGAGATGACTGTGCAGAACGTTGAGGGTGTGGTGCAGGTGGAGACGGAGGTGGAGGTGGCACTTGTGTTGCTATGGAACGCAGAGAGGATATGGGAGGTGGTGGCGGAGGAGGAGGAGATAAACTGTTAAGTGGCTTCAGCAGTGGCAATGCTGGTGGCGTCACTGCAGCTTCTGATGGAGGAGGACCATTTGAAGGAACATGCGTGAAAGACTTCTGTAGAGAAGCTTTAAGAAGCGATGATGTCAGTGGATTCAATGTTGGTACAAACGAAACTGAAGGTGAGCCTGGTGATGATGAAGTAGCTTCTTCACCTTTACATGTACCATGATCATGTAATATCGAAGTGATCCCAAGGGAAGATGGGGAGCTGTGATATCTAGATACTGAACCCGGTGATCCTTGTGTGGGACTACGTTTTAAAACCGGTGATGTTCCTGGACTCTGGACCACTCGAGGGGAAAATATCTTCGACTGAGCATTTCTTTGGACTGAAACGCGAAGTCCATGCGGTTCATCAACCTTCTTGATGAGTGAATTCGGATCTGCATAAGATCTATGTGTATCTTTCTCTTTCCACATAGGAGAGAATGCGTTAGGACTTACAGCAACGTTTTCCGATATCATCAGCTTGGTTTTCTCCCTAACTTTCTCAAGTGCTGATTCCAATAGGCTACGTGAATCAGGGCTTCGAGGAGAACTTGAATCCAAGCTTTCTTGAAGGATATTTGCTGCTGTTATTTGGTTAAAGACACTCACAGCAACATCAGAATTTGGATCCAACCATTCACCATCACTGAAAATCTCTTGAACCTTAGCAAATGCTTCCATTGGTAGACCATCTTTTTCCTCCATATGCGGCACATCAACATAGACAACACTCTTACCAGCACCCATCTCCGAAAATATAACCTGAACAAAACACACATCATGTTACTCCTTTAATTGAGGAACCAAAAACTCGTATGATTATCAAAGAGAAATAGTCACCTCTGCTCTGAAATCCTTAGGAAACCGATCAGTTGTGTTCCACTGTACATCAACCTCATCACGGTTAAGTATCAGAATGTTTGATCTAAGAAATGCAGTGTTGAACACAACCCGAAACATCATCTCTTCCCTCTCATGATCACTATCCAAGGTAATGCACTCAAGCACAACATCACCGAGAATATGGCAATGGATGTCAATCTTTACCAGCTCACAATCTGCCTGCAACAGTAGATAAAAAAGTTAGGACTATCATAAAGCATAACACTATGATACTAGGGAGAGACTGAATGAACAAAGATCACCTTCTTATAATGCCGAACAGCTTTGCTTCTTTTAGGCATCGAGAAAAGAACTTTCGAAGTCTGATCGGAAGCCATGAAAGGATCTTGACCATATATTCTAAATATTGGTCTGCAACCACCCTCACTATCAAACTCAGGAATCACTCTAAGATTGATACAATCTAACGTAAGGGCCCGTTCAAGCGGTGGCCACTGTGAACCAACATTCCTACTCGATATATACTGAAGAAACCTCAACTGTGAAGGCAACGGATTTAGTGGAGACATAAGCTGTAACAGCTCACGAGGTGCCTGCTTATACATCATCTCTAGTGTCTTCTGTTCTCCACTGAACTGCTTGCGGTATAACAAGAGCGAAGCAAGCATAAAGGCTAAAACTGGCCAGCCGCCTCGCTCACAGTGAGACAACAAGATGTTCTGCTGACCTAACAATAACCAGTTTTCACTTGATTTAAGAAAGTGATGGATTGTCTCCATTGTAAGCAAAGGGCAACCTTCATATTGACGAGGATAGTCCATGATGGTCAAGTCATACTCGGAGAGTACAGTCTCCATCAGGCTTTTGCTTTCTTCTTCCCGGAAATTAAACACCATGAATGATCCATTGGGAAACTGTTCTCGTAGCTGACTCATTATCCGGCCTACATAGACTCTGTACTCTGCCTCTTCCAACATATCCGTGGTTAAGCAGCAATCAAAGACTGGAAATATAAGACATCAAAGATCAGCAAACTTTATAGAGAAATCTTCTGTATCTTTGTCACTAAAAGGTGTATTATTCAAGACTAGGTGATACGAGTTTGAGATGTCATGCAACTTAGTAAACATACATAAGAAACTGTTCCCTAACAAATCCTCAAGAATTTAACTTTACAGAATCCATGAGCTAAATCTCAACCATCAAGAATAAGACATCTTAAGCTATCAAATGTTAGATTAGTTGAACTAATGACAGGCCCAAAGACTCAAACTTTCTGACTTTTATGCCGCAAAGACTCAAACTTTCTAAAAACCCAACATTTTTGTTGAACAAATACTAAAGAAACTGTTTCCTAACAAATCTTCAAGAACTAACTTTACAGAATCCATAAGCTAAATCTCAACCACCATGAAATAAGACATCTTAAGCTATCAAATGTTACATTAGTTCAACCAATGAGCCTAAGAAACCAAAACAGGACCCAAAGACTCAAACTTTCTGATTTTTAAGAGCTAAAGACTCAAACTTTCTAAAAACCCAACACTTAAAACGCAGAGATTGGGAGCTGAAAAGAGCAATTAAAGAAACAAAGAAGCGTACCGTAAACTCTCTCTGAGATCTCTACTAACCCTTCAGGAGGCTTTCTGTGGAAGAACTTTCTAAACAAAGCCATTGAGAGTTTCTCTTTAAATGCTTACCAAAAAAGCAAACCAAAATCCCTAGAAATAATCACCACAGCTACCAAATGCGAACCCACATTGCAGGGAAAGGGGAAAAAGGTGAAGAAATAAACCCAAATCACCAGAGAACAAAACGAAGATAATGTCAGGAAGAAGAAGAGGAAAAGCGTGAGATTATCTGCTTGCTGGGTCTTTAAGGAACAATACGGTGTGTGTTTCTTGTAGTTTGGTGGTTTGTCTTGACATACACACTTTCAATTTCTTCTGTTTTGGATTGGAAAAGTGAGAAAACTTAGCTTTCAATCAAAACAGATGTTGATAGCTTTGCACATGCGAAGAAGAAGAAGAATGATGCAGAGAGAGAGAGGGGGAAAGTTAGGGTATCATTTAGAGATAAGAAACTAGGGTTTTTTTTCCTCTGATTCGAGAGCAAGAAGATGATAGCTATGGCGAATTTGAGACAGAGATTGAGGATGTCCGAATTCGGATATAACATAAGGAGAAAGAAATATCGAAGAGGACCCAAAGGATCTGTTGTTACTTTAGGACTATGAAACATGTCTCCAATATTGTTTTTTTCAGATATTTAAGATATAATTAATTTATCTTCAGGTTATTGCAAATAAATGACTCATTAAAAACTAAATTAGAATAGATAATCTTTGAATAAGTACATATTAGATAGATAATTAGATACTATAAAAAAAAAAAAAAAGTGAGATAAAAGTATCAATTTTTAACATATTAAAGTAAGATCTACAAGACAATGAGAACAATCATGCGATGATGTTTTTGTTGTTAAGATAACAAATACTTAAGGAAAGTCTCTTCCAAACAGAGAACATGTGAGGGTCTGTTAAAAGGACCATTCCAAAGATTTTTCCACACTCAAGTCCTGTCAAAAGTTAACAAGACTTGGTCGAATATTAAAAAGAAGATCCAAGCTTGGATGTTCAGTGACTCTACGAAATAGATCAACCAAACTAGCTGGTTAACTTAAGACGAAGGCCAAAGAAAACATACAACTAAAAATAGGTAGGCCCGAAAGCATTTCAATGGGGTTCAAATACAATCTCAGCCCAATAAAAAACTACCCAAACTTTTACTTTTTAATGTTTTACTTGTCTTAAAAAAGGACAAACTATTTTTGTCAAAATTTTAAAGTCAAAAAACGAGAAACACTCATGGCTTAGCTGACACTGTGACACTGTGTATGTCAGTATCCATTTATTCCAGTGTTTCAAAAAATTTCTCTAACCGCTACATCACCCACAGCTTTTCAACGGCTACAGTAACATTTTACATGTTTTGCCTTTTTAAATAAAACAAAAGTAAATAGATCTAACGGCTAGTTTTCGAAATTTTCATCACTATATAAACATCACAAGAGCTTCTTCCACATTCAACAACATCTCCACCACTATCATAAGTTCATAACACTAAATCCAGCAACTAGAATTTTTAATTTTCTCTTTTTTTAGTAACTTTTTCAAAATACTCTGTTCGATTAGATCTATGGCTTCTTCTTCGCTTCCCATGGCTATCCTCTTCTCCTTCATCTTCTTATCCTCTCTCGCCGCTGCAAATGAGGTCACCGTCGGTGGAAAATCCGGCGACTGGAAGATCCCTCCTTCCTCTTCTTACTCCTTCACCGAATGGGCTCAAAAAGCTCGCTTCAAAGTCGGCGACTTTATAGGTACTCTGTTTTCTCGTAGATACTCTGTTTTCTACTAGATCCTCTGTTTTCTTTCTAGATCCTCTGTTTCTAACACAATCACTTGTTTTTTTCAGTTTTCCGGTACGAAGCTGGTAAAGACTCGGTTTTGCAAGTAGCACAAGAGGCTTACAAGAGCTGCAACACCATGAACCCGTTGGCTAACTACACCGATGGAGAGACCAAGGTGAAACTGGATCGATCCGGTCCATTTTACTTCATTAGTGGAGCCGATGGTCACTGTGAAAAGGGTCAGAAGCTGAGCCTCGTCGTGATTAGTCCTCGTCACGTTGCCTTTTCTCCGGCTCCTTCACCTACTCTGGTTGATTTCGGAGAAGGTCCAGCCTTGGCTCCAGCTCCAACCAGCGGCTCAGCTAGGCTTGGTGGTGGGTTTGCTGTGTTCGGTCTTGTTCTTGGTCTATGGGCTTGGTTCTGATTTTGGAACCATTTGGGTTTTGCTTTTTGGCAATAAGCTTTTTGTTTCAAAAAGCTTCCTTTTTTAAGTTTCCTATTTATGATTACATGTTGTTACTCAGAGATCTTTGTTGTCCTCGTTACTATTTTACAATTAAATTAAATTCTATTATTTATCAAGATTACCAGCAAAATGTTCGTTTTTATTCTCTCTAAACTCTATGTCATAATCATTGAAATGTGAAATTGGGATGAAAGAATAAATAAACACTGTAAAATGAAAGAGAATGTAAAATTGAACACTTGAATGAAAGAAGATTAAACATTTTGTAAATCTCACTGTGTACATCAAATTTGAAAATAACCCTAAAATCCCATAAAATCCACAAGACAACTATACAAAGTCGTTTTTGATTACAGGAACCCGTTGAAACCAGAATCTGTGGCTGTGTGAGTAAAGACAGAGCTGGTAAAAACTGAGGTAAAAACTGAAGTTCCACAAACAAACCTCAGCTTCTTGAATCTAAAGCCATTCAAAAGCATTTACAGATGCTGAACCAAAGTCAATGATCAAGAGACTTTTTCAAATCTTCCTCATGGCTCTTGAATTACATTTATGATTACATGTTGTTACTCAGATATCTTTGTTGTCCTCGTTACTATTTTACAATTAAATTAAATTTATTATTTATCAAAATTACCAGAAAAATGTTCGTTTTTATTTTCTCTAAAATCTACTGTCACAATCATTGAAATGTGAAATCAGGATGAAAGAATAAACACTGTAAAATGAAAGAGACTGTAAAATTGAACACTTGGATGAAAGAAGCATTTTTGTAAATCTCACTGTGTACATCAGAATTTGAAAAAAATCCCATAAAATCACAAGACAACTATACAAAGTCGTTTTTGATTACAGGAACCCGTTGAAACCAGAATCTGTGGCTGTGTGAGTAAAGACAAAGCTGGTAAAACCTGAGGTAAAAACTGAAGTTCCACAAACAAACCTCAGCTTCTTGAATCTAAAGCCATTCAAAAGCATTTACAGATGCTGAACCAAAGTCAATGATCAAGACACTTTTTCAAATCTTCCTCCTGGCTCTTTATAGCACACTTAGCTTGACGAGCTCGGCTCATCTTGGTTTGGTTCTGGCTTGGTTTCTTCTTCTGGTTCGGTCTCGGATGGGTTAGGCTTCTTGAATTGAACCAAGATGATGGTCATATTATCACAACCTTCTCCACTAGCAGTGTCTGGAGCCAAACATCTATCAACAACTTTTTCGCATACGGTCGAAAGTTTTGTTTCCTGGAAAGTAATTTACCAATGTCACAGACACACTCAGGACAAAAAACTGCAATAGTGAGAGGAGTAACAAACAGATTGACTTACAGATTTTAACTGTTCATGGATAAAATCTACCAGTTCCTGGCTTGACATACAATCCCTGAGAAAGATCAAATCACATTTATCATCAAGAAACTGACTCCTATGTATAAAATGAAACAATTAGGGATTTTCTTTACCAGATTCCATCGCAAGCAACAACAACAAACTCATCATCATCACATAGTTCAAGCTGATGAGAAGAAACAACAAGAAGTCAGCTTAAAGAAACCAAAATCAAACGCATAACACTGAAAATGTTAGATTCTTACAGTGTTTATATCTGGATCAGCAGTAACCATTTGCTTTTCAGCTGGTAAAAACTTATTCTGCTTGAACTCCATGTCACCTGTAATGCTTCCAATCAAGATTACATGCATACACCAAATCTCTAAGGAATGAGGTGGAAGAGAAAACAAACTTACCAATGGCTCTTGTCAGATTCAAGCTTCCATTGATTCTCCCAGCGTGAATAAATCCACCAGCTTTCAGTATCCTTTCTTTCTCAACTTCAAGATCAGGCTTGTGATCTTTAGAAAGATTGTAAGCCTGACCTTTCCTCGATATCACACAACGTGAGTCACCGGCATTTGCAACAATTATCTTCTTATCTTTAATAAGAGCTACACATGCTGTACACCCGGAAGTTGGTCCCGGGAAATCAGAATGAGGACCCTGTATAATAACAAAGGCACAGGCTTTAAACCTTAAGAGGTCTCAAACTAAAGAATAGCAAACATCAAAGCATATATGGTTATATGAAAAACTTTACATCCTCAAGAGGCCAGTTATCAGGCTGGTTATTGACGTCACCACCTTTTGGTGACCATATAAATCCTTCAATCATCCCGGTAAACTTATTCATCTTGTCACCAAGAACAGCTAACTCTCGCCATCCTCTCTGTCCTTGCATCATGTCATCCATTCTACGATACTCACAATGAACAGTTATTAAAAGTGGAACCATCTTTTGGAGTATACAAGAAAGCTAAAGAGGAAACAAACCTAAAAAATGATCTTTGAAGAGATGTTTCTACGTCTCCAGCTCCATATGCTTCATTGCTGAGAACCTGCTGGTGTAGATACTTGGCACAGAACTTTGCTACAACTCTACCTACACCATTTGGTAAATGTTACTCTTAAACTTATAGGACTCTAAATTATATTCAACATGTATTCATTATGATTTAGGAGTAGAGGCAGTAGTTTCTTACCTCCATGGCCATCATACACACCGAAGAAGGATGTCTTATCATCGAGATCAAGAATTGCAGCATGCTAGCGAAATTACAATCAAGAAAGATGGGATCAGTAGTGATATAAAGCCAAGATTGCAGCTTTGAATAAGTTTCATATGATCAGTGATTATGTTTGGACTCACCGCATCTTCCATGGTGGCGCGCCAACCTTGCATAGACGATAAACCATATTTCAGCTTCTCATTCTCACCTTCTTCTGATAGCTTATCAGTTTTGGGAGAACTTAAGTATGTACCCATCTCTTACTACTCTCTCTCTGCAAAGAAGCAACATTGAACCAATCAGAATCTTACACATTCCATTCTCTATAATCAATCTCTCATAATATTCAAAATCAAGAAAGAAGCAAGCTTTAACCAATCATAATCCTACACAATTCTATTCTCTACCTGATAAACTTGTACAAGATTCACAATAGAAGTAATCAAAATCTCAAGGGATTCAGATCAAGAAAGAAGCAAACTTTAACCAATCATAATCCTACACAATTCCATTCTCTACCTGATAAACTTGTAAGAGATGATTGAATCAAAAATTTAAGGTACTCAAAATAAAGAAGCTAGCTTTAACCAATCATCATCCTAGACAACCCATTCTCTACCTGGTAAACTTGTAAGAGATTCAAAACAGAGCTAATCAACTAAGAAATACTTATGTCAAAGACTCCAAGACAAAAACAGAGGTTTTGAATCGAATCGACCAAAAAAAGAAACCTAGATGCGGATATTTGACTATTTCAATCAAGGAAGATTCAAGATTATAAAGTTTATGACAAAAGGTAGCAACTTACATCTCTTGGTAGAAATTGACAAAAAAGGAAAGCCCTTTTTGAGATCCTTAAGACCAAAATTTCTGGAGTCAGGAGAAGAAAACTCGATCGGGACGAGAAAAGGGAAAGAGACCAACAACCACTTGAAACTACTTGAGATCAGATTTACAATCCATAAAGGAGAGAAAAAAAAGTGTTTTTTTCGTGTGTGTGTGCGCCGAAAAACAAACGAAAGGTCTCAACTTTTTTTCACCTTTTTCTTTGTTACTTCATTGTAAGTTTGTAACTAAACTTTAAAACTCGAGATGTGTAAATCTTTACAGCTGTTTAAGCTTTCTTTCTCCATCATCACAGCAGCTTCCAGAATGTGTGCATTTATCATAGGAAACAGCCAAAATAGAGAAGATTTGTTAACTAATTTTGGGATTTGCTTGATGTATTTGTCATCTTACTATTCATATAAACTGTTTTAAATATTTTTTTTCTAATATTACTTTCTGTTTCTAAATATACTTTCTTGTATAAACATATTGCATGTAGGTTTGCATATGTAAGGTTTATCTGCAAAGAAAGATTTGATAATATTTTTATGTTATTTGAAATTTGAGAGGATGTATTAGATTAACTATTTATATTAATAATGTATTTAAATATATATATATATATATATATATTAATTATGTATTTTTTCCGCGCTAATTAATTATTATCTGAAAAATTATTAAATAATTTAATATTGGTAATGTATTTCAATCCAATCTGAATTTCAGTTCAAGTTTGTTTACGTATTTCAATCCTTGGTTCAGGTTTTGGTTCCGAAAATATTTTTTGTTTATAGATGGATCATAAACTTCCATACCAATTATAATCCAAAAATACTCAATTGAAAATTCAATTGCCTGGACCTGAATATATCATAGGTATTCATAAATAATCAACAAAATAAATATAAATTATTCCAAAGACTAAATTTATTTTTGTGAATCCAGAAATACTTTGTGTGCTTCTCCATACCTTCCCAAATGCTTTTGATCAAATCCTGATTGGCAAATTAAAAGCTCACAAACTAAATGCTCAATCAATCAAAGCATGACGAGTCATCATTAATGATGTGCGATGGGTCGATATGGATGATAGCTAGGGAAACTAATTAAATTTCGTGGGACAAAGAAGTAATCACTCTGAAAATAAAATGAAACCACTCTTTTTGTCTTCTTCTTCTTCTTCAGCATTTTCTCACTCCTTCCTCTTTAAAAACAAGAGCTATGAACTCTAAAAGGAACTCATTCACTCTCATTATAATTCCATCAATCGTTGTAACCAGCAAAGATAAAGAATGGCAGAGGCCACAACATCAGTAGAGACAGGGAATAAGGAGTCTTCTCCACTAGAAGAGCTTGACATAGATGTTGAGATCAAAGCCCATGCTGATAAGTTCCACCATATGTTCACCGAAAGACCACACCATGTGTCCAAAGCCAGTCCTGGATACGTTCAAGGGTGTGAGCTGCACGACGGAGAGTGGGGAAAAGTTGGCAGTATCATATTTTGGAACTACGTTCACGGTAATGGAAACCTTGCAGGAAGTATATATAATCTTATAATTCAAATAAGTATAATCTTGCAAGAAGTTTAAGTTAAATTCTTCTTACTTTTAGAGAAATTAATACATGAAAAACATCCTTATATACGATTGTGGCTCCAATGATAAGACGTCATTAACAACTATAATACTTGATTTGGATGTATAGATGGAGAGCCAAAAGTAGCCAGGCACAGGATCGAAGCGGTGGATCCTGAGAAGAATCTTATAAAGTTCAGGGTCTTAGAAGGAGATGTCATGAAAGAGTACAAAACCTTCAATTTTACGATCCATGTAACACCTAAGCAAGGAGGACATGGAAGTGTAGTGAAGTGGCATGTTGAGTATGAGAGGATTGACGAGAAGGTAGATCATCCCGAGACTATTCTCCAATACTTTGTTGAATTGTCTAAAGAGGTTGACGAGTACCTCTTGTCGGAGGAATAAGTTTGGTCGGATTACGATCTTCAGTTTGTCTATTTCGTTAATTAGTGTGTGTGATGCATAAGCATATGTGCGTATATCTTTGTATTGTAGTGAGTTCTTGTTACGTATTTAAGTCCTAAGTTGCAAGTTAAGACATTTTAGTAGCCATGAGCTGATCATGAGCCCATGAGCATCTCCTGTGTATGTTGTAGTCAACTCATCTTAATAAAAGCGGTCTATGAAGTTGTAAACCGTTCGAAGGCAAGCACACATAAAGTTACTTTATCTTTTGACATCAAATTATTTTAATCTATGGTATATTGTGGTAAATTTGGCTAATAATTGAATATTATCTTCTGTTTATAGTTAATGTATGCATTGTAGGAGAATCTCTCCCTACCACAAATGGATTTTTGCTCCAAAGATATTTATATAGATAGAAAATAAATAGCTCATGAATGAGTTTTATTGAGCAAATGTAAAAAGAAATGAGAAGAAGAAATGTTCAGTTGTTTCCAAGAGCTAAAATAGATTTTGTTAGATATCACAAAGTTACAAAAACATTGTCGTTACATTCATATGAAATCTAGTTTGTTAGAAACCCTAGATATACAGCTAATGAGCTTTGATTGTAGCTTCTTGGGATATAATGAGAAGTATAAGGGTTACCCTGACGAGTTTATATAAGCCGACATGTGAATTTTGACGAGTCTATGATGCAGCGTGATAATCTTGATTATTTAGATTATTAGTTTATTTATTTATATTTATGTTTTAATACTTAATTATTTAAGAGTTTTCTAGAATATTCTTAGGGTTTTGAGCTTTTATTATAAATAGCCATCTAGACTTCATATTGTATTCAGACTTTGATTAATTAATAAAAGGAGATTTCCTGAAGAGGTTTTGATAAACCACTGTGAAAGCCCTGAGAGGAGGACTCTCAAACCCTAGTTATTTGGTATTCTGCGGAATCAATGGATCTCTAGTTCTATCCCTAGAAGCTTCCACTACATCAGTTGGTATCAGAGACATCACTTTGATTTCTCAATCAAGGTTTGATCCTATTCTTCTATATCATGGTGTTCGAAAGTTTTTCCTATGAAAATTCATTATTCATTGAAGCCGAAGATTTTTATGGAGCCTATAAAAAAATTTTGGTGCTCCAATTTATGATTCATACGGTGAAGATAGTGATGCTCTTGTGTGTCAATCACATCATGTGGATCTGAATGAAGACGTACACATATGCAATATGGTGTGCATCGATTTGGAAGATGGTGTGCTTCTACGAGCGCGTGAAAAGGAGACGGTGGAGAGTTGGTCTTGTGATTCCAAAGAAGTCAAGGAACACGTCATAACAAATATTGGAATATTTGTAAGATGCTATTTTTCTATTGGAGGTTGGAAGACTGAAGGAATAAAGTGTAAAATAATATTCTTTTGTGTAAAAGGTATTATTCGTGGAAGATTAGGAAAAAGGAAAGTAAATTATTGAATGATTTTCCTGGATGGAGTTTTGGAAACGAAGACTACGGATAAGAGTTAAGGACCCGGAGAGAATGATGCTGAGAGATATTAAGAAATATTCTATTTATTTATATTATTATTATGATAATTTTTTATTATTATTTTAGGGTTTTCTAGGGTTTTGAGATTTATTATAAATAAGCCGTTTATGCCTCCCTTTGTATGAAGTTGTTGATTATTAATAAAAGAGCTTTGGCTTTTGAGAGAAGAGTATTCTCTATCCTTGTTTTCGGTAGATCTAGAGAGATCTCAACGAGTTCAAGAAGCAGGTCCCAAGTGAGGATTATATCAAATCCCTTGGTTGAGCTGGCAGGTCCCGATTGATTCCTTTGAATCATAGGTTGAGCTGTGTTTATCTTAGCTTCCGCTACGTCAGTTGGTATCAGAGCCGCGTCTCTTTGATTTCTCAATCAGAGATCGATTCTGGATGTCATGATGAGTGACAACATCTACACTTTCGAGGACGAAAGTCCTTTTGTCGAGAGAGAAGAGGGTCATGAGATCTATCGAGAGATCTATGGCGATCCAATCTATGACACATATGAAGATGATGTTGATGTTATTGACTTCGTTTTCAAAGAAGGATTTGTTTGAGGATCTGATGCGTGCAAAATCCAGGGCGCAGTCAGATTCGTTTAGATTTCGGTTTCGTGCAAAATCCGGTTTGTGCGAAAATCGTGCAGATTCAGATCCGTGCAAGTTTCGGGTCTAATCCGGTTTGTGTGAAAGTTGAGGCCAAGTCAAAGGAAGATGAAGATAATTCTGCCAAAAGCCCATGTGATGAAAACCCTACTGAAGATTCGAGGACGAATCTTTCTTGGCCGGCGAGACCTGATGCAGCGTGATATTTGGCTTGATTATTTAGATTATTAGTTTATTTATTTATATTTATGTTTTAATACTTAATTATTTAAGAGCTTTCTAGAATATTCTTAGGGTTTTGAGCTTTTATTATAAATAGCCATCTAGGCTTCATATTGTACTCAGACTTTGATTAATTAATAAAAGGATATTTCCTGAAGAGGTTTTGATAAACCACTGTGAAGAGTATTCACAACCAAGAGCTTTTGCGAAAGCCCTGAGAGGAGGACTCTCAAACCCTAGTTATCCGATATTCTGTGAAATCAACGGATCTCTAATTTTATCCCTAGAAACTTCTGCTACGTCAGTCTATCTACAATCATTTGCATCCTAAGCCAGAGATAACTCTCGTTTCCGCATGGACAAAGAGTTTCAGGCCACAAGATTGGCTGTCACATCTTATTTGTTTTTGTTATCCAACATTTCTAAGATTGTATTATTAAAATAATCTTAATGGATAGGCATTGCCACCTGTTGTAGAACTATCATTTGATTACAACTTCTGAACATGCTCGAAGCCCAAAGCCAGATAATCAGGATAGGGATCTGCCGATCTGTGAAGGAAATGAACAAAAGTTTGAGGATGAACTAAATTACAAAAACATATTTCATTCTAATCTGTGCCTCAAATCAAATCCGTCCAAAATGCTTTCATAAATGAACCGGGATATTACATTTGTATTTTTTTTTGGTGAATCTGATTGAAATTTGAAAGAGAAATTGTGTAGAGATAGACATCAATATGTCCTTTTAATAAGACCACATTTATTCTTAATTTTCTTATAGCGTTTTTTTTTTAAAATGATAAGCTTAGGTTAGGTGATGATATAAAATTATAAATTGGTCTCGACAGTTCTCAGTTAAGAGTTTACTGTTTATTGAGGAACGTGTCAGTAACACTGGTCGAAAGTAGAAGAAGATAAATTCGGATTCGGCTTCCAAAATTGCTTCCATGGCTTCTTCTTCTTCTTACGCACCATTCTCTGCAATCTTCAATGGTTCCAGACCTAACCCATCTCTAAAGCCCGCGGCTTTTCTCGTCCCTTCCTTGAAATTCTCCACTGGCATATCGAATTTTGCGAATCTGAGTAATGGGTTTTTTCTCAAATCTCCGATTAATCCTGGGTTTCTCTTCAAGTCCCGGAATTTCAATGTTCAAGCTAGAGCTGCTGCAGAGAAGACCGTTCACGATTTCACTGTAAAGGTCTGGTCTTTATCCCCTTACCTAATTGAGCTAGGGCTTTAATTCAATTGGGAATCTTCCAATTGCCATAAAGCTTAAATTTTTCATATCTAGGTTAGTGAAGTCAATTGAATACAGACTTTGGACAATCTGAAATTTGAGTTTTTTCAATTGGAGACAGGACATTGATGGGAACGATGTTTCTTTGAACAAATTCAAGGGGAAAGTTATGTTGATCGTTAATGTCGCTTCAAGATGGTAACTTTTTTTTCTTCATCCTCGTGTTGCAATCGCTGTTCATAGTTCATGTATCGATTTTCTGATGTTGATGGTTTATGGAGTATGTTTTATGGACACACAGTGGTTTAACATCATCAAATTACTCTGAGCTTTCACATTTGTACGAGAAATACAAGAGCCAAGGTTAGATCTTGTTCGCTTCCTCATATATATAGTGAATATATCACATCTATTTGCTGCAACCACATGGTCTCTTGTTTACCAAAATTCTTGTTCTTAGATGTTAAGCGTATTTTCGACATTAAATTCTGACTTAAGTTTCATTACATTTTCTACATTCACACGTCACAAAACGTTTCATGTTGTTGTGATTACAGGATTTGAGATTCTAGCTTTTCCTTGCAATCAGTTTGGTGGCCAAGAGCCCGGTTCAAACACCGAGATCAAACAATTCGCTTGCACTCGATATAAAGCAGAGTTCCCTATCTTTGACAAGGTAAAGCATATATCCAAAACATTCATTCTCTTCTTTCCGGTTTGCAGATTGGAATGAGTTTGAATTTCCCACAGGTTGAGGTGAACGGACCGAGCACCGCTCCGATCTACCAGTTCTTGAAGTCAAACGCAGGAGGATTCTTGGGTGGTCTTGTGAAATGGAACTTTGAGAAGTTCTTGATTGACAAAAAGGGAAAGGTCGTTGAGAGATACCCTCCCACCACTTCCCCTTTCCAAATCGAGGTAACGGTTTATCACAAACCACTCCCGGTTCGGTTTGTTTCCCCGGTTTGTAACCAAAAACAAACTCTGTTTCCTCTGTTTTGCAGAAAGACATCAAGAAGTTGCTTGCTGCTTAACTGCTGGTGAAAATATAACCGGAAATTGAAACTTTTCCGGTTAAGGTTTTGTGTACCTTACATTGTACTATTAATAATGTTCTTGTAATGTAAATTATATGAAAATGTTTTCAAAGTTTCATATATTTATTTTATGTAATTTTACAATAAGACAAGTCACTCGCTCTCGCATCAAAATGCCAAAAATTTGAAATTTTATTACAGCTCATGAATGATTATTATTATTTATTGCGTGATTATTATCATTGTCATTAGTGTTGTTAACATCGTCTTCATCATCATCATCACCTTGCCAAGACCAGACAATGTCTTTAAGAGCTGGCCTGACGTCATCCTCACAAAACAAGTAATACTCCAAAGTGTCGCCGGACGATTTACAGAACTCCACGACGGAGACTTCAGGAGCGACTTCGAAAACTTCCGCCGTCACCGAGAGCCTCCCTTTCCTTCCTTCCGTTCTCTTCTGCAGCTTCATCTTACAGTCTTGCACGTGTTTCACCCTCATGTCCATCTCACGCGCCGCCGTCTCCAGCCTCTCCTTAACCGATATCGCCGGTAACTTCGACGTGAACATCCTTTTCGGTTTCCGTTTGATCTCGAATAAGCTTGAGAGATCGAAACCTGAAGACATTGATGAGATTAGTTGGAAGGCGTTGAAAGATCTCGGAGAAACTCCGTCGTCGTCTTCGTCATCAAGGTTCAGGTGTTTCTTCTTCTTTTTCGTCGGTGGCTCCGGCTCCGGCGGAGATGCGATTGTCTCGTCGATTGAAAACGCTACCGGCGGTTTGAAATTCTTCCGGAACCATGGGATCATTTTGATCTCCGACATTGTAATCCGTTGTTCGGGATCAGCCACAAGCAACATTGAGATCATTTCTTCTGATTCTGGAGAAAACCATGGCGGGAATTCGATTTGAGCTTTGAAGATCTTTCTGTTCATATATTCAAATTCAACGAAAGCTTTAATCAAACCAGAAACAAACCGGAACATTGATCGACTCACAATCCGGTTAAAAAATGGGGAACAAATGAATTAGTACGGTTTGGATTGGTTAACAGAAAACCCGGTTAAAGACTTACGTGTACAATGTCATGACGTTTTCGTCGACAAACGGCAAGAAGCCAGCGAGGAGAGCATACAAAACGACGCCGCACGACCAAATATCAGCCATAGCTCCGTCGTATCCTTTATTCCGGAGAACCTCCGGCGCCACGTAAGCCGGAGTCCCGCACCGAGTATGGAGAAGGTCATCACTGCTGCCACGTCTACCGCCGAGCTGCTCCGGCGTCATCAACGCGGATAATCCAAAATCCGAGACCTTGAGATCGCCGTTTCCGTCAAGCAAGAGATTCTCCGGCTTGATATCGCGGTGGAAAACGCCGCGGCTGTGGCAGAAATCGACGGCGGAGATCAGTTGCTGGAAATACTTCCGCGCGAGATTCTCCGGGAGCTTCCCGTCTTTATCTATCCTCTCGAAAAGCTCTCCGCCGTCGACGTACTCCATGACGACGAAGATCTTTTTCTTCGTGGCCATGACTTCACGGAGCTCCACGACGTTTGGGTGACGGAGGAGACGCATGACGGAGATCTCTCTTTCGATTTGCTCCGTCATGCCTCGACGTCTTGAGACGGGGTCTTTTTTTATCACCTTGATCGCCACGTCATCACCGGTGGCTATCTCTGTTCCGTGATATACCTTGGCGAAGTGACCGGTTCCGAGAAGTTTTCCGATCTCGTATTTGTCAAAGAGGACTTGGCTTGATTCTTCCATTTGTCTTTGAATTTTTGTCTCACAAGTATAATGTGAGGATAAAAATGTGAAAATTTGTAGTTGGTTATATACATAAACAGAGAGATTAAACACTTAACAGATATGAGGAAAAATGATTTGTTTATGAAGTTATTTTACTTTAGTTTAATATATGCGACGACTAAGTGAAGTAGGAAGATATGTTCTGTCTTATCTTATCCAAAATAAAGTGATGTGCATAAGATCTGGCAAAGGCGATTAAACTTTAATCAGTCATCCAGATAAATCCAGTCCATCTTACGAAATTGCATGAAGAAAACAAATGCAAAAGAGTGAATCACCAACTTTGAATTGAGACTGAAAACATTACCTAAAACAAACAAACAAAAATTAGGTAAAACACAAATAGTGGACGACGTGTAGTCACCACCGTTAATGCTACGCATGTTTTGAAGTGGATACGCATTAATTAAAAATAGTAACTTGTCCCGATAAAATTTTCAATGAAATGTCTTTTTTAGGTAAGGCAAGATGTGACCTTTTCTTCTTGTCCCTTACATATTTTTAAACTTTTATTTGACCTTAACTAATATTTTCCTTGACTTTTCATATACGATTGTCCATTTTCTTTTTCTCGATAAATGCTTGGACTCTTTTCTTTTCCTACTTGGGACGATTTTATCGGACTAGTAATATACGTTAGTTAAGTGGTGAATATGGCGACCAAATGTTCCTTTTTTTGTTTGCTGCTAATTATATGGCTTGATGGTTTCTTCTTCATATATAACAAAGTATGACAACAAAACTCATCGTTGTTCAATTGTTTATAGAGAAATTCGAATTATCACTAACTTTTTGTCAACTACCCAATCAGAATATGACCTTTAAATCAGTTATCTAGTTCAGAAGAAAAAAGTTTACAGATCAGTCGTTTTTAACATTCAATCGCCAAACAAAGAAAAACATTGTTTTCTACATAAAGCATGATAGAGAACTCATCCACAAGGTTTGGAAAACAAATTGCGATATCTTATTCATCTCCTAGAAATCTGTCTCAAATTCCATCATACTATTGTTTCCTACATACAAAATATTCGTCATTGCTTAAATTAGTATTTTTTAACTCTTAAGTCATGATAAGATGAGAAGTTTCTTTTCTAACCACGTATTTGCTAGCATCATCTTATCATCTGATTTAAGAGTCTGAAACTTTCCATGAGTTATCCATTTAACACTTTGGCCTTGTTCGTGTTCCGTTTTATTAAATTTTAACTACCTAGCAAAATGTAAAATTACCCTCAAAATTTTAAAGTTTTATAAGTATAACAAAACTAATATATAAAAAAATAAAGTATTTCAAGAAGTTCGTTTTATGTTTTATATACATGTATATTTATTATAGGACTGTCAAGCTAGGTTAATCTCTTGAATACTTATAAATTGATTGAAACAAAAGTTAAGAAATGGTCAAAGAATCTCATATGATTTGATATATCTTTAATATTGTTGAAGAACCCTTTCAGATTTATTTTCATTATATAATGGTTTGTATTATTTCTTTTAAAACTGAAACAATTTGTAAATGATATGTATCAGAAAACAGAACTAAAAAAGTATTTGAAGATTGCAAAATATTTTCTTAAAGCTTTTCCTCTTGTTCTCTCACTTGTGGAATTAACTAGTAATATAAAAAGCTATCTTGTATAACCAATCGCACTTGATTTGATATCAATGTCGACAAGAACCACTCATTCATTTCCATTCATTTCCAATGATATAATTAGATAGAGATGTATGAGTGGAGTTTAGCTTGAGTTTATGAATAGGCTGTATATATAAAAGCATATTTAAACGACCATAACAAGTCCAACAAACTTTGTGATGGATGTCATGATTGGGACTCACGATTAATGCAAACATATATGTTTAGGCAAATTTATACTGTAACAAAATTTCTGCTAAAAAAGTGAGGGTAAAAACTTTGTTCGAAAAGGCATTTCAGGTGGCCGCTTTCGTTACGATAAAACGTTCGAGAACCCTCAACTACCAGGATCATACCATATTATCTTTTGGAAAACTTCATTTTTTGGTAAAATAAAAGATTAAAATTTATTTAGTTAAAGTCATGAATTGATATCCACTTAATAGATCTAAGTTATATGCCTCTAAACACAAAACAAAATTGAAAATCATCAAAAAAACAAACAAAACGGACTTGGCCGGTGTTTTGTCTGTAGGTGACTGAAGTTACTAGTGTCCACGTGTAAGAGTTGGTGGTCTTCTTTGGTGTTTACCTAGTCGAATTTCAAAGTTTCTTTACGTTGAGCCTGTCCTCTTGAATGCATTGTTTCTTCGGATTGGACGTGTTCGGAGTGGTTATTGTCTTTGATCTCGTTTTGGTCATGCGTTCGCGTTTGTTTCTGTCGGTGTTGTTGTCGTTGTTCTGAACTCGCTTTAGAACAGTTTTCAGTTTGGGTAGTGGGTACTCTTCAAGCTCTCTAGAACAGCTATTTTCATATAACAAGTAACTAGTAATTCTGGTATTAATTCTTGTTGCGGTCTTTTTTTCCGTCTTTATTTGTTTTCGCCCTAATTCTTTCTTGCTTAAATGCAGTATCTTGAGAAGATCAAGATTCAAGAGCACATCACGCTTCTTTGCATTTTTTTTTTTTTTTTAATAATCTGAATCCATAACATGAGATTATTTTTCTTTATAAAAAAGAAAGATCTGAGGAGATTCAAGTAACCTTAACTTGAATAGTTTCCTTCTACTTCACTATCACATCACATTGTATGTATAAGGATTTCCCTGATCCAAACCGGACTAAATCGAATTCAAATCGATTTTAACCACTAGTGTGGACCGACACCTCCTAGAGTCACTCACCACCCCTAAACTCGATTATTTGGTTTACAAATGTTATATCAGGGGCTGTGTGTATGGATGTGTGGTATGAAGAAGTCACTGCACACGAAGATTGTCTTTTTGATATCTCTTTTGTAACTAAATCTTTTTAGATTTAAAGTATCGTATTTTGCATTTATATAGTTGAAACCATGATGGCACTCTTGTTACACTCTTGTTAAATTATGGGATTCAGAGATTATATTTGTTTTTTATATTATGATTTTCCCTATTACTTAATATAAGATAACTACTTGAATACTGTTTTAAATATTTGAATATTGTGATACTGAAAATACGATATTATATTATTCCGAAAAATGTAAAATTATGTATATACATACATTAAGGAATGTGTTTCAAAAACAATAACTTAGAAATTGTTTCGTCAAATATGATACAAGGATACTAAAGTTTTGGGATCCTATTAAAATTTATCGTATACTGAGATGTATACTGTCACAGCAAACGGTAAAGTGCTTTCTTGTGCGCCAGTCAATTCAGTCCCTCTCTCCCGGAACTATTTCCTCTTTTAAAAGTTTTGTTGAAAAACTTTCTCAGTTGCTTTGTGCATTATAAGGCATTGCTTAACTAAATTTTGATACACCTAAAACAATTAAGCATGTATAGGCATAAGTGATGATTTGTTGTTGCAAGACAATAGGCATGACGTAACATAATGTCATTTGATAATATTAAATTATGCCAGATTAAAACGAATCACAGTTGGAGTTGACCGAGATTTCTTTTCTAAATTTTATATAAAAAAAAATAGAGATTTCTTTCCGAATTGGAAGATATTTTATTCCTAATGAGTTGATTTGGTATTATCTTTTTCTCTGATTTTTTCTTTTTTGACTTTTTGGCAATTTCGTCCATTTTATGGAAATACAGGAATTATTTGTTTATATATTCATTTCATTTTGTTGACTGAAATTCAAAAAAATCTAAAACACCACCTGCTCCACTTTTCGCTTCCCTCTTAATTCACCCTAAATCCTCTTCTCTATCCACCCTTAAATACCGGAAACACATCTCGAATCTCACAAACAACACTTATCTCTCTAATCCTCTCTCTAATTCGGCCACGTGTTCATCATCATCGAAATGGCTCAGGTTCCATGCGATTCCGAGGGTATGTGCATGCCGTGCAAAGAACCTCCTCCGCCGGAGGAATCTCTCACTTGCGGCACACGTGCACTACGCCTTGGCACGCTTCCTGCCTGTCTTCCCCTCCGGCAACCCTGGCTTCGACTCTGCAGTGGGAGTGTCCCGGCGAGATCGATCCTCATGGCGGCGTTGTTGCCGAATCCGGCAAAATCGCTGTGGAGGAAGATGATGATGTCTTGGCCGCGCTCGGAGAAAACCTGACTTGCATTTTCTGTATGCAATTGCCTGAGAGACCTGTCACGGTTTGTCCTTCTCTCTTATGCTTGTTCATGGAATCTCTTAAGCCGAATTCAATTTCTAGGGGTTTTGTTGATGTTTGGTGAACCTTGTTAAGTATCGAATCTATTTTAATATCTAGGGGTCTTTTGTTGGTTTGATGAATATGTTAGATCGTGAATCTATTTTAGATCTCGCTTTTCTTATTGAATCTTCTTCTTTTTTTCCCCAACGACCACGCTGTGTGAATCTACACATCGAACATGGACTTAATTGTGCTAACCATTTATGAATAATTGTGTCAAATAAGTCAATTTAACCTATGTTTATGGTTGATCATCTTTGTATTCGTTTTTTGGTTGCAATTAGTATCATGATGGCTACTTTATCCTGTCGTTAGGCAACTTAATTTATGCAGATGAGTGTGTACATGAGCTGTCTTTATCGTGCTGTTAGTGGTCTGTTTTTCAAAACCATTAAGTTTTGTTGAGTATTTGATATTGTGAATGGATATCTTTTGTATGTGTATTTTCAGGCACCATGTGGGCACAATTTCTGTCTCAAGTGTTTTGAGAAATGGGCTGTTGGTCAAGGCAAGCGTACTTGTCCCGAATGCGCAGGGAAATTCCTGCACTAATGGTCAGAAATTCTCCAATCAACTCTGCCCTTGTCTCCCTTCTACAACTCGCAAAATGGTTTACTTAAACAAGTGTGTTTACTTAAATGGTTTACTCCCTCAGATCTTCTCTTTTCTTTTGTTTAATTCTTTCTTTATTAATACAGCGATGTTTCTTTCAGAGGTCTTTCAGCTACAATATCCAGGCGAAGAAAAATAAAAAGTATCCTATCAAAGAATTGAAAGAATACTTTTTGTTTTTCTTCGCTTGGATATTGTAGCTCAAACACCTTTGAAGAAAACATTGATGTATAAACAAAGAACAAATTAAACAAAAGAAAATAGAGCATCTGAGGATATACCAAACACACTTGTCTAAATAAACCATTTTGCGAGTTGTAGAAGGAAGTTAAGTAAACTTGTCTCTACGTCTACGTCTTCGTAGAAACACAACTTAACGTTAATTTATCACAACGTTTTCCATTCCTTGACTCTGTTTTCAAGATTGGTTAATTTATGTTTAATTACCTCATTGTTGTTTTCAAGAAGTCTAGATATAAGCTTCAAGTTTCCTTCTCCTTCTGGATCTGGATACAACGTAGTCCAAGTACGAACATTTGATAATTTAGCTCCACTTAAAAAATGCTTAGCATTAAAGCTTGAGCAGAAACAAGAGATGGAGAAGTATATCTCTGCCAAAAGGTAAAAGTTATTATTCTCATAGAGAGGCTATTAGCAATGTAATATTTGGTGGATTTTGTTAGGTTAATTAAAACTTAATCAAATTGTTGCTTGTACTTTGTAGGATGAAAATGATGCGAGCACAAAAGACAGGAAAGTGACTGAGGCAGACATCATCATTTTTTTATCTACGTACTCGCAGGATCAAAATCGTTGTTTAGTTATGTCTTACTTACATAGTAGAATTCCTGAATTGCTAATGAAAAGAAAAGTTTAAATAGCAAAAACATAAATTACAACAACCATTAAATTCCCATGGACATTTTGATGAATATCTTGCTTAAATGTTATGCAGTAACTTGAAAAGATCACCATGAGCATAAAATGAGATTGTTTTCTTTTTTATATACAAAAGACTAGATTTAAACACATTCAAAGTGTAACTTAAATTTTCTTCTTCTTCGCTGTCATTGTACATATAAACTGCGATGGGCTTGTGGATCATGAGAATCATAAAACATGTTTTTGTTTGATTACCTAATCTGTTGCTAAATAAAACATGTTTTTGTGTTATGCGATTAAAATACACTATATATGAAACATATTCGAAACTAAATGAAACAAGTGTGTTTTAATCGCATGAGAAATTGATATTTCATATATATATAGTTCAATAAGTTGTACCATAGGAGGGTTTATGGTTGTGTGATATCTAGATGCATATAAGATTTAAAAATCTTTAAATATAGAATGATGGATTTTGAAATACCAAGGCTTTATTTACCTTGGATTTATTTCTTTGTATTTTTAACTTTAAAACACTTACAAATTCATTAAAATCTAAAGTGGATTTTTAAATCTAATGAATAAATCATTAAATCAATAACACTAGATTTCATTTAGTATTTATAAACTATTGAATGACTAAGGGAAGATTTTGACAAAGATTTAAAAATCATTAATCCAATAAAGGGGATTTTAGTTTTAATTTGTAAATCCATCAAAATGCATGAACCAATAATTAAACCCCCTAAGTTTAAATTAAAATACTCAAGTAAATTTTCAAATAGTTATCAAGCATATATCATCTTTTAAAACATTATTATTTATGGTATACTCATAAATATTATCCTGTCAAATTTAGTACCAGATTTTCTTATTCAAATATAAATAGTTGATACATAGTTATTTAAACTTCATATTGAAATAAAATAATTCCAATAAAATGCCCGTTAAAGTTTAATATATATAGTCAAAATATATGTTAATAATGGAAACTAAAAATAAAAATCTGTATATAACTAGTTTGGTAGGAGTATATATAAATCTACCAAATAACTTCGACTATAGTATCATTTGTATGGATTAATGCAAATTTGGTATAGTATAATTTGATCCATATGCATATATACATCCCATAAGAAATGTGAATATAATTGAGTAAAATACATTAGCAAATATGAAAGATCATTTAGGGGAAATAATGCAAATAGTAAAATAGAAGGAAAAATTCAGATTGTCTAGACAAAGAGTTTCATATAAATGGATCTCTTCATGAAGAACTAGAACATCATCACATAGCTCTCGTTCATCAATAAAGAGAATATATACTATCAAAAATAATGAGTACCACAAAACATATTGTGATGTTTTTCCTTGTAGCAATATTGCTAATTTCATTGTCAAAGGATGACGTTTTGGCTTGGGAACGTATGTTGTTTCTTCCAGAATTTATTTATTTTGTTATGCTTAATCATTTTTATTATTTTAATAACATTAGTTGAACACTGCTTTTGAAAAGCATATAGAACTTTTAATAGCTAATAGTCATGTATGGGTATAGCTAGTATATATATATTTATATACTTATAAATATGAAATTGAAATATTTATATATATTTGTATATGTGCAGAACCACCAGACTGCCTTGGTATTCAATGTGGGCCAACCCCACACGGAAGGTACGGAGCTTATGAATGCCAAAAAGAGTGTCAAGGAAAAGGGTTCTTTAATGGAGCTTGTGTTCGTATTTCTCCTCATAATACTCAATGTTGTTGCAATAAGTAATACAAATTGATGTTCGCTGAATGATATACTATTTGCTAATTTTACTGTTCAACTTTCTTGAATGACGAATCCAATGAAATAAAAATAATTTATCATATTTAAAAGCTAAGGTTCTTTTTTTTTTTTTGAAAGTCAATTAAAAGATAAGTTATAAGTGGATTGAGGTGAAAAAACTGTGCTATCTATTTCATACGTTGTAACTGTTTTAAACTTATTTTAAAGTGAATCAAAGAATATTCATTTTTTCAAGCAATAATTGTTAATTCTTCTAGTTTATAAGTTTTCTTTTAGCTTATAGGTAGTCGTACATCGGTACATGTTACCATTTGACAAGATCAAGTTAAATATTACAAATTGGACACTCTGATTTTTTTAGAGAAAGATAAACGAAAAAAAAAGCTAGGATCCATGTTATGAATGTAATCATCAATGGATAGCATGGTCAAAATCTAGTTACGATTTTCACACACACTGTCCCACTCAAATCGAAATCGATATAGCATGAATGTAGCTAAACAATCAAAGTCCATAAAGAAAATCATGTTCCAATTGTGGTTTATAACCCACCAAATTATGGATGTATTGTGTATACATACAGTCATGCATTGGGTAGAGAAAGCTAACTCAGCTAAGAAGCTGAGTTCCAGAGTCTACACTCTCGCGTCATATGATAAAAATCTATTTTCATCATGCAAAACCCACAGCTCAAGCTTTGTAGTACTTTTGGTGTAAAAAGTAAACGGTTCAAGGAGAATTGCGCCCAGTTTACCTTTGAGATTAATCAAAGCTGTATTCAAAGTAACCATATTGCCCCTAGTCACAATCTTGAAGTCCTCAGACCTAACGTCAAAGCCATATAACTCAATATTCCGAACTGGCGATCCAGTGCGTTTGTACTTAGCTATATAATACAGGATACCATCGATGCATATCCCATCTGGTACAACGTAACTGGGAGTTACGGGACCTTTGATCAGTCTTCTCCATGATGGTTCTTCTTTTCCTAACGTCAACACCTCGTAATAGTTTGTCTATAGGATCATATCCCAAAAATTTCTTGCCCGTAAATGTCGACCTCACTTTGGGAAAAGTTACGTAATACCCTGTGCTAGGGTTAAGAACCATTGGATTGGCATCTCCACTACATAGCAAGCTAGGGACAGGTTGAGAAATATTAAAAGAATAACAACCTCCGGTGTCGAAACTCATGTAACGATCAGCAACTAAAGGATATGGGACCTGGTCTGGGTTTAGAGGCTGCGGTGCCGAAAAGAAGAGCAGCTTACCGTTGAGTTTGAAGGTGAACAAGAGAGAGCGACGAGCCAAAGAAATTTTCAGGTGCAAATCAGTGAAATCTCGACGGCGGAGAATCGAAGACCATTCCTTCGACACGCACCGAAACCTTGCAATAGATTTCGCCGGTAATGTCGAGAAAAATTGAAATTAAGAGATCGCTAGGTAATGTCGAGAGTAGTTGCTTTTTTGGTTTTTCCATTGCGGCTACGGCTACACTAAACCCTAGAAACCCATTAAATTCAAACTATCCAACGAAAAGGAGATTATATAATCAGTTTAAGATAAGACTTGTCATTTAATTTGTCAAGTACAACTGGCCATACAACTTTTTTTTTTTTTATCAAAGTTGTGTTATCTTTATATTACTTTTATAAAACGGAAACACTTTTAACACAACAACACTTTCAAACACTTTTAACTCTTTTGCCAGCAGGATACATGCCAACCAGAAGCCAATAATACTTGCGCTTAATACAATACATGTTACGGACCGGACTCCTGTTTCTGGGCCGATTCTTCTTTTGTGTCTTAAACCGCAAAGGCCCATCGCTTCTTCCCCTTTTGACCTCTTCATTCCCCCCTGTGCAAAGAAGCGTAAGTGTATTGTATTGGAGACTTATGCTGGTTGTTGAAAAGTACGCACCAGGATGATGAGAGCAAAATCTGACAAACATATTATGTATGGTATTGTTGCCAAGCTTTATCAGAAGATCTAGCTATATGTAGATTATGGTTTGTGTGTTTAACGCCGTCAGTTTTAAATGGTAGTGTGCTAAATTTGGAGGTAAAACAAAATTTCTGCATAAATTCATGTATAGTTTACCACAAATTTAGCTGGTTCCGTTAAATTCATGTAATAAAGACCAAATGGTAGTTCTGAGAACTTTGAACTTGGTTTACGGATTTGCAATTGGCATATATTTGTTCTTCCGGTTCCAATGAGGTTGTTTCTAGAAATGGTCTCGAAGTGTATGTTTACTGAATTACTGTTGTAACTTATAAGTAAAAAATCCGTTTGAATTTCTTTTTCCTTTACAATTTACAAACATCGGTATCAACAGCTTAACCAAACTAATAAAAGCCTATACGCACATTTGACCACACAACTCTCACCGGCATCATCATGGTTTCAGTCCAACGACTCATCACTTACCCAGAAACAAAATAAAAGGTGTAACAGTAGATAGGACCAAAAATTAATTACAAGTATTGATATTTTGTCGACAAACAACAATATTTTTCAACAGCATTAACAGTACCAAAAGCGGAAAGACATGACACATCAACATGTGACACCTATACAACAAACTCATACATCATTATAGGCTGTATTAGTTTTCACACAAAATGTGTGTTTTTGAAAAGTAGATGAAAAAACAATGTGTTCTCAAATTAATCCAAGAAACAAACCACCACAAGAATATTCTCACAAGTTTCATGTAAAAATAAATGTTTAACATTAGTACATGGAATCAAATATATTTTTATAAAAAAATGTAAGTACAACTAATTCTATACCAACAAACAATTGTTTTTCTTTTTTTGTTACACTATATAGACTAAAATAAAGCTAATTATGTACCTCATGGAATCAAAATGTACAAGAAAAACATTTAAATAACCCGAAAACCATTCAACGACTCATTCTTATAATGCAAATATCATGACCAAGTACTCTTGCAACAACTTATACACGCAAAATGAGATGATATGATCGGATGATATCACATAGATATGAGTAACTAAGGAGTAAAAAACCTCGAGAGAGACAAAGGGAAAAAAAGAAACGATATAATATATACATGAATCGATAAAATTAAGGACCAGCCTACTAAAAACTAGGTTTTTGTTTTTGTTTTTGTTGCTAAAACTAAAACTAAAGACTAGGTTACCATGCTAATTTCACTTAACCACGCGTTAACTCATAGATTAAGCTTTTCGATACTACCCATACCTTCAACTATTAATGAATGAATAAAGTCTTAATCTCCCACCCCACATGCAAGTAGATCGAAACAAGTCTATTCACAAGAACAAGCCATCGTTTAGATCGTATTTTACCTTCTTTTGAAGATGACCAAGAAATAGAGATTGTGTATGTGAGAGAGAGATCGAGACAAAGAGAACAAGGACAGGCCAAAGAGATTAGCACCGGAATCTGACAGAAAGAGCAGTGAGCACGCAAGAGAAGCAAATGCAGTGAGATCGGCTGGACATAAACATATGCAAATTGCCTTTGTGTGCTCACTCTCTTCTGTCAGTTTCTTTGTGTCTCTTTTGTCCCAACTCCTTCACTCACAATCCATCCAACTTCAGAGATCTACAAGATGAAACAAGAATAAAGAATCATGAGATCAGTCGATACGGACGAGAACAATTTAAGCTCTGGAGATAGATCTGAGTTTTAACTAAAGAAGGCAAGAAATCAGAGAGAGAGAGAGAAAAGAATACAGATATGAAAGAGGAAAGAGATTCTATTTAAGACACCCTTTGGAAAATCAATTCTAGGGCTTTTGTCTAAATCGAGAAAAGACATAACAAAAGAAAAGAAAAGAAAAGAAGAAAGAAACAAAGATCTGATGAGAAGATAAGAGAAACCTTCTCTCTCTCTCTCTCTCTCTCTCATTCAAAGAGTCTTACCTTTCTTTATGGCTTTTGTCTCTTTCTTATCACTCCTACATGCAAAGGGAACACATGTCTGGCGACGCATTGAATTGAACAGAGCATTTTAATTTATAGAGTTTCATCTCATGAGCTAAATATGGCAAAAGATCTTGATTTGAGAGTGAATAGGTCTTTTGATGATCGACGTATATATATAAAGATTGGGAACAGTTTCACCCTTTTTTTTACTCTCTTGCCAGAAAATGGCCTTTAATATGGGTTTGTTTATTTTTTGTTAAAGAAATAATATGGGTTTATCGATTTGCATTAGTTTAAACTTTAAACTTGCTTCTAATTTGATTATTTCTCGTTTACTTTCTTCACTTTCCTTTGTTGGCGGAAGACCAACATCAAAACAAGCCCTAATATATTGCAAAATTATCGAAGAAAAATTAAACAAATACAAGCCCTCTTTTTCTTTTCTTAAATATATTTTCTATCGAATGAAATATTTTTGTGTTGCGCAACACATTTTTTTTCAGAACAACTGATTCTTTTGCTGAATATAAACACGGTTTTTTTTATATGGTTTCGTTTACCATATAAAAAGATTAGGTACATGTTGATTTTTCAAAACTTATAATAAGATTTGTGATAAATTAAAAAGATGATATGGGTTTATATCTTTTTCTTACGTTTTAGTCAATTGTGTTTTTAAAAGCCAAAAAAATCAAGGAAAACTTAAAAATAAACCCCACTTTCATAACTAAAAACTATCATTAATTATTTTTGGGACAGGTGCATATAACATGCCTTTGGACCCGAACCTTGTAGAATGTCCAGACTTAGGTCTAGAGAGTTTCTTAATCGTGAAAAAAGAACTACTATAATTTGCTGTTTAGGCTTTATGATCTTTTTCTGCTTTGGTATATGATTAATAAACCGTTTTTTTTTTGTGTGTTTTTGCTTACTGATCTCTTGTTCTAGTAAAGTTTAAAGAAGAACAACTAACATTTGAATACTTGTTCTTTTAAAGAGAACAAGTTGAAAATTTGTTTCGGTAGAACTCTCTAACAAATAGTATACTTTAGTTTATGTTCACTCTCTAGAATGTGTAAAGATATAGAATATCGAACATTATCTCTAAAACATTGACATTCAGTCACATTTTTCAGAATCGTGATCACATATGAATATGTTCTATCGACTCCATCTAAATCAAAATGATTTGAAAATATGAATAACTTATCTAGATAAAGGGATGGGTGAAGAATAGATTCACTGGAATATGTCTCGAATACACCAAAAATTATTTTAACAATTACAAAGATAAAGTAGTGAAGCTTTATCGAAAGGGAAAAAAAAGAAGGCATTGTATTGGACGGATAAAATTAGAGTGACGTGGTTTCACACTAAACCAGAGAGACACATGAACCATTCTCACCGTCGATTTAAGATATTAATTCCCTGCCGTTGGATCTGTCACTTTTCGAAGAGACATTTCCTTGTTATCTCCATTTTTCTAGTGGCCATGACTAATTTAACTATTTAAGGGTTTGATTGTTTTGTTTTTCTGTTCTCTATGTTGACGTATGTCTGTCTTTACTGTATAATATAGTATGCGTATCCACATAAACCATTAAATTTTATGTTTTCAATAAGTTTTATTTGTAAACAATAAAAGACAATGTTATCGTTAGCTATATACAATTAGCATAAGAACATACAAAACATGATTAACTTACTAAAACTAGCTAGACGATAACATTTTAAGAAAAAATTATTAACTTCAGTTTATTCTACTAATAATTTTTGAATAATTTTGTTATTCTACTATTCATTTGACATACGAATAATACCATTAATATTTTTTAGAAATGAAAATTGTAAGAAAACAAAACAATTTAGTAGTGTCATTTAGTAATTCTGTTAGGGCTTAACTTAACTAACTCACTTAGAAAAACGGGCCAGGCTGCTAACAGGCCAAAAAGCCCATGATTACATCTCTACAAACAAGTAGGATGGTGCATAATACAAAGAAACAAATTAAACAACAATCATCAAGTGAATACAAGAAACATCACAGAGATAATATTTGAGCAAGAAGCTAAAACATCTCCTAGAAACTGCATTAAAAGTCTTGTCTTGTGAGACTAAAACTGAGTGATTTGTTGGATCTTGCGAGCCTGGAGAAATTTGCATCGCCCTTTTCCACTCGATTCGATCTCTTCGCTCCTACTCTCGCTTTTGTTTGTGAACCCAAACCTGCTTAGTTTCGCCTGTCGCTTGCTACTATTTCCAAAACCATTCTCTTCAGTTTCGTCTGATTCCCTGACCAAATGCACAAAACAACAAACTCAACAAGACATTTTTAGCCATTGATTTTGAGAAAATAAATCAATGGAGGCTTGATCATAGCTAATCACAGTAGTAACAAGAAAATAAAAGAAAACTAACCAAGCAACTTCAACCTCGCTCTTCAAATGTGTAGTGCAAGTCCCCCAACTAAACCGGACCAGCGATGGAAATCCAAACACAGAATGTTTGTGTTGCTCTAACCATGCCTTTGTCTCTGGATCTAAATTGCATCACAAACATCTCAGTACAAAACATTCGCTAAAATCATAAACGATTAGAGGGAAAAAGTAGTATCTATATACCTCCAGGATAACCAGAACCAAAGTTTCTGTTTATGTTTTCTCCGGTTTCCTCTACCAACCATCCCCTCAACGCTCTGTCTCTTGTCACCTGAGCGAGCAGGTAATATATATATTTAGTGAATGTTTATAGCTAGTGAAAAGCTTCGAGATAGACAGTGAGAATCATTTACCTTAGCGACAATACTTGCCCCACTAACAACAGGATATAAACTGTCTGCTTTCTTCGAAACGACAAACTTGATCGAAGAAAACCTCTCACACAGTTTTACTCTGTACTTCTCAGGATCTCCCACTGTATCTAGATACACCTGCAAAGGCAATTCAGGTCATCAAAGCCTATAGATAACAACCTTATGATCTCAAAGGACCAAGCGTCTGTTACTACCTCTGTAAGAAGAACTCCCATGTCTAGTACTCTTTTGATGAGCCCCATTGCGGAGTTGTGTGAAATCTCATTTAAATTGATCTTGTTTCTGTTGAAGACAAACCAAAGCTAATATAATATAAGAACCATTTGAGCCTTTTCAATCGGTTAGATTCAAAATATTATACTGTTACTAACTTTGCGAGCATATTAGCTGAGAGTTCCCTGGGACCAATGACATCAACAGCCCATCCAATTGACTTGTCAAGCTTCAAACTTTCATATAACTCTTCTCTCTTCTCTTCTTTTAGAGTCTTTGAATCTGCAGGCATAGAAGGCAAATGGCTTGCGGAGATCAAAAATTAGGCAAGAGACTATAAATATCATCACAAGTTTCATGCTTTGCTTATAAGCTCTCCCAAATTGGAAGCTTGCAGTAACATAAGCTTACACTAATATACAAACACAAATGCATAGCGTTGGAAATTTGATAAAGGGTTTTGGCTACTAGGCTTAGAATCACCTAATGAACTACTAAACATGTCAACATAGATCATCTAAAATTCTGTGTTTTAATTTCCTTGCTTGTAAGACTACTAGTGTTTACACTGGTACAAGAAGAATATATTCAATGCAAATCCTCTCATGGTCACTAGTACAAAAACGTGCTTTAGAGCCAAATTTGATACTCTCAACGCAAAACAACACAAAACAGTTCTTCAATGTAAGAAACACAAAGAAAAAGAGAAACTTTTGAGTTTAACCTGCAAAATGGAGGGAAGCCAGAGAAGTCTGATAGGAAATGGGGCAGTACAAGCATCCATATACCATTGGTCCTGTTTTGTCAACAAAACTGAATCAGATTTTCTTCAAACACATCAAAAGAAAAACGAAGTAGTAGTAGAAGAAGAAGAAAACCTAGAACAGGACCCCTCCCGGCTTCGTCGATTCCCATGACGCAAGGTTGAGATCCCCATTCTGGCGCCAAACATTCCGATTCCATTTCCTTTTAAGACACAAATGTAATGGGTTTTCAGGGTTTTGCCTAGATTCACTCACATTGAGTATTGGGTGGATTTTAAGGACAAAATAAAAAATCGAAACTTTTACATGAAACAATTGAGGAAACTGTAAGGAGACGGGGACTCACCACAAATACAGAGAGCTAAGCAAATCGGAGAAGGCGCCGGATTTCACCGGCGAGCGATTTATCGACGGGAAAAAATATGAGCTTTGACGGTTACTCTTCTCTAATCAGACTGCTTGGCGTTTTTATGGTATAAAGTGTCTGCCGGGAAAAATGAAAACCCCGCCACAAATTTGCTATTTGATATGAAACTATACTAGAGATGTACCACTATATTTCATATAGTGGATTGTTTAACTGATAAAAAAAAAGGTGAAGAGAGAGAAAAGAGTTACATGATGTGAGAGAGAGATGGGTGAGAGAGGTATTATATGTGTAGAGAAGGAGAGTTATGAGTGATTTTCTTTTGTATTGATCTTAATAATTATTACATAGTAGCTCTATTTATAGAGGAAGATGAGATGAGTAAGTCGGCTAAGGAAAACGGTTAAAGGAAAAATATTAAAAATTGATAGGATAATTATCTTTCTAACACTCCCCTTAATTATCCCGTATTATGTACGGTCTCGTTAAAAAACCTATGTCATAGAAAAACCCAATGGGATAAAAACTATGACTTAGGAAAAAGAGTACCGCAGCATAATCTCCCCCTGGAAAAGATAGAATCTTTTCTTTTCACAATTTTGTAGACGACGCATTCCGATACTGTGAACATGCTTCTTGAACACTGTAGTAGGAAGCGCCTTTGTAAAAAGATCGGCTGCATTGTCACTTGAACGAATATACTCGATGTCCACTTCTTGATTTTTCTGGAGTTCTTGAGTGTATGAGAAAAATCTTGGAGGAATATGCTTCGTTCTGTCACTCTTGATATAACCTTCTTTGAGTTGTGTGACACATGCAGAATTGTCTTCAAATATTTTTGTTGGCTCTTTCTCTGTAATATTCCACTTGATTCTTGTATGTGATGAGTCATAGACCGGAGCCACACACTCTCTACATGCTTCATGGAGAGCAATAGTTTCTGCATAATTTGAAGACGTTGCAACCAAAGTTTGCTTTTGCGAACGCCAGGAGACCGCGGTTCCACCAATTGTGAAAACATAACCTGTTTGTGATCTAGCTTTGTGTGGATCTGATAGATATCCTGCATCAGCAAAACCAACTAAAACACATTTTGAGTTTTTAGGATAAAATAATCCTAAATCAATTGATCCTTGAAGATAACGAAAAATATGTTTTATTCCATTCCAATGTCTGCGCGTAGGGGACGAACTATATCTTGCAAGCAGATTAGTAGCGAATGCTATATCTGGTCTAGTGCAATTTGCAAGATACATTAGTCCACCAATAGCGCTCATGTAAGGTACTTCAGGACCTAACACTTCCTCGTTATCCTCACAAGGACGGAATGGATCCTTTTCAACATCAAGAGATCTATTAACCATTGGAGTACTCAAAGGAGTTGCTTTGTCCATATAAAAGCGTTTTAACACTCTTTTAGTGTAATTTGACTGATGCACAAATATACCATCTTGGAAATGCTCTATCTGGAGCCCAAGACAAAACTTTGTCTTTCCAAGATCTTTCATTTCAAACTCTTCTTTCATATGAGTTCTTGCATCATCAATTTCCTTTTGAGTTCCAATCATGTTCAGGTCATCTACATATACAGCAATAATCACAAATCCTGACGAGGATTTCTTAATGAATACGCAAGGGCATATCGCATTGTTGACGTAATCTTTACTCAACAAATATTCACTTAAGCGATTATACCACATGCGTCCGGACTGTTTTAGTCCATAAAGTGATCGCTGTAATCTGACCGAACAGATCTCCTTAGCCTTTGATTTCAAATCCTCAGGCATTTTTAATCCTTCTGGGATTTTCATATATATCTCATTTTCAAGAGATCCATATAGATATGCTGTCACAACATCCATGAGATACATTTCAAGATTTTGAGACGCTGCTAAGCTCATCAAAAATCTGAATGTTATGGCATCCATTACTGGGGAATATGTTTCTTCATAATCAATTCCCGGTCTTTGAGAAAAACCTTGAGCCACAAGTCGGGCTTTATATCTTGTGACCTCATTTTTCTCATTTCTTTTTCTTACAAAAACCCATTTGTGCCCGACGGGTTTTGTATTCTCAGGAGTTGTGACAATAGGTCCAAAAACACTTCTTTTATTGAGGGAGAGTAATTCAGCTTGGATGGCCATTTTCCATTTCTCCCAATCAGGTCTTTTGAGACACTCTGATATTGTTTCTGGATCTGGATCATCACTTTCATGATCAATTTCTTTGTATACAGAAAAAGAGAATATTCCATCATCATCTTCTATTTCATTTCTTGTCCATACTTTTCCATTTTGGGCGAAGTTGATGGAAATCTCAAATTTTTCTGTATCATGTTCGTCTTCTGGACGAATCTCTTTCTCTGGTTCTTCAAAAACCAGTTTGTTTATGTCTTCAGGACATATTTCTTTACTAGGTTCTTCTTGAACCTTTTCTCCCAAATTCTTTTTCTTTCGGGGATTTTTATCTTTAGAGCCCATCGGCCTCCCCCTCTTTAATTGGACTTTGGGTGCATTTGCTATGCTTCCATCATTTTGTTCCTTAGAACATCTATCTTTGATGGAACGTTTGCAGCGGGTATATATGATTTCGTCACTCTTTTTGTATCTGTGAACGAATCTGGTAATTGATTTGCCATATTTTGTAAATGTATAATTTTCTGAACTTCCAATTCGCGTTGTTTTGTCGGGGGATCAAAGTGTAACAAATTCGGTGTACACCATGTGAGGTCTTTTGGAACCTCTTTAATTCCTCCCCCTAACGCTGGAAATTCATCTTCATTAAAATGGCAATCGGCAAAACGTGCCGTAAACATATCACCAGTTTGAGGTTCAAGATACCGAATAATACTCGGTGACGTATACCCAACGTATATTCCCAATCTCCTTTGTGGCCCCATTTTTGTTCTTTGTGGCGGTGCTATCGGAACATAAACCGCACAACCAAAAACACGGAGATGGGATACGTTTGGCTCCTGACCAGATGCTAATTGCAATGGGGAATATATATTATAAGCACTTGGTCGTATTTGGAGCAACGCTGCAGCATGCAAAATAGCATGACCCCATATGAAATTGGGAGTTTTGTTCTCATTATTAACGGTCTTGCAATCAGTTGCAACCGTTTAATCAAAGACTCAGCCATGCCATTTTGTGTATGGACATGTGGAACCGGATGCTCAACATCGATTCCCAATGACATGCAATAGTCATTAAAGGCTGTGAAGTGAATTCACCAGCGTTATCTAATCTCACTTTCTTAATAGTATAATCAGGGAACTGTGCTCTCAACCTGATTATTTGGGCAATGAATCTTGCGAAAGCCGTATTTCGTGTTGTCAAAAGACACACATGTGACCATCTACTTGATGCGTCAATTAATACCATAAAGTATTGAAACGGTCCGCATGGTGGGTGAATAGGCCCACATATATCACCGTGTATTCTCTCTAAGAACACAGGGGATTCATTCCCAACTTTCGCTGGTGATGGCCGAGTTATGAGTTTTCCTTGAGAACATGCATTACATATGAACTCGCCCGTTTCTAAAATTTTCCCGTATTTCAACGGATGGCCATTTGAGTTTTGCACAATTTTTCTCATCATGACTGAACCTGGATGCCCTAGCCTTTCATGCCAGATTTTGAATGTACTAGTAAACTTCGGGTTTACTGTAACATATGATTCAGTCAGAGTAATATTTGTGCAATATAATCCGGAGGACATCATTTTCAATTCTTCCAATATTTGTCCCTCCGATTTGATGCAAAGGATTTCAATGCCATTCTTATTTATAGTCTCTATGTGATACCCATTTTTACGGATATCTTTGAAACTTAATAAGTTTCTGTAAGACTTCGGGGAATATAATGCATCATTTATTTCAAACTTTGTTCCCCTTGGCATTGAAAAATTGGCTCTTCCAGAGCCCAATATTATTTTTGCACCACCAGAAATGGTATTCACGCTTTCAACGGAATCTTTAATTTTGAGACCGGAGAAATATCTTTTATCTTTGAGTATTGTGTGCGTTGTAGCACTGTCTGCAAGACACATATCTCCATCACGAGTCTCAAATTTCGTCATTTCTGGATTTAACAAAGATGCATTAATAAGTATTAAACAATACAAAGCTTATATCACAAGATACAAAATACCACATTAAAAACTATTTTACAACAAAAAGATCAAACTTTTAGGTTATCTTATTCAGGAAGATAACTATGTATATCATGTCCTTTTAGTCGTCTGTTTTTCCGTTGATCTCTTCGGAGTCAACCAGAAAATCTGAAACATCAAGATGAGTATCATCGTTTAGGCCGTGAAAGGAAGGACCGGGTTCATTGGAGATGAAGTTAGTCTCACTTTCTTTCTCCTTTGCTTTTTGTGATTCCCGGTACAGATCGGCTAAGTGTCTGGGTGTACGACAAGTACGCTCCCAGTGATTTTTCATGCCGCATCTGTAGCAAACACTTTCTTTTTGCTTTTTAGAATCTCGGCCGTAATCATTTGCTCGAGATCTTTTATATTCCTTTCATTGTTGGACTCGTCGGGACGGTACTCTTTTCCTTGTCCCCGACCACGTCCACGGCCACGGCCACGACCTCGGTTTCGACCATATCCACGTCCACGTCCTCGTCCATTATTTTGGCTGGACGATGCTACATTCGCTTCTGGGAATGGAGCAGCTCCAGTGGGACGAGTCTGATGGTTCATCATCACAAGCTCGTTATTCTGTTCTGCAACAAGGAGAACATCCATCAATTTTGAATAACGAGTATAGCCATTTGCCCGATATTGTTGTTGCAGGACTATATTTCCAGGGTGAAATGTGGAGAGCGTTTTTTCAATCATATCATAATCGCTCACATTTTCTCCACATAGCACCATCTTGGAAATTATTCTGAACATAGCAGAATTATATTCAACAACACTTTTATAGTCCTGAAACCGGAGATATAGCCACTGGTATTTGGCTTTGGGCAAATCTATATATTTTTGATGGTCAAATCTTTCTTTCAAAGATTGCCAAAGATCCGCAGGATCTTCTTTAGTGATGTATTCATCTTTTAAACCATCGTGGATGTGATGAAGTAGAAAGATCATGGCTTTCGCCTTTTTCTCATCTGGATGTCTCTTTCGACTTGTCAATGGCATCAAGAAGCCCATTTCCTTTTAGATGCATTTTTGCACCTATTGCCCATGTCATATAATTGTTTCCAGAAATATCAAGGGCGGAAATTTCGAGCTTAGCCAAATTTGACATGATATCTGCATAGATCATAGATCAGTTCATTAAATATAAATTCAAATTCAAATTTGCACAATAAAAAAATGAGCATTATAACAGTATAAATTTAGCAGAAATTTAGATGGCAGAAAAGTAAATAGCGAAAAAGTAAATTACAGAAAAGTAAATATTCAGGAGGAGGCAAAGCCTCTACTCCAAGAGGAGGTTTTTACCATCAACTCTTATATGATCTAAGGTGACATAGTCTACCATATGATCATTTGCTCGGAGTAGGTACAACCTAGCATCCCGGCTTAAGAAATTCATTTTCGATTGTGGAGACAAAGCCTACCATAACAATCGGCTCGGAGAAGGCATAGCCTACCATCCCGGCATAGCATATAAACAATAAAATTGAATAGACAGAATATAAGAGCAGTTCGTGCTGATAACGTGATATAAATAACTAAATGTACCACTATATATTATATAGTGGATTGATTAATGATAAAGAAAAAGGTGAAAGAGAGAGAGTTACGATGATGTGAGAGAGAGATGGGTGAGAGAGGTATTATACGTGTAGAGAAAGGAGAGAGGTATTGAGTGATTTTCTTCTTGTATTGATCTTAGTAATTATTACATATGCTTAGCTCTATTTATTGAGGAAAATGAGGAGGTGGGTAAGTCGGCGAAGGAGGAGGCGGTTAAATGAAAAATGTTAAACAATTGACATAAGATAATTATCCTTTCGTAACACTATTAAATTTCTTTTTATTTCATAAAAAAAAAATAATGTTGCAACATGATGCAGCCATTCATAACACGCCATCTCATCAAAAGTACACGTGTTAGATTACCATTCGTCACCTGAACGTAAGCCTGCGTGTAACATAAACTAGAAAAGTTAATGAACTAGTAGAAAGACGACGACGACCCTAAGCCGAAAAATCGAAATCGAAATCGGCAAATTTACAATCTACTGTCTCCGGCGAGATCTCTAATCTGATCTTTCACGGTGGCGTCGACGTCCGGGCAACAACAAGCTCTCTCGAGAAGGAAGCCATCATCTTTGTCTTCTTCTTCATCATCACCTCCTCCTTCCTCCTCTGCTTCTCCTGTACGAGCTCCTTCGCCGAGGAAACCGACGCCTGAATTTCCCTTTTGGCAGCAGAACTGGTTTATCGGTCTGCTTTTCGTGATGGCTTTGGGTTTCTTCTGTCTCGCTATCTTCCTCTACCTAAGCCTCGATCCTGATTCCGGCTACTCAACCTCTGCTTCCGCCGCCGCTTCTGGTAAAGAAGGTGTCGAGGTGTGTTTTGATCTCCGAAATCGCTAATCCGTTTGGACCAGAATCACTCCTTTGTTCGGATTGCATTGAGTTTGCTTTAAATTTCGAATTGGGTTTTGATCATCTTCAAGAGAAGATCTGATTCTGTGTTTTGGTTCTGATGTGACACAGATTACTTATGGAAGTGCGATAAAGCTGATGCACGAGAAAACTAAGGTTCGACTGCATTCTCACGATGTGCCGTATGGATCCGGCAGTGGTCAGCAATCAGTCACTGGGTTTCCAGGTGTTGTTGATTCCAACAGCTACTGGGTACTTTCTTCTACCTTGCCTTCTCCTCTTGCTTTAATTGTTGTTGCTCGTTTACAGAGCAAGTAAAAGTTAGAGTCTTTGGGTGTTTAGAACAAACATCAATCAGCACTGAGACCAACTTGCCATGTAGAAGATTGTTCATCTCACACTTTGTTTGGCTCTGATTTAAAGAAGGGTTTTTTAGCAACCCATCTGTTAGTCTGATGCTGAATTGGTGTTTGAGTTTTCTGTTTTATCTAGTGTGTAATGAGTTGTGATGGAGTGTGCATTATTGCTTTGACAGATTGTTAAACCTGTGTCTGGGACAACAGCCAAGCAAGGTGATGCGGTCAAGAGTGGAGCTACCATTAGAATGCAGCACATGAAGACCAGAAAATGGCTCCACAGTCATTTGCATGCATCCCCTATATCAGGGAACTTAGAGGTTAGTCTTGTCTTCCATTTAGAGTAAGTGCAGCAACTTTTTTGTACTCCCTGATACTAGCGAGTCTATGTGAATTGTGACTTGTAAGGAACTATGCCGGTTTCAGTTGGTAGTTGCATTCTCTTTATTGCTAACGAATTTTCTCTGTTCAGGTTAGCTGCTTTGGAGATGATACAAATTCCGATACCGGGGATCACTGGAAGTAAGAATCTTTAAAAGCAATTATTCATCTGGTATATAGTCTATCAACAATATCCACCCAAAAACTCACACAACTTGAACTTACTGTTTGCTCATAGGCTAATTATCGAAGGGAGTGGAAAGACATGGAAGCAGGACCAAAGAGTCAGGCTTCAACACATAGACACTAGTGGCTACCTCCATAGCCATGACAAGAAGTACCAACGTATCGCCGGTGGTCAACAAGAGGTAAACTAAATATCATAATATTTCATCGAAGCCTGATCTTCGAGATTAGTTCCAATGTCTTGAAACTCATCGCTATTCAACAAGATTTAACGCATCAGATTCGGGTTTTTTCCGGCTACGCAGGTCTGTGGAATCAGGGAGAAGAAGGCAGATAATGTTTGGTTGGCAGCAGAAGGAGTTTACCTTCCCGTTAATGAGAGCAGCAAGTAAGGTGAAGAAGAAGAAGAAGAAAGAAGAGTGTTGTTAACATCTCTGGAGGACTTTGAGTCTCAGCTTTTACTCTCTCAACTTATAAACAAGAAAAGTAGAGATATATGTCTGCTAATTTATCGATTGAGAATACTTTTTAGTTGCACGAATATATATTGTTTTGGTAGATATTATGCATTTATCTTCTTGAATGCTTCTACTTTCATAGTCTCTTTGAAGGTTGAACCCCTTAATCAATGATGACTTCGACCGGCGTCGTTTTGTTCCGCAAACCAGCTTGTTCTGTTTAGTTTTATCTTACTGCAGTCGTAACTCGTAACCCTCTCAGTCTCAGTGAAATGGAAAGTCGAAGCCTCCTTGCCAGTTAGAGTCTTTCACAAGTCTCCACATTCAAAATGCCTTAAAAATACTAGAAACACAAATTGAATTTCTAAAATATCACTGTACTTCGGAATTTTTTCCAACATCACCATAAACTTTAGATTTAGAAAGGCTTCTTAACAGTTTAGTAAAGGTTGCTAAATCATTTGTGATCATTTCTTAAGTTTGTAGAAACTCTTTCATAACCCAATGTTTGTTGGTGTTCTTAGAATTGTTGTATATTGAGAAGTTCTGTAGTTTTCGGAGTATTATTTATAGTTTTAATACACATGTACACTTTACTATAATTTTGTACATGACTAAGTCATGGTGTATATAATAAGAATAAATTAAATGCGTGACCAGATTTTTGGTTGGTCCGCACCGACCTGATGGACTTATGTACTTATACTTTCACCATCAATGAAAATGAACAACGAAAATTAAAAAAGGCATGCCAATATATAGGAAATCAATCATTTGAAAGTTGCCACACCATATGTGAAACTTATTAAGAAAAAAGTGGACCTACAGTATTTAATTGAACACTTTAAAATGGTCAGTCAATTTTTCTTTTACTGTCACTAAACCTGGCTGCCAATCGAATCCATAGTAACTGTAACGCAAAAATATACTGTCCATCAGTCCATGCATGCCTCATAGATCTACCCAAGAATAGTCGTGTGGTCGTGTCCATACTGTATATCTCTCATTATAGCTTCAATTTTTTTTGTCGTGTATACTTAAATTATAATATTAACAAATATGCACGTCTCCTTCAAATTATTCCATCTTACTTCATAAATATTTCCATCACTCTCTCCATCTTTTAAACACACAATATAAAATAAAATCGTGCATGTGCCTAATATGATATTACAGATAGTAATTTACAATTGGCAAAACTTCAAACTCTTTGTCTATAAGGTGGGGTAATTGTTTTTTAACGGCACCAAAGGTGGGGTTTACAGGTTTTCAACCACCATAAAATATAAATGAAAATGAAACGAAATAAGTGATGTAAACTAGTTGCGAGGTACGTTGCGTAGCTTCCTTCTTGTCTCTATGAAATTGTGAATATGATGCGACAAGAGCTCTTAAATTTGTTTACTCTTTATGCACAACTTCGTGTGTGTCGGTGTACCCATATTCCAGAACCTAGCTATACTTAGAAAAAGAAAATGTAATTCTAGAGCGAGTTACGTTTTAGGATCTCAATAACAATCAGTTAAATACAAATCCTAAAATTCATAAACCGGAAAAACAAATACACTATCCTGTCAATCAACATTTTCTTCATGTACGTTAAAAACAACTATTTTGGTTTTTCCAAGATTCGTCTTATACGTACGTTAGTCCAACGAATATATAAAAGAAAATAATAATCTAACAAACAACGTACAGAAAAAGTTGTCGGTTCTTCGCAAATCCCACGAGTGTGCAATAAACATTGGCGTAACAACGTTCATAATATTTTAATGAACACTCGTACAGCCACGATTCACGAGTGGACCAATGCATGTTTAATACAAAGAAATGAAAGCTAGTTTTGGCCTTTTGGGATAGAAAATGAAAGAAGTCTTTAGACAAAAATTGTAAAGTTACGTTAAATTTGGGGTCCGTGAATGACCATTGTGCCTACGAGGATCCAAGAAAACAAATTCAATACCCCTTATTTTCCCTTTAACTACACTCGATGCCACTGACCTAACCTTGGGTAGAAAGTAAACTACCATCTATGCAAGTAACCTAATTCAAGAATGTTAAAACCAATAACAATCAATTTTATTGGAAAATGATTCATCATGATTCAAGAAAACCACTTACAACTTTTGCTATTTTAGCGTCTAAAAAGTTAAGCTCTTTGTGAAATGTTGTGAAGTATCAGTAGTAACAACAAACTCCTGTGGTAAATTAGCTCTCTTGACAATCCTCTTCATGTTGCTCTGTAAACTCTGTTCCACCAACTGCTTCACTGCTCTCCTCTCATCACTCATCCTAACCTCATCCTTCACTCTACCCAACGAAGACGACGAAGCAGAAGCAAAAGAAGTTCCGTAAATCGGAGCCGAGACTTGCTTCCCTTTGTCCACCACTCTCAAACACTCTAATATCCTCGAAGCTCGCTTCTGCACCAAGGCACTCCCCACAAGCGTTAACTCAAGCAACGACGACTCAATCCCGGCTTCGATCATCGCCTTTCGGTCTCCATACCCTTTGTGAGCCATTAACATGAGAATGTAAATAGCTTTCTCTTGACATTTCACTGAATCACTCCAGTTCAACACGTCGACCAAAATCGGAATCGATTCCGTCGCTGCTCCGATCGCTTTCCGGCCTGAGGAGACTGATGCTACGTTGGTTAAGATTGCGAGGATCCTCTCGCTCACTTCCATGTCTCCTAACGTGTTCAAGAGGAACGGAATCAGATCGGTTTCGAGGATGGAGGAGACGTTCTGGTGGTGGATTGAGAGGTTGTAGAGAGCTCTGAGAGCGTCTTCTCTGGCTTGCGAGCTGCTTGTTTCTTCCGAGAGGGTTTTCGCTAGGAATGTGATTGCACCGGAGGCGGCGCCGATGATCGGTTTGTTTGAGTCTAATGCGCTTAAACCGAGGAAATTCGCGACGATTGCTTCGGTTGTTGCTTGGTTTGGTGGTTTTGATGATTCGATTAGCTTTAGCATTTTGTGAAGAGCTCCTTCTTTAACAATTGCTTCTTTGTTCCTGGAGAATTTTGCAGAGAATTTATCAGTAAGATCTATAAATTGACAAATGATTGAATTAAATGCTTCAGATGTAACCAGAAAAAGCAATTGATAGTGACGTTAAGAAGAAAACAATTATGTCACTTTCTTCATTGTGATGATCCAAAATCGGAGAAAATTTTCCAGAAATCAAACCTAAAATTCACAATTGGTAACATGCAATGGAGACTGAAACTGGAAATGAGGAGATCGATGAGAGACTTACGCGTCGTTGCCGATCCCGAGGTTGAGAAGAGCGTAGAGTGAAGCGATCTGAGAATCTTCGATTGGTGAATCGTCGATCATGTTGACCAGCGGAGGAATCGCGCCGAGCGTCGCGAGTGTAACTCTCGCCTCCGTGTCATCCCTCGCTAACGACCGGACCTCACTCGCCGCCGCTGTTTTCTTCTCGCCGTCGTCTCCACACTCCGATTGTAAATCCCTAACCACGCGATTCATAATCTCCATCGTTTGCTCCTCCGTCTTCTTCTCCGTCTCCATCTTCGTTGAGTTTAACAGATCGCTGAGCGTCTCTGGTTCCTCTCCGATCGTTGCAGGTTTTGGATCACTCGTCGCGATATTAGTTTTTGTAGATTCGGTTTTATCTTCATCGTCGTCTTCTTCTTCTCGGAGGTTCCGTCGATAACGAGAGCTACCGCCGCAGCTAATGGCGTCGAAGATTATCCTGCGGAATGTCGATCCGGAGAAGACGTTCCCGGAGGTGGAGGAAGAAGCGGACGGAATGCGGTGAAGGATGAGTGAATCGACATTGTTCCGGTGACACTTGGCCATTATCGCCGATCAATTCTATAGAGAATGAGGAAGAAAGAGAGAGAGAAAGAGGAAGTGATACAAAAGAATTTGTTCTGTTTTTGGTTTGTTTTTATTTGGAGGCGGAAACAGAGGAAAGTATATATTTTATTTTTGATTTTTTTAGAGATTTAGTCGACCTTTCTAATTTAAAATTTATTTATTACTTCCCTTAAGCCCATGTGAGAATCTTTGGTAAATTAATTACATAGACTTATTATTGACATTTTCCTTTTGAAATGTAAAGTTTCATTAATTTAGCTACGTCCTATTTGGTACGAATTGTACGATATATTTATTTCAAGCATTTTTAGTTGTGGACCTTGTGGTTAATATCCTAAACTACTGGTAAATACTTTACAAAAAGTTAATCTTTTAGGAATCATGGTTCGAAATTTCAAATCTTTCCACTATGATTTAGTCATTTATGGCTTGGCCATCTTTAAACGTTTTAAATGGCAAGAAATCCCAAATTTATTGATTTTGACTAAATATAATCTAATCATACTTATCCACCTACAAGATTAGTGGAATTCGAGGTTTTTTGTTTACTTTATATAGTTACATGAACGGTACTAATAATAAGTGAGTGCATTCAAAGTATAATGGAAAATTTGAAATTCAATTGTTCAGTTTAACATTAGACCAGATGTATCAGGTTGTTTCCCCCATTAGACGACACGACTGACATTTCACAGTCACTAACCACAACAGGTAAGCAATTATATATCACTAATGAGAATATTAACTCGATTATACATCAGACAAAGGAATTAATAAGAAATTAAACTATAGTAGTAAGAATAAACTAAGATCCAAATGTCGGAAGCAATTATGGAGAAGGATCCGATTCAATTCTGACGACAAGAGAACGTGGTTAATTTATTAAACCGTGTCTTCGATTTAACGTTGTATACGATGTTCAAATTTCATCTCCTTATAAGAAAATCAGATCTGTAGCATTTCATCTCCTACCTCACTGTTACGTACATTCAATTTAAAGCCTCCATAAATGATCTTAATTCTTTAACACATATATTCACCGCTCAAAGTTCAAATGTTTATGAACAAAGAAAAAGTTACTAAACTTGAATGCAGCTTTTTCACATTTCTATATTTTGAAAACATGGTTTCATTTTCAAAATATAAAGTACTACAAGTACAATATACGGAATGGAAAAAAAAGCTGAAAGCTAACAAATAATTTGATATTTATCTATCATATTTTAGTTACATATCCGAATTAGTTAAATCCAATCAGTGATTTTTCTGATATTCTCGTTCCATCTAGTGATTCCACTTTTTCATAATTCAACTAATCTACTATTTTGATTTAATATTAGTGAAGTCCAATATGTTTCCATGTGCTTTTTGTCGTAGTAGATAACGTGAACACAAAGTTATAAATCTACAAACGATATAACACAGATTAGTTAAAAACACTAACAGAGTAGTCTAATTTAGTTCTATGATCAAACGGCCATTTCTTCAACAGGAGCATCATTATTCTCAAGCTTCTTGATGACCAATTTGTTGTTTGACTGATCAACATCAAGAAGAATAGTGTCTTCCTCTGCAAAATCTCCTTTCAAAACTTCAACAGCGATCTCATTCTCCACCATCTGCTGAATCACTCTCTTCACAGGCCTTGCTCCATAGTTTGGATCAAAACCAAGCTGAGCAAGAAGATTCACTGCTTCTTTTGTGTACTGAAGATTTATCTTCTTCTGTTCCAACCTGTTCTTCACTCGTCTCATCTGCAAACAAAAATGGCAACAGATACATTCATAAACCAAACCAAAACCGAAAATGGATGTAAAGACTCAAAGAGAGTTTTATCTTTATCATTACCTGCAGCTCAACGATTTTGGAGATTTCTTTTGAATCCAGCGGCTGGAAAACTATGTATTCGTCGATTCTGTTCATAAACTCCGGCCTGAAAGTCTGTCTTGCTAAATCCACAACTTGTCGCTTCATCATCTCATAAACAGCTTCTTTGCTATCTCCAGTGTTGCTTAGTGTGTCGAGTATGTGGTGAGATCCTATATTAGACGTCATGATCACAACACAGTTTGTGAAACTCACTGTCCTCCCTTGAGAGTCTGTGATTCTTCCGTCGTCTAGCAGCTGTAGCAAGATGTTGAAGACATCAGGGTGTGCTTTCTCGATCTCATCGAACAGAACAACCGAGTAAGGTCTCCTGCGAACGACTTCGGTTAACTGCCCGCCTTCTTCATAACCGACGTAGCCAGGAGGTGCACCAACGAGCCGTGAGACAGAGAATTTCTCCATGTACTCACTCATATCAATCCTCACTATCGCGTTCTCAGTGTTGAAAAGGTATCCGGCTAGAGCCTTGGCGAGCTCGGTTTTACCAACACCTGTTGGTCCCATGAACATGAAGCTGGCTATCGGACGGTTTGGATCAGAGAGACCGGACCTTGATCTACGGATAGCATCAGCTACTGATTTCACAGCGATGTCTTGACCAACTACTCTCTTGTGGAGCACTTCTTCCAACATGACCAGCTTCTCTCGCTCTGATTGCTGAAGGTTTGATAGTGGAATACCTGTCCACTTGCTTACTATCTCTGTAATGTCGAGATCGGTTACCTCTTCTCGGAGTAGTGACTGTCCAGACTCTCGGAATCTTGCCAGATTCTTCTCACCTTCTTCTAACTGGCGCTGGAGGGACATAAGTGTTCCATACTTCAGCTCAGCAGCACGTTCAAGATTGTATTCACGTTCAGCGGATTCGATTTCCAAGTTCACTCGGTCGATCTGTTAAACATAGAACATAAGAAGGAGATTAGGGATGATATATATCAACCAGTACAACTACATTATGCCGAAACAGCTAGGAGATAGATTTTACCTCTTCCTTAAATGAACGTATTTTGGTCATGAGAGTCTTTTCTTTCTCCCACTGGTCACTGAATTCTTTTTGTTTATCTTTGAGTGTTATCAAATCATTCTCAATCTTGTGTAGCCGTTCTTTAGAAGCTTTATCAGTATCGTTTTTCAAAGAAAGCCTCTCCATCTCCAGTTTGATCACAGCTCTGTCTATTTCATCGAGTTCTGTTGGTTTAGAAGTGATCTCCATCTTCAGCTTTGCGGCAGCTTCGTCAACAAGATCAATAGCTGAAAACAAAGAACATTCATCTTAGAAAAGCCAAACACTTTCCCAAGGAAGCTAATAAAGTATCAGGAACAGGTACATGTTCATACCTTTGTCTGGCAGGAAGCGTTCAGTGATGTAGCGGTCTGCAAGAACCGCTGCTGAAACAAGGGAACCATCTGATATCTTAACACCATGGTGTAACTCGTACCGCTCTCTTAACCCACGGAGAATGGAGATGGTATCTTCAACAGATGGCTGACCACAGAACACTTGCTGAAACCTACGTTCCAGAGCTGGATCTTTCTCTACGTATTTGCGGTATTCAGTTAGTGTAGTTGCACCAATGCATCTCAGTTCACCTCGTCCGAGCATTGGTTTCAAGAGGTTGCTCGCATCCATTGCTCCACCAGAAGCTCCTACACAAGTGGTAAATAATATCAGCCAATTCATTACTTCCCTACCAGCAACAATGTATTGTGTACATCACATATTCATACATGTATTGTATACAAATAATCATAATTTTTTTTGTACCTGCACCAACAACAGTGTGGATTTCATCAATGAACAAGATTGTCTGCCCGTTGGAAGCAGTTACTTCCTTCAGTACTGCTTTCAACCTTTCCTCAAATTCCCCTCGAAACTTGGCACCGGCAAGCAGTGAACCCATGTCGAGAGATATCAACTACATTATAAAGCAACCAAGCAAAGCATGTTAAAATCTTCCCTTGGCCTCTTTTATATAAAAAAGGTAACAATTAACAGACTAAGGCAAAGAGAAAACTGGACCAACCTTCCGATTCATGAGAGGTTCAGGGACATCCCCTCGTACAATCCGCTGGGCCAACCTGAAAAGGTTCAAATCAAATTTGTGTAAAGTTGTAAGTTTCAGAGATATTACAAAAGAAAAGAGTAACAATGAATATAACTGGAAGCCTTACCCTTCTGCAATTGCAGTTTTCCCAACACCAGGCTCACCAATGATAACAGGATTGTTTTTAGTCCTCCTGCATAATATCTGGATGCAACGCCGAATTTCATCATCACGTCCAATGACAGGATCAAGCTTTCCTTTTTTAGCCATCTCAGTTAAATCATTCCCATACTTTTCAAGTGCATCATATCTTCCTTCAGGATCTGCATCATGTGATAGAGAACAGCAAAATGTCACATGAATAACAGATTCTAGAGACACATGGCCAAATCTACTTACCAATGTTCATCAATACAATGTGGAACAAATAACAAACATCATTCTTATTATTCTCGTCAACCAAAGTTTGCTACACATGAAGCGAATAGCAACAAAATACTTACTTTGATCAGTAACTCGTTGACTACCGCGAACCTCTTTAATAACTTCCTTCAGGGCTTCCTTCTTAAGTTTCAGAGTCTTGAAAAACTCATGTCCAAATCTTTTATCCGAATAAAAGGCCAACAGAAGGTGTTCGACAGATATGTAATCATCGGAGAACTCTTTCCGATACGTATCCGCATTTTGCAATATAGTACTAAGAGATTGCCCTAGTATCTGACCACTAGTATCACCTGTAACCTGCTCAGTCACAAGAAAATACAAGTTTGATTCAAGCAGCCTAGTGAGAAGAAATAAGGTAAAAAACAAGTTGAGAACTTGCAAAAACACCTTTGGTTGTGTGGATATGAAGTAGTCTGTAGCTTGTAGAACAGAGCTGTTATCGATTCCAGCCTTTGTGAATATTCGCCTTGCAAGGCCGTCTTTCTGCTGGAGAAGAGCTTTCATCAAGTGTTCGGATTCGACAATTTGCTGTTTCGATTCACGAGCTGCATCGTAGGCATTGATGATACCTTCCCAAGCCATCTCCGTATACGCATTTTGATTAGTCTACAGAACAAAGAAAGCAAATAAACTAACAAATTAACACTCTTTTCTCACTGATCGGAAGGTAACGCAATGAGATGATAAGATTCAAGAGGAAAGATTCCAACTTTAAGCTTAAAAATCAATAATTTTTCACCAAAAATGCAAACTTTGCCAAAATCGACCCAATAACCGGTAAAATAAACCGGAAACCGGCAACGAACCTGAGCTGCGGTGGCTGAGAAGCGGCGCAGAGAAGGGAATTGGAGAGAGAGACCACGAGTAGCGGCTTGAGTGACCGAAGGGACTCCGATGAAGGAATTTGGCCGGAAGAGAAACGAATTTGACGAGGAACGCGAGCTGAAGTGAGCACAAGAGCTAGAGATAGCACGAGAACGAAGAAGGAGAGATGGTCTAGAGAAAACATTGTGAGCTTTGATCGCAGCTAAAGCAGACTTCGACAGTCTCCTTGACGCCATGGGAGCTGACCGAAACTGAAGACGAGGCAAAAACAAGTGTACTGAAAATGGAGGAAGGTCGGAGATTTAAGCACAAAACCCAGAGGTTTATAGGATGCTTGGGGAAGAGGCAAAAGAAGTGTGTAGAAGGGAATGTTATTTCAATCGCGAATCTTCCATTTTCGAGGAACTTTTAGAACACAAATCTGTTTTTCCTCAGGCTACCTAAACCGGTTTTTAATCGGATATCCGGTTTAACTGTGAGACGGGATGCAAAATCGAATGAAAATATCAATCTGGATATTATTAACCCTAAGTGCGAAAAATGAAACAGGTTTTATTCCTGTGTCTGATTTTCAGGTTTTCGAAGATTTACTTTCTCTCCGCGAGAAACAGATCCCAACGGCAAATTCAAGGTCCTTCTCTCTCCCACTCTTACCTCACTTCTTCTCCTTCACTACTTCACCTCGAATCTCCAACAACGCCTAAGAAGAAGAAGAAGCTTAATTAAGTAAATTAACTTCTTGCGGTTTCTCAGATTCTCTCAATTTACAAGCTGAGTTTGAAAATGTCCGGGTTTTTGGGTTTTCAACTTTTGATCTTCTCTTGAATTGCAATAGTGAAATTCGTTAGTGCGAGCTCATGATACTTACATTTGATAACTCAATAGAGTTTTTTGTTTTCTGGGTGATTTGAATTAGGGTTTTTTTTTTTGGATTTTCGTACTTGTTTGTTGTTTCTCTCTCTCTTAAGCTTCTTCGATCTTCCTCTTGTGGTTTTTGTCGATCTCAAAATCGGAATTAAGTAAAAAGAGACTGGTAAATCTAGTCTATCGTACAAACTAATCGCTGGATTATTCGAGATTTAACTGTTAAGCTTTAGATTTGGGAATCGATTTTGCTGTGTGATGTTTAGATAGCAGAACTCAGCTGTAGAAACCCTAATTCAACAGTTTTTTAATTGATGAGAAACATGTTTTGTGTGCAGAAAAAAATGAGTAGCTTAGTGGAGAGGCTTCGAATACGATCAGATAGGAAACCGGTTTATAACTTGGATGATTCTGATGACGATGACTTTCTTCCCAAAAAGGATCGAACACTTGAGCAAGTCGAGGCTATCGTCAGAACTGACGCGGTTTGTTGTCTCTACTCTTAAAGCTTGTTCAGCTGTTTATAGATCGCATTTGGTGGTTCTTTGTGTTTGAATCCTTTTTTGTTGCTGTCACTGTGAATGCACAGAAAGAAAATGCTTGTCAGGCTTGTGGGGAAAGTGCAAATCTTGTAAGCTGCAATACATGCACGTATGCTTACCATCCCAAATGCCTTGTTCCACCTCTTAAAGATGCTTCCGTGGAGAATTGGAGATGCCCTGAATGCGTAAGAATTTTGTTTAAGATGGCATAGGTTCCATTTGCTGACATGGAAGTTAAGTCACTGAGAATTGTGTTTTACATTTTTGCAGGTTAGTCCTCTGAATGAGATAGATAAGATATTGGACTGTGAAATGCGTCCTACAATATCTAGTGAAGAAGATTCCTCCGAGGCGGCGCCGAAGCAAGTTTGTGTGAAGCAGTATCTCGTGAAGTGGAAAGGATTGTCATATCTTCACTGCTCTTGGTAGTTACTTGTTTTCCCTTCTGATTTTATGTTTGGCTTTTTTGTGCTTCTTGTCTGTGAACATAGTAACAAACGATTTTGTTCCTTTTTCCTTTGCTGATTACAGGGTGCCTGAGAAGGAATTTCAGAAGGCTTATAAGTCCAATCATCGGTTAAAAACCAGGGTGAACAACTTTCACCGTCAAAAACTGGAATCAACCAATAACAACGACGATGACTTTGTTGCCATTCGTCCTGAGTGGACCACTGTTGATCGGATTCTTGCCCACAGGTTTAGTGATTGAAAGATTTCCTTTGTTTATCTATTTGCCACCTTTGTTTCTATACTTCTTTATAGCATGAAGAATGACATGTTTACATTTCTTCTGAAATGATATTACTCTTAGTTGTTTCCTGAATCAGGATCATGACAGTTGCATTGTTTTCTTCTATTGATATAGAGAAGAAGATGGCGAGGAAGAATATCTTGTAAAATATAAAGAACTCTCTTATGATGAATGTTATTGGGAATCAGAAGCCGACATATCAACATTCCAGAATGAGATCCAAAGGTTCAAGGATATAAATTCTAGGACTCGCAGAAGTAAAGATGTCGACCATAGAAGAAATCCTAGAGACTTTCAACAATGTGATCATAGTCCGGAATTCCTCAAAGGTATTTGGATCACCTTAAGTACCTATAGTGCTAGTGTACAATGTTTCCCATATTTGGTACTGATAGATGCTATGATTTTGTTTCGCTTTTTGCGATTGAAGGGTTGCTGCATCCGTACCAGCTTGAGGGACTTAATTTTTTGCGGTTCTCGTGGTCAAAGCAGACCCATGTTATCCTTGCTGATGAAATGGGACTAGGTAATTCTTCATTTATTCGAACCATGTGGTCACATAGATCTATTTATCTATTGTGAGAGGCTTTTGTTTTCTATTCCGGTAATGGTGCGAGCTTTCCTTTTCTTGCTATAGGAAAAACAATTCAAAGCATTGCCCTTTTAGCTTCACTTTTTGAGGAGAACCTCATTCCGCATCTGGTGATCGCTCCTCTTTCGACTCTACGGAACTGGGAGAGAGAGTTTGCCACATGGGCCCCACAGATAAATGTGGTATGTATGCAGTTGTACACACACAATTTGCGCCTTAGTAGTATGTTTCTTGTTCGTTGATGAAATGGTCTTCATGGTCATTTGACGGGCAGGTTATGTATTTTGGCACTGCGCAAGCTCGAGCTGTTATTAGAGAACATGAGTTTTACTTTCCAAAAGGCCAGGAAAAGATCAAGAAAAAGAAATCTGGACAAGTCAGTAGTGAAAGCAAGCAAAAAAGAATCAAGTTTGATGTCCTCCTCACATCGTATGAGATGATCAACCTTGACACAGCAGTTCTGAAACCAATTAAGTGGGAGTGCATGGTAACTCTTGTTGCCTAATTAAGCATTATTTTCTCTCAGTCGTCTCCCTTTCTCTTTATTATGTAGCTGTAAGTATCAAATTTCTTGGTCAGATTGTTGATGAAGGCCATCGACTGAAAAATAAGGATTCAAAGCTGTTCTCTTCGTTGACACAGTATTCAAGTAACCATCGTATTCTTCTGACAGGAACACCACTTCAGGTTCGTCATTTGATTTCAATTCCTTGAATCTATTCTTTTTAACGCTTTCTTAGTTTTTAGGCATTACTTTCGACAGTTGTGAAACTAACAATTTCCAGCCGGCTAAATGTTCTAGAGAATCCATTTTAGTGGCTTGGCTTCTAATACATCGTTCTTGATCTATGGAAAAACACACTTTTGTGAAGTAGTTGGCTATATATATCATTTAAAAATCCTTTCATGCTCTGCATTCTTTATTTATTATATGCGGCCAAAGATAATATGTGACTATTGACTAATGATTACGTGGTGCCTTTTCAGAACAACTTGGATGAACTTTTCATGCTCATGCATTTTCTTGACGCCGGGAAGGTAGCCCAAGGATAGCACAGATAAATAAGTTTATATACTTTATAAAACTTTTGTAGCTAACGATTAATTTTGATATGGGCAGTTTGGCAGTTTGGAGGAATTCCAGGAGGAGTTCAAAGATATTAATCAAGAGGAGCAGATATCAAGACTGCACAAAATGTTGGCTCCACATTTGCTCAGAAGTATATACCTAAACTTTTCATTCATAAAAGTTCGGCATGCAGGAATCATTGACAAAATAATAATTTTATGATGTTGATTGCTTTTGCAGGGGTCAAGAAAGATGTAATGAAAGACATGCCCCCTAAAAAGGAGCTCATTCTGCGTGTTGACTTGAGCAGCCAGCAAAAAGAATATTACAAAGCCATTTTTACTCGTAACTATCAGATATTAACAAAAAAAGGAGGTGCTCAAGTAAGATTTTTTTAATGTTTGTATACATTTCGAGATCCATATACCTCATAGTTGGAGTAGGAATCCGTTCCACTGTAATTTGTCTGATGATTGTGTTGGTCTAATTCTGTTTCAGATTTCTCTTAATAACATAATGATGGAACTACGAAAAGTTTGCTGCCATCCTTATATGCTGGAAGGTGTTGAGCCAGTTATTCATGATGCAAATGAAGCTTTCAAGTAACATTTCATTTCCCTAAATGAACAAAAAAATTGATCTGGATTGGTTTATAGTAACTTATTGAAGTCTTGTGCTAATTTTTGCGTTAACGTCTTCTTAACTATATCAAAGCAAACTTGTGGAATCTTGTGGAAAGCTGCAACTTTTAGACAAAATGATGGTCAAGCTGAGAGAGCAAGGACACAGAGTTCTTATATACACACAATTTCAGCACATGCTTGACTTACTTGAAGACTACTGTTCCTATAAGGTATCTGAACTTGTTATCTGTACTTTCTGTTTCGATAGATTTTCATTGTTGTTTTTTCCTTAAAATACCATTTTTTACATCTATAGAATCAGCTCGTTTTTTTCTCCCTACTTAGAGTAGTTAGGCGCAATTATAAATATACAAGTTTGTAACTGGCTTTGTCGGCAATATTACTTCTTTATCCCCTCAAAGATTACTATTTCTTGAAATACCATTATCATTACCATTGTTCTTACTAACTCGCTGACACACACTAGAGACTACTTGTTTTATCACTTTCTTTCACATTTGTTTTTTTAATATGCAGTTAAGGAAAATCTTTCATATGATTTGTGCTGATCGTTTTCTTGTCTTTGCCAGGAATGGATCTATGAGCGAATTGATGGAAAGGTTGGCGGAGCTGAGCGGCAAATACGTATTGATCGGTTTAATGCCAAAAACTCGAACAGATTTTGTTTCTTGCTCTCCACAAGAGCTGGTGGCTTAGGAATAAATCTTGCAACCGCGGATACAGTTATCATTTATGACAGGTTTGACTTTCAGATTCTCTAAGTGTCATCGGTTGTTTTCCATAATTATTGTGTCAAGAAGTCAGAGGAGCTATTTGGCTTTATTGCATGAAAATTTGGAAATATAATGTGAGTTGCATGCTTAAGCAGATGTCATGGGTGGATTAGTGATAAAAACGCACTTAATTTTTGTTTCCTTTCAAATAACATTAGGAATAGGTATCATCTGCCATCGTGCTGATAAGAAAATTTATTAGCATGCAATCTGGGTGAAGCAAACATCAGCCTCTGCTTGGACGACAGTCTGTTTTGGTTTACATCTGTTCACAGTTTTATTCATATGACTTAAATGTTCTCTGCTTCTGTAGTGACTGGAATCCTCATGCTGATCTCCAGGCCATGGCAAGAGCTCATCGACTTGGCCAAACAAATAAGGTTTTAACTTTTATCTCTTAGTGCTGTCATCTTTCACTTCCATTATTATTTTTTTGTTTCACTAATCTAGTCTTACATTCGCCATTAGGTGATGATTTACAGGCTCATTAACCGAGGTACCATTGAAGAAAGGATGATGCAGTTGACTAAAAAGAAGATGGTTCTAGAGCATCTTGTTGTCGGGAAACTGAAAACACAAAACATTAATCAGGTATAGTTTTATTGCTTGAAGATGTACCCTTTCACGTGATTTACAAATTTCTCAACTGCTTGGAGTTAGAAAGTAGATTCATCAAGAAGAACACCTTTTGTTATTTTTGTCTATTGATTGTGATAAGTTTCTTGTTTGTTTTATTTCCCTGACTGGAATTTAGGAAGAGTTAGATGACATAATCAGGTATGGTTCAAAGGAGCTTTTTGCTAGTGAAGATGATGAAGCAGGGAAGTCCGGAAAAATTCATTATGATGATGCGGCTATAGACAAGTAATATACTCTTTCCCCTGCTTCCTCCTTTTTGTTTGTTTTTGGTATCCAAGGATTTCTGCGCTTTCCTATTGCTTATTCTCCAAGGAAAGCTGTTGCGATCAATTGCATGTATATATACCCTTATTTATCTTCATCTTATATTCTGCAGGTTGCTCGATCGTGATATCATAGATGCTGAGGAGGTCGCAGAGGAGGATGAAGAGGAGAATGGATTTTTAAAGGCTTTCAAGGTTTTTATCCCTCTTACTTTTCTTCTTCTTCTTCTTCTATTAGTATTTTCTGGATCAGTGTTAACTGATTTTGATTTATGACATTATTAAATGAAAGGGCAAGGTGGTTGATGTTCTTGTAATTTTCCTTCGAGTATGAGAAACAATCTTTGAGATTATTGAACATTTGAATCCCCTAAACATTATTCCGTCTTTGCATGCATATAGAAATTATCTTCACCGATTAGGGTGTTAGATATCGGTTTAGTGTCTATTAGCGCTGAAAATGGCTTAACTTATAAGATTGTTTGTCATGTATTTTAGGTGGCAAATTTTGAGTATATAGACGAAAATGAGGCGGCAGCATTAGAGGCACAGAGAGTTGCTGCTGAAAGCAAATCTTCCGCAGGTGATAGGGCAAGTTATTGGGAAGAGTTATTAAAAGACAAATTTGAGGTGCAGCAGGCTGAGGAGCTTAATGCTCTTGGGAAGAGGAAAAGAAGTCGCAAGCAGGTTTGGCCTCCCTTATCCAATCATTTTGGAAAGTAATAATTTGGTTGACTGGATTTAATAAATGCTAAACACCCTTTTCCTATAAATGGTTGCGAAAGATCTAAGGCGCATGTATACGATTGAATGAACTTAAGTTTATTGATTGATTAGGTTGATGGAGGTCCAAGTAACTATAGTCTTTTTGGTTCGTCTGCGACAAATAATTTTTGTTTCCCTCTATTTACTTGGACGTTCTACATTGTTTTGGTCAGCCATCTTTGTTTCATATCTTTCAGCAAGGCTGTTCTAATTTTTTCTATGGGCTTTTTTCCTAGTTGGTATCTGTTGAAGAAGATGATCTTGCTGGTTTGGAAGATGTGAGCTCTGATGGAGATGAAAGTTATGAAGCAGAGTCAACAGATGGTGAAGCACCGGGACAAGGAAATCAGACAAGTAGAAGACCGTACAGAAGAAGGGGCCGAGGTATTACCACAAGTTTGAATTTCTTTAAATTGCAACGGAGCTGAAACTAGCGATATTAAGAGTGCACGCAGTTTACTAAAAGTTATTTGTGTAGATAACTCGGAGCCAACTCCGTTGATGGAAGGCGAGGGGAGATCTTTCAGAGTTCTGGGTTTCAACCAGAGTCAAAGGGCCATTTTTGTACAGACGTTAATGAGGTAAATATTTGTCTCCAGACGCATAAATATCCTCAGTCTTGTGCTGCACATGGTTTAGATGTTTTTGTCGTGTGGCCAAAAACATTTGCAGGTATGGAGTGGGCAATTACGATTGGAAGGAGTTCGTTCCTCGCCTGAAGCAGAAGACCTACGACGAAATAAAAGAGTATTTACGCAAACCCTTTAATACTCTTCCCGTCAGCTTCTTTACAAGAAAAACTCTAATTCTTTGAAAAACTTATGCGTTTCATCAACTCATTGCTTCTCAGGTATGGGATTCTCTTTTTGAAGCACATTGCTGAAGAGATTGACGAGAATTCCCCAACCTTTTCAGGTGACTGATGAGTTATTTTTTTCACTGTTTGTCGAAATGTGATTGTTTTTTTCTCCTGTTAACCTATTAAATATATTACTGCAATTGTCTTTGTCCATAGATGGTGTGCCCAAGGAAGGACTTAGAATTGAAGATGTTCTCGTCAGAGTTGCTGTTCTGTTGCTAGTACAGGAGAAGGTGAGTCTATCGACTACAATCCTCCAATGTGTTTATCTTTTATTTCTGAGTTGTCTTCTGAGATCCAATGCACAGTGTTTCTACATGGTGATTGGAGTTTCTGTATCTGTGTTTTATTGTTATTGTGGACATTGAGTAAGATCATGCTTAGCACTATTATTAATATCCGTACCAATTTTTTTTAATACACTATACAATTTAATTAAGAGTTAGTAATCATATGTTCTAAACCAGTCTAAGAACCTGTGGTATAAATCTAATTAAAAGTCAGAAATTTCGTTCCAATCCTGTGGTATAACTCTTAGTTATATTCTGCTTCATTTTCTCTCTTTCCCGTCTCTTTGTAGCGAACTAGGATAAAGCTGCATTTTCCAATCTTTTGTAGGGAATTGTTGTGGTTTTGTTTCTTAAGCTTATTGTCCCGGAGTTTTGATTCTGAGTTTGCTCATGTTTGGTTGGTGCTTTGCTCTGACAGGTGAAATTTGTAGAAGATCATCCAGCGAAACCTGTTTTCACCAATCGCATTCTTGAAAGATTCCCAGGCCTGAGAAGTGGGAAAGTTTGGAAGGAGGAACATGACAAGATAATGATTCGTGCTGTATTAAAGTATGAACCCTTTAATAGTGTTCTCACCGAATGGTTTTATTCTCTCATCGTTTTTATATTATCTCTCATTTTCTTTCCTTCTCTTGAAATTTGAATCTCTAGGCATGGGTACGGACGATGGCAAGCCATTGTTGATGACAAAGAGTTGGGGATCCAAGAGCTTATCTGCAAAGAATTGAACTTCCCTCACGTAAGTTTGTCTGCTGCTGAACAAGCTGGCTTGCAGGGGCAGAATGGTAGTGGAAGCTCCAATCCAGGAGTACAGAATAACCAGAACCATGGAAGCGGTACTACGGGGAACAATATTGCTGGTGCTGACGCGGGCCAAGTAAACTCGATGTTCTACTATCGGGACATGCAGAGAAGACTTGTTGAGTTTGTGAAAAAGCGAGTTCTGCTTCTGGAGAAGGCGTTGAATTATGAATATGCAGAGGAGTATTATGTATGTTGTGTCCATCTGAAATGTCTGTGCTTATTCGCACGTATTGTTCCCCCTTGTTTAACTTTTGTTGAATCTTTTGTTGCAGGGACTTGGTGGCTCATCATCTATGCCTAGTGAAGTACCAGAAGCTGAAGCGAAGGTCACAGACACAGTGGAACCAACCTTTATCGATGTCGATGATGAAATGCTTGATGGACTTCCCAAGACTGAGCCCATCAGTAAGTTCCATCACAAGTTTCTCTATTCAACGAGTTAATTGGTTCTAAAGCTGGACTCTTTATCTTGCTGCAGCTTCAGAAGAAATTAAGATGGCTGCTGTTGACGACAACCAAGAACGGGTTGAAATAGCTCAACTTTATAACAAGGTAAGCTTCGTTTTTGTCTTTGGTGGAAAGGCTAGTGTATAGAACCATTCTTACACTAAATCTCTCTGCGCTTATTCAGGCGTGCAAAGATTTAGATGAGAACGCTCGTGAATCAGTCGAAGCATATGTAAACAACAAACCGTCGAGCAGCAAGCTGAGTGAGAGCTTCCGTTCCTTTGAATCTATCAGCGGTAACATTACAAGGATCTTTTCGGCTCCATCTGATCAAAACAAGTCACATGAAGACAGCAAACCAGACCTAAACAATGTTGAGATGAAGGACTCGGTGGAAGAAACAAAACCTTTCAAAGGAGAACTCGTTGTCGATCTCAATGCGTTGGAGGGAGAGGAGAACATTGCAGGAGCCAGTGGAAGTGTTGATGTGAAAATGGAAGAAGCTAAAGAAGAAGTGAAGCATAATCTCTTTGACTGACTTCAATGACAACCAAACAACTGGTAAATATCTGAAGATTCAAGACCAAAGGAGGTCATGAAGTAGAAACAGTTGTTACTATAATGATGTACGATGATTGACTTGTTTCTTTTGTAAGACTTGGATTCTCAGCTCTATTGTCTGCTTAATACAATATTTGGAAACGTTTAGGCTAACTTTTGTTATTGTTAATCTGTTGCAGCTATTACTATGAAGTTATTTTGTTCTGGCCCTGAAGTTTTAGAGTGATGAAATTATTAGTCCCAAAATTGAATAAATAAATACTAACAAAAATTCTTAGTCCAAAATCTGTATAAATACGTAATGTGTACAACATACAAACACACAATAATACCAACTTGGGTTGACTTTAATATAATGGGCTCGAGTGGTGACTGGTGAGTACAATGGAATCTCTGCAGCTTTTTATTCGTCAGCATCACCTTTTTCTGCATTAAATAATTTACCCCTTAAAAGGAAAAAACTTTAGTTTCTGGATTTATTCATAAATTTGTCGTCTCTCTCTTTATAGGCTTTTTCTGTAGGTCTATGAGTTGTTTCTCCATAGACTTACAGATGATTTTTTTGTTCTTTTCACAGATACAAAAATTGCAGAACAAAACAAAAGAGAATACATAAAAATAAATTTTAAAACTCCTTCTATTTATTATTTCTTTGGAATTCTCCTAAATTGCAAGAACCAGTGGGAAAAAATATGTTTACAATTTCATTACAGAGAAAATACGAGAGAAAAAAAAAAGACAAGCAATCACAAGATAATTTTTGATTTTATGTCTAAAAAAAATGTTTATCTCATATGCAAGTTCTTAGTGAGCTAAAGCCTCCATATCCCAAATCTCCTCCAGACAAATCTCCTTGACTCTGTTCCTATCATTTCACAATGAAACCAAAACAATCTCAGAGATCATAATCATCACACTACTCTTCAAATCAAATCAAAAGCTAAACAATCTCACACACCTGCTTCATTGTAGAATTGACAATATCATCTAAAGAACCAGCTTCTGTACCCATGAAACCACTCTGTAACTTCTGCTGCCCAACAACGAACCCTTCCTTTGGATTATTACTCAACATAGCATCCGTTGCTGGACCATAATTCCCTGCTTGCCTCGTCTGCATTGAATCATAGAACCCTCCTCCTGGCTGCACATTTGCATTTGAATCGAAGTCTGTGTTTCTGCAGAAAGCTCGAGGATTTGTATCCAAGGTTGGACTCAATGTAATGGCAGCAGAGTCACAGAATGGTATAGAGTAGCTTGATGAGCCATTGTGCGTGTTCCATTCCAAAGAATCAGGTTTCGAAGAATGCGGTAATGGAGAGACATCGAACTGATGATGGATGATATTACTGTTTTGGCCAGGAGGAGGTGGAAGAGTCGACGAGGAGGAGGATACAGCGTTTGACCAATGCTCCAAACGTTTATTGATCTGATGTCCAGGGAAGCTTGAAGGAGATGCTTGTGGATGACCTTCAAGAACCAGTAGATTGTTATTAGGAGCATTCATGAGAGAGTTTTGCTGTGTTGTAGAGAAGCTAGGAAACGCCATTGAGTTCGCTGCGATGATCTTGTTGTTCATGTTTCTGTTTGTTTGAAGCTGGTCGAACTCTAAAGGCATTGGCAAGCACTGAAGAATGTTTCCTCCTCCATCACTGTGGTTAAGAGGAAGGGAAGAGACATGGTGAAACTTTCCAAGATCCGTCTGGTTTTGCAAGAACATTCCTCCTCCTGGAGAAGGAGAAGAGAGGCTGCGAACAACACCGATCCCTGAAGGAGTGTTGAGTCTGCCAAGAATCCCATTTGGAGGGAAAGGTCTCATCCCTGCCGCTGCAGCTCCACTATGGAACTGACCGTTCCCAACAGGGATCACGCGGTTGTGGTGGTTGTAACCGTCAAGTCCATTGAGAGAAGAGCTCATTTGCAAGAAGTGTAAGTCAGAGTTTGCCATTAAAGCTTGTTGGTTACCACTGATCCTCTTCAAGTAAAGGCGGAATTTCTGAAGATGACTAGCCACATTTTCTCTAGTGAGCTTCTCAACATTCATCAGATCAAGAATCTTCTTAGGCATTGCCTCTGCAACCAAAACCACAAAATCAAAAACCAGCAAAAGAGTGTGTTCGTTTTCATGAACAAAGTGACATTATCAAGAACTTACTCTCAAACCCCAATTGGTTAACAGCTGCTACAAACTTCTTATGAAGCTCAACAGTCCAAACAACACGAGGCTTCTTTTGAGCTGAAGGATCATCGTTATCATCTCTTTCGTCATCCTCATCTTCGTTATACTGATCTTTACGTTTTCTATTCGCTCTCCCATTGTTCTGATCAGAGTTTCCAACACCTTCATTGCCTGATCCATATCTCTTTTCACCGTTGTTACTCCCACGGTTCTTGTCAAATCTGCTTCTCACCACATGTTGCCATATGTTCTTTAGCTCCTCTATACGAACCGGTTTCAAAAGATAGTCACAAGCACCATGAGTCACTCCTTTCATCACATACTTTGGATCACTATGCGCAGATAACACTGCACAAGTTAACAACAAGAGAATTCATCATCAAAACCAAACCAAAAGTTCAAAACTTTCCAAGAATCCAAGTCTAAAGATCAAAACTTTACAAGAATCAAAGTCTAAAGGTCAAAACTTTTGCTTGTAGTGTCCTTGATTGAAAAATGAGAAATTTGGAATTAAGGGGAAATTAATAAAAATTAGTTGACTTACTAATGACAGGTAGGTCCATTTCAAGACCAACAAGCTCAAGGAGTTTGAAACCATCCATGTCAGGCATGTCAACATCACTGATAACAAGATCAAACTTGTTCTTGTTCTCTCTCAATAACTCTAGAGCCTTTTGTGCTTGGTTCGTCGTTGTAACTGCAGAACAATAAATCAAATCAAAACCACAAAAAGTCTCAGTTTTTAGTTTCAATTCTGATGCAAAACTCAATTCAGACAATGAGCTCTCTCTCTCTCTCTCTCTCTCTCTTTCTTTCTGTCTGACACATGTAATAATTACAATTGGTTTTTAGATCAAAGCAAATAGGATTGAAAAAAAAATGTAAATCTTGCCAAAATCTTAAATTGAATCCTGAAAGATAGAATCAAAAAGCTAAATTTTGTAAGATTTCAAAGATGTCAAACAAAAACACCAGATCAAGAAATTAAAATCCAAACTGAATCTAGAAAACTCATCAACAGATCCCAAAAAACGAAAATGGTCGATGCAAGTAACTATAGAGAGAGAGAGAGAGCAGAGAGAGGAACCATGGTATTGACAACGATGAAGCAATGTTTCAAGGATACGAAGACAAGTCTGGTCATCGTCAACGGCAAGAACTCTCATTCCGACCGGAAACTGGTCCAAAGCTACGAAGTCTTGCTCAACAGTCATCTTCTTAGACAGACCCAGAAATCAAAATTTGAGCTTTTTTTCTTTCTCTGCAAGTGTCTCGGAGAAAAGTTAAGAGAGAGAGAGAGAGAAAGTGGAATTCTGATGTGCAGGAACGTCGACGAAGAAAAAACTGAGTTTTTATTGGATTAAATATTATGAATCCAATCAAATGAATGGGTCTAGAGAGAGAGAGAGGTGTGTGATGATTTATGGAGTATAGTATTTAGATTTAGAGAGAGAGACAAAAAGATTTAAGAGCAGAGTTAACCAAAAAAAAGTTTCTTCTGTGGCGAGGGAAAAAACGAATCTTTGGTTTATCTATCTATTTATGGTTACTCTCATACTGTTTGTGATTATCTTCAAGCCTCGCAATCTACTATTTTCTGCAAATTTTTTTTTTTTTACCATTTCTGGTTTCTACTTTCGACTTCCCTAAAAACAAAATTTCCATTTAAAGAACAGAAAAAAAAAACATTTTCCGAGGGAGCTGCTGTTAAAGAATCTTTGAAACATAACCAAAAATGAAACTAAACCGAAATAAGTTGAATTAGGAGTAGTACCGGTTTGTTCTCAATCCAAACACTGGTTCTCTATGCATTGAGTCTTGGATGAAGAATTATGTTGGTAATTGCCATGTAGAGCCATAAAACGTTATTTTTTTTAAGTTTATCTCAAATTAATTGTATTGTAGAGCCATAACACATAGTATTGTACACTGGTTTAATCAGTATGACTGTTTCCCTCTAGTCTCTAAACTAATAAAATACTTTTTTACAATAATAACTTTTCCAGGTTGGTTGTGTTAAAAACCGGTAAGAAAACAGGTGTCATTTGAAAGGTGTAATTAAATTATAAATCGTTAGAGATGGGAAAGTGTTTTAAGTAGAAGATTTGGTTTACTATAATGTAAATATCGGATCATTACTATGGAGATACATTTTTATTTGATTCTGGTTTGATCTAGTATTGTCTAACGGTTACGCGGACAAACAAAATTTAATTGTTTCTATAATTGCAATCATTATTGAATACACCCCCATAACATTTTTCGAATTTAAATCTATTTCTAAATCGAGTGCACTCAATATTGTAAGTTTTTATATAAACATATTTTGTATGATAAATATACATTTCATATATTGAATTAGTGTGTTTATTATGTCCTTTGCCTGAGCTGATTAGACTATTCTTGAGAATCACCAAGTACATCAGGAGGACTATACGATAAATCCTTGTAATAATTTACATGTCAGTTTATTACTCGTTCTCACTTCTCATAGATCTTCTGATGTTTATGCAAACTCTCGTATCTAGAGAATCACATTGATGAAACGATAACAAAGTTGTACATATAGGTGTACTTACAGAAAATACTTAATCTTATATAAATGGTAAAGAAATAAAATATGGACTTGATCGTGTTTAAGGTCTACTAGGAGATTTTAACCATCTTATCTAAAATATACTTTTACATTCTTAATACTAAATTTTCAATATCAAAAAGTTCAATGTATGCACGTGCCCTCTCACCTTATATGCTACTTGCCCCCCTAGATGCACTCATATTGTATCCATATTGTATGGCTTTCCACATATATTGACTCAAAATAATTCAAATATACTATACTTCACTTAGTAGCTAATCTTTTTAAAAACCCAAATAAATAAATGATAATTGATTAATGCTTGTGTAAGACCGTCTAAAACCATATAAGACCATCAATATTGTCTAATTCTGCTTGATAACATAACCATCTAATTTCGTTATATAAGAGTCAATCGTCACAGTTTATGGTTGTTGCGCAAACCAAGAAAAATGGTTGTTGCGCAAACCAAGAAAACTACCTATGAGTGAGTAGATTCTTTTTGGAGCATGGTTTCAAGTACAACTTTCGACATATATATTCCAAAAGAATCGAATATATTGTGAAAATGTTGTAGATCAGTTGACCAAAAAAATGTTTTCGATTATAAAATGGGGCAGGCTTTAGAGAGAGCATGCTCGAGGTTGGGAAGTGCGTTACACGCGTGAGCGTGCATCATGACTCTTACTTTCGTACGGTTTCAGACTGAAATCGCTTCTTAAACTGAAATTAAAATTCCACTCTAGATTTTAAAATGAACGATGATATTTCTAATTTTTGAAAAAGGTATCCAAAAAGCAAGACAACTTTGACATTGACCTCTTTTTTTCTTTCTTTCTCTAAGACTTTAATTTTCAGATTTTATCATTTTTATAAGTGTAAAAAAACAAACCATTTTTAGGAGTATAGCTTAAACAGACATATTAGTGGTCAAGAGTTTAAAAGGCTTCCATACCAACATATTACGGTTTCTGCAGATTAATGGATACAAAATTTATTAAAAATTCTAGAGTACTGCAAGTAAATCTTCTGTCGTGGTTAAATATATGCAATAGACGACAGAAATATATAAAGATTATTGAACTGTTTTTTGGTATGAAAGATTCTTGAACTTTAAAACCTCTGTACATCTTCTTATAAAAGCAAAATTTTAGAACTTGGTTCAGTTTCACGCATAGATTGAAAATGTAGAGCTTTTGTCTCCATCTCCCTTGTTTCCAGGAGGACACATTTTCTCTAGTTTCTTGCGATTTTCATCAAAAAATTATCCTTACGTTATATCATATACATGGGTGATGGGCCATTCCCTTATGATGCACGTCAAAAGTGCATAAGTGTTACCATTTTAGGCTTACAAGCTTTGATCCCTTGATTCAAAACAAAACACAAACTTTTGATTCTTTTTTTTTGTTATTTTATTTCTTGAATCCTTATCACAATCATCATATGATTCATCATCCACTATCATTGTAACTTTTTAAGTATCCCGCTCTCAAAAGTTGTCCGACTTCATTCTCCGATTTATAACAAAAGTAACACAACTAATTTTTTGCTTCTCATTTTTTTTTTAATCGCAAAAGAAAGATCTCATTCAATATCGATCCTATCATATTCATATATATCCTTACTATTATAGTATTATCAAGCATATTAATATTCTTTGTGTATGTATGTAATATGCATAATCTACTTTAAAAGTACTGTGCATGCATGTATCTATGTGTGTTTGTGTATATATAGGTAGGTAGGTGTGCATGCATATCATATGTATGGGCCGAATTGAATTGTATAAAACATCTTTTTCTCAATCATATATATAGTCCACAAACATATGATCGTTAATTTAATCTTATAGTGATAAATTTATTCAATGATACACTAAAGTAAGTGGATTTAGAAGTCTTGACATAAAATATATAAAACCTGAATTGATTCAGAAGTTGGCCAGCAATGGAAAAAAATGATGATCTCTTTGTGTCGGGTCCCATCTACATTCTCAGCCTTCGAGTTTGGTGGATGCAAAATAAGATCCCAATAATTTTAATATTATCCACTATTTTATATTGAACTTAACTAGATAGATTGTATATCAGTATATGTATGGTTTCTTGCCTTGACCACTCTTGACATCCGCGTACTGATAAACACTATAACTTCATTAAGTGATGAGAGTTTGTAACATTTCTCCACAGTTGTGAAGTAGGTGTGATTGTTAACGTGTTCTGTCCTAAGCTGAGTTTGATGAAGCCATCATCTAATTAATCTAATGTATTGATAATAATAACTTATGGGATTATATAATCATCATTAACCCAATTTCTTTTTGTTATTTTTTGTTTTTCTTTCCGGTATTGGATTCATCAACTCTATTAAAGAAAAGATGATTTACTAACTAGATGTTACTCTTCATCCGCTACTCAAGATTTATGTAGTTTTTATATCCACGAAACATGACATACCAGCAAAATTTCGGTAATACACAAGAAAATGACATACACTACCAAAAATCTTTAAAGTAATGACAATATTAAAACAACAAAGGGAGAAGAAGAATGCAAATTATAAGAAAATTGAGCGAATCTTGTCTCCCACAAGGGCTAACCTCGATACTCAATAATGTGATCTCTGTTCGGTTGCTTCCTACTCGTTTCCTATCTTTATTTTTTTCCTTAAATAAAAGAACAATGCATTAGTTATTCTAAACGCTTTTAGCTTTTTAAACACAAATTAATGATTCTAAACTCTATTGCTTGGCACATCATTTAAATTATTTATAATATTTATTGAAATATAGTATAGTTATCAGTTCTTGATTTAGCTATATAGTATAATTACCAGTTCATTACAAGCTCTATTTGATTTTATATTCTCTTACGAACTCATCTTAATATTGACAAGAAACAAGCGCCATGCAAAGTTGCAAACTAAGCGAATCATTAGTAAATAAATAAAAAGCAAATCTTTTCAAGTAATTGTATTGAATCCACTGTTAGCCTCAAAAACAAGTTGCTTACAGAGATCCAAAAATTAATATTAGAGCTATGATCAGCAAAAATCTCATTAGTTTACATATATATATATTATTCAGAGAATTACATATCATAATTCTAAACCAATGAGGTATTCGCTGACCATAGTTGTAATATTAGGCCGATATAGGTTTCACTGAGAGCTTCAAAACCAAGCGTTTACAAAGATTCAATAGTTAATACTAGAGCTATGGTCAGTAAAACCTCGTTCGTTTACAAATCTGTGTCATTCGGAGACATACACATAATTCCAAACGAACGAGGTGTTTGCTGACCATATTTCTATTATTAAGCCGGTGGCTAGGTTTTGACGAAATAATAAGGTGGAGATGCTTAGGGCGTCGTATTTATTTGTGTAGAATAATGGGCCTTGGGATCGGGCTAAAGAAATTGAAAACGATGCCCATTTTAAGATTAAGGTCACAAATGAAATTTGAGAAATTAACACATCACATTGTGTAGAGACTTGATGTGAAAACTATGCCATGTAAAAGAAGTAAAAAGTATATTTGCATCTCAGAATTAACAGCCAAAATCAACACTTGTTCGAGAGACTACTTACATCAGAAAATCTAAGTAAAACAAGTTTGTTCTCTGATCAACACAATTAGCCTAGCCAATAAATAAAAACGTTCAAAAGTTCCAACACTAAGAAACCTTATGTTACATAATATACCACCCACCACTTGATCATTTCAGCACAATCGAGACCTTATTTTTGTGAGAAAGCGTCAGGGCAACTTGAGTCAGCTCAGCAACATTTGATCTATTAAGGCAACTCCCCAATCGGACAACCAACATCTCTAGTGTTCTTGTGTTTGCCAGCAAAAGTTCCATGAACGAAGCCAAGAGATCCGGCTTTGCAACTCTAAACATTGACCTAGTCGGAAATATCAAGTCTTTTAGATCTTGTCGGTCTATGTACCTAGTAACATGTTTCTCCTGGAAAACAGAAAAATTGTATCATCATCCAAACTAAAAGATAATAAAAAAGAGGTTTTGATGGTAAAGATACATACCACTAGGTCCACTACGCAGTTCCAATCTTCAGTTTTGTGAAAAATGATCTTCTTTAATCCAGGTGAGATTTGTAGCAGCTTTGCTATACCAGGAACCGCAGATCGCACAATTGTTGTTTTAAGAATCAATGTCTTGACCTTTAACGTCGGTAAAGGAACACCACGGAACTCGGCAATGGATAGCATCTACCAATATAACAATGACAAAACAGTTAATCATAAACTGCTTAGCATGTTTGTAGTAAAGACATAAAAGGATGCAAGAATGGCAACATACCTGAAGAAAGCTAAGGCCAACAGTAAGGCTCTCAACGTTCTGAAGCTTTTCCAGCATCATTTGCAGCATCACTTGATATTCATCATTCGAGGGATCATCAGGATCTTTGGAGAGCTCAATTTGTTTAACCCAAAATTTAGGTAAGTAATAGATAGTGTCTACGTTAGCTTCCATCAAAGAGGAGACATCAGCTAAAACACATTTTGACTTAAAATCTCTCAGTCTCAAGTAATGGATGTGAGGAGCCACAACATGAACTACTCTTGGAGCATAACTGGCTACTTGTATATCCAACCTTCTAAGGCGCAGCGATTCACTCAGATCAAGGCAGCCAAATGAACAAGACTGCAATGTCAAGCTTTCCAGCAGTGGAGAGCCAGAGACAATGTTGGAAAACGATTCATCAGAGAGTGTAGAGTAGCTCAAACACAAATCCGTTAGTGATGTCCAAGAAACGTTGCAATGGGGAGTCATATTACCACATCGTGAATTTACGACGAGCTTCTTTAGACAAGAGTTTCTGAAGAAGAAATCTGGAAGAGCGTGATAAGTTACCAAAGAAAGCGTCTCCACGTTGTGGGATATTGCGAAATTGATAATCTTTGAATCTTTAGGGCCTCTCAGAGAGCACCTCACAGATTCAATCTTTGAATGCCACATGGCATTTTCACCAAATTAAAAAAATGTTAAAAATCAATCTATAATAACTGAAAGGAGTTGGCACGTCAGCATCATTATACTCCTTCCACAATCACGCTCCGTAAAAGAAACTGAAACGCTTCCGATTCTTCCCCTTCACTGAACCTCGATTCATCTTCCTCAAATTCCTCTCATCTCCTTATATATCTTCTTCATCTCTCAATTTTAACACCCACCAATTTTAACACCCATCTCCCTCAAATAATAATCACCTTCCTGTTTATTCTGGCTCCTCTCTTCTCTTCTTTCTCACTCAAAGGTGAGATTTTTAAATTGACCATTTTTGTTGTTAGTTGACTGATCCATTTCACCAATCTCAAATTTCAACATCAAATTGATTTGTTTTATCGATATCCGAATTTAGATTGATCACACATTTGCTTCGTTTTCAGTACAGGCCACGCTCATGGCGGATTCAAACATCGTTAGGAACGGTGACTTCTCTGCTGGGATTGAACCTTGGTACCCGAACGGATGCGAAGCATTTGTTGTTTCCTCTGACCCGTTTAGCTCAGATTCAATCTCCGATTCCCCGAGCTGTGGCTATGCCTGTAGAATCCCGAAATTGTTTGCCAAGGTATCGCCTTCCATCTTATAATTCTTTTCATAGGTAACTTGCTTTTATAGATTCTGAGATCTGCGTCTAACCCATGTATCGAACTCCTGTTTTTTTATGCCTCAACCTAATTTAAGAAGCATCGACTCACAAGATGATGAACTATAGTTTGAAACACCAGCTTATATATGGAGGTACAACAAGTCTCTAGAATGAAAACCTTCTTGTGATAACAAAAAGTTCTTACGGTTGCAGGTGAATTTACACACTTACGACGTAACAGGTTTTTGTGAATTTGATTAGCTATAGGTCATTCTACTACTTTCATTGTATTCTTAAATTTGGTTTATACATTGTGATCATGATGATAGAAGAGCCAAAGACTACATCGTTGATTTTGACTTCTTAGAAAATGATATGTTTCTTTATAGGCTAATAGCATGTTCGGTCATTTTTTCACAATTTACATTGATCATCTACAACGTCTTGGTTTTTATAAACCGTATGTGCTGTCCAGTTTTCAGGTCTCTGACGGAGCTAAGATTGAACATCTTTCGAAACTAACGGCAAGATAGGTAACTTGCTTTTCTCAAGTCTCAGTCTTATGTATTTCCCTAGGTACAATGTAGTCATAACTCATAACAGAGATCCTATTTGTAATAGAGAATAATCACCATGTTTTCATTGTTATTCTTATTTGCTATTTATATGTTTACATGATCTAGGCTGCGCTGATAGTTTCTATCTATGTCTCTGTTTTGTTTCTCCCTTTGTTCATCTTCATATTGTAGTAATTATTTTTGACATCGCTTCCTGTGTATTTTTCTTACGATTTTTTTATGTGAAAACACATATTGAACTGAAGTTTTCTTACTTGCAGGAACTTACTATGACAAACTATCTTCCAGGAAATATGCAAAGTTATGAATCAGAGTTTCTTGAATTGTGTCAATGAATTAAGGAATCAATCCAAAAGAAGATGCAAAGCGGAAACGATATTGATCCAACTCCAACCTCGGAGCAGAGAAAAACAAAACTTATGTATAACGAGTAGGTGCTATTTTCTTGGTTTTATTGCACAATTGTGTGTAGAGAATCAGCATAAAATTTTATTTTTTTAAATGTGTTTCTTAATTTTTCTTTCTTTGTGCAACGTTGGTTCCTTCTTTGTACCTTATCAGACTGTTATTGCTTCAGGACTCAAAAAATATTAGAAGATTACCAAATCATTGGTAGAAGATGAGCGTCTGGCTTCTGCATTTCTGGGAAGCCAGGAACTAATTGAAAAGGTGAGCGGATGAGAGTTTCGAACACAAGAATCAGTGGAGAGTTTGTGGAGTTACATTCTGGTGGTGAGGGAGGTTGGATTCGACGTAACTAAAAAACTTGAGTTGTCCAGAGGAATCCATTTCGAGTTCATTGAGATTATGCATCTGGACGGTGGTGGCAATTTTTCGTCAGTTTGACTTTCCTATGTTCCTCTGTGCTCCAAAGGATCAAGCTACAAGTAATTGATGAGGTTTGTTGGTGATTCGATTATATATCATCATGAAACTTCCGACTACAAAGTTGAATAATATAATCATGAAACTTCGACTACAAAGTTGAATAATATAGCACTCCAATTTCTTTACATATTTCTGGTTTTAATTTCTCTACGATTCTCCGTTTTATAGTCTAATCATGGGAACTGAATTGCCAGCAGCTTATGCACATTGATATGAGACTATGACATCTCCTACCTGCTTTATTTATTCATCCGAATGTAGAGACATCTTATTAGCTAAAGTGATACTCCCTCCGTTTTTTTTTTGATAAATTTTCTAGGATTTTCACACATATTAAGGAAAAACAGATTTTCAATCATTAGAGTATTGATTTCTGCAATAAAACAACTTTTTATAATTTTCAACCAATAAAAATCTAACAAATACAATCATTGTTTCTTGAAAACTGAAAAAGTGTATCAAAAAAGTAGAAAATTTATCTTTGTGAAACAACAACTAATGCCTAGAAAATCCATCTTAAAAAAACGGAGGGAGTATTAGTTATGTTTATGATGTGAATATGATAAAGATATAAGATTTATTTTTCGCAGCTGCTCCTCAAAATTACTCTCCTCTTACAATCATGGTGGAAATCATATGCAGTTGTGGTGTGTGTGTGTTGAACTCAAGATTGTTTCTAAATAATTCTAGGAGATGTAATATTGTATAATGGTGAATGCTGCACTTGAAGAACATATAAGAACAACTGCAGTGTTCAAATTTTATTTTCGAATGATGGTGAGCTGCAGTGTTTGTGATAGAGCTAAAAGAGTAGTTCGACTCCAGCCGTTGTAAATGTTATCACCACAAAGTCTACAAACAAGATAAGAACATATATATAGTTTATAAAGGTTCTAACGTTACAAGGGTGTGGATATATTTTAAGTATTATCAGATTTGTGTTTTAAATTTGATATTGAAAACCAACATTGAAAACAACAAGTAATTTGAAAAAAAAAAACTCTAGAATGACAATTGTTTTGAAATTGAGGGAGTATGTATTAATAGGTACACATTATATTAAAATTCTATAAATATGATTTCAAATATTTTTTTATAAGATTAAAATCTTAGTAGTTATAAATCATATTAATGATTTACAGCCATAACATACTGCAGATATAACACGTATAAGTAATGGTATAAAATTTATAAAATAGAAAATATTGTCACATGGAAATCTTTTGATTGAAACCAAAACTCATAATTATATTTTAGGTAAGTTCAAAGTCGTGAACCTCACAATTAATATTAAGATTGTAACAAATTTTGAAGAATTATGAAAATACACAATGAAATTAAAGAAGACAAAACAGATATATAAAAATCCGTTCATAATAAAAATAGTAAATAAATCTATAAAGAAACGTACCCGGGCGTAGCCCGGATATTCTCTAGTAAAATCAAATAATAAAGTAACAATCAAGCAAACTAACAAGTAATTGTCCAATTTTTCAATAGCTCAATACTCCCCCTGTTTTTTTATGATGAATTTTCTAGCAATTTTCTGTTGTTTTATAGAGATAAATGTTTTAGCTTTTTGATTCACTTTTTCAGATTTCAAGAAACAATAATTACATTTCTTAGATTTTTATTGGTTTAAAGTTATAGAAAATAGTGTAACTGCAAAAATCAATACAATTATGATTGAAAAATAAATTTTTCTTAATAGATATGAAAAAACTAGAAAACTCATCTTAAAAAAATGGAGGGAGTAAGAAATATCATGTAAAAATGATGATAATATTTTATTAAAAAGGATAATATATTATATAATGTCATTTTCAGTATATTCATGAATTGTAAAACATAAAACTATATACTTATAAAGTAGAAATAAAAGATTTGATAAAAGACTTAGCAAAACAAAATTTGTTTACAAATATTTTTTTTCCTATAAAAATACAAAAATTTCTCTGTAATTTCACTTTTCAAATTTATTACCCCATTTACTAAAAGGACCCAAAAATAAATGCAAATTGACTAGTGGTCTACTGGTCACTAAAAATAGATAAATTAAAATAAAATAAAATAATATCTTACCGCATTTAAAACATAGACCTAGATTCACTGAATTAACAGAAACGGAAGGTAAAGTGGAAGAAGGTCTTAAAAAAAACATCTGTCGACAAGACAAGAGCCTCAAGGAAACAGAACATACGCTGTTTTGCTTCAATAGTCACCCACTTTCCCAGAAACTTCAATAATACTCGGAGGAGAATCAATAAGAAGATGAAACGACGAAGAAGCCTATAAAGCTCTCATCTTTATCCTCTCGGATCTGCTCCTTCTCAGGTCCTTCGATTGTCACTTCGAATCCGAAATCTCCGGTTCCTAATTCGGTGTTCATGTATTGAGCCGGAGAGAGATGTCGTGTTGGAGCGGTTTGATTAAGGGGAAGAAGAAAACCGGTGGTTCTGTTCCGGTTTATCTGAATGTCTACGATCTAACTCCGATGAATGATTATGGTTACTGGCTTGGACTCGGCGTCTTTCATTCTGGTGTTGAAGGTGAGTTTTTGATGATTTGTGTTTTCTCTTTTCTCAATTTCAATTTCTGGGTTTGGCTTTTTCTATTCGAATCTACTTGTTTTGGTTGCTTAGAAAGTGATGGGGGACCGATTCGAATTTTATCTTAAACTATAGATTTGTTGAGAGTTTTGGTTTGTTAAAGTGAATTTGACTTTGTTTCTTCTTCCAATTGACCATAGTAATACCAAAATCTCAAATTTAAGATTTTTGATGATAAAAGAACATGCTTTGATGCTTCATAGGTTACTTCAAAATCTTGCAGATTGATTGGAAACCGTTTATATTGATGCCAAAACCAATGTTCTTAGAGAATTATGATTTGTGATACTAAAATTTATAGCTTTTAATGAAATGTTCAAATCTGTTTGTTGTAATTAGTCGTTTGGTTGACGGAGAAACTGATTTTAGATGTTGTGTTGCTTCAATTGATCAACAGAGTAAACTAGTTTGTGTTTGGTTAATCTAACTGGAGAAACTAGTTTTGTAATGGACTCATTGTTTTGGTTTAATCTAATGTGTTGTAGTACATGGAGTTGAATATGCATTTGGAGCACATGAATCTCCAAGCACAGGAATCTTCGAAGTGGAACCAAAGAAGTGTCCCGGTTTCACATTTAGGAAATCGATTCTTGTCGGGAACACAGACATCAGTGCTAAAGAAGTCCGAGTTTGCATGGAGAAGCTAGCTGAAGAGTATCAAGGAAACAAGTACCATCTCATCACAAGAAACTGCAACCATTTTTGCAATGAAGTTTGTATCAAACTCACTCAGAAACCAATCCCTAGATGGGTGAATCGACTTGCTCGCTTAGGTAAAACACCAACGAATCAAGTCAAAAATCTTGTATGTGGTTTGGCCGTAAAGTAATGTTTTTTTGGTTGTGAATTGTGTGTAGGAGTTCTCTGCAACTGCGTGTTACCACCGCGCTTGAACGAGGCCAAAGTGAGAAGGGTAGGGAAGAGAGATCTTTCAGAAGGAGAGAGGAAGAAGATGAGAAACAGATCAAGATCAGGTCCTTTGCTTTCTTCTTCTTCTTCGTCTTCGACGCCTGATAGTCATGGTTCGCATATTCGAGCTAAGTCAACTGGTAACCATCCTTCTTCTTCGTCTTCGTCTTCGGGTTCCAAGAAAAATGAAAGACATTGTGTGCCTTCTACTGTCTCTAGAGCTCAAGACAAGAAGTCGCCAAGCGTAAGCGTCAAGACTTGAGATTCTTATCATCATCATCATTTGTTTGAACATTTAATTATTGTTTATGAAAAGGACAAAAGAAGAGAGGAAAATGACAAGCAAAGTATCAATCATATACATGGGCATGCTCGTGCTTTTGTTCTAAAGATATTTTTAGTCATATCTCTTAAAACCTTTTGGTTTTGTAGATCAAATACTTTTCATTTGCTTATACAGAAGAGAGGTTCTCAGTAATGTACAAAAAGAAAAATGAATCCTATGTTTTGTGTTTTGATTACTCATTTGAATTTCTTTATTCTAAAGTTCTTCTACATTGACTCTCTTTGTGGTCATTTGTTCTTTTTGTTTTTTTTGGATGACTACAATGATAATGAAATGTGTAAAGTTTCATGATTAAAAATATGTTACCGACTATATTCATTTCAGAAGGATGCAACACCAGAGTCTTCTTGCAGCACTTATTCGTATCTTTACCATCTTCCATAACTCTAGTTCCATCACAACCTTACGCTCCATTATGATTGTACTTAATTAAGCTTTCTCCTTCATATTCTCGAAACATGCTTGATGCTTCATTATGATTGTGAGTATATATGATGGTTTAATCCCTTTTTAACATGCCCAGAGTGTTACTGTTATGCTAAGATACAGTACGTGTATTGAAGTGGCAATACTTCAACATGCATTACATATTTCCCAAGCGTCTACATGCTCGATTGTAGCCAAATACTTTAGTGGTCGTCTTTAAATAGAGCATTACGTATACCTAAAAGATTTAAGAACTTTTTTAAAGGTGAAAGTCTGTTAAGAACTTGGTGATTTATAAATTCACATCATCGAGAAAGTCTGAACAAACCAAAGCAGAAGAAAAAGTAATGGATGTCATGATAAAAAAATCAATAATATATAAAAAGGTCATGAATCATCTGCAAATTGTTGGGAACATTCAAAGTTTTTCTCCCAGTTTTCACTTGCCAAAAGCAGAGTATAAAATTGAATATAATAAAAGATTCCTTCAAAAATGAGTATATTGGTATCAAAATAATAAAGGGAGAAGGTTTCCTTGGAGTCATTCACAACAATGAATTGTATTTTCGTTTAAAATTGAAAGAATGATATTAAAAGTATTTTGTTAATGTACAAAGTTACGGTGAGGTTGCATGTAGGAAATTAGTTATGTTGTCTTTTCAAAATACCGTCAGCCAAATTTGGTTAAACAATCAGACTTGGCAATTGGCATGAACCTAGCCCAAAAAAAGTTTGTAAACTCTTTAGGAGATGGTTTTTTAAAAGACTTGGCTTTAAGTCAATCTTTTAGTCCCTCCCATTTTAAATACCAAGTCTTTCTTTTCTTTTGCGTTTGTAACACGGAATATGTCAATGCCTTCAGGAACTTTGACTAAACTTGCAGAAGAATCTAACGAAATTCCGGTGATATCTCTCTCCGGAATCAACGATGTTGATGGAAAAAGAGGTGAAACCATCTACCGCCAGATTGTGGAGGCTTGCGAGAATTGGGGCATGTTCCAGGTGATCGATCATGGCGTCGATACCAATTTGATGATGGATATGACTCGCCTCTCTCGTGACTTCTTCGTGTTACCTTCAGAAGAGAAGATCCGATACGACATGTCCGGCGGTAAAGAAGGCGGCTTCAGTGTCTCTTGTCACCTCCAGGTAAGCAACGCCACCACAGTTTGAAACCGTATTCTGTTTCTTGGTCGTTGTTAACTTAATAGGAGCTTTCATTTTGTAGGGAGAGGCGATGCGGGACTGGAGAGAGGTAGTGATGTATTCATCTTATCCGCTGAGGAAGAGAGACTACTCACGGTGGCCAGATACGCCGGAGGGATGGGTGAAAGTGACGGAGGAGTTCAGCGAGAGGATGATGGGTTTGTCTTGTAAGGTCCTTGAGGTTTTGTCAAAAACTATGGGACTTGAGAAAGACGCACTGACCAAATCTTGCGTTGATGTCGATCAGAAAATCGTTATTAACTATTTCCCGGAACGCCCTAAGCCTGACCTAACCCTAGGGATGCGTCACACTGACCATGGAATCATCACTGTGCTGCTCCAAGACCAAGTCAGTTGTTTGCAAACTACAAGGGACAATGGCAAGACATGGATCACGGTTCCGTTCATTGAAGGAGCGTTTGTTGTCAATCTCGGAGATATTTGCCACGTTAGGACTTTCTCAACGTTTCTCACTTTCGATTTTCTTTTCTTATTTATTTGTAGTTTTTGACTTGGTTAAAGATGAATTGTTTCTTGAAGTATCTGAGCAACGGGAGGTTCATGACGTCTGACCATCAGGCGGTGGTGGACTCAAACGCGAGCAGACTATTCATAAACACATTCATGTTTCCGGCGCCGGATGCTCCTGTGTATCCGCTTAAAGTAAGAGAGGGAGAGAAAGCGATCATGGAAGAGCCATTAACTTTTGAAGAGATTACTAATAGAAAGATGAAAGATCTTATATAGCTAGCTCAAAATTAAAAGCCTCTCGACCAAATCGTGGCTTAGAATCTTTCCCGTTGCTCCCTTATTGTTGTGTTGTGTTTGGTTGCGACTCGGTTAGATTTTTTACTTGCCACGCCACTGCGGGCATATTTTCATTATATATATATATCGATTGAGTGTTCTAAACTTATTACAATTGCTCAGTACCTTTTTATTTTGGTTCCAAGTATTGAAAAAAACATCCGGCCACAAGACACAAAACTAGTCTCGGTAATTCTAAATAAACTAGGAAATTATAATTTAAAAAAAAAAATCAAAAGAAAATAAACACTAATCCAGTTGATGAGGCCGGTCCTAAACAGATTTGGAAGGATCACATATTTGACCAGCAAACAAAACGGTTCCGGTTATATCTTCTCTAATCAAGAAAATAAATGGATGATCTGCCACAAAATCTATCCTCTCCGGCTCATAAGCACTCGAGGTACAAGTGGCAGCTAGAAATGTAACAGCGGCAGCTTCAGTACCCTCTTCATCGATCTCGATCAAAGCTTTTTGGTACGATGACTTGGGAAATTCAAACCCGAATTCGATCTTAAACTTTGGAATTCTGAATGCACCAACTTCTTCTCTGTCTTTTGGAATGTGACTATCCAAGAATCCACCAGTGGACGTCATTCTCTGCAAAAGATTATTCAATCCATCTTTCTCGTCAGGGAGGTAGAAATACATTGAGAACTGGCGGTTGGTATCATCACGGCCTTGTCGATAAGGAAGCTTGAGGACCTTGAAACCATCATAAGCCTTTATAAATTGACTCTCATAGCTCCTCATGAATGGTGTGCTTACTGATTCACCATTGAGAAGGTGAAAGTTTGTTTCCACCGTCAAAGACTTGTCGAATTCGTTTTCCCAAGCTCCTTTGAAGTACAATGCGTTTCCATAAATCCAGTTAGTCAGGTTTGTAACGGATCCACTAGTAAGAACATCTTTGATGAGACCATTGGTGTGATCTGAAACCCATTTATTCACCTCCTTACGCACTTGTTCAGCCTTCAAAATATAAAAACAACAATCACTACTATTGTAATTTTTACAAACCAAACAACAATCACTATTGTAATTTTCAGTCTCTCGCCAAGATTACAGATTAACAGGGTTCTTTGAACTAAATTATAACATATAGTTAGGTTTTCTCTGACCACGTTGTCCTACAAACTCAAAGCCCTAGAAAAACCCTAAAACAAAGAATGGTAAGCTTACCTTGGATCGGAAGTTAACTTGACGGAAATCAGATTTAAAGAAATTCACTAAGAGATCCTTGTACGCAGGACTAAACGGGAGTGATTGCTCGATCCAAAATCCATTAGCGACGGCGATTTTCGGCCCACCACTTGCGCTGCCGTCTGCGAGAACCACTGAAGTAATCTCGCGGAATACAGTGTTAAGCTCATCCATCGAAGAAGACCTAAGTAACGAGAGGAGGGAGGATCTTAGTCTTTTATCCCCGGAGGTAGCAGCCGCCATGGTGACCACCGTGTTGATTGATGCTGGAGAGAAAACGAGATTAGAGTTTCTTGATTTCGTCGTATTGATTAATTTCCCCGCAAGGAACATAGCAACGTCCTTTTGCTTCTTCATCGCTTCTCCCAAATCAATCTCTGTTTGCTTTCTCATCGATTCTCCCATATCAATCTTTGTGAGCGAGGGACTAATTCGGATTACCTCTTGTGACTTGCTAGGCTTTTTTATATACCACTCACGAGTCTCTTGGGCGCGTGTAGCAGACGCTAAGAAAAATGGAAAAAAAAAGGTTTTAATTTTAATATGCAATGATTTTAAAGACGTTAGAGATATATTTTTTTCGATTTTTTAATATTTGTGCATTTTTCCACGTTAAAATACTTAGTGTAGTTTCTATAAATAGATAGTAGCTCCCTCTCATTTGAAGTACTTGGTTTTTTCTTCTTTTCTTTGTAACACGGAATACATTAATGGCTTTAATAACTTTGACTGAACTTGCCGGAGAGTCTAAACTCAACGAGTCTAGCAACGAAATTCCGGTGATATCTCTCTCCAAAGTCGACGATATTAGTGGCAAAGACTTGGCTTTAGGTTAATCTATTTTAAAAACACTCTCATTTTATGTTGATCTCTCTTTTTTTGTTCCTTTTGTAACACGTAATATATCAATGACTGCAGGAACTTTGACTGAAGTTCCCGGAGAGACTAAACTCAGCGACGAAATTCCGGTGATATCGCTCTCCGGATTTGACGATGTTGGTGGGAAAAGGGGAGAGATCTGCCGTAAGATCGTGGAGGCTTGCGTGAATTGGGGCATGTTCCAGGTTATCGATCATGGCGTCGATACCAATATGATGGCGGATATGACTCGCCTTGCTCGTGAGTTCTTCCTTTTACCTCTGGCGGAAAAGCTCCGGTTCGACATGTCTGGCGGTAAGGAAGGCGGTTTCAGTGTCTCTAGCCACCTCCAGGTAAGTAACGCAACCCGACTTCTGCTTCAGTATCACTCTCCCAAATCGTGTTAGTTTAATAGATGGAACTTTCATTTGGTAGGGAGAGGCGATGAGGGACTGGAGAGAGGTAGTACTGTATTCATCCTATCCGGTGAAGAAGAGAGACTACTCACGGTGGCCAGATACACCGGAGGGATGGGTGAAAGTGACGGAGGAGTTCAGCGAGAAGGCGATGGGTTTGGCTTGTAAGGTTCTGGACGTTCTGTCTGAAGCTATGGGACTTGAGAAAGATGCAATCACCAAACTATGCATTGGTATGGAACAGAAAATCGTTATTAATTATTTCCCACAACGCCCTAAGCCTGACCTAGCCCTCGGGATGCGTCACTCTGACCATGGAATCATCACTGTCCTGCTCCAAGATCAAGTCAGTTGTCTAAAAACTACGAGGGACAATGGCAAGACATGGGTTACGGTTCCGTTCGTTGAAGGAGCGTTTGTTGTCAATCTCGGTGACATTTGCCACGTTAGGACTTTCTCAATCTTTCTTTACTTTTCGTTTGTTTATTGAATTTTTTTTTGTTTAATCTTTGTTGTTTTGACTTGGTTAAACATGAATGTTTTCTTGAAGTATCTTAGCAACGGGAGGTTCATGACTTCTGACCATCAGGCGGTGGTGGACTCAAATGCGAGCAGGCTATTCATAAACACGTTCCAGTTTCCGGCGCCGCATGCCATGGTTTATCCGCTTAAAGTGGGAGACGGAGAGAAGGCTATCATGGAAGAGCCATTAACTTTTGAAGAGATTACTAATAGAAGGATGAAAGAGATCATGGGTTAGAGACTAAGAGTCTTTGTTGCTCCCTTACTGTTGTGTTGTGTTGGTTGAGATCCGGTTCGGTTTTGTATGTTGGTACTGAAATAATCATGCTATGTTCGGTGTCAAACAATAAGTTATGTTTAATGTCCTTTCGTTTGCAATCAATTTCACCAGGAAACTTGGACCTACACAACATCAAGAAGATTACACTTTTCAAGAAACAGAAAACAAAAACTTTATAAAGAGGCTGACAATTATCATATTGTGTTGCTTCATTTGTGTGCAATTTATTAGTAGGAACAACCAACACAAGTTGCAAATCTGCAATAACGTTAGTAGGGCAAACAAACAATATTTGCAAATCTGCAATAATCGCGTGTCCATTATCTTCTTAGAAGTTGCATTCATAAATTTGCCCATACTATCTGCAAGATTGTTACTTCAATGTGAGGTGGTTGGAGGTTATTATTGCGTTTTCCGATACAGATTTTAGATTGGCACCTTTTATGTGAGATGGTCGGAGAGGCAATCTAAATTGCCTTCTCCGCAGAATCGGTTCTGACATTTCGGGGTCCATATACAGTAAAACTATAATTTATCTTTAATCATAAAATTCTGCTCCAAGAACTACGGCAATCATAAAAATCATGTTTTGATTTTAAAATTCCGATTTACTTTAAAATGACTACTAAACGGCTAAACGCTGTAAAGAAAAAAAGCGACTTCTAAACGAAATCAACCCATAATTTAAAGCCAATCTGACCTAACTGAGAAAAAGTACTCCCTCCGTTTCAAATTAGTTATCGTTTTGGCAAAATGTATATGCAATTATTTGGATGTACTACAATGCAAAACATGTCCAAATACATCTAAATTTTTGCAGATACATTTTGCCAAAACGACAACTAATTTGAAACGGAAGGAGTAGAAAGTGTGGTTTAATGGCCTGAAAGGCTGAAACCCAAGACCCTTTTACACCAACCATGAATTATAACCACAAGACTACATCTGCATTTTTGTAACTACCCTTTACCCTTTAATAATGGCATGTTATATATAACCACACCAACCATGAATTATAACCACAACTACATCTGCATTTTTGTAATTACCCTTTAATGGCATGTATAAGTAACCACATCAACCCTTTATTAATTTGGTGAAATATTAATTTATCAAGAAATTATTCGAATCAAATATTTAGTTTAGGACCAGAAGTTCTACTAGTATTTCGAGTTATTAATTTATCGATTATTAGTTTATAGAGTTTATACTACACTTACATTTAGTATAAATTTGTTTGTATTCCTAAATATTTTTTTTTAAATTTTAGCTTAATTAGTGTTATCTTCATCTCCCCAAATGTTTTTAGTTTAACTTTTATTTTGGTCTACCCAAAATTATGGTTTCTTAGTTTGTTGAGGAGTCCCATGAATAAGGGTAACGTAGGAAGCGATCAAGCGAGCTACAGAAATCAATTCAACCCTCACAAGTCACATCTATGAAGAGAGAATGTCTAGCTATACTTCTTCTTTCCAAATGACTGAATAAGCGCCAAACCGCTACTAAGGTCTTGATGAAGACAAAGTCATCTTGTGCTTTGTTTCCATGAGGAACACAATATCCGGAAATCATGAGTATATGGCGTTTAAACGTACACACGTTAACTGGCGTTTAAAAACTAAACTCCTATTAGGTTTGGTTTAGGTTACGAAAATGTGACCTAATTGCTTTTTTGTTTGTTTTCAACTAAAGTTTCAATACAATCCAATTTTGCCCGTTTAATGTCTCACATTTTCCAACGAACCTGCTCTATCAAAGCACAACTCATTTTCTGAAACACAATTTATTAGATATGGCCAAACAATGCCGTTTGCAATTAAACTAAAAATCTCCACCGACCATCTCATCGACGAATCGTTTAATCGCAACAAACGAAGATCCTCCGTCCATCAAAGCCTACCTCGCCGCCTCCGCCATCTCTTTCACTCTTTTCCTCGGTGTATCCTCACCATCCATCAGAGACCGTATCGCTCCAGCAATCTCCTCCACGGATGGATGGTGAGGATAGAACTCTTTTCCTAGTATATAGAACTCTTTAACGAATTGACCTGGCGGCAAAACCTTGGAAGGCACGGAACTGACGTAACCGGGAATCTGATGATCGGAGCTTGTCAGATCGAGCTTGGACGCGATCTTGCGATGTCTCTCAGGGAGATACTTCATCATCCCCAAGAAACCAGCGTTACACGTTAAGAAAATGTAGGAAGGAAGGTTAAACTCGTTTCCCACTTCGATCAATGGAACACAGAAGAAATCAAGAACCAAACCCGCGACCCGAACCGAATCAGATCCTTCGTCACGAGACGAAAGTAGAGTGGAGAGAGCGTCTCTGACAAGAGGAACTGTTTTCCTGGTGAACTCTAGAACGTAAGCTTCGGTGGCTTTAAAGAAAAGCTCTAGTGGCGGTGGGCTTTTGATATCACGCAAGGCAAAGAGAGGGATTCGTGGCTCTGAAGCGATAGATAAGAGATTAGCAAAGAGGTCGGCGTGAGGAGCGAGAGGTAATATCCAGTGGAGGATGGTTATGGTGTGGATGCGATGGTCACGTTTGATGAGAGATTTAGCTAATTCAATGGACACAAGAAGATGACCAGGGATTGGATATGGAACGAAAATGATCTCTTGCTTCCTCATCTTTTGCTTCACTCGTCTCTTTGAGTTTGATGTTTCTTTCTTTTTTTTGTCCTTCTTTTTGGTTTCTACATTGGGTTGAAGCAAATTTGTAAAGAAGGAACCAATTATTGGTGGCTATAGTATAAAGCTGTCAATGTGGGACATCCATGTCCATATAAATATAGATGGACATGAACAAACTCATTTTCAAAATATGCATGGGCATGTCTAATTTAGCCCATGGACAGATGTGGATGGACACGTGACCACTGCGTTGATTGACTCATGGGACGATGAAACTTGTGCGAGGCAGTTTGGTAAAGTATGTATTATATGGATTAGGGTAATTTTATCAAAGTATACTTAGGCTATCTGATAAAAAAATTCTCAAAGAATTTATTTAAATTAAAAGATGACATTTGAAAGTTAGAACGTAAAATTATATAGCAAATTATTTTGAAGAATTTGATTTTATAAATCATAATTTTTTCTCCTTTTATAAAAAGACAGACATATACTATAGATAGTATTAGGGATATAAATGAAGAAAATCATACAAATATAAACAATTAACGAAATTCAGATAAAACAAGTTTTTTCCCAAAATATCTGATTTTATTCCACATAGGGTTATATCGTATGTTTAATTATAGTGTTTATGTTGATATTTTATCTATTGAGTTTTTTTGGGTGCAAATGTGAAGATCTTTTACCTATTGAGTTTGATACATATGTTTACTATAAAACATGACATCTCTTCGCACTAGCTCTCACAAGTTAATTCCAATCAACAGCTCTAGCTTCCTCTTTGCGTCTCTATATCTCTCATAAAATAGTCACTATCACAAAAAGAAAAAAAACGATGAAACGTTCTATGCAGTTAATTTCTACACTTTTCTTCTTTATCATACTTCTTGCTGCACCAGGTATACATTATTATTGATAAACTCTATACATCATTAAATAAACGTTTGATATATCGACAAAATTGAGCTTTTCATAATTCTTTCTTAATTTTGGCTCAAAACTTTGATTTTTATTGAATTATTATTTATACGATCTTATAGATATGAGAACGGTGAAAGGACAACAAATATGTGAATCAGAAAGTGCTGATTTTACTGGAATGTGTTTGAAGTGGAGGAACTGCAGCCAAGTATGCATAAGTGAAGGTTTTGTTGAAGGTCGCTGCCAAGGATTCTGGCGCAAATGCATTTGTAGGATACCTTGTTTTAAATCTACTTAAGTTTTATATTTCTCTATTAGGAAAAACAATTTTTTATCGTTATTTAATTTAAAATATTGGCTCATAAATTTTTCATTCTATTTATATAAGTGAATAAATTATTGTTTGCACTTTACAGTCACGGGTTTACGCATATAAAATAACCATGTGAAATTGACACAGCAAAAATTTACACATTTTTAAAACGCATTTGATCTTTTAGCCCACTCATATAGACTTTTTTGGTGCAAATGTGACAATCATATAGACTTTTACTTATAGTTTCGGTTTATAGCCTTATTATGCTAATTATTTGTTGTTCTATACATGTTCCACTACAAATGTAACTTTCTGGTCTGTTTTTAACAAAACAAAACAAAAATTACACACTTCTTCACAACCCACGAATCCAATTCATACCTTTATACACAATTAAAAGAAAAAATATGAAGAAAAAAAACAAAAGAATTAACTAATGTCTTTCTACTTCCTCCAAGCGTAGACAGTCAAAGAGAACCAACTCTTATGTCCAAAGCTCCTTTCGTCTTCTTCCTTACAAGTCGACCACTCCACTACAGAAGAAGACCAATGACCATACGAAGACGTCCAAAACGACGTCGTTCGAGAGTTCTCTTTCCTCAGAACGTCACCGTCTCGCTCACGCTTCTTCATCATCAATACATCGTTTCCTTCCACTTCTTGATTTTCAAACCGGAGTAAGAACACGGCAGGGACTTTATCCGGGTTAACTTTATCCTTGTCACCAAACAGCCAGTTGTACACATCCCACGATATCTGTATCGTCACACCATCGATCACAATCTTTGCATTTCCTCTGAATTTCCACTGAAGCTCCTTAATCTTCAAAACACTCTTGTTGTCTACGCTAAACCGGAGATTAGCATCGTCGTTAACCTTAACGTCTATACTAATCTCTCTGAGTTTTCCTTTAATATTGATTTTCGTATTGTAAACTCTGTTTCCAAACAGATTCTCCCTCCTTGACACCAAGATTTGCCTCTTTGGCCTCTGTTTCAGAGAATCGCCGACGAGAAGACCCACCTCGCCGGCTACGACGACAGCCACGTAAAATCCGGACTCCGGGTCGGGTCCTGATCCAAATCTTGCATGAGTCAGGTCCCATACGACCCTAATGTCGGGCTTTCTTGATATCTTCTTGGAGCCATGTTTTCTCCAGAAGGTCAAGGGCTTGATTTCTAGTCGGAAAGTGAAGGGAACGGAGCGACGGTAGCAATCAGGAGAGTGGAGATAGCAATTTACAGAGTGGCAGGAGTAGTAATGGAGGTGGAGAGAGCGGCGGAGGAAAGCTTGAGACCATGAGAGGAAGAAGACGCCGGTGTTAGTGTGGTAGTGGCAAGTGGTGGTGGGATTTGGGAAGTCGCCGGAGAAATAAGATGGAGTTGACGGCGATGGAAGAGAGGATGATGTATCGTCGGTGGTAGCGGTGGCTGAAGGGTGGAAACAGGCGGACAAAGGGGAGGAGCCACCGCGACTTTGACCAGAGAACCTCATTTTATGTGTCTTCTTTTCTTCAAATCTCACTATATACGCACATGCATACAAAGACACACTTATAGTTATATGTATAAAGTTAAGTATGTGTTGGTCGGAATATTAGTATATTATCTAAAACTTTTTTGAACGTCTAGTTTCTTTGTCATTAGCTCATAAACAAGTTTAGATGATCTAGACTTATTAATTAGCGTGCCTATGTGTCTGAAAGTGAGTTGTCATGTTGTGAAATTCAAAAGAGTGTGGGTCAAGTAGAAAGACTGAAAGCAACTTTGTGGATAATTTTTTGTAGACCGAAACAGACATTTATTGGTTTTGTATGCTGGTTTTCACACTAAGGCCATTATCTCATAGATGCAAGTCATTGATAATGAATTCAGTCTCCTTCAATATTTTCTCTGTAGCATTCATTTTTATAGCCACAAAATTTTGAAAATGGTAAAGAAAGACAAATAAAATATCAGCGGAAATGACAAGTTTTTATGTTATGGTATAGAAATAGAAGTAGACAAATGGGCTATCGGCAAAGAAATAAATACACACTCACACAAAATGTTCGATACTTTATTTTTCTTTGATTAGTTTGATTGTATATATTTTTTTCTAATTTATTAATATATGGTTCTGTTTTTGGTTTCCAGCTAACAAAAGAACAGCTTTGTAAATGTCCAACTATAAATTTAATATGGAATCAAATACCAATTCATTGCGAGATTGGTGCATTACTCGCTGCCTTTTGTTTTTATACCAGAAGGTCCAAAACATGTGATGGCTGTATTTCTATTATCTAATCATTCAGAGATTACCTACAAAACTTAATCTTCTCCAAATTTAAACAAATAGAGTAAAATACTGAAAACTTGAACAAACATATACAGTATATTGTATTTGGATAACACCATACTATAAATAAAATATATAATAAATCACTCTCTACAAAGAAATCCTATATATGAAAATGTAAAGAAAAATAAAGGGAAAAAAAAACAACATTAATTTTACAGTAAAAAATGTCAATCCAATAGAAAACTCATTTCTGAATTAAATGGTATAAACTGTAAGAGTTTCTAAGTTCAATCTAGAAGTCTCTCTGCATTAACATTCTAGATATATTTTAAACTATTTATGTAAAAAAAATGATAAAGACGAACGAAAAAGTGAGTGAAAACTAAAATGAAGTTTGGAAATTTTGAAAATAGGCTTGGCGGATAACAAAACAACGCCAAAAAAAGAAAGATAGTAAAAAAAGTTTACTAATAGTTTCTTAAAACCTATTTTAGTGATACAAGTGAAACAGAAAACACACCCCACCTACGTATATAAATTGCGCGTACTACAAACGAAAAGAGAAACAACTTTGGTTTGGTTTAGCACATAAGAAACTTCAATATGAAATGTCCTAAAAACTCGTTCTTGTTCATGATCTCGTGCATGGCCCTTCTGTTCAACTACAACAATGGTTTTGTATATGCAGCGACAAACGTTGGCTTGAACTACGGCCTCCTCGGAGACAATCTCCCGCCTCCCTTGGAAGTTATCAAACTCTACAAGTCCTTAAACATCACCAATGTTCGCATCTTCGACACGAACACGGACGTCTTGAACGCCTTCCGAGGTAACCGCGATATTGGAGTCATCGTAGGCGTTAAAAACCAAGAATTGGCTGATCTTGCGGTCAGCGAAGACGTTGTTAACACCTGGTTCATGACCAACATTGAGCCGTACTTATCTGACGTCAACATCACGTACATTACTGTCGGAAACGAAGTCATCCCCGGAGATATCGGTCCTCACGTGTTATCCGTCATGCAATCTCTCACCAACGTCGTCAAGTCAAGGAGTCTCCCTATCTTGATCAGCACCACGGTGGCTATGACCAATCTTGGCCAGTCTTATCCACCTTCCGAAGGAACATTCACGCCAGAAGCGCGTGAACAACTCGTTCCCGTGCTTAAATACTTATCTCAAACAAGAACGCCTATCCTTGTCAACATCTACCCTTACTTTGCCTACGCATCTGATCCTATCAACATTCTTCTTGACTATGCCATCTTTAACACCAACAGAACCGTGGTCCAAGACGGGCCACTAAGTTATTCAAACATGTTCGATGTTATATTTGATGCGTTTGTGTGGGCAATGGAGAAAGAAGGTGTGAAAGATTTACAAATGGTGGTATCGGAGACTGGTTGGCCGTCTGCTGGTAATGGGAACATAACAACCCCCGAAATCGCGTCTATTTACAACGGAAATTTTGTCAAACATGTGGACAGCGGTAAAGGGACGCCCAAGAGGCCAAAGAGTAGCATTCATGGGTTTCTATTTGCGACGTTCAATGAGAATCAGAAGCCAGCAGGAACCGAACAGAACTTTGGCTTGTACTATCCTACGGATGTGAAGCCCATCTATAAGTTTTTTTGATTTTAGATACTTGATTCTTAGACTATCCCAAATCATTAGTAAATGATGCTCTAATAGTCCTAATAGAGTGGGATAAGATCAAGATCCACAACACTCCTTTTTATAAGTTTTTCTCATAAAAAAAGTGAAAGTTTAACTCATACCACGAGAAAACATTAGCTATGTGCGAATCTTTTAGGAATCAACTATAACATATTGCTAAAAAAATTCATACATAAAAGGCAGCTTTTATGTTTTTGTGTTTTTACTTTTTTGGGAAAATTGGAAAAAATGATACGTTGACTACTATTTTGTACATCAAAACAAAACATTTTTGATAGGTTTGTTTTCTAATTCTGAATTCCGAGTTTTGTAGAGTGCACGTTCTGTACGATGTAACATTTGGAGTACACAGGCGTAGAACTTTTTTGAGTTTGCAGAATGTGTATATTACGATTCAGATAATGTATGGCTTGAAAATTGGCCTATAACTACACACTACACAAACTTGTGAAATTACATGTAAGTTTCAAATCCAGCCTAAAACTTTCACTGAAAGTAAATATAAGTTTGTGTTGCGTCCACCGAAAGATACTTTAAAGACTTTGCTAAAGATAGTTAAAGTTGTGAACTCAAAAAGCAATGAAGTATTAGAAAAGTAAATTATTGGGTTTGAGGAATATTTTAACTGAAGTGTACCCACTTGTTGTGTTTTGACGGCTAATTCTTTTAGTTGGTGCTTCTCTTTCTTTCATGTTTCAACCGTTGCATTGTGATTCTTATGCTTACAACATCCTTTGTAATGCGGGTTAAAAGGGTGACGTTTTTTTTTTTCCTTTTCTTGTAGTTTTTGGTTGTTTACATAATAATTGACACAAGAAAAATAATCAACCCACTCTAATGACATAACAACGGCGTATAAACGCTTCTTAAAACTACACATACAAAAGTTGAACAAAGAACATTACACTAAGAATTGTATAAACATGGAACAAGTCAGTATTATAAAATCATCATTTGAAGTTGACGAATATACCAATTTAGCATCATCATTCAAATCCCATTTGGGTTGACATTGACAAAAATACCAATGTAGCATCATCCAAACCAAACCCATTATTCTATATATACAGAGTTCCATCAACGTTTTCTTCTTTCATTTTCATACTCTTCTTACTCAAAAATTTCATCATTTATACAACCTTGGTGTTATAATTCAACATTTTCCTAATTTACCACTAATCTTTTCTTCTTATATTTTTACCACTAATCCTTAAACAACTAAAGAATGTGGAGATTCATAATAGTATTGTATCTTCTAGCTTTCGACGTCGGAAGGGGAATGTCGGTGAGACCGCTGAACTGGAGGAATGATTTAGGACGATTATACGATTTACAGAACCAGCTTCAACGAGGTCCGGTTCCTCCCTCACAACCTTCTCTATGCCACAATAGAGTAAACACTCTTTCTCATCAAGAGGCTGACTCTTCCGAATCTTACGTTCTTTGCCCATGAGTCATGAGCATGCTTCCCGTACGTCATTATTCACTCATTGACGGTTTCTGTCATATATCGGATGTTAGTAAATCAAATGGTTTAACCTGGCCTGATATTCGATCAGTACATATTAAGGATTTAAGATCCAAAACTTCTTGTATTTTAAATATGTATTGTGGCAATTATTTTGCAGTTGACTAGATAACACATTTTTACTGCAGCGAGGTGTGAACAAATATTTGTGTTTGCAGCGCCAAAAAAAGGGAAGAAAATAACGCTTTGTAACATTAGTCAAAGTAAAAAATCAACAAGAACTTGGACGACTTTTAAAGCGCAATTTAGAAATTTCTCTAGCTTCTGCAATAAACATAAAACTACTGCTAATTATACTAAAATTATTCCAGTGTCAGAGAAAAATACACACTACTCGCAAAATGTAACGTGAAGAATATATATACACATCCAACAACTCGAATTATATATAACTCAACACACCTAGAATACTTATATTCTCACATTTTTCACCCCCAAACTTTTGAGATGATCGAATCATAACCCTATACAAAAATATAAGGAGACAAAAGAAGTGGACTTGGATAATTTGGCGCGTTATCGAATATTGTCAATCATCGTGTTAACCGGAGAGTCCCTCCAAGCTCTGCCGGAACCAATGGAACAAGTGAGTGAAGAACATCGGTTATCAACGGTCGATAACTCGGTTCTGGCTGCACGCATAGCACAGCCATGGCTGCTACCTGCGAAACATAATTAAAAGGCCTCAAATCAACAATGTGCAAGTAACCTAATGAATTGTGTCATATACAACATTTGAGTTTAGTCACAAACTAGATAGTCTTAAAACCGGCTTTATCTTGTAAAACACAAACCTGGTATAAGTGCTTTAGATCCATTGTATCTTTTATAACCGGGTCCACGATGTTTGGAAGCTTTGATCTATCAGTAAGTTGTGGCATTGCCTGCCATAACAACACATCTTTAAATCACTAACCGATTCAAAACCAAACACATTTTCTTAAACCGGATAAATTACATACCCAAGTCACAAGAGATTGGCACTGAGATGGAGTCAATTTCTCAACCGGTCGTCTACCTAATAAAAGCTCAAGAAGAACCACCCCAAACGCATAGACATCACTCTTATCCGTCAATTTTCCTGCAAAACATAACACAAAAATAAACATCTTTTCATTTTAGAACCGATTCTTGAAGCTGAATTGTAATCAAACCATTGGCCCGGTCTAGGTTTTTAAACACATGATGATTGTTACGAACTTGTGTGCTACACAGTAAATTTTCAGTAAACATAATTACCGTCTAGGAGATATTCTGGGGCAACATAACCAAGTGTCCCTGAAAGCTTAAGGTTGTTCTTGCCATGCACACCAACCGATACAGCAAGACCAAAATCCGAAATCTGTATATTTTCAATCAAAAGAGTTATAACAAGAAACCAACAAACTAAAATAATGGTACACCGTACACAAGAGAAAATTATAACAAGAACCAAGATTGAGGTCAGAGCCAACCCGGTTCAAATTCAATAGCATTTAAGAAAAAAAAGATTTACCTTGGCACAGAAGGAAGAACCAAGAAGAATATTAGACGATTTCAAATCCCTGTGGATAATTGGTGGATCACAATGCTCATGGAGATACTCTAGTCCTCTGTGGTCAAACAGAGCAAAAGTCGGTTTACTTGTTTATAGAGACAAAAACCGATATTAAAAACCAATGAGAAAACCGGTCTAGGAATCGAAAGTGTCGGCTATTTAATTTGATACCTAGCTGTATCAAGAGCAATCTTCATACGCATATGCCATGTTAGAGCTGATCCACAAGAAGGTCCTAGGACATTGATTATAAAGATCAAAATCACATCAATAAATTAGAATTATTTCAACTTCATGTGGCCACATGATCTATTTAATTCATATGCTATTATTTTTATATTCCTTATATTTACATTCAATATAACTAAACAAGATCATAAATAAATGTCCCAAGAACATTTTTTTTTTACCATGTAACTGATCATCTAATGATCCTTTCTCCATCAGCTCATAAACGATGAAACTTGAGTTGATCTCACTCGCTGAGCCTAACAACGAGATAATATTCGAGTGCTCAATCTTGCTTAACAACTCAACTTCATTCTGAAATCATCAAGCAATCAAAAGACTCAAGAATCAGTAAAACTGATAATAGTCAGGGACTTGGGTTAAATTTGGTTTACCTGAAACTCTCGTTTTGCTTCTTGGCTAACATTTTCGATCTTTTTAACTGCGGCTTTCGTGTTATTGTCAAAACAAGCTTTGTAAACGCATCCGAAACCGCCTTGTCCTATTACATTACTTTCTTTGAAACCTCCGGTTGCTTTTTCCAGAGTCTTGAAATCGAAACACTGCACATAAGCTTTGTTGAAAGATGGTCTCCTCTGAGTTTGAATCGAGCTTAGTCTCCTCATAAACATGGTGAATGATGAATTCCCACTCTCGGCATCTTCATTTTACAAAACATTTAAAGATATCAATTTCAACAGAAAACACATGATTATCCCAAGGAAAAATTCACTACTTTAAATTGTTACAGAATCAATGAAGAAACTTGCAATCATTAAAATTTAAATTTGTTGCAAATTTAACACTGAGAGATGTCAATTTATAGAAACACATTATAATCTCAAAGAAAAATACCCTAGTTTTTAAATTGGCAAGAATTAAAAAAAAAAAAAAAAAAAAAAAAAAAAAAAAAAAAAATCTCAAAGAACCATTAGAAACTTGAAATTTCTCAAAGAACCATTTGATACAGACTTTTTTGTGTTCTGCTATAAGAATGATGAAATTACCTGAATTCTTGATGGAATTGGGAGATTTCTTTCGTCGATAACAAACCCAGAAGCCTAAACAGAAAAGGATTATGACACCAAGAGAAGAGGAACTGATTATGAGACCAATCAGAAGTTTCTTATGTTCTAATCTGTGTTCTTCCCCACTTCCCATTTTGATTCCTAACACAGATAAAAACAAAATCTTCAGCTCATCAAATTCATTGATTCGATTTCACTTGTCATATTTATATCAGAATTTGAGTAGTATGATTCTTGAGATTCTGAATCAAACCCAGGTTTCGAAATTGGAGAGAAGATATTTTTTTTTTCTTCAAAAAAGACAAAGGAGTGAGCAGCTCATAAATAGCATTTAATTATCGAATAAAAAAACAAATTTCGTTTTGGCTTTCGAAATTCGAGGACGCACAGATCAAATCTTGAAACCCCAGAAAATTTAATAAATTAAATGAAGTCAACGAAATGGTACAAACAACAAAACAATCGCACAAATAAATTTTAGAAATTCGAGCTAAAATCAAACATTAATAATCGAAAGAATTGGATCGTTTTTTTTTCTAAACAAAAAAAGAGACGAAAATTTTACCAGGAGAGAAAGTAGCCATGGAAGTGGAAACAGGAGCTATAGAAGGGTTTGAAGCTGAAGAAGAAACAGTAAGGAATTGAGTAACAGAGATGTTGAAAAGAAACAGAAATCGGAGAAATTTCTTCATTTTTCGTCTTTTGTTTTTTTGCTAAAAAAAGAACAGTTTGGGAATAGATTTCAGTCTCTAGAGTCTAGACTCTTTTTTTATTTGGGGTTAAGAGATTCTTTCAGAAAGCGAAGAGTGAACGAACTATCGCTTTCTTCACTCGACTGTCTCTTTCTCACTCGCTGTCTTCTCGTTATCTCTTTTATGAGATTTGTGCATAAAGGAGGGAAAGAGAAAGAGATTTAAAAAAAAAAACAAATCGGATTCTCATTTCTTGACCAATAATAATTTTTAATAAACAATGTGATGAAACTAACGAGGAAAGAAGATTCGGAACGTGAGTTTACTAAAACTAAACTCGATTTGTTAATTAAAATTTAAACTGTTGAGAAAATGTTTTTCTGAAACCTTTAAAACAAAAATGGCATAGACGGGAGAGAGAGAATGAGCATGTCTGTGAAGGCCCGAGAAAATAAAGAATTTATGGGCCAGTTTGTAATAACCTCGAGATGCGAACAAGCCCATCATCAACAAAAGAACAATCTTAAACACATTTTAGTGTTGGAATGAAGACATGTCTTGGAATTTGGATTATCAATGTCTTGGATTTAAGATTTTGACCAAAATGTGTTTAAGATTTTTCTTTTGTCATTTCTCTCTACTCCTTCTCTATTTCCATGGATGCAAATACTCCAAACAAAACACACTAAAAAGTAAAAAGTCTTTCAGTTTTTACCATTTAGGTCTTAAGTAGGAAGCATGTGTGGCTTTGGATGTCACCATTCAAGAGAAAGAATTAGTGAGTTTTGAGTTTGATCTCATCATTCAAGAAAATTGACCAACCGCACCATTTCTACTACCTTATCATTCATACGTACAAATATAGGTATTTTGTTTGATAACTGGTTGAATCTTGATCGTCTTATAAACGTTACATGAGAGGTGGGAACAAGATTGCTCATAGACAAGATCTGCAAATGGCTGGAGAATTCCCTCGTGTAGTTGAGTCTGTCATTTGCCTGAAATGTTACACAAAATCAAATCAGGAAATCCCTCGGCATGGTTTTTATTACAAGGCTAGCAATCCGAAATAAATTATCCTCAACATGAGAGATCATTTATTTATCTTCAACGGTTCATCACACAATAACAATAACCACACTTAATAAAATTTTGTCCATTTGACGCGTCGAATTCTGTCACTATTCGACACCAAATGAATCACGTCGGCCATTGTCATCATTCTCAGCCTGAAATGGACTCAACATTTTATTAGATTGATTGTTGAAAGCTAAGTTTTATTTCATATATTATTTAATGTTTTATTTAATCACTAATAACTTAAAGCAGCTGTCTGGGCCTTTCAAGGCACCCAAGTCAGCATTTTCGAATCTTCTATCTACCTGCCATGTGGCACTTTAATTTAACAAAGCCGAGCACCCTTCCTCATTTCATTTCCGTCGCGACTCTATGTATGCCAGCTCCGACCATTTCGCCTCTTAAGGCCTGACTGATTTAATCGCTGCGATTGCGGTTGCGGATGCGGGAGTTTGCAGAAGCAGGCGGTTATGATTAGTAGCGTTATTAAGCGGTTTGTACAACTGGCATAACAATTGAAAATGGATGCGTTTGCGGATTACTTATGACTGGTTCACTTGCGGATGCAATAACAGTTAAACAATAAATTAATAATATAAACACATTATATAATTATAAAAATATCAAAAATATTTTATAATGAAAATTTTAAATTTATGGTTCAACATAATTAAAAATAATTTTTTTATAAATAATAATATGTGTATAATACTTACGTCTATCTTTTAATTTCTATAATTTAAATAAAAATGTGATTTTATTTTCAAAATATATATTTAGCCAATCCCGGTTTCTCACCTCTCCAGATCGCCGAAACTCTCATAGCTTGCCTCCTGCGTCTATCACGCTACTACTTGATCAGAAGGTACGAACCCCTAAATCTTTCACTTCACCAATCTATAGAATTAATTCCCTCCAACATCTACTGGTTCAGGACTCCATCAGTGAAGCTTTCCTTCCGGGGACAGTCGCCCCAAACTTGGCGCCCATTTTAAGGGAGGGTTTGGGATGTGTTAACGAGCGGAACTGGTGGAATTTAGTTTCCGACGAATCGAAGTCCCGAGTTCAAAGGTGATTGAATTTAGTTTCCCTTTTGACCCTTGTGTGAGTTAGTCTTACAGAGTGCTCTCGGTATACTTGGCAGGTTGGCACGCTTATTGGCATCTTCAGCTCAAATCTAGTGCCAAAATCCAAATTCGGAGAAATTCTGAGCTGATCCAGATTCATCTTTAAGACGGGTGGAGATAATTGGAAAAGCTGCTTCTATTGAGAAAGGAGAGATGCTTATCAATCAGATTATAGCAGAGGTTTTAACTTGTCTTTGACATCCGTGTTGGTTCTTTATTAAATGGCAAATTTTTGTTGTTGTTGTCTGACCTCAGATTTGGCCTTTTTTGTTCTTGTGCTGCAATTATAGACTGAAGCAGGAGGTGTACCTAGCCTTTTAGGGTCCATGAACAGATGGAGATTAAAGTTCAAAATGATAAGGTTGGTGTGATTATTGGTCGAGGTGGGGAGACTATCAAGAATATGCAGACAAAGTCAAGAGCTCACATTCAGGTGTTACTTCTATTTCTCAGTGTGTCTACTATCTGTTTTAGTTTATATTGGCATTATTTGTTTGTTAATGTTCTGGTGGTGTTACCTGTTATCAGTTACAAGTCCATTGGATTTATGATGTGTTGGGAATAATGCTACAAGTATATGGAAAAGCTCTGCTGTCTTAATTTAAACGTTCAGTGGAAATCTATGCTGGCTCCCCTGATTTAGCGAAAAGTAAAACATGTTGATGTCCTAGAGGACATGCTGCTGCAGTAAGAAGGATAGCTTGAGAAAATGTGTACATATTGTAAGAAAGATGCTCACTCCTGCTATGAAAATCATATGTTCCGTCCTCGGTGTGATTCTTTAAGTTAAAGGTGTCGATCTCGAATTGGTGTTGGCTTTAAAATGCAGATGTGGCTATTACCTTTCAGTTGGGGTCAGCATTGCCTTGTTGGTGACTTGGTGTACAATAGACATCACCCAGGTTCTTTTTGTGGTAATATTATAATTAAAACTCTATACAAATTTAAATTTATTTAGTCCTTTTACTACTCTCTTTCAGATGGTAAACAAACATGTACACTTGATTGATTGTTAACTTCCCACCAAAAACTTCAAAGGAATCAGAGAATATATTTGTTTGGAGAAGAGATGGAGAGGCTGAGAACGTCAAGACTGGTAATTGCATCTCCAATTTTTTTTTTTTTTTTTTTTTTTTTGATATTGTTCAATAGCTAGCTCAAGTTCATATACTCTTGGGCAGTTGATCTCAATTACAATAAGGCAAAAAATTTGTGTCCCATGATCTTTCTAATCACCAAATGTTCGGTTTCTTTGAATGGTTGTATTTTGTGTGTCAAAGGTAATCTCTATGCGGGTTTGATTATATATAACATACATTTTACAGTACAGCTTATAAAGGTTTTAGTGTGTAATAGGTATTTTTATATCTTGCAAGAAATCCATGAAAGACTGTTGAAAAGTTTCCAAGAATAACTACGAAAAGATACAGTAATCTTATTTAGTGTTCGGTATCTTTTGATTTCAGGTATAGGAGCATGGCGTAAATGGCTGTAGAAACGAAAAAAAAAAGGAAAGTTTTTCGTGGAGGTGAAAAGCTAGAAGATGAATTTTCTTTTATGACATGACATGAGGGTTGTTTTATGAGGAAGTTCTGGTTCTGTTTTTAATTTTGTTTTGCTCCGTTCCTGGTGGTAGAGAGCAAACAAGCAAACCTTTGTATTTACCTCTTTTTAGTCTTGCGTGTGCTTTATACTTAGATGAATTTGTTGAGGTGGTTGGTGTTATCCTAATTTCTTAACAAGATTATCTTAGAAACGCAATTGATCTTTGTAAGAATATATGAGGAAGGGCTTATAGTATTCTCTTATCACTTTTTGAGTTTCACTTTTTGAGTTTCTTCCACTTTTTGTGATGTGTTCACACTTCACAGTAACATATATACATGAAATTAATTACGAGATGTTTGTAAGAAAATAACTCATATGAGTTTGAATGTCGATATAAAGTTTCATTCATTCAAATTAACATTACAATAAAATATAATATTTTGTAACAACAAAAATGTAACAATTTATATAACACAAAATAATAACTGAACAAAACATAAAAAGAAAACTACACAACTTTTCTTTACCAAAACTAATTTCGAATTGCAAACAAAAAACTGAAAGCTACAAGCCTATAATCAACTTTTTTTTTTAAACTAAACTTAAGTATAGATTTAACTTTTATGTATACATTATTAACTAAATATTCCCTTTTGTATTTTCCTTTTGTTAAATACTCCCTTTATTTAAGATGTGTATAATTCAGAATTATAGCTTATTTATAAATAAGATAAACTTTGTGATAATGCAACACAATGGCACAAACTTTCGTCATTTGTAAAATTTACATTTCCATTTATCAATCTGTTCAGTTACTGTTGTAATACCACTTTTTATGAAAATATAATAGAAATAAAACTATAATCCATAAACTCGGGCGTAGTTCGGGATATCCCTAATAAAAGTTTAAACGATTTATTAAAACTTGTACAGTAGAAGGTGGGAGTCCCATCGTAGGAAACCAACAATATTTTTATAAAACAATTTGGAAAAATAAATACTACTAATGAACGCGTTATGGTGATGGTGGTGATATTTTGACAACTATAATTGACCAAATCAACTAGATGAGTACCACTAGATGCTAAATAATATTTGGTAATATGACCACACAAAAAAATTGGTTTGGATTTCTTGTACGTTTATGATATAAATAAATTTAACTGTAAACATTTGAGAAATATTATGAGAAAATGTTTTTCCCCCGGCGAATAATAATATGTTTCGTTTAACGGGAGACCAACTTCTTTTTAAGAGAAATAATATCTGGATATTATTAATTTGGTACCACTAAATAAGTCACAATGCAAAGCATCATTAATGAGGCCAACAATGTTGGCCCAACATCTTTATTTAAATATATATAAAAATGGAAAAAACAAATTGTCTTTCTCAAAAGAAAAATAAAAAGTAAAACAAACAATGAAAGAGGCAAAGAAACAGCATTTTGCCATCGAAGACACGCTATAAACAATCGTGTATAAAACATCTCCCTTCTTCCTTCATCTTCCTCCACCAATCTAATCTCCCTTTTACAATTATGCCCTCTCCCATTCAATTCCTCTCATTTTCCTCCTAACATTTTCATTTCCTCCCATCTCCTTCCTCTCCGACGCCATGGGAGTTGCTGTTCTTCACCCTCGTGATTGTTTAACCGATCTCTTCTCCAGCCACAACAACCTTGCCTCTCCCCACCGGCACAAAAAACCGGTAACCAATCGCCGTCGCCGGAGTCCGCCACGTCACCAAACCGCGACCTCTCCTCCTCCTGCTCCTCCTCTTCCTCTCGCTGATTTCGTCCCAAAGGGACCAAAAAAGAAGTATCCCAACCAGGCGATAATTTTGAAGCGTGGAGATGATCTCCGTAAGAACATACCGGATCCGGCGATTGAAGAGCCAGATCTGAAACCTGCTCGCCAGATCCGATCAGATCCGGTGATGATTCCGTCTCAGAACCGAATTTCCCATCGGAGATCGATGCCGGCTTCGTTTTACGCTGGTCCCGTAACCTCAACCTCTCCTCCGCCGAGCGAAGTCCCTTTACCGGCGTTCTTCGCTAAAAAAACCGTCGCCGGATTCAAACCCACCGAAGCAACCCACGATCTTAGAAGAATCCTGGGATTGGATATTGCATGATTCAAGTCATTTCAAATCTCACTTTTACACCGTTCTCCGATCGTCGGAATCCGGCGTAAAAACGGGCAAGTCTATGAAAAAAAAAAATCTCCGATCGTCCGAAATCTAGAAGGTGCAGAGACATCTTCGTTATGATGAAACATTTTCTAATCTTTCTCTTATTTTTTCAAGGGGAAAGATTCGAAATTATCTTCTTAATAACAGGTCTTTAGTTTCTTCTCTTCTAGGATTAGTTTGTATTCGTAGGAGTATTATGTTAATAGGCTTTTTCGTATTATCGTTTTCTTTCGAGTTAATTTATGGTTTGTAATGCTTTCTCAAGGTTTCATAATTCATGTCTATTAGGTTTAAATTAGAGATGTAAGTGGTGGGTATCGATGTAATCTTCTTTTAAGTTTTTCTTAATCTTTGTAATTTTCCTTCTGTATGTTAATGTTATTATTGAAATAGATCTCAAAATTCTGATAGTTTATCTGCTTGATTTGTGAAAAAGACAGAGAATTGAATGTGAAGATGATTTTTGCAGTTTTCTTGCATGATGTTGAAAAACAAACATGATCGGATTGTTTGCAGAAGTGTCGTCATCACCGACAGTTTTGAGGATCAGGTTACGTTTTTAGCATTGGTTTGTGCCTTTGTGGACCAACCATTGTTTTCGATCACAACGGCTCATCATTTTTTTCAAGTGATAAAAATAAAATGGCATCAATATTGTTGTTAATTTTCGGGATATTTAGCGGATTGGAAATAGATAAGTTCGTATTTGTGTCAATAGTAAGAAAACTGCAGAGAATATTTTGGGAAGGTTGAACGAAGAAACCTTTCCGAGATAGAGAAGCCAAATAATCAACAAAATCTTCTGGTCTATCATTTGCGACTTATCAGTTACGTTGACTTTTTCTTTTATTGTTTAGTGTAAAAATATCCATTGTTCCCCACACACTAATTAAGCTTCGAAAGGATTTTTCCCTTAATAAGCAATTGAAAGGTAAAAATTGCTTATTTTTGGTTGGACTGTATCCAGAGAAATTTTTTTTTTTTTGTCGTTATTGTTTTGTAGACAAAATTTAAAATTTCAAAGGTGAACAAGTAGAAGTCGCGGAAGCTTTGTCCCCTGAGAGATGCTTTGGACGTATAAAGAAGGGTAAGGTTGAGTTATATAGTTGAGAGACTAGGTAACTATTGGTGCAAGCAAGCTTGTCTTCTTGAGGCAATTTTGGGACACTAAGGTACAAAAGTTGAACTCTTAATCTACAATTCTAGAGCCGAGCCTAGTTGAAAGCTGCATGAAAATGCAAGTTAGCTTCATCCTTTCTTGTTCACCTTGTGTAGTTCTTGTTTGAGACAGCAAAACGGAGATTCATTTATTTGCAGAAACTTGGAGTAAAAAGGTGGAACAAAAAGTATGAGAAAATTCGTATAGATCCACTATTGTTAAGAGTTATAATTTATACCTTTTTATATGGAAGTAAATTTTCAGCTAGTTTTAGAATAAGCAAAACACTTGTATAACAAGGCAAAATTTACTTTGATGATAATAAGACCACAGTAAAATATTTTGCTCCACGTAATTCTGACTTCTTTACCTTTCAGAGCCTAAATACAAGATAGAAATAATAAATTAGAGTTTTCCATATCTTTTTTGTTTTTAAAGGCTTGGTTTTTCCATATCTTACACAACATATTCTTATATACATACTCATATAAGAAAAAGTAATCTCTGTTTCATTAACTCTTTACTCAACCCCACCATAACTATATACAGTAGACATAAACTAGCATTAGATTTTACCTGAATAGACAAGCAACCCCAAGGACCATATACATAGTGGATAAATCGTAAATGATGTACTTATTGGACACTGTCTCATTTTTCTTGTTCTTACGTTTCTTTGATATTTTAGGTTGGTTCTCTCTTCTGCATGATTAATCAAACGATTAATTCATCAGAAAATGTTCTTTGTAAGGAGTGATATGGCTACATCATTAAATATTCAGAGAAGATCGTCTTACCTATCCAAGCGTTAAGAGTCTTAACTTAAGACCTTTGTGCGAATAGAGACCAAACATGAAACACCTTTAGCCTCTAAGACCAATTTAATGGACAAAATAGAGCAAATACTTAACGTTACATGATACGTCTTTACTTAACTACTTGTAACGTTAAGTAATTTATCTAAATTAATCGTGTACCACTAAATGATTCATGCAAAACCGAATGGCAATTCTAGTCGAAACACTATTTTTATATATTAAAAAATATAAAATACGATTTTGGTTAAAAAAAAAAAAAAAAAAAAAAAACGACTACTTCAATCTCTAGATTACATTAACTTTTATTAAGTAAATAATCTTCACAATAATACTTTTAATAAAAGTATAAAACTAAAAAATAGTCAAAATTTTATACTCTTGTAAAATAAATAAATGAAGTTCAATATAAAATTCTACTCTATTAATTTTATGTCCATTCCTCTTATTTTCATTTTTTGTTCTTCTCAAACTTATCATCTTTTTCCTTCTTCGTATTATTTTCCATTTCCTTAAACAGTTACACTCCTCAGAGTAGTCGGAGTGTCGGACTATGAATATAATGGGCCGTTGTTGGGTTATGAATTGACAAAACCCTTACGAAAAGATTATTTACCATCTTCACCAAGCTGCAAGACTATTGGTGCTAGTGGGTCCCGCCGTTGCAACCATGAACCCAATCTTAAAAACTTTTTCATCGTCGACAAAACAGAAAAAAAGCGAATCTGACTAAACACATAAAATGGAAAAACAAACAAAATCCCGATTTTTCATTATTCAGGAAATAAATGCATGAAAATAAAGAGAGAGAGAAAAGAATGAGACGAATAATAATAAGGAAGAGGCTCATTATATTAGTCTCCCTCATTCTCTCATTTCTCTTCCTCTTCCTCTTCCTCTTCTCTTTTCTCCAACTTCCTCTTCTCTCTCTCTCTCTCTCATCTCTCATCTCTCATCTCTCTTATCGCCGTTTCTGTATCTGAGATTTATCAGTGTCGATTTCGATGAGATTAACATCTCTGAAGAAGCCGATGACGGTTACGCAAGACGAATGGGTAGCGTCGGCTTTGACGGACGACGAGATGGTGGTTGAGCTTCTTCTACGCCTCAAACACGCCGGAACGGTAGAGTCTGAGGATAATCCCGCGGCGAATCTACCTGAGTTACGGTGGGGTATCCGTCAGCGACGGTCGCGACCGTCGAGATTAGGCGTCGGCGTCGGCGTCGGCGTCGGAGGTTATCTGAAGAAGGAAACGGATTCCGCTAGAGCGAGTCCTATGACTCCGTTATGCTGGAGCGGCGGATCTGGTAGCCGCGGCTCTACTAGTCCCTCCGCCGTAACCGCCGATGGTTTTGAAGATACCAGTCGTCAATCTAGCTGCTCAACATCAACCAGATCCGGATCCATGGTATGTAATTACCATATCCTTCCTCAATCTCTCCGCCTGATTCACTTCTTCTCCTTAATCCCCATTCTCGCTAGTTTTGGTTCCGATCTAGCCGATAATTGGGGATCTCCGCCTCAGTCGCGAATTCGTTATTCCGGCGATTTTTGCACCACACTTTCGGTTTTCCGTTTTATTTTTACTGAGATTTGAGAAACTCCTCGTGATTCGCGTTTTCTAAATTCCGGCGGTTTTTGCACCACAGAAAATTGATTTTCCGATTATCAGTCTTCGGCTGACGTCATCTTACGCCACGTCGTCTTTGGGTAAAAGAGCTTTTTTTACCAGATCGCGTTTTTGTCAGTTTTACTTTTTAGTCATTTGTTTGCGTCGGGAAAGTTTCAACGTTTCGCCGGAATTTTAACTGCTCCGCTGTTTTTTTTAAACATTTTTACCACTCCGCGTTGGTGAATTGCGGATCTATTATCCGCTCCGATAGAGAGTCAACTTTTTTTTATTTATATTTTATTTACAATTTTTGTGTTCAGAAATGTTTTTTTCTTTGTTTTTGGCAAGTTGCACAATTTCTGGGCGTGACTTTGATATGCTAATCTCCTCCACTCAAACGAGGCTTTATAGGGTTAAAAATCTAGATTTGTTTTTTTACTGTGAAATCTTTGAATCATTCAACGATCCGGTAATTTCGTAAACCGGTATTTTTTTGGCGTTGGACCGGTTTGGTTTTGTGTGTATTGGCCCCATTATGGGGGATTTTGTTTAGTCAACAAAAACTAGCGCGTATTGTATACGATTCCGGTATAAGACGCTGTCGTTTTAAGTGAGTTTAAAATCTTGTCGGATAGATTGTCGTCACGTGATGATGAATATGGTGATGGTGTCATGTGATGTTGCCACTCCACGGGATTATCATGATGTGGCGTGCATGATCCATGTTTAATAAAATCTCAAAAAACATGCTAAAAAGGCCTTTTGAAATTTGGTTTAGCTTTTACTTTTGAGAATTGAGACTCTTTTTGTTTTGGTTTATAAAGATCTCTTCTTTGAATTAAAGACTTCTCTTTAGCATCTAATTCCCTCTTTAATTTCTTATTTAATTCCGTTTCAACTTTGTTTACTGCAATAAATAGTTAATTAATGAGTGTGATTTTGTGTATTTTTTGCAGGCTGTATATGCTACAAATGAAATCACCAGCTCTTGCTCCAGGAGGAGATCAAAGAAACAGAAGAAGGTACAAAGATCTCATCGCAAATTGAATAAACACTCTTGGATCTTGCGATTTTGGACGATTTTCTGATTTTTTTTTGGCATGTTTTTACAGACATTTTTGGAACTTAAAGATGCAGAGAGCTTTCAGTTGAAGGAAAGATTTGACCTTGAAAAGGTATAATATAACATTATTATTTACTCTGTTTTCTTGCTTCTTTTTAATAGGCTTTGTTTGCTTCAAAATCGTATTCTTAATAATCTGTTTATCTTCACCAGAAGATTGCAAATGTGCAAGCAACGTACCATGAACGAAGTGTCAAGAACCAAAAATTGAAGAGAATTAAGGTAAATGTCAAGACATTTTCATTCTCTCTTAAACCAGACCTTTGTTCCCTCTGATCTTAAATTCTGAATCGGGATCTACTGTTTTTTTCTTTCTTCTGTAGCTTGAATACTCAGATCGAGTCAAGAACATTCCAATGAGTAAATCTAATCTCAACGAGTCACGGAAAAGGAGACGCTTACCTTTATCAATCTCACCGGTCAAAAAAGAAGAAGAACAACACGTGTCAGAATCGTACAGAGCGAAAAGCCAAACGAAGAGCTCTGAAGAAAAGAGTTTCTTCTTCCTCCCTGATCTAAACATGACCCCAACCGAAGAAGACGATACATTGTACGGCACGAGCTAAAGAAAGCTTTTAGACCAAATGCGTCAGGGTAGTTAATAGGCATCAATGGTCATGTAGTCGGAGATCGGAGTAAAAGTGAATTCACCGACAAGACTTCTCACCTACTCAAGAAGAGCTCGAGAGGATTTATAAGAAGAGGAAAAAAAGGGAAGAAAGCATGTAGTAATAAGTACCGCTATTATTCTCGCTTTTTTGTTTTTAATGAAAAAGAATTTCTTGGGTAAAACGATCTTTTTACTTCTTGTTTTTTGAGAAGTATATGGAAATTAGGGCTCTTTTTGGTTCTTCTTCTGATTCGTCGTTGTAGTAGCTAGTGCGTAATTCAAGAAAAATGTAGGCCACCTAACTTTCGTCGCCTTCTCCTTTTTGCTCTATCCAAAGGAAATTAGTTTCAAACCACAAACCGTTGGTTGCCTAAGTTGTACAAATTTCACTATCTAATGGGCTGCATTGACAGCATTGTTCATCACCCATTTAGGCCTGTCAAAGGTCCATTTTGTATCTCAATGTTTGGTCCTTACTTTTTGACCTAGATGAAAAACTAGTCTTGAAGTTCAAGTAAGCTAGATCATCACATGATGGATTTTCACAAACGTGATCATCACAAGGAAGACAATCATGGGCATGGATTTAGGCGCTCTCTTATAAACACTATATCTTGAACTTATGGTCTCTTCTAATATTGAACTTGGTTTTGTGTCGTGTGAATTTGGCATTGTATTTTGTAAGACTTTATCTTATGCGAGACTAGATTCTGAAGCCCAAGACTGGCCCACATTTACTCTCTCTCTCTCTAAATATATATATATATATATTCATTCACTCGGAGGTGACAAAAAAAACCCTAGTTGCAAAACTTGAAACGATGACGATGATGTCAGATCTTCCAAGGGATTTGGAAGAGGAGATTCTCTCAAGAGTTCCTCTGAAGTCAATGAGATCAGTGAGATCAACTTGCAAAAGATGGGACACTTTATCCAAAAATCACACAAAGGAAGGGGAGTCTCACGTGATTGTCTTGGTAAAGGACAATGTTCACCTAATGAGCAGTGTCATCAACGACGTTATTCCATCTATAGAGCCTTAAGGGCAAACTTACTTGCCTTGACGAACAAGTCAAGATATTTCAAGTCTTTCACTTATTGTTATGCGTCTTGAGGGACGATCCTAGGCTTGTGGTTTGGAATCCGTATTTGGGGCAAACAAGATGGATCACACCCAGATATTCTTCTTGCCTCGCACGACTCTTACAGGACCATTACACGTACGCTCTCGGATACGTGAATAAGAAGAACAAATCCTGTCGTAGCCACAAACTCTTGAAGTTTATAGACCTCGGTAGTGCAGCCAAGGACTTTGCGTGGTATGAAATCTACGATTTTGACTCTGATTCATGGACGACTCTTGATGTCACTCCAAAGTGGCATATGTCACATTTAAACTTTGGGGTTTCTCTCAAGGGAAACACTTACTGGCGTGTTGAAGAAGGCAACTCATATCACTTGGTTTGTTTTGATTTTACAAGCGAGAGATTTGGGCCGCTTCTTCCTATACCGCCGTTTAACCTTCGGATGTAGACTTTCTGAACCTATCTTGTGTTAGAGAAGAGAAGCTTGCGGTTTCATTTCAGCATGAGGGATCAAGTGAGATTGAGATATGGATTACGACTAAGATTGAGGCCGAAAAGTTGTCGTGGAGAAAGTTCTTGGCTGTGGATAAGCGACCATTCGTTGACTATATGTTTTCATTTAATACTAGGAGCCTCTTAATCGACGAGGAGAAGAAACTCGCTGTGGGTTTCGTTGAAAATGGTTTTGGTCATGAGACAGTTATCATCTTTGGAGAGGCTGGAGACGTAAGGGAAGTGGATCTCGGAGAAGCCGCAGTCGGCAAATGGCATTGGTCACAAATATGCTATTATGTTCCAAGTTCAGTGCAATGCATCAAGAAACCTCCAGGAGGCAAAAGGAAAAGACAAAGCGATTTAGAAACGCGTCGGTATGATGAGAACAAGTCGAAACTTATCGCACTTGAAAAGCGAATCGTGAAGCAATGTATGAATGGATGAGGCAAAGCAGAATAACGATGAAATTCTGGTAACTAGAGAGGATTTGTCACACGTCATGTGTGCAATTTTATGTTGATTAACTATGATAAACCATTACTGACCAAGTTTGACATTCTTGTTCAAACTAAGCCGATATTTATAGTTTAATTATTCTCTTTAAGCTGCGGGCAAATAATTCCATCTAAGGCAATAAGCTGTGAAATTGAGTTGGACAGTGTTTTGTTCTGAGATCCATCTTACTTAGCTTGTATCCTGATTTTATGCTAAAAAACATGCTCAAAAATATGTTCTGAGATCCATCTTACTTGGCTCAAAAATATGCTAAAAAACAAAATCACCTAAAATCACCATCACCTAAGTTTCAAAGTTCAAACCACAAAGCGTTTGGATGCCTAAGTTGTACAAATTTTAATATCGAATGGGCTGCATTGCTCATCACCCATTTAGGCCTATTTTATATCTCAATGTTTGCTCGTTACTTTTTGACCTTGATGAAATGCTAGTCTTGAAGCTCAACTAAGCTAGATCATCACAAGGAACACAATCATGGATCTAAGCGCTCTCTTATAAACTCTATCCTGAACATAAGGTCTCTTCTAATACTGAATTCAGCATTGTATTTTGTAAGATTTTATCTTAATTGGTTATGTGTGCGCGTTTGGTGTTACAGATTAAACAATGATTCGAGTGTATCAAATTGGTCTTATGCGAGACTAGATTCTGAAGCCCAAGATTGGCCCACATTTAATCTCTATATATATATATATATATATATATATATATTCATTCACTCGCTCACTTGGAGGTGACAAAAAAAACCCTAGTTGCAACTTGAAACGATGACGATGATGTCAGATCTTCCAAGGGATTTGGAAGAGGAGATTCTCTCAAGAGTTCCTATGAAGTCTTTGAGGACAGTGAGATTAACTTGCAAAAAATGGGACACTTTATCCAAAAATCACACAAAGGAAGGGAAGTCTCACGTGATTGTCTTGGTAAAGGACAATGTTCACCTAATGAGCGGTGTCATCAACGACGTTATTCCATCTATAGAGCCTGAAGGGAAACTTACTTGCCTTGACGAACAAGTCAAGATATCTTACTTTCTTCACTGCGAGGGTCTATTGTTATGCATCTTGAGAGGCGACAACTCTGGGCTTGTGGTTTGGAATCCGTATTTGGGGCAAACAAGGTGGATCACACCCAGATATTCTTCTTGCCTCGCACAATTCTTTCGGGGCCGTTACACGTACGCTCTCGGATACGTGAATAAGAAGAACAAATCCTGTCGTAGCTACAAAATCTTGAAGCACTTTGCGTGGTCTGAAATCTACGATTTTGACTCTGATTCATGGACGACTCTTGATGTCACTTCAAACTGGCATATATCACATTTAAACTACTTGGGGGTTTCTCTCAAGGGAAACACTTACTGGCGTGTTGAAGAAGGCAACTCATATCACTTGGTTTGTTTTGATTTTACAAGCGAGAGATTTGGGCCGCTTCTTCCTATACCGCCGTTTAACTCTTCGGATGTAGACATTGTGAACCTATCTTGTGTTAGAGAAGAGAAGCTTGCTGTTTTATTTCAGCATGAGGGATCAAACAAGATTGAGATATGGATTACGACTAAGATTGAGGCCGAAAAGTTGTCGTGGAGCAAGTTCTTGACTGTGGATCGGGGACCAGTCATTGACTATACGTTTTCATATGATACTAGGAGCTTCTTAATTGACGAGGAGAAGAAACTCGCTGTGGGTTTCGTTGTAAATGGTTTTGGTCAAAAGACAGTTATCATCTTTGGAGAGGCTGGAGACTTAAGGGAAGTGGATCTCGGAGAAGCCGCACAAATATGCTATTATGTTCCAAGTTTAGTGCAATGCATCAAGAAACCTAATGTTCCAAGTTTAGTGCTAATATCTTATCGCACTTGAAAAGCGAATCGTGAAGCAATGTATGAATGGATGAGGCAAAGCACAATAACGATGAAATTCTTGTAACTAGAGAGGATTTGTCACACGTCATGTGTGCAATTTTATGTTGATTATTAACTATGATAAACCATTACTGACCAAGTTTGACATTCTTGTTCAAACTAAACTGATATTTATAATTTGTTATTCTCTTTAAGCTGCGGGCAAATAAATCCATCTAAGACTTTCTGAGATCCATCTTACTTGTTTCCTGATTTTATGAAAAATTTGATAAACTATTATACATACCAGCAGTATACCACGCTCTCAAGACTCAAGAACACCTTATGGGAGATTTCTTGGAGGCGGTTTATTCCCGTAAGACGGTTATCGAATCTCCATTCTCCAATCTTACCGTACATTATATCCGCCTGTAATTAAGTTATAAACTTATAAAACACAGTATAAAACCAATCTTATCTCATATATATCTCCACCAAATTTTGTTAATGGATTCTTGCTTCATTATCTCACATACATAATCGCAGCCATAAGTGTAATGTCCCAAGGAGGCTGCCCCAACAGAAAAATATGACTTGATTCATATAAAATTTGTGGTCTTCATCTTTTGGGTAATATATACTTGCATTTGGGTGGATCCGGTAGTTTCTCGTTGATAATGTATTAATGTTGATCGTTTCATGGTTTGGGCTGGTTTCTTTGACGTGTCCTTGGTGTTTCCAGCAGGTAATAGGCTCGTCTCACCTTCTCTTCATCTTCTTGAATGGACTTGGATTTGATGACCTCATCATCCTTTCAAGGAGGAGGTTCTCAAGCAAGATTATCACATGGTTGATTTTCACAAACATGGTAAACAATAAACATTCACATGATGGCATTTAAGCGCTCTCTTATAAACATTGAACTAAGTTTGTGTCTTGAATTCATCTTTGTGTTTATCAAGATTTAATATTATTTGCCGATCAGTTGCATAATTGTTTCTTGATAAGAATTTGGAGCCCACGATTGGCCCATATTTATTCTTTATATATTCACTTCGCCGCAGCCACAGGAAAAGTAAATTAGGGTTTTGGAGGAGACAAAAAACCCTGGTCGCAATTTGAAACAATGACGATGATGTCGAATCTTCCAAGGGATTTGGTAGAGGAGATTCTCTCTAGACTTCCTTTGAAATCTACTAGAGCTATGCGGTTAACTTGCAAAAACTGGAACGCCTTATCAAAAAGCCAAAGCTTTACAAAGATACACATTGATAAAGTAGCAGTAACAAGGGAAGAGGAGTCTCAGATGATTGTGATGATGGATAACACTGTTTATCTAAAGAGCGCCGTCGTCAACGGCATCCACGTTGACTTATCCAAAGAGCCTAAAGGTAAACTTACTTGCCTTGACGAACAAGTCAAGATATCTTACTTTCTTCACTGCGAGGGTTTATTGTTATACGTCTTGGGAGACGACGATTCTAGGCTTGTGGTTTGGAATCCGTATTTGGGGCAAACCAGGTCGATCACACCTAGATCATATTACCACAACCGGGAAATGTACAAGTATGCTCTCGGATATGTGAACAAGAAAACAACCCTTGTCGTAGCCACAAAATCTTGAGGTTTATACACCTCGATAGTGCAGCCAACCACTTTGCGTGGTATGAAATCTACGATTTTGACTCTGATTCATGGACGACTCTTGATGTCACTCCAAAGTGGCGCATATCATCTTGTAATCGTGGTGTTTCTCTCAAGGGTAACACCTACTGGTGTGCTAGAAGACATCATTCACATTACTTAATATGTTTTGATTTTACATGCGAGAGATTTGGGTCGCTTCTGCATCTGCCGCAAACCAATTGCATTGGAGACTCTGTGAACCTTTCTTGTGTAGGAGAAGAGAAGCTTGCGGCTTTAGTTCAGTTCACCGACTCAAACAAGACTGAGATATGGATTACTACTAAGATTGAGGCGGAAGAGGTGTCGTGGAGCAAGTTCTTGACTCTAGATCAGGGACCAGTCGTTTACAATCCGGATTTATTCATTAATGGGAGTTTCTTGATTAACAAGGAGAAGAAAGTCACCTTGGTTTTTGATACAAATGGCTTTAATCGCTACACAGTTTTCATCGTTGGAGAGACTGGATACATTAGGGAAGTGGATTTTGGAGAACCCGAATACAGATATTATTATTCGCGCCATGTGTCCTCTTATGTTCCAAGTTTAGTGCAAATCAAGCAACCTCAAGGAGGCAAAAGGAAGAGACAAAGCGATTTAGAAATGCTCCGATATGATGAAAAAAGGTTGAAACTTGTCGCACTTGAAAAGAAAACCAAGAAACCATTTCGAGGCTTCCGCCAAAAGAGAAGACAGATAGCATGTATGGGGAGTAGAAGATGGAGATGATGAAAATCATGAAGATGATAGGATCTAGAAGATTATTAATATTTGACAATATCCAAAACTATGAAATTTAGCTTTCTTTTAAATATATTTATTTCATATTAATTTTGTTTTGTTCCATCATGTGTATTGTTTTTCATGTTCATGTTTATATTTAGCATACTACTGTCTTAAATTAGATTGAACATCTTATTATATTCCCCTATAAGTTATATAACTTATAAAACACAGTATAAAACCAAACTTATCTCATACTCCACTAATTTTGTTTTAATGATTCTTGCTTCATTATCTTACATACCTAATCACAGCCATAAGTGTAATGTATTATGTACGTCTTCTTTGATTGCAGTGTCGTCCCAAGGAGGCTACACCAGCAGACAAATTATGACTTGTGATTCATCTTAAATTTGTGGACTTCATCTTTTGTCCATTTGGGTTGATCCGGTGGTTTTTCATTGATAATGTTTGTCGTCTCATGTTTGGTCTGGTTCTTTGATGTGTCTTTGGTGTTTCCAGCAGGTAATAGGCTCGTCTCACCCTCTCTTCCTCTTCTTTAATGGAGTTGGCTTTGATGACCTCATCACCCTTTCAAGTAGGAGCTTCTCTAGCAAGATCATTACATTATTGATTTTCACAAGCTTGAGCGTCGTACCAAGGCAAACATTCACATTAAAGTATCTTTGATTGGTTTTGTGTGCGTGTTACACACTAAACAAATGATTCGAATGTCGAACACGTCTTATGCGAGAGCAAGACTAATCTTTTATTAGAAGCCCAACTAGATTCTGAAACCCACGATTGGCCCACCTTTATTCTTTGTATATTCACTTCACCGGCGCAAGAAGTTTAGAGGAAGAGGAAAAAAAGGGTTTTTTGGTGGAAACCAAAAAAAAAAAAAAAAAACCCTAGTCGTAGTTTGAAACAATGACGATGATGTCAAATCTTCCAAGCGATTTGGTAGAGGAGATTCTCTCTAGACTTCCTCTGAAATCTATGAGATCATTGCGGTTAACTTGCAAAAACTGGAACGCTTTATTAAAAAGCAGAAGCTTTACAAAATTACACACTGATAAAGAAGAAGCGGCAAGAAAGGAAGGGGAGTCTCAGAAGATTGTGATGATGGACAACGATGTTTATCTAATGAGCATCGTCGTCAACGACATGAACGTTGATTCATCTATAGAGCTTAAAGGCAAACTTACTTGCCTTGACGAACAAGTCACGATATCTCAAGTTTTTCACTGCGAGGGTTTATTGTTATGCATCTTGAGAAACGATTCTAGGCTTGTGGTTTTGAATCCGTATTTAGGGCAAACAAAGTGGATCGAAACATATCCTTTCAACAAACGGGAGAGTTACAAGTACGCTTTCGGATACGTGAGTGTGAAGAACAACTCTTGTCGTAGCCTCAAAATCTTGAGGTTTACAGATGGTTCATGGTATCAAATCTACGATTTTGACTCTGGTTTATGGAGGGATCTTGATGTCACTCCACATTGGGGTGAAATATCAGCTTATAACCTTGGTGTTTCTCTCAATGGAAACACTTACTGGGGTGTTATACAAAGAGAATCATGTCAGACAATTTATTTTGATTTTACAAGAGAGAGATTTGGGTCGCTTCTGTATACGCAGCGGTTTACCTTTCGGTATCTAGTCTTTCAGAGTCTATCTTGTGTTAAAGAAGAGAAGCTTGCAGCTTTATTTTGGTGCAACCTTTCAGATGTGACTGAGTACGAGGTATGGATTACGACAAAGATTGATGCTGATGAAAAGGTATCGTGGAGCAAGTTCTTGACTGTGGATAACCGAACTGACATTCCGATTACAATTTTGGATGGGGGTTTCTTCATTGACGAGGAGAAGAAAGTCGCTGTGGTTTTCGGCAGCTTTTATCCCCACACATGTATCATCTTGGGAGAGGCTGGATACTTTAGGGAAGTGAAACTCGGAGAACCCGCAAACGATAGGCGTTTGAAACATGTGTGCTCTATGTTCCAAGTTTAGTGCAAATCGAGCAATCTCAAGGAGGCAAAAGGAATAAACAAAGCAAACTAGTAAAGCGTGGATATGATGAAAACATGTAGAAACTCAAGAAGTAGAGGCAAAAGGATAAAACAGAGGTATTGTTCTTTGAATTCTCTGATTGTCTGTCTCAGACGTAATAGAGGAACTCATACTTACTTGTATGTTTATATATTTTGCATTACAATAGTTTGATATTTAAGAATTAAGACAGTAATTACTCCCTTGAATTTTTTGTAATCGAAAATGTTCAGATGATCACTAAAGTTTACAGTAGTACTAGGTCAGATATAATCTTGCAATTTGTATGGCGTACTGCCAATTATACGACCTAGTTCTTAGTTCTTAATTTCTTATATGACCGACCATTCTTGAATATGTTATCCCGTCCGAGTGTATGAAATTGGTCTCACGTGAGATTCTAAAGCCCACGATTGGCCCACATTTACTCTTTATATATTCACTTCTCCGTCGCAAGAACTTTTTCACTTTTGAGAAGAAAAAAAAAACGGTTCTTGGAGGAGACAAAAAAACCCTTGTCGTAGTTTGAAACAAACAATGACGATGATGTCAAATCTTCCAAGCGATTTGGTAGAGGAGATTCTCTCTAGACTTCCTATGAAATATATGAGATCAGTGCGATTCACTTGCAAAAACTGGAACGCTTTATCAAAAGGTCAAACCTTTACAAAGACACACATTGATAAAGTAGCAGCACCAAGGGAAGAGGAGTTTCAGATGATTGTGATGATGGATTACAATGTTTATCTAATGAGCATCGTCGTCAACGGCACCGGCCTTGATCCATGTAAAGAGCTTAAAGGGAAACTTACTTGCCTTGACGAACAAGTCAAGGTATCTTACTTTCTTCACTGCGAGGGTGTATTGTTATGCATCTTGAGAGACGACTCTAGGCTTGTGGTTTGGAATCCGTATTATGGGCAAAGAAAGTGGATCGGAAGCAAACATACTTACGGTTTAGGAGAGAGGTATAGTTACTCGTACGCCCTCGGATACAACAAATCTTGTCGTAGCCACAAAATCTTGAGGTTTAGAGAAAAGTTTAGAGAAAGTAAGATCCCTAATTACTTTTCATGGTATGAAATCTACGATTTCGACTATGAGTTGTGGAGGAGCCTTGATGTCACTCCAAACTGCCTTTTGATGTCTGCTCAGCATGGCGTTTCTCTCAAGGGAAACACTTACTGGTTCGCTAAAGAATTGCACTCACACAGATTTACCAATCACGTAATGTGTTACATAATGTGTTTTGATTTTACGAGGGAGAGATTTGGGCCGCTGCTTCATCTACCGCAAACCACCAGTGGTCTAGACATTGTGAACCTTTCTTGTGTTAGAGAAGAGAAGCTTGCGGCTTTATTTCAGCCCAAAGGATCAAACAAGATTGAGATATGGATCACGACAGAGATTGAGGCCAAAAAGGTGTCGTGGAGCAAGTTCTTGACTGTGGATAAGGGACCAGTTGTTGGCATTCAGATTTCTTTTAATGTGAGTTTCTTGATTGAGGAGGAGAAGAAAACCGCCGTGGTTTTCCATAAAAAAGACAGAGTTCGCATCATTGGAGAAGCTGGATACTTAAGGGAAGTGAATCTCGGAAATCAAGAAAGTTGTTGGCCACATGCATGCTCTTATGTTCCAAGTTCATTGCAAATCAAGAAACCTCAAGATGGCAGAAGGAAAAAACAAAGCAGTTCAAAAAGGCGAATCAAGAAGCAATCTGGTGGAGAAGCCAAGAGGAGAAAACGAGATTTGTCAATTTGCAATGAAGAATCTTTGTCTTTCTCGGTTTTATTCCTTGAGCAAGATTTGCTAAGGTGTTGGTAAACATAACAGAGTAACAATGAAAACTATTATCTTTTCTAATACAATTTATTTGACTATAATCCCCAAAGGTACTATAGTGTTTCCCTTGAGAGAAAATGGGCACTTGATGCATTAGAATATGGTGAAAATAATTTGGTTATGATTTCAACTGGCTGTTTCTTTGTTCTCTTCCAAGGAGAAAAATCTTAAGAAATATCATCACATGATGGATTTTGACAAACGTAAGCATCACAGGGAAGCCAATCACATACAAGCGCCTGCTTGTAAACTTATTCTTGAGCTTATGGTTTTTTGTCTTGAATTCAGCATTTGGTTTTGCAAGATTTTATTTTATTTTCCCATCATTTGAAGTTTGACTAATATGATCCCTAATTGTTTCTTGATTAGATTCTAAAGCCCAAGACTGGCCCACCTTGGCACCTTTTATTCTTTATAAATTCACTTCACCGCCGCAAGAAACAACTTATTAGAGGATCGGAAAAAGAAAATTAGAGTTTTGCAAGAGAAAACCCTAGTCGTAGTTTGACACAATGACGATGATGTCAAATCTTCCAATGGATTTGGTAGAGGAGATTCTCTCACGACTTCCTCTGAAATCTATGAGATCATTGCGGTCAACATGCAAAAACTGGAACGCTTTATTAAAAAGCCAAAGCTTTATAAAGACACGCACTGATAAAGAAAAAGCTGCAAGAAAGGAAGGGGAGTCTCAGAAGATTGTGTTGATGGATTACAATATTTACCTAATGAGCATCGTCTTCAACGGCATCCACGTTGATCCATCTACAGAGCGTAAAGGCAAACTTACTTGCCTTGACGAACAAGTCAAGATATCTCAAGTTTTTCACTGCGAGGGTTTATTGTTATGCATCTTGAGAAACGATTATAGGCTTGTGGTTTTGAATCCGTTTTCGGGGGAAACAAAGTGGATCGAAACATATTGTTGTCCAGAAGACGAGAAGTACAAGTACGCTCTCGGATACGTGAATAATACCAAGAACAATTCTTGTCGTAGCCACAAAATCTTGAGGTTTAGAGATAGTGAACACTGTTCATGGTATGATATCTACGATTTTGACTCTGATTTATGGAGGCATCTTAGAGTCACTCCACAATGGGGTACAATAGTATCTGGTAGCCATGGTGTTACTATCAATGGAACACTTACTGGTGTAAGATAGATGGGGACTCATATCGCATAGTTTGTTTTGATTTTACAAGAGAGAAGTTTAGCACTACAAGAAAACATTACGCTTTCCTACGGAGCATATGGTAATAAATTGGTAGGAAAGTCTGTTTCCTACCATTTTCCTACGAACATAGGTTGTAGGGTTTCTTCCGTAGAAAAACTAAAATTGGTAGGAAAACCGTAAAAAGTTACCCAAATTCCTACGAAATATTCCGTCAAAAATTTCGTCAAAATTTTGGTAGGAAAGTGGTAAATAATTTATAGGAAATTTCTAACCAATATCCGACCGAATTTGTCCGTAGAAAAGAGTTTTCCTTCCATATTCCTACGAATGTAATAACAAAAAACAAAAAAAAAACTATTTCTAAAATAAAAATTATTTAAATTTAAATGTATAATTGAAAACACAATAAATATTAAAATTTATGATTATTTATAATTTAAATCAAAATGTTTTAATAATACAAAATACAAATCCAAGTCCAAAAAGTCTAAAATAAATGATAAACTAGAAATTACATCCGATAGATCTAAACTTTTGAATCATCATCTTTTCTGGGTTATATCTTCTACTCCGTTGTACTGGTTGGCCAAGTAGGGTGGGTCCAATTGCTGCTATTCCCTTTGGAGCTCTCCAGATTCCCTTTGGAGCTCTCCAGATTCAAATCTGAAAACAATCAGAAGTAGTTCAAATTAAAATTATTTTTTTTGCAGAAAGTCATAATAGATGATAAGATTTTATAAGAAACTTTTTACCTTTCAAGCTCAGCCACTTCAAATATCTTCTTCACAATCATCTCCATCATAAATCTCTTGCAATCTTCATACGAATCCTCCAATATCTTCACCACCTCAACTCCTTCCTCCACAATCGCTGATGTGGCCGTTCGCGGCATCAATCTATGCACGACGACAATCTCGCCGGAGATAGTGGCGGTGACAACAGCTCGCTTTCCTCCACATCAATCGACGACGAGCTTTTCTCTTAGGAGTCTCTGTCCTCTTGACACATGTGGCCATTGTGAATATGAATTTTCCGGGGAAAGGTTTGTAGAAGAAAGGAAGCTAGGGTTTGAGACATTGTCTCGTGCCTTAGAGGAAATATAGAAGATTAAAATTGGGTCTCGTTCTATCTGTAAGCATGTCCAACTTTAATTGATTGGGTTTATTGTTAATATTTAAATATATAATTCGTAGGAAAGTAGTAAATAAATAACCCTACCAAATTCTTACCACATAAGTTTATATTTTTAATTATTATTTATAACCTACGAAAACAATTTGGTAGGAAAAAGGTTAGAAACGTTTAACGAATTTCCTACCTTTTTAACAATCAAAACATATTAACTAACTTCCTACACCTTTTTTACGAAATTTCCTACGAACATTAATTTGGTAGGAAATTAGTAGAAAGTTTTTTACCATGTTATTACGATTTTAGTTCGTAGGAAATGTTTTACCAGTTTCCTACCATTTCTAATTTTCGTCATAATTCTGTAGAAAATTGGTTATAAATGTTTCCTACCAAATTTATCGTAGGAATTTTGGTAGGATTTCGCCATGTTTTCTTGTAGTGTAGATCTCCTCTGAATATTCCGCCTTTTAGCTCTTGGGACCTAGACTTTAAGAGTCTATCTTGTGTTAAAGAAGAGAACCTTGAAGCTTTATTTCAGCACGACACTTCACTTGTGGTTGACTATGAGATATGGATTACGACAAAGATTGATGCTGAAAAGGTGTCGTGGACCAAGTTCTTGACTGTGGATAGGCGACCAGTCGATGACATCAAGAATTCATTTCCCTATGGGAGTTTTTTCATTGATGAGGAGAAGAAAGTCGCCATGATTCTCCATTTATTATAATCACGGAACGGTTAGCATCATTGGAGAGGCTGGATACTTTGAGAAAGTGGATCTCGGAGAACCCGAATGCAATCGCTCCCCATACGATTGGTATTGGTGTCTGCCACATGTGTGCTCTTATGTTCCAAGTTTAGTGCAAATGAAACAACCTCGAGGAGGCAAAAGGAAAAGAGAGCGATTTTCAGAAAAGCGTCGATATGATGAAAAAATAGTTGGAACTTGTCTAAGCACTTGAAATGCAAATCAAGAAGTAATCTTACGCAGGAGGCAAAAGGGAAACATAGGTATTGTTCTTTGAGTTGTCTAATGATCCTTATTGGTAATAGGAGCTCTACTTACTACTTACATTTATGTTTAACTGAGGCATTAATTAGTATCTTCTTGTCTCTCTCATTACACCCTTGGAACACACTACATGATCACTAAAGTTTACAGTATTTTAGATATAAGCTTGCAAATTATGTGGCCTTTGTCTCCAATTAGAGTATTTATTTGTTCTGTTTTCTTAAATTTCTTCTTATATGACCATTTTTGAAATAACATAATTTGTAAGATATGTTTGATGCTGCTAAATCTTGGGGTTATCATTGAATAATATTGGAGTACAGAAAACTATGGAACAGAGTGAAAAATTATAAATCTTGCTTACAAAAATATAATGAATATTATTGTTAAGATTCCCAGTTAGGAATATTAGCCGTAGCTTCATTTATCATTGTCACCAATGTCACCTGCATTGTGTTATACCCACTTAATGATCAGTTTACGTGCAAGAAAAGCCAAAAGGAAACAAATGAGAGAAGATATTTGTTGAAGCTATATTAGATACATACCACGCTCTCAGGAACACCTTGAGGAGGCAATGTGAGATTTCTTGGAGGCGGTTTATCCCCGTAAGAACGTTTATCGAATCTCCATTCTCCAATCTTCCCGTACATTGTATTCCCCTGTAAGTTATTATATATAACCCATCTTAGTCGTCGTTTATTGAAGTTATTCACCAACTTTGTTGTTTAATGATTTACGTTGCGTTACCTTCATGTCGAAATCGCAGCCGTAAGTGTAATGTATTATGTACGTCTTCTTTGTTTCGGTGTCCCAAGGAGGCTAAACCAACAGAAAAAAACCATGACTTGTGTTATGTTGCAATTTTTTTTGAAACTTTTTGGTATATACAAGTTAAATATTATTGATCAAAACCTGAATCATGAAGTCTTTGTGTAGACTGTTGCTAATGCCGTGTAACGCGGAAGAAACAGCATATGCATACCTTGAAAATATAAATCAAACATAGAGAAATTAATCTTAACATTATATAGGTCTAGAATTTGAAGACAGATTAAATTAGAGTAGAGAGGAAATTTACATTTCAAGGACCCAACCAAAAGCTTTATCTGTTTGTGGGTCATTCTTCATAGCTAAAGAAACGTTCATCCATGTTGGAGCAATTTTCTTCAATGCATTCTAACAAACCAAAAGAAGATTGCAACTCATGGAACCATATATATATAGAAGACTTTAATTAGTGATGTGATTACTATACCTTAGAGACAATCACTGGAGAATTACCAATGGGATCAATTCTTGATATCGGGCCATTCTGTTTTGGGAAGAATTTGCGGAGAACCGATTCATATTTCTTCGGTTCAATGTAGAAAAAGGGAAATGCGGCCCCGAGATTGCCTCTGGCTAAGTTTGGTATCGGTTTAACTATGATATGATCAGGTTCCGCCATGAGAATGTAACTAATAAGATGATCAAGAAAACTTATGAACACCAAAAGTGGCTTTCTCCAACCTAAGTAAACAACAAACTCTAACTATGGGGTACTATCTAAAAGTAATTGAGAGCATATGTATCAAAGGAATTATTATGAGAATAAGGGACTGAAATTGTAAAATGATACGTACTCTTCCTCTATATGTGCTTGTTGAAGCCATTGCACAAACGCCCAAGGCCTATTTAGAACTACGTATCCCTGCACATCATATATACATTATTATGCTTTGTTTTTTTCTTATAAAATTAGTCATCATCATATTTATACATGCATTGTGACATCTCGCAATTATATCGCTTAATATTACCACTTGTTGGATATGCAATTTTGTTTGAATCCTATAGAATAATCAAAGGTGTTTGGTTATGTTTATTGGAAAGAAAGTCTTATTCACAACTTAAACATTACTATTTTTGGTTAATCAATCATATTCTTACAGGACTTGGGATTAGTTTTGCTTTTTCAATTATAAACCTTAAACTCGAAATGCAACATATCATGACCATTCTGAAATCTAGCTAGTATATGATAAGTTTTGAGCTATGTAAATTTATGCATGTATATAGATTATAATCATCACCAATAACAAAGAAGTTATAAAATAATGAAACCTGATCAACACCAGAGGGAAGAGGTTCAGCAACAAAGGTAGGGATCTCATCCATGAGCCCATCGGGTCGACCCGAATGCAAGATCCGGGTATACCCACCCATGTCCGAACCGGGTTCGTCCTTAAACCTGTTGTACCAATAGTACATGATCCGACACTGCCACGTGCTATACACCGAGTCTGTGGCTGTCACCGCCGTGTGAAATAGTCTCTTCGTCCTCTTTGACGGAGTCTTGACGGAAGATATGACGTCATCTCTAGAAGACTGACGTCCAGGGAGATCTTGCCGGAGAGGAGGATCACCGGAGACTATGTAGTTGTATCTGATAATTAGAAATAATGATAGAGTCATGAGAATTGGGAAGAAGTACTTCCCACGGAAACCCATTTTTGTTGTGTTTTTTTTTCCTATATCAAACTTTTTTTCATGTGCTAATGCATTTGGTTATGTATGTATGTTTGTGAGTAGGAATGAGGAAGAAGAAGATGACAATATTAGACAATTTCAATTTGTAATAAAAGTCGTCGCTTAATGTGTTATTGAGAAATGAAGTAGTAGTTGACAGAAAGTGGCTGGTCCCACAACGTTCCGGTGATCCGGTCTTCGTTTTCTGTCCATTATTATAAACTATGTGATTTGTATTTTTATAATTGTTTCTGTTTGTTATTCAATATGATTCCAATTATCATTGATTCTCTTTTAAATTAAGAGATGGGATGTTGTTACTTGTCATAGTTGTTTAGAGATAAATTGTTTGTTTCTTAATCGCCTTTGGAGCCAAGAAGGCTGCCTTTATTATTTGTCATAGTTCTTGAGAGATAGGACAAATGGTTCTTCAGAGATCCTATGGCCGAGAGCTTGGTAGCAGAAGAAGGCCATTACGTAGAACTTCTAGACTTTTTCGTAGATTTGTGTTTGAAATTTTTATACCACTTAATTATCGAGCTTGGCTTTAGCAGAGCAATATTGAGAAGTTCACACTGTCTCCGGTGAAGGATTATTGTTTAGGCTTGAGATTTGGTCAATGGTCATTTGTGACATAATACGGTAAAAGGAAAGTTGTTAATGTTTTGGTTGAAATGTTGAATGGTAAAATCGTGATGATAGGGGAAAGGTTGAGTGGTGTCGAGTTTTGGAATGTTTATATGTTTGGTCAAATGGAATGTTCCCTTTATGAGAACGTTAAGATTTTGATACCCTCTTGTGATTTTTCTTGTGTTCATCATATTGTGAATAAACAAATTGGATCACAGCATTGTAATTTTTTTTTTAACATATTTGTTGTTCATATTATTCAGAGTACATGTTGAATTAAGAATAAATGAGTAGTACTAGTGAAAAGGAGTGGACACAGAAGAATCTTGAGAAGGAGGATCGGGATTGCAGCAACATCCTGCGTAACCCAAACAAATTCCTCCAGTACTGAAACCCCTATCTTCACATTCTCCATCGCATGCCGTTGTGCTTGAACACGGCAAGCCAATCACTTGACATTTTCTACCTATATTTGATCATAAAGATTAACAATATCGTAAATATTTATCATGTAAACTGCAAATACAAACACAACTTGCATCTAATGATTTTTACTCAACCGGTTAGAAACATATCGACGTAGTTAAGAGAATTTTGGATCGGAAAATAAGTGTTGCCGTCTCCGAATATATAACCCTAAACAAATAGTTGTATTACCTGAAATTGTGGGTAGAAGGATGAAAGCAAAGACCATCAACAAAGGTAACAGAAGAGATGAAGTTTTATTTATTGCCATTTCTTATCTTTCTTTGAAGAAGCGACAAATGTGTATCTGTATATATTTCAAAGAAAACAAGGTTCAAAATCAGTATTACAAGAACTTCATATATAACATGGATATCTATAACAAGAACTTTAAGACATAGGAGTATAACAATAATAGACGGAATAACAAAAGCTTGTATATATTTTGTAGTAAAAGAGTAGATGTCTTCTCATCGATAAGAAAATTCAAACTTTTTCTATGAAACTAAAGTATAACCCATTTACGTACTTTTTGATATTTTGTTGCGTCCTAAGAACAGATTGTGTTCGTCTTGTGTGTGTGTGTTCATAGACAAATACACGCCTACATATATACATAAATATATATATATATATATAGATAAAAATCAATAAATCTTCCATATTAATTATGTAACGAATAGAGATATTAATAAATTCTCCATACTATATAAATTTGGTCAATGTGTAATTATGTTGACTATTTAGTATTTAGTATTTACATTTTACAGTATAGAATTTTATTTAGTGTTTATCAATATCTTCGTATATCACAAATGGAAAACTGGAAATACGTGGAAAAAATTAGTCTACATTACCACAAATTCACAATGGGTTTTGCATATAATCTGGAATATTTTTATAAGTTTTTTGTTGTCATGGAATATTGTCAGTAGGACGACCGTATCATGGCGTTTCTGACAAAAAAAAGAGTTCCATTACCATATCTTATATTTTTGAACTTTTTTAAACTTGTGTTTTATTATTACAGATATTTTCTTAAAATATAATAAATGTTTTAAGATCCAGATTTTAATAACTAGAGAAGTTAAATGGACAAGGGACAATACTAATACCACATTTGGGATTTCTTGTGACTAAAACAAATAATAGAGATTTAGTTGAGCAAAAAAAAAAACAAATAATAAACATAACATTTTACAAATACCACAACAATAACACGCGCTAAAAACTAATTATTGAATACCTTTAAGTTAAATCTTAATTTAAATTCTACTAGATTCCATTGTCCAAAAGTTCCTCAAAATCCAGAATTTCTGTATCATCCAGTATAAACTCAATACACAAAAAGTCTTGTGTAGGGTCATCGATATTCGAGAAAAGCAAATTTGTGTTTATTGTCTTTCTTCTCTCTCTCTCTCTCTCTCCTCTGCTTCACTAATCACTACTGCAACTCTCTCACTCTCTCCTCTGTAGGTTGCGTCACAGACTCAAAGTAGTAGTAGGAGCAATGTCTCTTCTTCTCTTCAGTTGTTTCTTCTTAATCTCTCTTGCTCATGGAGCTTCCACTATTCACATTCCTCCTACTCAGCCTCCCACAGGTTTGTGTTTCCCCTCTTAGGTCCTTTCTTCCTTTTACTTTCTCTCTGTTTCTCGAGAAAGCATTCTCTTTTCCAGGAAAGTAAAGATGAACTTGAACTTTTTAGATTTTCTCTGCTTCTACATTTCTCTGTTTGTTTGTTTTTTCCATGAAAAGGCCACACTCCAAAAATCAAAACTTTTCCGATTCTTTCAAAGATTTTCAACTGTAACACAATGGGTTATGCAATATTATCTGGAAAAATCATCAAAAGACTGAAGATTCTAGACTTGAAACTTAACATTGTATCTATTCAAGTTCTAGGGTTGACAAAAAAAAGAAAGTTTCAAACTTTACTATAAAATTTCCTGTTTTTTCTTTTACTTTCAGCTTCTGAGAAATCCGGTTTAGCAAATCCTGGAATGAAATTCATAGTGGCAGAGACGCCATTATACGGACCGGGTTACAACAATCCTCAAGTGATTGAAGATGATGCTTCAGTGGCTTTAGCTGCTCAAAGAACATTCAGAAAAGATCCCATCAATGGTTGGCAGAAATACACTGGTGGATGGAATATCAGCAATCGACATTACTGGGCTGTAAGATCCCTTTATTTCTCACTTCAATTAGTTTCATTTCAAAGTTCTGAGATTGATTAAGATATGTCTTTTGTATGTTTTGAAATTGCAGTCTGTGAGTTATACAGCTGCTCCTCTCTTTTCTGTTGCTTTGGTCTGGTTTCTTGGATTTGGCATCTGTTTATTGGTTATCTGTATCTGCCACATTTGCCATAGAAGCAAATCTATTGGATACTCAAAAGTTGCTTATGTTGTCTCCCTCATCTTCCTCCTCTTCTTCACTCTCATTGCAATGTGAGTCACCAACTTTTCTCAATCCACATTATGTTTTGGCTATATGTGCTTAGCATTTTGAGTTGTTTCTTATCACAGAATCGGATGTGTTCTGCTCTACTCGGGTCAGGTCAAGTACAACAAGAGCACAACAGAGACGTTACAGTATGTCATGAGCCAAGCAGATAGCACAGTTTCACAGCTTAAAGCTATTTCAGATTATCTTGCTTCAGCCAAGCAAGCTGGAGTTCTTCAAGTGAATTTAGCTGCAAATGTCCAAACTGAAATCGATCAGATTGGAACGAAGCTGAATTCTTCTGTAGCCACCATCACTGAGAAAGCCACTAACAGCTCCAATCACATTAGACATTTCCTTGATTCCGTGTAACAACTACAACTCACACTTCTTTCTATTTGTTACAGAGAAAACAGTAAACACAATGTGTAAATGGTCATTCTTGTTCTTGCAGGAAGGCTGCGCTTATCGTTGTTTCAATCGTCATGCTAGTTGTGACCTTTCTTGGTCTCGGTAAGTCAACAAATCCGAATCTTTTTTGTAAAGGTTTCGACTTTTGGAAAGACAGTCTTGCAAGTTCAACTTCTTGTTTGATTCGTATCTTCTTTTGCAGCTTCTTCAATCTTGGGGATGCAAGTCATCGTCTACACGTGAGTGAAACCCCGAAATGTTACTTGTGCGGCTTTCATGAGTAAAAACTATCTGAATCCTCTTCCTCTTGTGCAGCCTTGTGGTTTTAGGATGGATCTTGGTCACTGGCACATTCATCTTAAGCGGAACATTCCTTGTTCTACACAAGTATGTCTCAAAAACTCTCCATTAACTTCTTTGGTTAGTTCAAAAACCTTAATCTGTTTATTTTGAGCATCAGTGCAACTACAGATACATGTGTGGCAATGAGTGAATGGGTTGAGAGACCGTCAAGCAACACGGCTCTAGACGAGATCTTGCCTTGTACAGACAACGCCACTGCTCAAGAAACTTTGATGCGTAGCAGAGAGGTGACAGGTCAGCTTGTTGAACTCATCAACACAGTCATCACTAATGTCTCCAACATCAACTTCTCTCCAGTCTTTGTCCCAATGTACTACAACCAATCTGGACCGTTGCTCCCATTGCTCTGCAATCCCTTTAACCATGACCTCACCGATCGTCCTTGCTCGCCCGGCGAGCTTGATTTGAACAATGCCACAACTGTAAGTCCTTTCTGTCTAGTTTGCAAACAGAAACTTAACTGGTAACAACATTTTTAATGCCTCAACACACAGGCATGGAGCAGTTTTGTGTGCCAAGTGAACACGAACGGGACTTGTGGCACAACGGGTAGGCTCACGCCGGTGCTGTACGGTCAGATGTCAACAGCTGTGAGCATCAGCACGGGGTTGATCAGAGACGCACCGTTCTTGGTCCAGCTTCAAGATTGTTCATATGCAAAGCAGACTTTTAGAGACATAACCAATGACCATTGTCCTGGACTCCAGCGTTACGGCTATTGGGTCTATGTGGGTCTGGCGATATTAGCCACGGCTGTGATGCTCTCACTTCTGTTCTGGATCATCTACAGTAGAGAGAGACGGCACCGGAAGCAAGCTCTGCCGGAGTATGTAGAGTGTAAGGAGATTGTAAGAGTAAACTTTTGATTGTATCTCTCTTGTAGATTTTTAAGCAAAGTGTTGTCAAGTGTCAAGACACTTAATTTGTGCTTCCATGTATGAACGTATCTTCTGATGAAAATGCAAAAGTTAAGAGATATCAGTCAATGGATGGGTTTTTAGATTATTAAAGAGGATTTTAAACATAAACGATTGGTTTTATAAGGTTCTCTTTACATGATGACACTTTCAGAACCTAAAAGACCTTGAAACCGAAATGTAAAAACAGAATTAAGAGTTTTTGTGCACCAAGTTGTTGACTTTCTTTAGATCAAGTTTCCAACTTGGCTGCAGCAGATGCATAGCTGACACTGCTGTCTCGCATAGTTAGGCACTGGCTTGACTGCTCGTACCGCAGGAAGTTTATCTTCATCTTGCTTGAGCAATGTTTTAGCATCTGAAAAGTAGACAGAAACATAAACACACAAGCAATAAGCAGCTTAAGAACTTTTATCTTCATGAAGTAATGGACCAACGAAAAGAAACTGCTTACATGGAGAAAAATGCTGATCGGGTGGCGTCCACAAATAGTGTTGTCAAAATCTTGTTGATACTTCTTAAAGGCATCTGGATCTCCTGTCTCTATTATATCCATTCCCATCTTGTCCAGTGCCTCAATGGATTTGTGTATGGGACCATGATTGTGGTCATAATGCATGTAATTGAACCTACAACCAAAAACATATCAGCACAAATCATAACACAGACAATAAGCTCACTGGAGCCATCTAGCAAAGGACCTCAAGTAATGTCCATCAAGACAAAGACAAGACAGAGAAGGAGGAAAAGTTAGAAGAGAGAAGAAGTGAGCTAAGACAAACCTTGAGCCCCAGTGGCAAAAGTCAGATGACACTGAGAAAAAATTCTTGGGATCATCCACATATTTGGCAAGCAACTCACCGTACATGGCTTCATTTTCCGCACTTACTGCTCCAACCAAGATCGGTACAACTTTCACATTGTGCCTAATCAGAATAACAGAACGGTTTAAGTCTCAGCAAAACCTTTAACATTACTACTATACTCCTGTGATTGATTACCCTTTAAACACTTTAGCCAAATAAGGTAAGTGCATTTCCATGCTGTGCTCAGCCTCATCGACTCGGAGATCCATCATTCCGAATTTTCCCATAGCTCTTATCTCCTTAATCACTGGTGTTTCATAACAAAAACCAAAAAGAGAACATCTTTCAACATCAACTGAAAAAATTCTCTAATCCTTTTTAAAATAAGCCAAGACAAACTTACTCTCCACATCAACAGGTAGATCTCCTATAGGGGTCTTGTAAACTGTCGCAGTCGAAAGCGCACATTTTGGAGTGTAAAAATGGTGAGATGGACCAAGAAGAAATATCCGGGAACTGAAAATGACAAACACAGCACTAATCAGGCAGAATCATACTGAAAAATCCATAAATTATAGTTCTTGAATAGTCTTCCAAAGGCATAACTACTCTAAAAGCAGCATCCTAAGAGAATCGAAATGAAACAAAAAAAACCCGAAGCTTGTTTACATGTTTGTGGGATCAATGTTAGCAAAGGCGTAGGCAGCAGCACGACCGGAGTACGAGTAACCTGCGTGCCTGAAAAGTTAAAGGGACAATGGAATCGGTTTTAGCGACTTTTGGAGGAAGAAGATGAAGAGAAGCAAACACAAACTTACGGTGCAATTACGCCTCGTACATCAGGAGATTTGGTTAAACCAGTTGCTGTGAGCCATTCTTCAAGATCTGATGATAACTTCGTCGCTGAATCATGAAACAGAAAAATTAGCATGAGATTCTTAATCATCCATTCAAGCGGACCAATCGAGAGAGAGAGATTAAAAATTAGTCAAAGGTTGATACTTTTGGTTCGAAATCAATTTCCAGTAATTTTCTAGAAGCGAATCAGATCTTAAACCCAGATGGTGAACATCAATCAGATCAAACAAAACCATTTAGCAAACGAATTTCAGTAACAATAAATTTTAAAAACCTGAACTTTAAAAAAAAAAAAAAAAGTGATGAGCAAAATGAAGAAGAAGATGAAATCAAAGCTTAATACTTTTGGTTCCGAAACAATTTCACTAATTTTCTAGAGGGGAATCAAATCCTAAACCCAGATGCTGAACATCAATCAGATCAAATTTCAGTAACCATAAAGGTTAAAACTTTTAAAAAAATTAATACAGTGATCAGCAAATGAAAAACACCACGATTAAGAAATGAAATCAAAATTGAAAATTTAACACCTAATTCTCTGGGCTAAGAACTCACGATTGTCGGTATACCAAGAGCCTGCATGCGATGCTTCTCTCACTTTCTCCATTCTCGCAGAATTTGTCATAGGATCGTGATCGCAGACACAAAAGCCTCCTGATTTCGGAGCTTCTCTATAGTACTTGTGAGAGAAGACTATCGACTATGAGAAGATTCTATTTCTGTTTTATTGCTTCTCTTCGCTATGTTTACCAACTCGGAGAAGAAACTCAGAGAGAAGAACCGTGTGACGTTTTTAGTTTTTCATGGAAAACTTCATGCCGTTTGTTTTATAAAATTGGATTATGCATTTCAGGCTCGGTTTAGGGGTGGAACAAAAATCCCGAAAACTGAACCAAACCAAAACCGGACTGAACATTTTATTATACGTTTTTTTGATAATTTTTTTTTTTTTTATTATACGTTAAATCATCATGTGCCATCATAGCTAAGATTTATGATACGAAGATCAAAGAACATTAATAAATTCGTAATATGAAATTTTAGAGAGAACAAAGGAATTCAGATGATGAAATTTTATTATTTTATTATTCAAATGATATTATGAGAAAATACATCTTAAATCATCATCGTTAGAACGTTCGTTTGTGTAGTAATTTATATCTCTCTCTAGTCTCTATGCATTGACTTCTTGAAACATCCCTTTAGCCGTCCTTCTGCAAATCCATTGCCACCAAAAGAAACCATGTCAACAAATACACATACATACATGATACATTACATGACATAAACATTATATTTTATTATTTTATATGCATACCGAGGGAGCACAGGTGCCTTGTGGCATTTGGTACCAACGCAATCGTGAATGCACTTGTCTACTCCGACGTAAAAGATTTCACACTTGGAAATGCACCTCCTATAACAATCTTCATATGATTCACCCTTTGCCGATAATGGCATCGTCGTCAATGCCATCATCATCATCATTATCATCACCAACATACACTTCTTCTCCATCTTCTTTTGTGTGTGTGTGTGTGTGTGTGTGTGTGTGTGTGTGTGTGTGTGTGTGTGTGTGTGTGTGTGTGTGTGACTCTCTTTTTTAATTTACTCTACTTGGTATCGCCGCCAGCCTCTATTTATATAGCATTAACATTCTCCATTACTGGAAACATATAGGAATAGCTAGTAAGTTTGACTATGTAATCTTTGCATAGACAGTCGTCGATTTTAACTTGGTTTTTGATTTTGGTGTTGATCAGTGAATCATAGGATTCATAGCAAATTAATTATTAACATACGTTATATACAGTATTATTGTTATTATTATTTCTTGCTATTACAGCTAATTAATTTGACTAACGTAAAAATAGTTATACTTGAAAATATATATAGTTTCTACAAAGAGCAACGGAATTGCGTTGACTATTAGATTGGTGTCAAATGTCAATCATTGTAATCGCAAAAGAGATTTGTTACTCATCAGATAAAGAAAACTTGCAATATTTAATGTGAACAGAAACAGTGGAGCAACGCGCCGTTCACAAATTATATGATATACGAACTACAGTTCTGAAGTTTTGAATGCCACAAAACCAAAACCATTCACTATTTTTATATGAATGAATGAAACAATCAAAGATATACAAACTAATCAAAAGAATCAAAAAAAGAAAACTACAAAACTGAAAACTATGATGTAATTACAAACCCACCAAAATGAAATTAAAAAATAACAAATATTTTGATCCCATCTGCACAAAAAACTCCTCATTCTCATCTTCTTCACGGCACGGCAAAGAACAAATATTATTGCTTCCAAAAGTTTGAGAAAACAAAAAATTGCGGGCAACTCCCAGTGTATACAATACCTACAATAACAATACATTATGTTAAAACAGAATAACAGATCAAAAGATAAACTTCTGAGATAGATATAAGTAAATATAAGGCATACGACACTTTCCAGTAATTTTTACAACCTATACAAGAAAAATTACTAGGAAACTCACATCTTTTTGTGTTATCAAAGTAGCATTCAGTCAGAAACAGCCACATACTTACGGTGGGATCAAGTGAAATGAAAATGAGATATTTACCTTTTCACTGAGGTCCTGAAAACACATTCTCTAAAATATCATGAAGTTTCGGTGACCGTCTCCGGAACAAAGGCTCTAACCGGAAAGACGGTACACCGATCTGCCATCTTTTAGCATCATACATCTCATTCCACGCCTGTACTATCTCATCGATCTTAAATCCCATACCTGCACTTGCATTTTTTTGATTTGTCATATATATGATTTTGCCATTAGTATTCACAGATAAACTTTAGTTACCTTCAAGCGCATTCTCGTTCGAGCAATGGTTCTTCATCATAACAGCTACATCAGTTGCAGACGCTCCAGCCAATTCAAACTTCTCCACCGCAACCTCCAAACACTCATCCCAAGTCGGTAAACCAAGCTTATACTCAACAATAGACCGTTCATACAACAAAGAACCCCACAAAAGATTAATCTGAGAGCTCATATTCGCCGTCTGCTCAGCGTTCTCTTCATCAGACGCTTCACTAAACACTCCTTCCAATCCCAACTTCTGCAACAGCTCTTTATACTTATCAAAACTCGAGATCCCGTTCAAACGACGTTCCTCCATCTCTTCCCAAATCTGCATACCTTTCTCCATACTCTCTTCAGCCTTGTTGTACAGCTTCAAAACATCCTGTGAAGCCTCGCTCTCCACATCAATCTCGCCGCTGAGCGCATGGTACCAACAAAGCTTAGCCTGCTCAAACTGTTGCTGCCCGAGTGCTAACAGAGCTTCGTAGAAATCTGATTTGATCTTCACCGCTTCTTCGTACTTCTCTGCAGCTTTGTTGTACTCGTTCTTCGCCCATTCGAATCCAGCCTCAACCTTCTCTAGTACAGCTTCTCTCGAACCATCTTCGGAGAAATAAATCTGCCTTCTTGCCTTTGACATATGAACATTCCCCCAGTTAAACAGAGCAAGCGCAGCCATTTCTTGGAACTTATCAGCAGCTATATCAAACAGCTCTTGCGCATCTTCCCCAGTGACGATTTCCTCCATTGCCTCTGTGTACAGCTTCATCCCAAGGTTATGAAGCTCCAAGTAAGAATCAGAATCAAAACCTACATGGTTCTTGAACAGCTGCGCAAACTGGAAAATCCAGTGCTCAAGTCCAGTAGATGGTTTCTCAGCTGATTCCACACTTCCATTATCAGCAACACTACTCGATTCCTTGGCAAGCTTCTCCGTCGATTCTTCCTCGTTGTTCATCATCCCATCATAAGTTGGTTCTTGATTGGGGCTGACTTCAGCTATATACAATCTAAGAGACCCGAGCATCTCCCTCGTTGACGCAGCAGCGAGCTTTAGCTCATCCGTCGTGGTAATCGTCACCAAATCACTCTCTGAGTCTCTGTATTTGATCAAGAAGCCTCTCAACGCCGGAAACCGATCTCTGATCACATCTCTCACAAGTCTAACACTCGAATCCAGCGGCAATTGCGCCCACCGGATATCATCTCCGTGAACCAGCTTCACCGTCCTCGTCACCGTTAAATCTTTCTCCGAAGCAATGACCTCTTTGTCCATAACAGGACTCACTTTCTTCTCCTCCACCACAACCTTATCCTTCCCGCCGCTATCTGCTTCCTCGCCACTCTCAACCTTCGGATTCTCAACAACAACGGCTTCATTACTCTCAGCATTCGTCGTCGTCGTCATCTTCTTCTTCTTCTTCCTCAGCCTCTCTTTAACAATCCTCCTCAACCGCGCCGCTCCAACAGGCTGCACATTAGCGAAATTACTCTCCATCTCAACCACATCGACGCCTTTCTCCACCAAAACCTTCTTCACCCTCTCGAAAATCTCGTTGGCGGAGACATTCTCCGGCTCCATATTCAACACGATCCGCGAATCCCTAAACGCGAAATCCAGTTTGTTCAACGCCTCGTAACATCGAGCTCGTTTCAACAGAGCTTTGCTGTATCGAGGAGAAGCCTCGAGAGCCAAATTGCATTCGTTGATCGCGTTCGGGTACTCTCCTAATCCCATTTGCATGTAACAGGAAGCCATACTCGTTCTCAGGTAAGCTACATCTCCGTGATCTCTGGGTAAAAGCTTGACGGCTTTGTCGTACCTTAGCATCGCGCCTTCGTGGTCGCGTTTCTGGAATAGCTTGTTTCCTTCTTCTTTGAGCTCTGTTGCTCGATTGATGAAGATCTCCATGTCCTCGTCGAACATCGCCTTGGAGGAAGAGCGATCGTAGCTTTTTCCGGTCTTGTTACCTCCGCTGCCGGAAGAATCCGACGGAGTATCGGAATTCTTCTTCTTCCCCGTCGGTTTTCCCATTGACGATCAGATTTTTGTCTTCCGGAAAGAGAAATTCGAATTGCTGTAACAATTTGGATCGCTGCTGAGGAAAGAGAGGAACGTCTTTGGATGGAGTGATCTCTAATCCACGAATAAAAATAGAAGGAAGATAGTGTATCTCTGTGTATGTATGATAACAATTTGTTCCATTTTAGTGAAGTTTTTGGCCATTTAGCTATTCGATCTTTATTTAATAAGATAGCTTTGCAATTGATTTTAAAGTTTTAAGTTTTTGATATATTCATTTTTGGTATGTTTACAATAAGTCAATAACTCAGACGCTCCAAGTAATAATAATCAGAAAAATACAATATTTCAAAGTTTTAAGTAACTTTTACTCCATCACTCAAATTCGAAGCCGGAACTGAGTTTAACTGAGTCCTCTATTTTTCGTCAGTTATATAACTTATAATCATCTTCTTCCTTTTTCACTACAATTACTGGGTATATATATGCCCTATATTATAATGATAATGTGGTTCTAAACCAAAAGAAACTTTCTAAGAACATTCCAAGAACCTGCGCCTATTAGAAACGTCCATGAATACACCAGAGGTTTTGTTGGAAGAGACTGTTAAGAGTCGCTTGATCAAGCAACAGAACAAACCTTGTCTGTAAAAAATAAACACAGATACTCAGATTTCATGCACACATAAACATATATTTAGTCACACAATTTAAAGTTTTTTAAAGCAATACCTTGTCTGATGCTGCTACAGCAAAGGCGATTGTCGTCTATATAAGTTGCCTGAACACCAATCATCCAAGATCCTATTGAGGTATCATCAAATGCGTATGTCTTCAATGAGCCACTGCATTTATATAATACCAGAGAAGAGAATATGTGATGATTGTGAACCGGAGACATGGAACAAAGCCAATGACATACTTTTTACAGATTAGTAATATTGTGAGACCGACCTGTTTATGTGTATATACTGAGCTAAACTCTTGGATAGTATTAACAGCGAACCAGCTGCATGACGAAAGTACCTAAACGTAATGAAGATATGAATGTTCAATATTCAAAAGTAGATTCTGATTTCACAGAAGACCTTGACGTGTATGATAATTTACAGTCACTTACGATTTTTCGTCTCCAAATTTCCACCATTCCGGCTCATACCATTGCCCTCCCCTGAAAATCAAGAACCATGGAGATTAAAAAGTCTGCATAGATTGTTTAAGGCAAGAGAATTTGAGAAAGTTGAGTTATGATACGAACTCTTCAGCAACCACTTCCCCAGACTTCATGCACCCAATGTAAGCAGCATCTTGACCACGCCGACTTTCAAGAAGACCAATCAAGCCCTCTATCAGATTAAAAACATCTATTAGGACCACACAACTTCAAAAGCCAGGATATAAAAGAGGAAGTATTTACCAAGATCTAGGTCAATGTTGTCATCAACTTTGACGTAAAACTCTGCATCCCAGTTTTGAACAGCAGCACTGTAGAAGAACTTCACTTTCTTGGGTAACTCTTCTTGCGCCTCCTCGTGATTCTCCTGATAAACCAGTTGGTGCCATAAGAATATTAGAAGCCACATCAGTGAGCACAAACTATTTGTTCAAAACCAAGAACAGGAGAATCAAAACACTAACATAATTTGATCAAGCAACCAAAAGATGGTAAAGCTTCTGATACTGTTTACTTACAAGAATCAAAAAATCTCTCCTTGCTTTATCTTCCTCGTCAATTTTCCGGTCTAAGCTATCACCTCGGTTTGGACTGGAATTCTTAAAACATCAACATCAGTATTATAGTCCATATGATGACAAAAAGATGAATAAGTTTATACAACAAACAAAGATACAGTGTTAGAAGGAAAACCTTCGACCAATCACAAAACGTATGACAATTCCTCTTTCCTCAAGCTTCCTCAAAGCATCACCTAAAGAACAAAAGTTAGTAATCATACGGTTCATACCGAATACGGTTTCGATGAATCAATCACAGCATGATCTTGCCTTGTGGCATCCAAGACCCTCTAAATGTATTTCGCCTCAGATGACTTCCAAAGCCTGTATACACTCCAATTACAGCAAGCAATTTCTTCCCTGAAGACGAACCACTTTTCCGGTTTTTCAGATATCCTTGACTCTTAGCCAGAGTCAACTCCATTTCAGTCTCAACAATTTTCCTCTCAAGATCTCTAATTACAATTACATAACGTGTCATGTGTCATTGCAAGTACAAATACAAAGTGCAATCAACCAAAATGAATATCAGAAATTTCAACTTACTTGCATCCTAAAACCATTAACTTGTCATCCACCGAAAGAACCTTAGGCTTCTACATCCCCAAATAACATTAAAAAAATTGGATTAATAAGAATAACTTTTTCGTAAACACAAAAAAAGAATCTTCAAGGCCAAACCTGATCATAATTCTTCTTAAGCATATTATAGAGTATCACTCTATTCTCTGAATCTTGCCATAACCTAATCATACGAAAACAAAAACCGGACTAAGATTAGCATGAAGTAGATGGCTTAATTAAAAATTTCATACGGTACAAAAAAAGCTGATGAAGAAATTGGATTGAGGAAATTGAGCCAGTGATTTGGGAGATTTATCGGATTTAGCCGAAAACAATGATAAAAGTGTGTGACGATCCGTCACGAAATCAAAACTTCAGAGAGCGAATCCGGCACAATCCGAAGAAGAAATCAAAATTCATTCGGAGATTCCGTTATCAATCGAATCAACAATCAGAGGGGGAAACAAAGCAACGTACCGGCCAGCGACGTAGAGCCAAGCGACGCAGGAGAAGAAGGCCATAATCACTGAAGGCTTGGAGGTATTCTGAGACTTGGAGGATCTACCTCGTCGTTCTGATTTAGACGGAACCGTCGTGGGTAAGCTCTCCATCTCAATCCACGATCAGAGGAAAGAGATAGAGAGTGTGTGAGAGAAAGAGAGATCAGGAAGCAGATTCAGAATCTAATATAGCAAACAAATTGGATAAGACGAGATAGAGATTGAAAAGAGAGACGAGAGTGAGATTTCTAAAATCTGAGAGAGCAAAAATGGAAGAGAATCGGAGTGAGGAAATTTTAATTTCTTCGGTTTCTGTGTGCTGATTGGAGATTCGGTTACTCTCGTAAACTAGACTCGTAGAAGAATTAAATTTCCTGCCCAAAAAAAATTATTATTTGCCTAAGCGTAGGATTAGGCTTGGGATTTTAAACCGAACAAAAATTTCCGAATAATTATATATCGATTTTGGTTTGATTACTCCGGTTTAATCGGTTTAATAGTCACGAGCAAATTGATTTTAACGTTATGCAGAACAGAACAGAACAGAAGAGAGCAGTTGCAACTTGGTGTCCATATGATGTTTCTTGTTGTACCATTTCTTATCGATCTGAAAATTGCATTCATACTAAAAAACCTCTCAAATCTCACACGAATAATAATCTCTCGCTCTCCGGCAACAACTATGGATACAGATTCGGAGACGAAGCTCATTTCACTCATTTCTCAACTGTCCCTTCTCAACAACCATGTATCTCGTTATTGGGATTCGAAGAGCATACCACTCATTTTTCAAATAATATCTCTCATCAGATCTATGAATTTGGATTCGCAGCCCAAGCCGGAGTCGGAGCTCATGTCACTCGTTAAGCAAACAATCTCTCTCTTCAACTCTTTAGATTTGGATTCCCTGCCGAAGCCAATGTCCAAGCTCATCTCACTCTTTTTTCAAAAAAATGCTCTTGGGAACTCTGAAGATTCAGATTTGGATTCGAAGTTGGATTTGAAGTTCAGTGGACTTGCTTCCAAAGCATTGAGACTCGAGCCGGAGCTGGAGCTCATATCTCCCATCCATCAAGTACTCCTTCACGTCACCTCTATGAATTCGAAGTTGAAGAAGCTTATTTCCTTATCCCCTCAAGTAAAAGTATCACTGAGAGAAAGAAAATTTCAAGTGTGTGAAGAAGTCTTGTGGAGAAGCAAGAACAAGTGGTACTGTCTCCCCGGAAGTTGGGAAAAATTCATGTTAAGAAAAGGGGAGGACGCTAGCCATTTTCTCTGCGGAGGTTGCAAAGGCGAGAACCATATAGAATATGACAAGGCTCCAGTCGTAACCAAACACCCTCTTCACCCAAAACATTTTCTTCAACTTGTCTTGTTGGAGTACTATAGTGGAACGAGGAAATGCTACTGTTGTGATGAAGATCTCATAAAGGTATTTTATTACTGTTCGTCTTGCGATTTTGCAATGAATATAGCTTGTGTCGAGAATCCACCAGTCTTATCTATAGACCATCCAAAGTGGCATGAGCATACGCTTGCTCTGTTTCCAAGACGAGCTTCCTTGACCTGCAACGTCTGCGCCTTATCCGATTCAAGCTCTCCTATCTATATGTGTCCCCCTTGTGACTTTGTGGTCCATCTAAAATGTACCAGCTTACCACGTGTCATAAGAATATCTCGCCATCTCCATCGGATCTCTTTTACCCCTTCCTTTGATCAAGGAGATTGGTCTTGTGGAGTTTGCCGCACAAAGATCGACAGTGATTATGGGGGTTATTCTTGCATCAGGGTCGGTTGTTTATATGCTGCTCATTCAAGATGTGCCACACAAAGCAATGTGTGGGATGGGATTGAACTTGAAGGAGAGCCAGAAGAAACTGAAGAAGAAGAAGTTGCGCCGTTTGTGAGGATAAGCGATGGGATCATACAACATTTCAGCCATGAACATCATCATCTAAGACTCGATGAGAACACTGGCAGAGATTACGACGAGGATAAGCAGTGTCAAGCTTGCGTTGCGCCTATATATTTTGGTAACTTCTACTACTGCATGCAATGTGATTTTATTCTACATGAGACGTGTGCAAATTTTCCTCGAAAAACATATCACCCCATACATCCACATATGCTCACTCTAGCGATAGGATATGATGGTGTTTATGGAATATCTTCGGGACACATGTTCAGCTTGTAACTGGAAGTGCATAGCTGGTTTCTTCTATGAGTGTGGTAAAGAAGAATGTCATTTTCAGCTACATGTTCAGTGCACAACGACATCTGAGCCATTAGTCCATGGAAGCCATATGCATCCTTTATTCCTAACATCCAAACCAGGAGAACGAAGAACATGTTCTGTCTGTGAAATATTAAGTCCTTTTATGACAACTGAGACATTCAATTGCATTGAGTGTGATTGTGACTTTTCTCTGTGTTTCAAGTGTGCTACTATACCTCAAAAGGTGAGGTATAAACATGATAAGCATATGCTCACTATTTCTTATGGGGAAGAGACCGGTACCATGATGAACTAGTGTGAAGCTTGCGAGATAAAAATAAAGCCAAAAGAACGGTTTTATATGTGTGATGAGTATTGTTGTGTCACACTACACATTGAGTGTTTGATTGGGAAGGACTTATACATGAAGTCCGGATCATCATGGTACATCACAAGCAATACAATGGTTGGTGTTCTTCCCAACAATCATCACATGTCTAGACCTATTTGCTCCAATTGTAAGAAGCGTTGTCTTGGCAAAAATGTTTTACAAATTTATGGATCAGTGGTTTGTTCCGTTAAGTGCTTCTTCGATTTCTTTTAAATTATGTTGTATTTTGACTGGAGATGAGTGGCCAATGCAGTAGCTTGATGGTCATTAATCATGTTGTAGAACATAATTATAAAATATGTATTCCGTTTTCTTGCTTGCATTGATCTGTTCAATATTGTCTTTTTTTTTTGATGAAAATCTGTTCAATATTGTGTTATGAGAAATTTTGGTCGAAGTAGTTTGCTTAGAGTCATTGATAATTCTTGAACGAATTATTGACTCGATAGCAGAACGAATACAACGACAATCAGTTGTGTCAAGCATGCTATCTATTTTGATTATTTCTACTTTTGTATGAAATGTGTGACTTTTTTGTGGAATTATTTCAGTTTGTACCTTATCTTTTTGTGGAATTGTTTGTATCCGTTTTTAACCTTTTTACTTTCTTTTTCTTTTTCGCCAACTTGGAAGTATTATTCAAAATATTATTCCAACCAACGTACGTATACGAGGTACAAACAATTCCACAAAAAGGTTATTTTCAAACCCAATAAGAAATGCACAAAAATGGATAGAAAGAACATAATCTAATTGATAGAACAACAATAAAAACTTGAAAAAATCTGAATGAAAATTAGAGAGTTTACTATCTCTTACCTATTTTATATATCAATACATTGTTTCAATAGTAATTAATATAGCATTTTCACCTCACCGTGTATGATCACCGGCCAAAACGTTACTTCTCAGTCATCCCCGACGCCGCTTAATTCCTTCTCCGTTCATTGTGCCACGTCTCGCTGACATTCTCCCGACAAACTCAGCTGCCTTATCGTCGTAAGCACGCGCGGCCATCTCAGCCGTTGTGAACGTTCCAAGCCATTTTCTTTCTCTCGAAGTCGGATCCCATATCTCAGCCGACCATTTACCCGATGGCTTCTTCCTCACTCCTTTGTATTTCTTCTCCTCTTTTACCTCTTCATGCGGCCGCCGCTGGAATGCGCAACCGTAGCAACCGGTAAGGCCGCATAGAGGACAAGGACCAGCTTCTGGAGGCGGAAGATGAGCTTCGCCAGCGCTCATGTTACCTCCGGAGTTGGATATCACTTGTCGCAGAGTGGAGACCATGATCTCATGCTCTTGATCTCTTGTTAAGTACGACGAAGGAAGAGGTATGGTAGGATTTTCGTTTTGACCTTTAGAGGAAACATTTTCTGAATACATTTCGAACTTTTTGACTTTGGAAAGCTGCAAAAGGACCCAAGTGGTGTGAGATTAATGGATCGAATATGGCTTATATATAATGTACATATGGCAATGAATAGAGATGTAGACTGCATGTGGAGTGTGGTACCTTTTTAGCATTTTTTCTGTGACGCGTACATTTTGTATTCAAATATCTAAATTATTAGTTACATGCAAATGTGATTTGCATATACAGCTGGTATCACGGTTTTATATATGTGATTGTCTTATTGTTTTTTCCTTAAGAGAATATTTCTTCTTGATTTGTTAGTATATATCAATTTTGTTGACAAATGAAACATCATCGTAGTGAAAAAGGAAACGCGTCATGCTTTGCTCATAAACATGCACGTTGCAAATATATACATTGGTCCCACAGTCCAATGTAGTCTACTAGTCTGTGGCTGTTACACACACGCGGCGAGGATATTTGTTTTTTCTTATTTTCTTTTCTGGGCTTAAATCTATAGACATTTATAGACTGGTATCCAAAGAGACAAGTATTGTCTTTTTGTCAGCTTTTCAGTTTGATTCATTTCATACCATCCACGTTAAGTTATTTTTGGGATTTTAACTATAAACACTTTATGTTTTTGCTAATTAGAGTATAACTAAGGTTTTCAGAATTTAACCTCATTTAGAAAAAAAAAGATCTCGTTTTAAGGTCAGCTTCTATAAACATTTCTTTTGTCAACGCTTCTATAATTCGTATATGCAGAACAATTTGAACGTCTCACCTAAACTCACCTCTTAATCTAGATGTCGCTTTCCAATTAATATTCCATTTCATGCCAATTAAACTAATTACAACACCTTTAACAAAAACAACAAAATGACTGACTACAACACCTCCTAACTTTCGAGTTTTGAAATGGTAGACTCATTTATGCCAAGTTGGCTTGTGCAGAAAATATCATGTTTTAAATACATGTATATCCTTTTAATCAAACAATATATGCGCATACTAATATATTACTCAGTATCCAAGTCAACATTTAAATCAATTTGTACACCGTCCTAGATTGGCTGGAATTGATGAATTACATTGTTCAAAAGCCGACAATTCAACAGAATCATGACTGACTTAGTCAGATTAACGTTGACTTCACATGGTCATGTGGAATTCTGGGAATGCGGCTGGCTTTGAGAAGCCTAAATAGTAATACGATCTTCTTCTTCTTTGATATATAAACGTAATGTAGACAGATATTTAAGAATTAGTTAAGTACTATGCGTGATCACAAATTACGACTTAATTTTGACGATATCATATATCAACAAATAATTTTAACGTTAGCATAATCACATATCAGTCAATATAGAAATAATTCGTTCAACATCTCGACATCTACTATATTGCTACTCTTCATGGTTCAGGGTATATCTTTATCACTCAAAAGGGGCCTAATTGACACTCGTAGCTACGAATGCTATCCAACTTTTCAGTTCCTTCAGTCATCCTCTTAGTAGCAACAACTTCATATCCGTGATAATTTTCGTCTCTCTCATTTGGGATAATTTTTTTTTGTTTTTTGTTTTTTTTTTTTTTTTGTAAAAAGGCATTCTATTTAAAAATGAGAGATAAAAAGTTTACAGAGCTTTAGCCCAGAATTGGAAGCCCAATATTACAAGTGATAATTTTCGTCTCTCTCATTTGGGATAATTTTTTTTTGTTTTTTGTTTTTTTTTTTTTTTTGTAAAAAGGCATTCTATTTAAAAATGAGAGATAAAAAGTTTACAGAGCTTTAGCCCAGAATTGGAAGCCCAATATTACAAGTAGAAGGCCACGCCAATTAGAGAGGAAACCAAAATAATGAACCATTGAACCATTGAACCAGTGAATTGATTTGAACCAAACAAAGGGACCCACCACCAATTGAAATCAGACCGATTTCCTGATTTCCTGATTCTCATTTGGGATAATTTCTTTTATTATATTAAAATGCAGAAATTATGGTGTGCTATATATATGGATGCTGAAACTAAATGCATATGAAAAATTTGATCAACAATAGTCATCGTAACATAATATTGAGTTAAGAGTACATGATACATACTCAACACCCACTTGTTCACTTATATAAATAGAATGAGAAATATAAATTAAATAACGATAAAAAATTGTTTTTCCTAATAGAGAAATATAAAACTTAAGTAGATTTAAAACAAGGTATCCTACAAATGCATTTGCGCCAGAATCCTTGGCAGCGACCTTCAACAAAACCTTCACTTATGCATACTTGGCTGCAGTTCCTCCACTTCAAACACATTCCAGTAAAATCAGCACTTTCTGATTCACATATTTGTTGTCCTTTCACCGTTCTCATATCTATAAGATTGTATAAATTATAATTCAATACAAATCAAAGTTTTAAGCCAAAATTAAGAAAGAATTATGAAAAGCTCAATTTTGTCGATATATCAAACGTTTATTTAATGATGTATAGAGTTTATCAATAATAATGTATACCTGGTGCAGCAAGAAGTATGATAAAGAAGAAAAGTGTAGAAATTAACTGCATAGAACGTTTCATCGTTTTTTTTCTTTTTGTGATAGTGACTATTTTATGAGAGATATAGAGACGCAAAGAGGAAGCTAGAGCTGTTGATTGGAATTAACTTGTGAGAGCTAGTGCGAAGAGATGTCATGTTTTATAGTAAACATATGTATCAAACTCAATAGGTAAAAGATCTTCACATTTGCACCCAAAAAAACTCAATAGATAAAATATCAACATAAACACTATAATTAAACATACGATAACCGTATATGGAATAAAATCAGATATTTTGGGGAAAAACTTATTTCAACTGAATATCTGATTTTTTCTTCATTCTTCGTTAGTTAATGCTGCTTCATTTAGAAAGAAGAAAAATTGGATGCAAGAATCACAAGGTTGAAAATATATAAAAGAACAAAATCTTCTTAAATTGCATTACATTCACGTTCTTCTGCTCAAAACAAATCTATTATACAATGAGTATGCGTCGTCTCACACGAATATGACAAATAATACATTGAGCTTAACCGATGAACTCTTAACGACTAGCCCCAGCGCTTGGCAACAAGCTCGAGAGCGAAGGCACGCCTTGTCTCCTCATTTCCTCTTGTGCTTGCTTCATCTCCTCTGGATCTGTTCATCACACATATTAAATGAAAAACATCACACATATTTCCTCTTGTGCTTGCTTGTATTGTATAAATGATGAATACAATATATTTCCTCATCACACATATATCACACAATACAAGCAAAGCTCGAAAGATGAATGTGTTGCAGAAAATGTCAAGTCAAAAGGTAATAGAAGCTTACCTATGTTCTCCATCAGTTTCGGCATCAAGAACACAACCACAACCATAAATCCCACCATGAGACCCATCGGACTTTTCACTATTGACATAACAGAGAATGGTTCTCGAATCTGTAATAGTTTGCAAGATCCAATCAGAATTGAAGAAGCACAGCCAAGAATTCAATAAATAAAAGAAGTATCTCACCTCAAAGTATCGCTCTTCTGCTAATGGCTCCAAAACCAGCTCAGTAAGACTCCTCCTGGTTTCTGTTAATGTAGCTTGAACCTTGCCACGGTGACGAGCACTAACATCTACTCGTACCTAGTTTCGGTTTATTCATTCGTCGCATGAGAACCTGGTTCTTATTACCAAAACATAGCAACACAAGAAAATAAAACTTACCGGAGAAAAGAAGTAGCCCATTGCAGATACTTCGATCAAATGAGTCCCAGCAGGCACTTTGTGGCTTTACAAGCAGGTTAGTCAAGGACCGCAAAAAATTAAGAGTACCGAGTAAGAAACCGATTATCGGATATTCAAGGATCAAAAGGATACAAAGTAAAGTATCCATCAGGCCTGAGAAATGTAACACTCTGTCCACCGTTGAGTATAACTTCGACATTTGAGAATTTTGCTGTGTGACCAATCACGCTGCCTAGGAAATAACTTGAAGATCAGTTCCATGGAGAGTTTAATGTATCATTCATGAAGCAGTACAAAATCAAAACATATTACTCAGAGAATCACTCCTATGATCTAACCAATGCTGATACAACTCAAACTTCAGAACATACTTCAATTGAAGATCGTTGAAAAGATGAATAACCAAAATCCAATTACCAATTTAACTTCACGCCACAACACAGTCAACAGTGAAGTCAGAATAACAGCTAAATTTGTTTTAAAGATAAAGCTGATATTGACATTCATAGATTAACAGCTAAAGTGTAGAGATTTAGTTACATCGATAAGATAATTGCATAACCAGTAATCAAAACTAGGCCTTTCAGGAAAAAAAATCAAGATCGAGAAGAGAAGATGGGAAAAAAGCTGAAACTTACTTGGTGGAATTCTCACTCTACCAGTGATGGTGTAACTATCCTCAGACCTGCACAATAAACCAAACAAAGAGAATCTAAGAACGAAGAGAAACAGATCAATTTGCGAACTTGCGTTTTCGAGTTCACCAAAATTTCTCGGATTTTTGAAATCAAAGTCAATCAACTATATGAAATTGAAATCAGAGGCTCCCGAAATGGAAAGCAACTTCGCAGGTCATTTGCATAGATTAAGCTGGAATTGCTTTGAAAGCGAGATAAAATCAGAGAACGATTAATTTACCCAGAAGCGCATGGGAGAGTGGAAACAAAGAAGATCAAGCAAATCTGCAAAGCGAGGAAAGCGAGAAGGGAGCTGGATCTGATAATCCGCGTCATCGTCGACGTGAGCTCCTAAACGACGACGACTCTATTATTACTAATCGTCCGATACCGGAGACGAAGTTAAAGGAAACCGAAACTAAAACCTTCTAAAACGCTGAGAAGGTTTGTAAACGAAAGAACCGAACCGGAACAACCGGTTAATATCCGAGTGAAAATCCGAAGTTAAACTTTTACTGTGTGTGTGATTTCGAAAACTTACAAGTACAACAGGAACGTTCAATTTGCTATGGATTGGCCATTTCTTGATCCAAAATCTCTTACCAACAATTGAAGATTTTTAATTGATACGATTGGTACACTTAAACATAAAGAAATCAGCTTTTGACCCTAAACAACAAGATTCAGAGAAATCTAGGATCAAACATCTCAAAACAACTCTCGAAATGATGATTTGATATACCAAAAATGAAGATGAGATGTATAAAGAAACTACCTTTTAACCCTAAACCACAAGATTCATATAAAGCTAACACTTCGAAACAACTCCCGAAATGATGATGATATACCAAAAATGAATAAAGAAACTAGCTTTTGAACCTAACCAAGCAAAGAATCAGTCAAAGCTAGGAACAAACATCTGGAAACAGCTCTGAGAACCTCCAGACATAGTCTCGATACTACCATCGTCAAGCTTAAACACCTTAATCTCACACTCACCCTCATCACAAAAGTAAATAGAGCCTGGCAAGCATCCGTAGAACTCATCAGCCTTCACAGCTAAACAAGCCTCATCACCAATCACAAACGCATTATCTCCCAAGTTCTTAACCACAACCCATCGCCACAAATCATCATCCACCGTGTAAACCTTGAAACCAACCGTTGTGTAATAGAAGTGTCCTCTAAACGCTTCGCCTCTCGTGTTCCCAACATCGTCATGTAACATTTCTATATACCGTGGATCCACTGTATTACCTTTACTCCTCCGTTCATTATTTTCAACGATGCGATCAACAATGTAGAACTTCCCACAGCTTCCTCCCACTAAGCTTCTGAGTCTTCTCCAAGAGCAAGACTCAGCGACGTCGTCGTCCAGCTGAGGTCCGAACCTGAAGATACCACGACGGGAGCTGATCCACCAGAGAATGCCTCTGGAATCGAGCGCGTAAGGGAGTCCTTGGTGGATGATGATGTCGTGGAAATGAGCCACTTGGTCTTTGACTCTCGTCCATGTGACTCCGTTCCAGTATCTGATCCTACCGTCGGTGCAGACTCCGAGGACTTGGTGATTGACACCGTCGACAAGGTGTTCTCTCGCAACCACCACTCTTTTGAAACCGAGATCTGCTTTCTTCGAGCAATGAGAGTGAATAGTGTAGGATGGTTGGATCTCAGAGACGGTGAATTTCATGAGGTCGACGAATTTGAAACGGCGGTGGAAACGGAGGCGGGAGAGAGGGTTGAGGAGACGGAGAGTCCCGGGGTTGAGTTCGGCGTAGGAGTCGTACTTGATAAGCCAGCTTTTGGTAGATGAGGAGGAGGAGGAGGAGGAGGAGAGAGTGACGCGGGAGAAGGAGGCGCCTGATAGCGACGCGCCGCCGTGGAGGCCTATGAGTTCGTTGTCTTTGGTGCGGAGGATGACGGAGAGGGGATTGGGGTGGATGTGAAGGAGAGGGTTGTTGATGTCGGCGAAGGAGACGGAGGAGCGCCACGATGGGCAGATGCTACGGAAACGTTGAATCTCTACGACGGAGATTAAACGGAGGGCGATTAAGCCGAGAAGCTCCGTCGGTAACTTAGACCAATCAACGGCCATTTTTTTGTTTCTGACATCGGACGAATCAGCCATTTTAATTGATTTACTTTCGGAGAATAACCACAAAACAAAATTTACTTATACTGAGGACTTGATGCATTCGTAGAGGTGTTACCTTATGGAGAAATCAAATGAAGAGGTGTGAATAAATAAAATCAGTAAATCCTTAATTAGATATATTTTGGTGAGTCAACTGTATCAAAAATTTCCAAAATTTGATTTGAGTGACAATTTTGGAACATGAATTTTATTGCTTTCCTGGTTTGATTTTTTTTTTACTAGTAATTTGCTTTGAGTTATTCTTTGTTTCTGTCTTTACTCGAATTATGTGACAATGGATAACAAGATTCAATCAGCCCTTTTTTATTGTCAAGATAAAATACGTAATTAAAAAAAAAAAAAGGAATACAAAGAAGGTAAATTGTTTTCATAAAAATACGATCGTATATATTCCATATGATCACCATCATAGTTGATAACGATTACATCAAGTTAACGCCATAGGAAACATGCAATTCTTTTATCAATCCTGCATGCACTAGAATATCTTATATCCCAGTTACATTGAGTGCACACATCTTGATCTCTCTGAGCATCAAATATATCAAACCAATGGGACTCATTGTTCCATGTGAAATGGCAAAAGAACAATGTTGATTTCCATATATTTGGCTGAAATTTTATTTGGTAACTCATATTGGAAGGCACTTTGTGAACCCCCAAATCGTCGTCTTTGGATTTGCAATGAACGGTAACAAGTGGACCGTTAAGACGATTTGTCATCGTGACGACCGTCTCCGGCCAAAACGGTGGTAGACCATGACCCGTAACAAATAAAAGACAGATGAGCAGAAAAGCAATATAAAGTGTTTGTGGATTTCTCATCGCTATTGTTCTTTCTTTTTCTCTGTTTGTGTAAAGTAATAAGATTGCTATTAAAGTTGAATGTCTAGTATTTGGGAATGACTCTAAGTATAAATATAGCTTTGTAGAGACGTTATTTGTTGTGGCTTTAAGGATATATACGTTCTTTGTTAGTTATTGAGTTCAGAAATATTTATTTTCTCTGTCGGTTATTGTACGTTTGTTGATGGTTGATTCAACAAAATTTAATTAGTATGTTTTTAAAATCGTTATGTGTTCTTATACTATGTTTTCTTAAGGATTTAGTGATGTTAGATCCGATTCTGAACGGATTGTGTGAAACTTATCGTCCAAAGACGTGAATAAAACACCATGATAGGAACGCACGTACGTGTATTAATGGTTATGACAATTGGCATGCATCTTGGAGTTCAAAGAATCAAAATAAGAAGAAAAGTAATTTGACATTAGATTAATTGGATCATGAAAATGGTGTTATCTTTATAGTATTGTATATTCGAAAGTGAAAAAGAAAAAATAAGCATCAATTTTGAAATACGCTTTGTTTTTTTTTTTTTTTTTTTTTTTTTTTTTTTTTTTTTAATATCAGAATCCAAAATAGTTGGTGGAATGTTTTTAAAAATCAAAAATGTTTTTTAATATTAAATATATCTCTTACTTAAATCAAAAATGTTTTTAATGTTGAATATATGACAAGCGTAATCAATAATGCAAGAAAGTTGAATTGATCAAAGCATCTTGTGAAATTCCATGATTTAAGTGCCAAAAACGTTGCAAATGACTTGGAAGCCTTTGAAACCAATTCTTCTTGCCAAAGACTCAAACTCCTCTTGCGTCTCCGCTCTGCCACCGGCGGTGTGAGCCATCATGATGCAGTCCAAGTGAACTACTTGTTTAGTCAAGACTCAAGAGGTTCATCTCTGGTTCTACTGGGACTATGCACTCCATGACTATCACTTTTCCGTTTTCTGGTAGCGCTTCGTAACAGTTTTTCAATCACTTGAAGCAGTGTTCATCACTCCAGTCATGGCAGACTCACTGAAAACAAAACATAATTCAATATTAGTACAATAGAAACCAAGGCTCCGAATGGAGAAAGCGGAACAAGCGTTGCGTATCAAGCGGATCAGGCGGTTCAAATGCGGATCTAGCGGATCAGGCGGTACAAATGCGGATCAAGCGGTTTTAGCGGTCCAAAATATATGTTTGAATGGTAAAAGCGGATAAAAAGCAGTCCAAACTATTAATATAATATTACTATAATTAAAATGTAGTTATTATAATTGATTTTAATTTTACAGGTTTTTATTTAATATATGAGACAATACTAATAAAATAATTATTAAAATTTAGTTATGTTTTAAATATTCTGAGTGATCAAAGAAGTTATTTTATAAATATTAAATTTATGCTGATCTACAAATAAACAAAATATTTTTTATAACAATTTGTGGATTATTTTAAAACTAGTAATAGCCAGAAATAATAAAAAAAATGCTTTAAACCTATAGCACACCACAAACACAGCAAATATGGAGCGTTTCTACTGTGCATGGCGGATCACTTATTTCCTTCACAATTTTGATCCACTTTTACTGTAGCGTTTCTGATTAGTTTTTTATTGTTACTTTTTCTTGTTTTCTCTTACATGCATGAATGGCAAATTACTTGAGGTTCCTCCACTTTGTGTATGAACCGTCATTTGTTCTACTTCCCATTCAAGGCCCAAATCAAGACACGTAGAAGTGGAATTATAATTAAAAAAATTCCATTAATTTGCTAACCTTAAGGAAGATAGCACCTCCTTTGGGAACACTGACAAGTGACAAACACATGCATCTCCTTTAACATGTCCAATACCTGCATGGATCGTGAAAAACAAAAAAAAAACATCTTTATATAATCGTTCTTAAACAGAGAAGTTGTTTCAGAAAATGTTAAGAAGCGTACGTATAACAAAATGTGATGGGTGTACCTTTGTAATTTGGAATATCTCAAATAATTTAGTTTTCTTTTTTAACTATAAAATCTTAAGAAAACGTAAGAAATTTTGTTAAAAAAAAAAGATAGTTTATTATGGTATGTTCATAGTCAACAATGTTTGTAGATTATTAATTTAATTCTGGACTATGAACATACCATATTAAAATTAAGAATCTATAAACATTGTTGACTATGAACATACCATAATAAACTACTTATAATAAGAATTAAATTAATAATCTACAAACATTGTTGACTATGAACATAGTAAACTATCTTTTAATGATATGACTAGTATGGAAATAATAGTCAAGTCAATAAGACAATAACTGCTGTTAATGTTTTGCAATAATACATACAGTAGTTCATTTCTTTCAGAGTTATAATAATTAACTTTCCATAGACATAGTTAAATATATTTTTTATATATAGTTATCCGCCAATAGCAATCGGAGATATTCCCATATATTAATCTTATAACTTTACATATACAAAGAGAAAACAAAAAACAATACCGATGAGAAATCCGTCAACACTTTATATTGGTTTGCTGCTCATCTTTCTTCTATTGGGTTCGGGTCAAACAAAGGTACCACCGTTTTGGCCGGATACGGTCGTCACGATGACAAATGTTCTTGGAGGTCCACCTCTTACCGTTCATTGCAAATCCAAAAACTACGATTTGGGGATTCACAATGTGCCTTCCAAAACAGATTACTTCTTTAAACTTCAACCAAATATATGGAAAACAACATTGTTCTATTGCAGTTTTACATGGAACAAGCAGGTCAAATGGTTTAATATATATGATGCTCCGAGAGATGAAGCATGCCTTTATAAATGTAACTGGGAAATAAGAGCTGCTGGTCCATGCAGGATGGATGCAAAAGTTAAATGTTTCCCATGGAATAAATTGATGTAATCGTGATGAACTGATGATGATCATATGGAATATATATAAGAAAGTATTTTTATGACAACAATTTACTTTCTTTGTATTTCTATATTTTGGTACTTCTATTATGTTATTTATATTGACAATAAAAAAAGGTTAATGAATAACCGGTTACTATATTAAGAAAGATTAAAACAAGAACGGCTTCTGAAACTTCCTTTAGTTTATCTATTGCTTTAGACGAAACACCTCTGAACACTTGTTGTCATACTCATAATGGAATGTTCCTTTTCTGAATTTTGAAATCACACAATTTATATACTCGAAGAAGTCGAGTTTTATATCCTAGTTTTCATCTCCGATTTTATTCGGCCTTAGACTCCTACAAAATCAATCGAATAACATCTCCTTATAAATTCTCGTTTCTTTCTTCTTCATTTCTCTTTTATTGCCGAGAGCAAGAAACGTTATTCATGTTCCTTTGCACAAGAAGAATTATTTTGACCGTTTAGCGAGAGACTAAATCACACGAATTTATATATTTTGTTTTATTTAAGAGACATGGCTCGTCTGGTAGACGGCTAAAGCAATCCATCTTCCCTGTACATTAACTATACATGATAACAAAATCAGAGCAAATAAATAGTTTCTACTTTTTAAAGGGTTAATTGAATCTCGAGGTTAATTAAGTTGGCTTCTGTTATTAGATGATTGAATCCGATTGTAATTTAATTTAAGTAAAGAAGTCAACAAAGAACTGCTCAAAAGCAAATTACTGGAGGAAAAAAAAACAAACAAAAAAGCAAGAGTACACACACACACACAGACACACAAAATATTCATATTCCAATAAAGTTAACCTCGATCTTGCACTTCAAAGCTTTTGAAAGCCTTTGCAGGTCACTGTTGAGTATCCATCCTTCAGTCACGTTTGTTGCACGAGCACAGACTGTGACCAGCTCAAGACATGGCAATTTCTCTAGTATATGATGCAGTTGCCGCAGCTCTCCGCTGATTCCACCATAGTCGGTTATCTTTAAGACCTTAACAGGACATGAGAAACAAGAATATCCAGAGAAGCACTCACAAACAGATCCATATTTAAAAGCATGCAAGGGACCCTAATAAACAGGAGAGAGACATGGTTAGCGATTTTGAAGAATTGCGTCGTATCTAAAGGGTTGTATAGATTTTGAAGAATTACCTTTATGATGAGAGTATGTAGATTTGGGGACTTGTTTAGCAGAAATGGTAGAGATCTCCAGCATTCATGAGCTTTAGTTGTGATAGACAATTGCAATAGGTTCTTCAACACTACGATTGCTTCCCGGAAGTAATAAATGGTCTACAACAAAACAAAATCTAACACTGTAAATCTCATTACACAATTTCATAAATATTCATAAAAAGAAGAGAATATAGCATACTTTACCTCCAAGGTTTCAAAAGTCGTCAAGTCTAGTACCTCAACGTTACCTAACCCTTTAATCAGGACCGTTGAATTGCGATCATCACAAACCTCTAGTGAATTAAGACCAAGCTTAGCTTCAACAAGGGAGTCAAGATTCACAACTGGAAATGCTATTGGAACAACATCAGAGTACTCCAAGTATGCAAGGTTTGCCGTATCAAAAGCAAAGCTCTGGCGATCAAGAAAACGAGAACGATAGAGAATGAGACCGAAATCAAGACTGTTAACCGTAAGTCTTTGAAGGGTCGGGCAAGAAACGGTGCTACATGGTTTCCCATCGCTCGGCTGGTACGAAGACTCCACGTTGAGCATCACTAACTCAAGCACAGGGCAAGCAGAAAAAAGGGTTTCAAATGCACAAGGCTGAGGCATATTGAACATAATCTTGTCAAGGAAGAGAGTCTTGAGAACCGGGAGAAACATATTCTCAGGAAAGTTCTCAATAACAAAGCACCTTCCTAGTTTCAGCGTCACAATTGTCTTGCAAGCGAAGACCTCTATAAGCATGTTAGGATAATCTAAACCCCTTATTACCTCAAGATCAAGATCCGTGACGCCGTGTGTTAGAAACTTACGCATGCAGCGGTTGAGATGAGCTGGATCACCACTTGTTAGACATTTTAGGGTGATTTTTTTGATAGGGGATTCGCCCGACGCAGCCAATACTCGATCCACGAAATCACTGAAACTCCTCGTGATCTCTTCACTGGGAGAGGCAAAGTCTTTATTTTCGAAACATAGGTTTGGTGTGAAAGTAAAGATATTCCTCCATCTCTTTGAGAGAACAGAAGTTGAAGCAGCCTCTCTTGTCGTGAGGAAGGAGAAGATGTGGCAACCAATCTCATCAGGGAGCTTACTGATTCTATCCATTAAAGAGAAGAAAAAGGATGCGATAAACTGTGACGCCTACGTTTGCTCAAAATACGGAGGCGGAAGGAAAAATGGAGACCATTTCGGTTTTAGGGTTTTTTGTTGAATAATTAGGATTTTGCTTTTCTTCAATCATTTGGGTTAGGTGTGATATATATATATTAAAAAAAAAAACAAATTGATATTGATAAATCTAAACCGAAGTCAAATTTTATGGAACCGGACTGAATTGCATTTAAAACCAAATATTTTATTAACTACCAGGTAGATTTAGATTTACGTATATATGGAAACAAATTTGTAGATTCAGATTTAGATTTAGATTTAATAATTGTAGAAACAAATGTTCAAACGGAAGCATTGGTTTTTTTATGCAGTGTAATAACTAATAAGTAAAGATATTTTGCCAATAATTGCTACCTAGATACACAATTTACATAAAAGTCCGATTGTATATGGAGAAAGAAAATAACGTTATTTTCCAGATATTTTTGCTTATACAATCTGACTTTTATGTAATGATATGTTTTCCGGATATTTTTGCTTATTGACTTTGTAAGCATGGTTAACTCAACACTGTATTCGGAGTTTATAAATTCCGAAGTTTAATAAAAATTATAATTTTAAATGAAAAAGTTGCATTTCTGATAACAAACCAAAAATAAAGATGAAATGATACGGTTTTTTATTAGATGGTTGGTGGTTGGTATGCTTAAACATAGAGATAATAGATTTTATCCTAAACAACAACATTCCAGCGACGTTTAGGAAAAAACATTTGGAAACAACCCTGATAATATCCAAACATAGTCGTGATATCGTCTAGCTTGAACACCTTAATCCCATACTCCTTAGAACTTTCATGCTCGTCGGTGAAGTAGATAGAGTTTTCAAGGCATCCATAGTACTCACTAGCCTTAACCGAGAAACTCGCATCGTTAGCCATCACAAACGCATCACCTCCCAGAGACTTGACTTCCTTCCACTGGCACGAGTCGTCATCGATCTTGTAAACCTTGAAACCCAAAGTTCTTGGATAAAACCCTCCTTCTTCTCTTTCCAGCTGCGTGTCCCCAACATCGTCGCGTACCACTTTGGTAATATACCCGTAAGACTTTGCAAATTTTATTTGCTCACGATTATCTTCAACGATACGATCAACAATGTATAACTCTCCACAAGCTCCTCCCACTAAGCTTCTCTCTCTCCAGCTACAAGAGTTAACGATGTCATCATTGAGCGCAGGTCCATACCTAAAGATACCACCACGAGCAGGACTAATCCACCAGATAATCCCTCTTGAGTCCAACGCGTAAGTCATCCCTCAATGGACTATAAGGTCGCATAGTTGACCTACTTGGTCTTCGAATCTTGTCCACATCTCTCCGTTCCAATACCTAACCTTCCTGTCGCAGCAGATCACCACAAGCCGATCGTTTCTTCTCTCAACAACCGCTCTTATGAATCTTATATCCGCTTGCTTCTTGCGCTGCTTCTGAACAATATAGGTTGGTTGGATCTCGGTGACATTGAACTTCAACAGGTCGATGCTTCTGCACCGAAAGAGGCGGAAGGGGAAGCGGGAGAGAGGGCTTAGGAGACGGAACGTCTTGTCGTTGAGGTCGGGGTCGTGTTTGATCAGCCATCCTTTGCTCGAGGAGGAGGAGAGAGTGACACGAGAGAAAGTGGCGCATGACACCACGCGGACGTCAGGGATTCGTATTTTTTGGTCGGGATTTTGATTGCTGCGGATAACAAGGGGATCAAGGAGGATGAGAGGGCGGGGAATGTTGCCGGCCGGGAGAGAGGCAGAGGAGCGCCAAGATGTGCAGATGCTACGGAAGCGGATGATGTCCAAGACGGACAGCAAACGGAGGGCGATTAAGCCGAGGAGCTCTGTTGGTAGATTGGACCAATCAGCCATTTTTGCTCACTCTTTGTCTTTGTGGTTGTGTAGTGTGAGAGAATGAGCAACAAGGAAAGTCCTTAAATAGAGAAGAGTGGATGGCGTTTGTAGGTTTATTACCCTTTTGGGAAATGTAATGATTGTTTTGTCTTATGAATTATGAAAATCAGTGTGTACTGTTTTGTTTTATTGGACTGCCTGGCATTGTTATTCTGGAAACAAAATCTGAATATTACCATGTAAGGTAGATATCACACAGAATTCAGCTAATATGAGAGAAGAATTTCTTAAGTATAACCTCTATATAAGAAAATGAAATTTCTATATTTGTTTTTGGTAATAGAAATACAGCCAGGTAATAGTCTGGCATGCATGCAAGCACTTTCAGTTCTTATAAAAATAAAAATCTAATTTATTATTTCAAAATGAAAATGAAAATGCAAATTGTTAACAGAAAAAGAAACATATATCCAAATTGGCTCATTTTTTCGAATATTCTTTTTTTTTCTTTTTGAGGAAAAGGAATATCCAAATCTACTATTTATGAAATCAAATTTCTTAGATGAGGTTATTGTGTTTTTATGTATTCTAATTTTTTTTTTCAATAACCAACTATTAGTTGGCGTACTGGTTAAATCTTTTGGTTATTGAAAATGTAAGAACCTTGGACTTGGAGGTCACGGTTTCAGTTCACATTAGGACGGAGAAAAAATAGTTGTCGATATCAATGTACAAGAAAAGGGTTTGGTCTAAATCCTGCCACATCTTGCTCTCATTAGGATAAGTTTTTAATTTGTTTTCGCTGACGATAAGGGCCTTTGATTCATTTGTATGGAAATATGGATCCTCGTACTCTGAATATTCCTGATGGACCCGGCCCAGCATATAATTAGCTTTTTTCTCCAGTGATTGTTGATGAGATTAGTCAACGTTTTGTTTGCTCAACATTTTCTCTTCACTTCAATCTTAAAGATCTAGTAGGAGAGTGATGGCTGGAGCAGAGCAAAGCCAAAGATGGAGCCTACGAGCCAAGACCGCTCTCGTAACCGGTGGAACCAAAGGCATCGGGTTCGTAATCGTAATCTTGATTCAAACTCCAAATCTTTCCATATTTCTTGGAATCACTAGTTAGACTTTATTTCAAGATCTCTGCTTCTTTTATCAAAATAGGCATGCAACAGTAGAGGAACTTGCTGGATTTGGAGCAATAATACATACCTGCGCTAGAGACGAATCTCAACTTAACGAGTGTTTAAGCAAATGGCAAAAGAAGGGTTTTCAAGTCACTGGTTCAGTCTGTGATGCAACTTCAAGAACAGACAGAGAGAAGTTAATGCAAACTGTGTCTTCTCTGTTTGGTGGGAAGCTTGATATCCTCGTAAGCTTCCCAATCTTTTATCAGTTACTCAAAATCTCAAAGCCAAATCAGACTAGTAATATATAATCTCTGATTATTAGGTAAACAATGTGGGAGCGATTCGATCAAAGACAACAATGGATACTACAGCAGAGGATTTCTCTTTTCATATTTCTACCAACTTAGAATCTGCTTTCCATTTGAGTCAGCTTGGACATCCTCTGCTCAAGGCTTCAGGATGTGGGAACATCGTGTTCATGTCCTCTGTTTCTGGGGTTGTGTCACTTAGCATCAGCTCCATCTACTCAGCAACAAAAGGTAATATATACTAGTTACTAAATTATGGTATTGTGATAATAATTACTCTCAGAGCCACCAAATTTGTTATTTGCTAAAAAGTTATTGTTTTAAAATATTTTACATATAACTTCTCATATATTTTATAGTTACTATTATTTAAAATTTTGAACATTGAATATGAAAATGATCACAATTTTAATTTGGACTAACATTTTTATTGGACCGGTCTTGGTTGTGTGTGTATACATAGGGGCGATGAATCAGCTAGCAAGGAATTTGGCATGCGAGTGGGCTAGTGACGGCATTAGATCAAATGCGGTGGCTCCTGCAGTAATTGCTACTCCTCTGGCTGAAGCTGTGAGATTACAACTATACTACAATTCCTCCAACAATCATCTTTCTTTTCTTTTTTTTTGCTTTTGCTGATATCTTGACATTGATGATCAATCTTTAGGTGTATGATGAGGAGTTCAAGAAGGCGGTGATATCTCGGAAGCCGTTGGGGCGTTTCGGGGAGCCTGAAGAGGTGGCGTCGCTTGTGGCTTTTCTATGTATGCCTGCAGCTTCTTACATAACTGGTCAGACCATTTGTGTTGATGGAGGTCTCTCTGTCAATGGTTTCTCGTATCAGCCACAAGGTTGATTAAAAACAAACACAAAATAAAAGTTTCTATTTCAGAACTTGTACGTTGTCTTTTTTTTGGGCTAAGTCACGCTCATATTCATCAAATAAAACTGAATTGAAATGGGATTTATAATGAAATTGATACATACCTAATTTTACAACATTTTATCTTTCAAATATGACATCCATTTGCACCTTCTATTTGAACTGAACTGCGGTTAATAAAATGGTTTAAAAAATCGAATTCATAAACATTTGTAAACCACTGACATAGTTAGAAAACCAAAATTGATCACTGCACCTAATTTCTTTGGCCAAATTAGGAAACCAAAAGAGATCATTGCACTCTTTTCAACTGTTAGTTCTCCATTGGCATAACACCTTTTACAACACTTTTTTGTTTCAAAATGAAATTTCTGCATCTGTATCCCTCTATTTTTATTCATCTTCTACTTTGATCCCCCAATGGTTCCAACAGCCGAAAAAGCCCCCCGGAAAATCTCAGACAAAAATAAATATATATGGAAAATCAAACATTGGTGATGTTGATTGATTTTACCTCTTAAAAACAAACTCAAAGAGGGCCATTCTTTTGTTGTAGTCTTCCTATGAAAAAAAGATGTATTTTTGTTTTTTAGGTGTGGTGGCCAAACCAAGGCCTGACCGAACCATTCACATGTCCGTTTGAGTGAACCCCTGAACCATTAGGGAGATGCTGAGGCGACAAACCGATCGGCATTGGAGGAATCTGAGGCGGTGTGGTCGGGTAAAGTAATTGACCGTGAGGGAGACCATGTGGCAAACCATGTCCCTTACGTTGTTGCAAGGCATGGATCTGTCTTAACCCTTCCTCATGAATCCGAGCTATTGTGTCAAGTTCCTTCATCGATAGAGACTCTAAATTGGCACCGTATAGAGGCGCATGCCTTGAAATCTCTTCTCGAAGTGAGGACTCTAGTGTGTGGATGTATTGCTGCTTGAACAAAATCAGTTTAGTGAGCTCCACAGATAACATAAACAGATTATGAATAGCAAAATTTGATTTGTCTGCTATCAAACCTGGCAAGCTTGAAGTTTGGATTCCATGCCATCAATGTAAGCTTCACAGCGAGCAATCTGATCTTCTTTCTCTCGTTTCTCTTCTTTCGTTTGCCCTACTGTCTGTGTCAGTCGTCTGATTTCATCCTCAAGTGACTTGCGTTGTTCTTCACGAGTTACATTCTCCGAGGCGTAACGTTTCAGCTCTTCTTCAAATCTTTTCCGGGCTGCCTCTGTTACCTTTAGCTTCTCGGTTAGAGCAGTTTTCTCTTTCGCAACTTTCTGTATTATTCACAAAGCAAATAGCATCGCTTAGCTTCTAGGGAGCAAAATAAAAGAATAGCGTAAAGAGACAAGACAAGATGGCTGTAAGATAAAAGATCCGATCATTAAATTTTTTTCGAGTCCGTACCTTAAGTTCATCACGCTTTCGGGTTTTTAGCAAAGAAAGTTGCGTCTCTGTCTCGTGAAGGCGATCCAGAAGAGTTTTCTTCTCAGACGAGAGCTTAGATATCTCATCTTGACGTTCTGATCGGATCCACTCCAGCTGACTCTCCACGTCGCGGAACTGTTCTACCAGATCCTTCTTTTCCCGAGCAAACCGGTCCATCTCAGCTTTCATTTCAGACTGCCATTTGATACACAGTTATTAGTAAGCTGTATGGTCGCCAAAAATCTCCAGCATGGAGACAAAATGAAGTAATTACATACCTTAAGACGAGTGTTTGCAGCCTCAGATTCACTTAGTTTTTGTGCGATGCTGGATTTTTCCTTTGTCATAGTTTGAATCTCTGTCTTCTTTTCTTCCTTCAACCGGACAAGCTCTTCCTTGTTTGCGCGCAGTTGGTGCCACAGAGCGGCCCTGTCAATATTCGCATGCTCCACAACCTTTTTAAGCATGGCTAAAACGGGTCTCACAACCTCTTGGTCCTGGAAAATCAGGATACTAAGAATCTCCAACTCTAAGTCTGAATCTTGGCTGCTACTCGTAGGGCTGGTGAATCTATCTACAAGTCTCCTCAGTATTTGAACCCTAAAGGGCTGATCTGGAAACCATTTGTACATTATTGCGTATAGCATTTTCACAAATCCCCTCACTTGAGGATTTTTAGAATGAGCTAATGTCTCAGCAAGGTTTAGGATTGTCCTGAACTCAATCCCTCCAGCGGCTTGTTGCTCACTGGCTTCTCCCTCCAGTACAGGATCTTGATGCTTAAAAGAAGCATCCCCACTTGTAGGACTCAGTTTTGGGCCCTGGTCACATCTTTTCTGAAGGACCATGGCAACAGACTGACCAACAATGGCTCCACGAGCAACAGCTCTTTCGAAAATTTGAGATACCTCCACAGCTAGGCACGGTATGGACAACATTTCCAGAAGAATGTAGACATCAAAAAATTGCCTATTCGAATGGTATTCATGCTCATCCATCAAAGCCGCCATTTCGGAGGCAGTCTCGTTTTCACCCATCAGAAACGGCCCGTAGGGTATTGACTCCAAACTGCCACCTGGACTGTCGTCACAGTTTATGTCCCTAAGTATCATTTCGGCAACTTCAGCCCAACTGTGTACAGTTTTACTCAAATATTCAAGAACGCAAACAGCCACATCAGCACCTAGACTTTTAAGCCGCTCACGGACCGATCTTACCTGTATAAGGAAACTTTTTGGTTAGCCAAGATTAGAAATATATATTGATCGCAACAGAAAAAAAAAAAAAAAAAACTGAGAAACGGAATGCTTACGGCTTCAGGTAGTTGCTGGTACTGGGAGGCAGTTCTAAAAATGAAATGAATGGTCGCCATAAGATCCTCATCATTTGAGTCATTCAGAAGCTCAAATGACTGGAGTAGAATGTTCTCCCATACTATACTGTCACACTCTAACTGGCTAAGAGCACTGAATACCTGTGCCATAGAAAAACATCAGATGGAGGAGACGTTAAATACTTTAGTTCATGAAATAAACTTTCTCAGGGATTCTATGGCTCCAACACATGATAAAAGAGTGCAGCAAGGGAAGGAAAGGCTATGCAGAGACTACTTACTGGTTGACGCAATGATGGTTCAGCTTCAGGATTTTCAAGACGTTCAATAAGTGCATAAGCAGCCACTGGGTGCTCCGAGTGCTCAACCAATTTGGGAACCAGACTAACTAAATCCGGTTGCAAATGTTTGGGCGCTCTGTCTATAACAAGAGCAATCTTTTGAGCAGAGTGTGGTCGTCGTCTGGGCTCCGGACAGCCTTGTGGAACAGCCGCATCAAGGGTTTTAAGTGAGTTAACAATCAGTCCCAATAACTCCTCAGACTGTTCTGGCCACTTTGTCTGAAGACCAAACCAAAAATTTTACAGCTGGTCAGAATAACAATGGCGCAAAAAGAAAAACACTATTAGATAGCTTTTAGAAGTAAGAGAGTCCCACCTTTGATTGGACTGTAGCATCAGAAGACTGCCCAGCATATGTTTCAGGGGGAGAAATAGGCTCCAATGCAAGGGCTTTCTCAAGCATATCGATCCCATTCATCCCAGAGCTTTGTACAGCTGAGGTACTGAGAGTAGCATCTGTATCGGATTTAAATCTTTCGTCAACAAGATGTTGTGAAGGTTCTGCTGCTCCATTTTCCCTTGTTGACTCCAATGAAGTTGCAGCCACGCAGCCATCTGTCTTTGGGTCCAATAAAGAAGGCTCAGAGTGAGAGCCTTCCTCCGAAGGTTGGCAACACTCCACCATTATATCAAGAAGTAAATCAATAATTGCTTGCTGTAGAACTTTAACACCCATCAGCAAATTCATCAGGCTGGGTGAAGATTCATCATTCTTTGTTAGCTTGCTTCTATCATTACAAGATATTTTAGTCGGAAGAAGTAACCGCTTTACTTTAGTAGGATCGTCAAGATAAACACGCAATCCAGTCAGAAATCCAGCAATTGCACCTGCATCCATTAGAAGCTTCTCTCGAAGGGTAACTTGTGGTTGTGAAGGATTCTCCCCAAAGGTGAGATGGAATCCAGCTTGAGAAAGAAAATCTCTGAATGTGTCTTCCTCGTCTCCGCTTATGCCCTCACTTTCCTCAGAATCAATAATTTCATCAGGATCAGTGGTTAAAGCATCTTGGTCATCATCTGAAGCCAAAACCTGACAAAACATAGAATCCGTAAAGTAAGATCTCCAAATGTGCATGAAAGAAAGAACTCCACGACGCAGGCTCATATTAGATTGTTTAAAGAATATATGGAGCATGAACTAACCTCTAGATCTGAAAACTCAAACCAAGGACAACAATCCAATATTTCACACACAAAGACAACAGTGTCACGCACAAGAAACCCAGCATCAGCCTCCAACATGTCAGACACCTTCATAAACTGTAAGACGGAATTATTCCACGTCTTGGTACATATAGATGACTCCTTCCACACACTTTTAGCCGGGTTCTTTTGGTTCAGAATACCCATCTTGTACTTAACCCAAAAATTATTGTCAACATCTGTACCCGCAGATTGATCACTCTCTAAATAGATGCATATGGTGTCAAAGGATTCGTACACACCTGCATTATACAAGGCACACATGAAGCAACTGGAGTTGATAAACATTAATAAATAAAAGAGAGGAGAGAAGGAAAAAAAATCAATCCACTCACCAATCCGGAGTTCACATCCACCAGCCTGAAAGAATTTGCTAAAAATCTTTCGTGTTTCCATTATTTCTTTAAAGGCCAAGAAATTCTCGACTTTCCATGTAAATGAGCTTCTTTTGACGCTATTATCAATCTGTGAACCTGACTTTGCTGACTCCGGCTCCACATAGTCTTTCGCTACAGATGTCTCTTTCAAAATAAGAACCTCTGCTGAGAATACAACAGTGTCTTGAACAAGAAAGCCAGAGTCTTGATCAAACAGACTAGTAAGTGTCACAAATTCACGCCAGCCCCAATCCTTTGCAGCTTTCGAGTAGCGATTCTGAGATTCCTTTGTCACCGACTTCTCCTCCAGTTTCTGGTTCACAACTGATAGCCTGTGGCTAACAAAACAGCTCCAATCACCAGAGCTTCGTGAATCTGTCACTTCGAGAAATACTGAAAGATGGCACGGTGGCTGGGACTGCCCTGAGGCCATTAAGAGTAAGACCATCAGTTCAGACATTAAACTCTACAAATACAGCAATCAGACAGCTCAAGAGGAAGGAAAGACAGCATTTTGAGACCGAGAATACTGGTTCCATGTCAACCATTCAAAACAACATAGCATAAAAGATTGTGAATTGATTACAATTCCATGGTAGATACAAATGAGAAGAGCTAGTGCATTTACATACCTCGGGGATAAACAATAAGACGACAATCCCGGTTCCCAATTTGAAACCTTTTGCTTTTGATGCAAAGACCGGTTATCTTCCTCTTCTTCAGAAGATCCTTCAACCTTGTGAAATTCTCAATTCTCCAAGTAAACTTCCCCAGGTGCCCATCTGATTTCCTAGCTCCATTCCCATTTCTTCCTCCAACCAACCCACCATTCTTAGTAAAGCTACTGAACTCTTTAATAACATGAAACGAGGTGCTAAAGACAGCAATATCATCCAATAAGAACCCTGCTTCAGGGTTCACAAAGTCAGACATCTTCATGTAATCATTCCAGCCTAAGCTCGTATTATCACCGCTCTTATTATCAGCAGCAAACCTCCCATAAGAATCTCTATGCATGTGACTGCACCCAGGCTTCTGATTCAAAGCTGACATCCTGAACAAACACCAGCAGCTCCTATCAGAAACCATAGTCTTCTCAGTCTCTTTACTCTCCAGGCACATTGATATGTATTCCTGAGAATTGACCACGCTCTGGTACACACTAATCCTCAAATTACACTCCCCAGCTGGAAACACAGGGCTCATTATCTTCTGCGTCTTGATCATTTCCTTAAACAAGCTAAAATTATTCACTTTCCAAGTAAACTTCCCACTCAAAACATCTGGCATTGGCCCAGCGATGGAATTTTCCTTGTACAGAGCTCCATTATCGTTGTTACTATCACGACTAAAGCTCACAGACTCATTGAGAATCAAGATATCAGCAGTGATAAGCAATGAATCATTGTTGAACAAAAAACCCATCTTTGGATCCAAAACACTCGAGTTAAGAGTGAAATCACACCACCCGTGAGATTTCTTCTTGCTAGAGAATCTATGCCAAGAATCCTTATGGATTGTGAGGGAATCATCGACATGGTTGACGATTGAGAGACGGTAGCTAGCGAAACAATCCCAACGAGACGAGTTTGTGCTACGAGGGTCCATGATCTGAAGGTAGATGCTGATGTAACCAGGGAGAGCCTGAGAGTCACCTCTAGGGTAAACGAGGAGACGGCAATCGTAGCCTCCTACATCGAAGTACTTGCTCCACAGTGCCTTGGCTTTGACACGTGTGAAGTTCTCTACCGTCCATCGGCACATAGCTGTGTATTCTCCTGGCCGATCGACGGCTACGATCTCCTGCGCACCTCCGCTTCCATCTCTCGACGATCCGACCTGAAGGTCTTCCGCCGGGGAAATCGAAGATGAGGAGAGAGGCTTCTCCGACGAGGAAGAAGTGGATGCTGATGACGACGATGACGATGATGATGAAGGAACGGAGGGATGAGATAGGTCTAAGGCTGATGAAGAAGAAGACGAAGACACTGCCTCCGATGAGCTTTGCTTCATCATTTCTATGGCGGTTTTTCTTCAATTTCTTCTCTTTGTTTTTTTTTCCTCACAGCTCTCTGTCTATTTTATCTAGGTTGATCAATTTTTTTTTTTAATTGTTTTTTTTTTTTTTTTTTTTGCTTAGAGAGAAAGGGCAAAGACAGGGAAGGATTTAACGTGCGCTGGGTAAGATAAAATGCGCGTCCTCGACTCCACCCCATGCCTTTTAATTTGTTTTCATTTTTTGTATATAAATCAATTTGACTATTGCTGTCCAAACTTGCTTTTGTTTCATTTTTTCCTTCCTTTTATTGTAATAATTTATCTGAATGAAAATATTTTTTTATTTATACAAAAATAAATCTTAGTAGTTGTGATTTGTAAATCTAGACGGAATTTAAAAATACTTGAAATTTTCAAATTTTAAATTAACTATGGGTTTGAATAATGTGTAGTTTTTTTCATGTTTCGTAACATTTTGAATTTTGATTTTTGTAGTATACATTTCATTCGCAAGACAAAACACAGAATGATAAAACATGAAAACTAACAAATGGTTTTGAGTTCCATCTCACACGTTTTAATTGTATAACTAGATTAGATAAAAACATTATTTCATTTACTAGTTTGTTTTTGTTATCCAGCTATTTTTATGATTCTGTTTTAGTTTTTTTCAACTTATCAGTTTTCTCGTACATGTGAGTCTGTTGTTTCATTGATTGAGGTGACATACCATACCAATCAAGCCCATATTTTTTTTGACAACTCTAAAACGTCATGCAAATACACAATCAATGGCTATAGGAAGAACATCTTTGTGCTTCCAAAACAAGAATTGTTCAATTCGATTGGTATACAAGAGGTTTGAGTAAATCGATTCCTCTCTCGGTGAGTTGGTAAAGAGATCTTATTAAAGGCAATTGTCTTGGGCCTCTTGGCAATGCAAAATCCTAATGGACTTATGGTACGTAAAGGAAAGTTAATCTATGTTTGTGTTTACATGAGAAACAAAAAAAAAAGTCATTTAAAAAGGAACACACACCCAGTGGGACTCGAACCCACAATCGCTTGATTAGAAGTCAAGCGCCTTATCCATTAGGCCATGGGTGCTCTCTGTTTTTACAGTTTGGAAATTACTTTTAGAATTTTGATTGAGATTGTGGATTTATTTGATAAAATGTAACACATAACACAAATGCAAACAAACAATCGAAGCCTAATCAAGTTATATTGGCTTCATGATATGGTTGGCGATTCTTGATAGATTTTTTCACATGACCTCGAAGGCTCGAACCCAAAGTTGGGTTTTGTGGCGAACCAGATAATACAAGAGATCATTTCTTCTTTGCTATTCCTTATTACACGTCCTGATCAAGACTTCAAGATTACCTCTTACACGATCCTTGAAATTTATGTATAAACCCCACACACACAAAGTCACAAGCATAAATGTTCAAAGATATGGTCACAACAAGACTTCACACATTCAATGATCCTAACCAACTTCCACTTTCACACGTATTCCATATACAAACAAGAATTAGCTCACTCATTGTAGTAAACTAGTAATCATAGAAACACACAAATCCACTGGAAACAACGGATTTGAAGCAATCAGAGGAGCAAGTAAACACACGGAATCACACAAGACAGATTGGCTTACTTAAAAACAGGAAGGTAGAGTTGGTCCATGGCAGACGAAGGCCACAACAATGTATAGGATCACCAACAATACTATTATCAAGAGTACTCTGCAAAACACAAAGACAGAGAGGTTGTTAGATTATGTTTGATGCAAGAGATCATGTTGATTTGCTGCTTAATCCAAAACATACATGAGCTTGCAGTTTCTCCACCACATATTGCTTCTGAGACGACGTGTTTGCTTTCTGAATCGGGTAGTGTTCCCTTGCATATTCTCCGTTGCATCCACAAGAAGCTCGAGACGTTCACCTCTATCAAGAACTTTGTCAATGTTCTCTATCATGACACCTCTCACCTGTTTACAACACAACAAAATTCGTTTTAACATTCCGGAAAAATCAGAATTCAAAGTGAAAAGATCTACAGAGAAAATCCAAAACCTGATTCATTTCACCCTTGATTCGGTTTATCCTATCCGCGTTAGGATCATTAGAGTAATATTCGAGCTGTTGGCTTAGTACTCTTGAGAACTCATCATTCATAGCATAAGCTTTCGCCGAGTGAACCGCTCGGCCATAAGTCCGGACAAACTTCTGGTGTATATCCTCCAGAAACGAAAATGGAATTCTCCCTATTAAAAATAACACCAAAAACATATAAGAAGACTTCACAAGAAGCAAATCGAAAGTAAAGAAAGGAGAAGGAGGAGGAGGACGACGAACTTCCGGCGTTTTCATCGGCCATACAGAGAGTGGTGAGTCCATCGGTACGGTTGACATGGAAGACGTAGCGATCTTGAGAGTAAGACACGTGGCTATCGCCGTCTCCAGGGATCTTCTCCAAGATCTGCTTCGCGATCGTGTTTGCGTTCGTCGACGTTGCGCTGAACTCGGCAAGAATCAGAGTTCCACGCGCCACCAACGCGTAAAGAATCGCCATCTTCGACGGAATCGGACCAACCAAACAATTCTATTTCTACCGTGAATCATAGAGTTCATTTTCATCATTCTGCATATTTAATATGGTCTCTCTCTCTCTCTGTTTCTTTCTATCTTAGCCACTAATCGACGTGGATGTGGAGCCACGAGGTAGACACTTTTGTCGACATGTTTTTAAACTTATAAGAACACAAAAAATGAAATGGATTTTTTAGTGTTGTGTCGACATAATATATATATGTATTTTTAAAAAAAAAAAAATATATATATATATATATATTTTTTATTTGTAAGAACAAACAACTGTCCAAAAGGACCAAAACTACAAAAATATCACTTGAACAAAAACAAATCAGCAGAATAATACTATAATAACTTTGATCATGATAATTTACTAATGTAAGAGGCTAAAGAAAAACTATTTGTATCCTCAAATTTATTCCCATAACTAATATCACTATCAACATGACTACACGATTATGGATCTAACAAACCAGTGGCAGCTCGAGAAGATGTTACACCTAAAAATCAAAAAAAAAAAATCTGCCCATTTACAATAATGTATGATTAAAAAATCCAGCGAAATCAGTAGTAGGTTTTGGACTCGAACTGGTGACCTTGAAGCAAATATAGACATGAGCACTACAAACTTGGATTTTGGCATCCCTAAAACTTTAATAAATGTTTGCGTCTAAAGCACTTGCTTCATGAGCTTTAGGTTAGGGTTGGTCCTGTAACAAACAAATATATTTCCTAAAGTAGTTTAATGACATTTTGGCAACTTAATTAACTTTTAAATATATATATGGAATTTGACTAAGTATTTCTAGATTTAGCAAGTTTATGGTTATATATTTACAAAAACAAAGTCAACAAAATTTATTGTTCTATCCACATTGAATTTCTTCCTATATTAGATTGCTATTCATTTTTTTTTTCTTGTATACTAATGGTAAGTCCAGTTATGGTAGGATGGATCTTTGTAGAATACCTAAATGAAATGGATTTTTTAGTGTTGTGTCGACATAATATATATGTATTTTTTTTTTTTTTTGTAAGAACAAACAACTGTCCAAAAGGACCAAAACTACAAAAATATCACTTGAACAAAAACAAATCAGCAGAATAATACTATAATAACTTTGAGCATGATAATTTACTAATGTAAGAGGCTAAAGAAAAACTATTTGTATCCTCAAAATTATTCCCATAATATCACTATCAACATGACTACACGAATATGGATCTAACAAATCAGTGCCAGCTCGAGAAGATGTTACACCTAAAAAAAAAAAAAAAAATCGGCCCATTTACAATAATATACTAGGGTTTGACCCGTGCCCTGCACGGGGTGATAGTTTCTGAATTTGTATTTTTATTAAAAAATGTTTATTTAAATATTTCGACATTTTATGCGAGAGATTTTTAACCTTTGTTATTCGTTTATAGTATGGAAATTAGGCATTTTAATCCATTTAAAAAAGAAATAAATTAAAGCATTGATCGTAACCACATATTAAATATGATAGATTTAACCGAGATACATAAAACTCAAATAACTATAATATAATAAGATAGTTTAAAGAAAAAAAATTGAAAATAAAACATTATTCTTTAGAAAAATTATACATCATGTATTTCATAAGATAAAAAGTTTTAGCTGTGTGGACACGGATTAGAACTAATTTTTTTCTTTCTTTCAAAACTAAAACATGCTTTATTATAATTTCAAAACAATCCAACCAATCAGAAAATAATATGCAGAATCCAAATTGTCAAAACAGCAAAAATATAATTAATTTTGTATAGAAAGTTGAAACAGATAGAGTAATATTCAAAAGTTTAATCAAAATAAAATATTTATAAAAAGAACTTTTTTTATTCGATTTATTATAGATTTTAATTAAAAAACCATATTAAATGAAAAAAAAAATTACCTTTGGATACCTACTAAATGAGGTTATATACGAAACAATTTATATTATTTTGTTTTTAAAAATTCAAATCATAACATGTACAGAAAAAGTTTTAGATTTTTTTGATAGATTTTTTATATTGTGATTCAAATTATTTTATTAAATAAATTTAAACAAAGATGATAGAAGATGTATACTGATTTTAAAAGAAATTATTATGATGAATTAAATTGAATCTCATATCTTCCTTATTTACTAATTTTCGTAGTTGCCAATTAAGGAAAGAGAATGATAAATTTAATTTCATTATTTGGTTGTAAGCATAATATGCAATGGCATATATTGTAATTTGTCTAGTAAAGCTTGTCTTAATTAGAAATTGCTCTAAGAGTGAACCTAGTGATGACACCTAAGCAATGACATTCTTGTTAATAACACATTAGACAAAGGTTATTTAGTTAGTGTTTTCTCTTTTAATATATTAGGGATGTTTAAAAAATCTAGCGAAATTAGTAGTAGGTTTTGGACTCGAATTGGTGACCTTGAAGCAAATATAGATAGACATGAGCACTACACTAATGCAAAGCAGTTGGATTTTGGCGCCCCTAAAACTCTAATAAATATTTGCGTCTAGAACACTTGCTTCATGAGCTTTATGTTAGGGTTGGTCCTGTAACAAACAAATATATTTCCTAAAGTAGTTTAATGACATTTTGGTAACTTAATTAACTTTTAAATATATATATGGAATTTGACTAAATATTTCTAGATTTAGCAAGTTTATGGTTATATATTTACAAAAACAAAGTCAACAAAATTTATTGAAGCTTATATGAAAAAATGAAGTCAAAGTTAATGAAGTTTAGTTTGTTTCTAGAGTAAGTTTTAGTAAGGTATTGATGATGATATATTTCACGACTTTTGTATAATTTTTTGGTAATCTAATTATATATGAAGGATCTCCATTTCACCTATAAATATCTTCATATATTATTCACATCAAATCATTCATAAAAATAAAGAAATAAAAATACTTAGAGGACGAAAAGAACTTGTTCACGCTACCTTTCAATATTATCAATAAGTCTTTCTAATTCATCAAACACTGGTATTATGCTAACTAGAGATTATACCCCCATGCAAGCGTAGGGTTGTTTTATTATTTATTCGGTTAATGATCACTCATAGAGTTTTTAAAATATGTTTCTATTGTTTTTTCTTTGTTGTTCTGTATAATACTGAAGTTTTATAATATGTGATGTCGTTGTGTTTATTTTAAATGTTTTAGATAAAATTTCCCCAAAAATTCGAAAACTATTTTTATGATTTGTTAGTATTCGCATGAATTATTATTATCTTTTTAGTACCAAAAATAGTTGTTTAGAGAATTTAGAACTTCCTCTAATCATCATTAACCTTCTAATTTTCTAACCATGGTCAAAGTTCTTATTAACATCATCACAAGCTATGTCCGGCTCTTAACCACACTCAACCACCGCCTCAATCACCTTTTGAGCCGTGCTCTTTGCCATTTCTCATGCATATTATGTCTCTGTATTTTCAACTTTTCTTCGTTCACATATAATACATTGTAGCATACTGATTCTCAACATAATTCAAAACTAGATACTTTATTTTTTATCTTTATGCATCGATGAGTTGAGAGTAAGAAAATAATAATTTGAGTTTTTAAAATATCTTAAACATAAAATCTGTTTTTTATAACTATTTTATATTCTAAAACTTGTCATAAGTATTTTTCATTGAAAAATAAATCTTTTCATTTCTATTATAAACCTTATCAAAATAAATTTATATACAGTTATAAAAAAACTTATAACTTTTTATTTTCTTATTAATTTGTAACTCTTAGAACATCTATGTTGTTTTATTTATTATTCTAAACATGTTATTATTTTTCTTATTATAATTATTTTAATATATTTTGAATTTTCAAGTTATGTGAAAAATGTTTCTTAAATTTTATAAAGCATCTAATATCTCTTCATTTTCTTAATTTTTCTTAGTTGATGTTTTCATTATTTTATTTTGTGAAATATATTTTAGGATTTTTGGTAAATAATATATTTGATATTTGGAAAATATAATAATTGAAAATATGTAAATTAATTGATTGATAATTTTAGTTTTAATGTTTGTAAATTTGTCATTTGTCATTTCTCATTTTTTTTCTCTTGTGTTTCATTAATAATGAGTAAATGTGGGATCCATAATCTCCATAAAATTAGGCCGATGTGGATAGCTTTAGGTGAGAGAAAACTCTCCTATTGTATATAAGATATAAGATTATTAGCTTTTATAATCAACAATCACGATTTCTTATTGCCTTCGAGTTCATAAAATCTAGATTTAAATTAATTTTTATCAAATTATAAATGTTTTTTAATGTAAGTGAAGAAGTTTATTCTTGTTTTTTTTTTCTTGTAGCCATACAATTTTGTGTTCTCGTGGCTTAAAGAGAAAAAGTTAGGAGTAAATTAAGTGGGCTTGATCAATCACATAGCAAATATTTGGTGGCTTTATTGCAGTAACATCTTGTATAAGAAAATGGCCAGTAATGAAGTTGCTAACACATATCCTGAAATCTTAGGCACAAGTAAGAAAAACAACTATTGACTTTCATTATTTTTCAGAAACATTTTCATGTGATAATGTTTTTTCTCTTTTTATTGAGCAGTTGATACCTCAAAGAGCTATTTGTACGAGGAAACATGGAAATCATGTGCTGGACTTTCGGGTGATCTAGTAAAATCTGGAGAAAAAGTTTATTACTTTCCTCAAGGACAATTAGAGCAAGTAAGAGCTTAATCTCTATATCTTCTGATTAAATTTTCTCTTAAAATTATATTTTGTTTGTGAAATAACATTCTACAATTTAATGGCATTTGTAGTTGGAAGCGTCTATGAACCAAGATATGAACCATTTGAGGCAATTTAATGGCGATCTTCCGTCGAAAGTTCTATGTCGTGTTAGTGGTTATCAGCTTGAGGTACTGGCCAATTACTTACATATGACATACATTTGCGTAGACTGCATATAATATTGTTGCTGATTTTTGTATTTGATTTTTAGGTGGAAAAAGATACTGATGAAGTATACCAGATTACTTTGATGCCGGACTCCATGGTAATGACAAAATTGAAAATTATTTTTAATTACTTGCACATTTTTTAATCCCTTTTAAATGTTTTTTTTTTAATTTGCAATATCTAGAAAACTGCAATTCCTATTCCCAATAATGTCAACCGTCGATTGCCAGTAGTTCGTTCTTTCACAAAGGTCCTAACTACATCAGATACAAACGGACATAGTGGATTATCTGTGCTGAGAAGACATGCAACTGAATGTCTTCCTCCGCTGGTATATGCACTTTGTTTTTAATCGAATAAACTCATATTTCATTTTTCAAGCTTCCATATGACTTTTATTGATTGATTTCTTTTTTTTTAGGATATGTCACAACCAACACCGACTCAAGAGCTAGTCGCTAAAGATCTCAATGGTTATGAATGGGATTCAAACATATTTTTAGAGGCAATGAATCATTTATCTGATCAGTCCATTAAAAAATAATAATAATGAAAATGATACTTTATGTATGTGTTTACTAATATTTGGTCTTCTATTTGTATGGAAACAATCTCATGCAGGCACACCCCAAAGACATCTTCTAACACCGGCTGGAATGTGTTTGTTACAGCAAAAAAATTAGTCGCCGGAGACGCTGTTGTATTTCTTCGGTAAATTTAATGGTTTTACTTCTCTCTTTTCTTTTACTAGATTACGGACTTAATTTTTTTTTTAGAGGAGAGAATGGGGAATTACGAGTTGGTATCAGAAGAGCTGTGCATAAACAAAACAACATAGCTTCATCAACAGTTTCAATAGATACTATGTACCATGGAATAATTTCTACTGCAAAGAATGCTATTAATTCCCCTTGTATGTTCACTGTGGTCTATAAGCCAAGGTAAATAAAAACATTTTGTTATTTTATTAGATATAACATGGAATTAGTTTCTTCAATCATTGTGCTTACATTATGGATCTTGATATGATATTAGGTCAAGCCAATTTGTCATCAGCTACGAAAAATATCTAGATGCTGTGAACAATAAGGTCAATGTTGGCTCGAGATTTAAAATGCGTTTTGAGGGTGAAGATTTAACTGAAAGAAGGTAAACCATATGAACATATTTTCTTTTTTTTCTTTTCTTTTGTTTCTTATCTAAAATATATTTTTATTATTTTATTATAAAAGATGCTTTGGGACAATTAAGGATGTCAAAGATTACTCCCCTAATTGGAATGATTCAAAATGGCGATCAGTTGAAGTAAAATTCTCCTATCTCTACTTTATTTTTTTTACTTTTTCCAATCATAATAAATAATAACAATCACCAACTATGTTTTACTAGGTACAATGGGAAGAACAAGCCGTAATTCCAAAATCTAACAAGATTTCACCTTGGGAAATCGAGGATTTATTGCCTTCAACAAGTGTTTTCCAATCAGCTTTGCTAAAAAACAAACGTCCCCGTCAAGATAATGAAATTGGTATAAACACATCATAATCTTTTGTTAAATGAGTTAAAGCTTTGAAATCTTTCATATTTATAATTCTAAACTTCTTATAAAAAAATTCATATTATAATTCTATTTATAGGTTCAACATCGTTGAATCTATGGACTCCGACATTAACTCAAGGCCAAGAAATTGGACAATCGAGTAAGAGCTACCCAATAAGTGTTGCTCAGCTTAGTTATGATAACTCAACTGAAGATCCAAAGATTCCTTCTGGTTGGCTAATGAGCAGCTGCGAGGTCCCAACCATGCATAAACCAAAATACAACGACCAACTGATTATATCAGTGAAAGAAATTTATTTACTGATTTAACCACTAGTTGTAGATTGTTTGGAGTCAATTTGACGACTCCTTTGAAGACCAAAGATCTCTTGGGAGGAATTGACTCATACCAAAAATCTGAGATTTCCAAACTCTCTGAAGAAAAAAAGCATGAACAGAACCAAAGTATAGCTTCATCAAAGGAGGTCCAAACCAAACAAATTAATTATCCCCGAAGTCGTACCAAGGTAAGGAAAATATAGTATGTCTTTTATTATATTCTATACACCCGATGAAAAACTTAATTTACATTTAATATTTTAGAAATTTATATATAGTGGGAATTTATTTTTTATAATTTAATAAGAAACTTTCATACATTTACCAAATAAATTGAGATGCTATGTTCGGTTTTACATGATCTTTATATGTGTTTATTTAACAGGTGCATATGCATGGTCTAAGTCTATGCAGAGCGATAGATTTAACTGTTCTTGATGGATACAATGCGTTGATGAAAGAATTGGACAAAATCTTTGATCTCAAAGGCGAGCTGTGTGCCGGCCATTTATGGGAAATAGTCTATATAGACAATGAAGGAGATATGATGCTAGTCGGGGAACGATCCATGGCCGTAAGTTTCCCTCTCCCTCCCTTTCTTTCCCCTAATGACTTTTTGGAAATGAGTGATTTCGATTTTTCCTGTAGTGATTCTGCAACATGGTGAAGAAACTAATCTTATATTTAAAAGAGGAGGTTAAGAAAATGAAGTCAGCAAACGATTCTTCTGAAGGTGAATCAACTTTAAGAACGTTGATTTTTAATACATTATGATGTACCACTATATATCAAAACAAATATTTAGTTCTCCAACTAATTTATATATTTCTTACTTATTGCTGATGTGATTTTTTGTTTGTTATATTTTAGGTGTTTAATTATGAGCAAGTTATGTCAAGAGAATAAGGGAAGATGGAAACAAAGATTTACAAATGGGGGGAAAAAAAGTCAATAATGGAAGAGAATGTTTGGTAAAATGTTTTATTTTGTTTGGTGTTTTAAAAAAAAATGTAACAATGTCTTCTTTTGTGTTATGGGTGTTTGAGTGTCTTCTTTTGTCTCTTTTTTACAGTGTTTGTCGTTAATGTTGTATGTGTCTGTTGTTTAAAAAAAAAAAATGTATGTGTCTGTAATGTGTATTCACCCTTTTTAAATTATTTTAAAAACTCCCCTTTTTCGCATTACTATGCTTTCTTATATTATTATAATATATTTTTTTTAATTTATATTTAAGCATCTATTATCGCATTTTGAAAAGAAAAAATCAAATAAATACTACGAACGAATTAATTGTTAATAAAATAAAATTATTAGTTTATAAATTCATGCATATGTGCCTTTAGTTAACTGGTATGCGATCACTTTATGGCCTTCTCTAACACTGCTTAAAACAAGCATAAAGTTAAACATTCATTTGTATACCTTATATGAAAAGAAGACCTTTGAGGTCTGTGGTGATAACTCATTACTTAGCGTTAAAAAATAAATCTTTGAGGTTAATGAGATCTTTTAGCTAGAGACTCTTAAACTTATACAAATAGCCTTATAAATAAAATCTGAAGCATGTTTACTTACGAAAACATTGTGGTTTTAAGGTTAAAGCTTGATATATAAACACTTAAGAACTGAGCATAAAATATTTTAAGGCAACATACTTCTCGCCGAAGCGATGAAAGCATCGACCATGCGGAGCCATGCTCGTCGCCATGGACAATCAAACCACATAAGTACAAGAATGCCTAACAACACAGTCACGTAAACTGAAGTAGTACTAAAATAGAAGGCCATCATGTCAATAGCTTCTTCTTCTTCACCATCTTCTTCTCCTCCATTAGCCTCACAACTTCTATCTGTCGGTGGTCCACAAAGAAGAGGATTGCCTAAGTAGTTTCTCTCGTTGAAGGTGTTAAACTGCATTCCTTGGGAAATGATTCCAGATAAATTGTTGTGAGATACGTCAAACACAACAAGAGAAGTAAGGCTGGTTAGCTGGTGAGGAATGCTTCCATGTAACATGTTGTAAGAAAGATCAAGGCTCTCAATATCCTTCAGATTGGAGAAGCTGGATGGTATAGAACTCGACAGTAAATTGTGAGATAGATTTAAAGCTCGTAGTTTAAAGAGTTCTCCAAGCTCTGCTGGTATAACACTGCTTAAAGCATTGTTTGAGAGATCCATGCCATACATATAATCAAGTATTCCACTGCTGAAGTCAGATCCTCCAGTATAAGAATCATACCTTTTCTTCGTTGTGAACTTGATTTCAATTTCTTGATAGGTAAAGTAATCTACCAAGAGCTCCTCTACCACAAATGTGAATTTATAAAACTGCAAATGAAGATTCTCTGGAGGGGAAGCTATAGCAATGTAGTTACCTATCTTTTCCTCTCCCCCGGCCATACCAAATGTTAAATTATGGAGGCAAGAAGGAATGGAGCCATTGAGCTTGTTATCCGAAAGATCTAAGAGTCTGATGTTTCTCAACTCACATAGTTGCCTTGGAATAGATCCTGTCAAATTATTCCCCCTCAGAAGAAGAATATTTATGTCCTCTGCGTGGACAAATTGAGGGATACCTCCATAGAGTTCATTGTTCCGGATATCAAGTATCTGCACATGTTCCAACAATGTGTTCGGAATCAGCCCTGTGAAATTGTTGTTGTGAAGAAACAATATTTTCTTGGCCATAGCATTATTAACATGTGATGGCAAGGCTCCAGAAAATAGGTTTCCAGAGAGGTCAAGAAACGAGAGATAAGGCATGGCCAACAAAGAAGGTGGTATTAGACCTTGCAAGAAATTGTTTGAAATCAATAAGAACTCCAAAGCGTATAACTCAGATATCCAACCCGGAACAGCACCTGTGAGAAAATTGTTGGACATGTCAAGAATTGACAATGTATTGTTGGAGCTAAGCAAACCAACTCCGATCTCCCCTGTAAATAAGTTATCATCCACTCTCAACACGTTGAGTGCAGGGAAGTTTGTTCCCTTTGGAAGAAAATCGCCGCTAAATTTGTTTCGAGAGAGCTTCAATATGTTTAGTGAAAAACAACCTCTGAAAAAGCTTCTAGGAAGCATCCCTGAGAAGTTGTTATAAGACAGGTCCAAGAAATAAATATTCTTCATCTCACCCATTGACGATGGAAAAGTCCCGTGTAACTCATTATTGGAGCCATTCATATGTACCAGATTCGGAAGCGTGTGGCCAATATTGTCAAGGAACACCCCACCAATGTCATTTGATGAAAAATCCAAGACCCGCAAATTGTGCACTATTGTAGGCATCTTGAATATAGTGAATGAATTATTCTGCAACTGTAAGACTTCGAGTTCTGTATTATTCGCCAACAGCCACGTAGGAATGTGTCCGGATAATATGTTGCTTGATAGATCAACTAGACGCAAGCTCTTCTGGTACATGAGAAAGGATGGGATTTTCTCCAGGCTGCAAAGTCGTAGTACAACAACACTTAGTTGAAAATTTGGCTGCCATGTACTTGCTGTCTCTACTTGTAACAAATGAGATGTTGATGAAAGTTTGAACACCTTGAGCTTTGTGAGGTTGGTGAGTGGACTGAGAGAGAATAAGCTTGTGAAGTTGTTATCTGACAGTGAGAGATATTCGAGGGACTCAAGTCTACTGAAACTAGATGGTAGATCTCCATTAAATTGGTTGGATGAGAGGTCAAGAACCTGTAGCTTCTTCAAGCTACCTAAACAAAGAGGAAGTTGACCTACAAATTGATTTCCACTGAGGTCAAGCTCCTGCAGATTCTTCATTTCACAAACTACTGCAAAAAAAAAACATAATTTGGAATACTTGTATATATTGTTCAAATAGATAGTCTTGGAGGTCAAGCAAACACACCTTCTATAGGTCCGCTTAACCTATTCCAACCAAGACCCAAGACTTCCAAGTTAGTCCAATTCTTTAGTTCTGAAAAAAAAAAAAAAAAAGTAAAGGAGAAAAGATTGTACCGTTCAAAAAATGATCATCCTCGGTATAAAAGAAAACAAAAAAAAAGTAGCAAACTTGCCTTGCAATTGCATTGAGCCAGAAAACTCATTGTAACTTAGATCCAGAGCTTTCAACTTTTTCAGGTGAGTAAACTCTGCCACAAGACAAAGAGGCACAAAGCAAGACACTATTAATAAATATACGATTCTATTTTAACAATTATGTTAAGTCTGTTAAAATAGTTCAACAATTATTTTACTCATAAGACAAAAGACAGAGACAGTGACAATTGACATCGATGCTACCATGTACGGTGCCGTTGAAGGTGTTTCTACTCAGATCCAATAGTTCCAAGTTTGTCAAGTCTTTTAGTTCTGAAAGGGGTGTCCAAGAGAATATAAGAGAATGATAAAAACACAAAAAAAAATGAAAAAGAGAACAAATTGTAGTGATTGCTTAAATAAAAACCAAACATACTTTAGGCACCTCGTTACAAAAGAAAAAAAAAAACACACCTTTAGCTTGAAATGGACCATCCATGTGGTTACCCCGAAGAGACAGAGTTGTAAGTGATGTGGCAGCATTAAGAAAGGGAAATATGCTATTGTTGAATTCGTTTGAAGAGAGATCCAGAATCTCCAGATTCTTTAATCTACTTAAGCTTTTATAACCTGCATACGGAAGATCTTGTTAACAACGTATCGCCTTAAGCTGATCACCCTAATAACTTCAACAAGTTCAGTTATAATCTTCAGTCCACTCTACGTGAAAATGTAATTATGGAGAAAAAACTAGAGACCAAAAGGGGAAAAGTAAAACATTAAAAAGCATGGTATATACCTTCAACATCATCAAAGAAGCCATTAAATAGGTTGACGTATTTTTGCCCGGACATGTTAAGACTTCGAACCTCTTCAAAGGGATGCAGCAAAGAAAGATTTAGGAGAGAACTCTCTCCGGAATAGAGTCTACCAAAGGCAATACCGGTCACACGTCCACTTGTGCTCTTGCACTCAACGCCTTTCCATTGGCAACAATTGCTCTTTGTGTCATTAGTCCAAGTAGGGAGAACTTGGTCTTGGTCGAAACTCCTTGAGACCATGTAATTCTTGAGCTCCAACAAAGCTTTCCTTTCTTTTTCAATACAGATTTTGTATCCATGTAGCTGCCCCAAAAGTAACATCAACACCCATATCAGGTTTTGACCCAAGAACACCTTCTCCTTCATTGGATTCAGCAAAATAAAAACAAATAACTAAAGATTATTGATTTATATGTTTGATGTCTAAACACATTCATGTATATAAGCAGTTAAATTGCAGTATGAACACAGTGGAAATGGAAGAAAGAAAAAGAATATAAAATTTCTTAATCATACCATTTCCCAATGAGCGTTCATAGGATCCTTTTGCTAATCTAATCTTTAAAGCATGTGCTGTAAATCTCTAGTTTTGCCAAAAACTACTATTTTATAATATACACCAACCAAGAATTGACTTGAGTCAAGATCTAACCGGCCACGTCAGAAATATGGATGGATGTTGTCGTAAGAAGTGAAAACGGTGTCGTTTAGATCCCATCGTCATGACAAAACACCACCAACTGCCATGGAATCATATAGAGGCTACCATAGTTACGGGCTCTTCGTCGGAGTTTGAAACAGAAATTGGATGTGAAGAAATGTTTTCCAGCGAGCATTTTTTTTATTGGAGGATGAGAGACCCATAACGGCCAGGTTTTTTTTTCAGAAAATTTGGAAAAATGCTCTTATAGTAGACAGAAGAACCACATCGGTTTACTAAACCGAAACGAACCAGTTATAACCAACGATTCTAATAATACTTGGTTTTGAGTTCTCAACTTACCGGTCGTCTTCAACATCCCAAAGGATTAAACTTTAGGTTTAGGGTTCTTCTCTTTGCTCTGTCTCCTTGCATTCGATTTTAGAATAGCTCTCCCGCTAACCAAACTCCATCTGAATCTGATTTCTCCGTCTCTACCAAAGCTCACAGTTGTTCTTATTAGCGAAGAAATCAAATGATGGGTACTGAAGTTTCTAGCTCGCCTAAAACCCTCATCGATCAGATTGTGGTTCGTTTTTTCCCCCAATTCTTTGGTTTTTACCTTTAGGTTGTGATTATAATGAGAAAATTTTAAGAATTTTCTGGGATGGGTTTTCAGGTTCCTGGTGATGTTGTTCTCGATTTATCAAGCATGTCCAATCAGACAATCAAGCTCGGAAGTGGCCTCCGTCAGGTTCTTGTCTCTCCCAAAATCACTTTATTTCAGAAATCTTTGTTATAGTGACTTTGGAGTTTGACATATTTGGTTTGCTCACTTCTCTGTTGAGTGACTCAATGAATTGATTTCTCACTAAGACCAAGAGAGTTAAATTGCAAAGGTAGAAGCTTTACAAAGATATTTGTGATTCTTTCAGGATAATGATGCAATATCTGCTATGAGAGCTGGGAAATTGAAGTACTCTAAGCCAAATAAGTACTGGGTGGAGAGTTCTCATAAAAGGGTGAGTGAAAAACCGTATTTTACCTGAAAGCTTTCAAATTGTGCAAAGACGTATTGTCTTTTGCAGTCTATTGGTACTTTTTATGCTTTTGTGGAGCTTCTTGTAGGCAGTTATTGGTTCCACTGGTTACTGCTCTTTTATATGTATTGGACTGTTCATCTGCGACTAATTTGGTGTGAAGAGTTGGTTATCTGGCTCTCTAGTAGTGGAAAATCATTTTGTGTAACTTGATTTTGACCATGGTTTTATGGTTTTTGCAGTATGTACCTCGCCCTGAGGATCATGTTCTTGGCATTGTGGTAGATTCTAGAGCAGATGTAAGTACTCTAAAGCAGATCCTAAGCTTTTGTTATAAATCACTCTTCTTTAAGCTCAAGCATTTGTTTTATGTATTCAGTTGATATCATACAAACATCATATATACATATAGATTGTTGATCTCTGTTTCGTTCTGTTATTACTCAAAACACTTCAATCATTGTTTACCTTGAAGAGGATGGTTTCTTATATATGGTGTTGCCACTAGAGTTATCAGCCAAAGTTTAAACATTTATAACATATTGTTGAAATCTTTTGTGGCTCATGTTTCATTGCAGAATTTTTGGGTAGACATTAAAGGACCTCAACTAGCTCTTTTGCCCGTGCTTGCATTCGAAGGAGGAACGAGGAGAAACATACCCAAGTTTGAGGCAAGTACCTTGTAAAAAATGCATGTCTGAAGTGATATAAAAAAGAGGATCATGTGTTTAGAGAGTCTAATATCTTCTTGATACAGGTAGGCACTCTGCTCTATGTTCGGGTTGTGAAGACAAACACCGGTATGAACCCGGAGCTGTCCTGTACCGATGGTTAGTCCATTGCATCCTATATATATTCTCACAAAAGCTAAATCATTTTCCTTGATTCTCTTGCAATAACGCAATTTGCTGTTTGACATTGTTATAGCAAGTGGAAAAGCTGCAGAATTTGGTCCTTTAAAAGATGGTTTCATGTTTGAAACTTCAACTGGTCTATCAAGAATGTGAGTTTTCTTCTTTCGTCTTCTCCTCTTATATAGCCATCTCTTCTTGACTCTCTCTCTCTGTCTGTGTTCTTGTTAGGTTGTTGAGTTCACCAACTTGCCCTGTCCTTGAAGTTCTTGGGAAGAAACTATCGTTCGAGACTGCAATTGGCTTAAATGGGAGAGTCTGGGTAAGAATCAAAACATCTATAGCTTCTTCTTGAGAATCTAATCAATGTGATTTAGTTTAATATCTTGTGTCTGGTTTCAGGTGAATGCGGCTGCTCCTCGTACAGTGATCATCGTCTCCAACGCGGTGATGAATTCTGAAACTTTGAGTGGGACACAGCAGAGAATCATGGTAGAGAAATTGTTGGAGAGAATTTCAGACTAATATGCTTTTGTATGGTTTATACAATGTCACTATTTTATAAAATTACATTTTTGATTCCTCTTTATTATCTACACATTACAGTCCTTTTATCCACTTCACTAGCTGCAAACACAAAAACAACTCAAAACTATATCATTCAAGACCAACCAAAAACAACCAACTCAAAACTTTTTTTTTTGTTGTATACGTTTTCACTAAACCCGCATATGTCGTGAGTCGTGACTCGTGGACGTTCTTTACTCATTTGTCAAAGAAGTTGTACGTACTAATAAGAATTTGACCTTCTAGGTTTTTTTCCTATTGATTCCAAACTAGGAGAAGCCAAAAAGCCGATTATAAAATCCAAAACTGATTATAATAGAAGGCAAAACGTAGTCTTAACCAAAAAACGAACCTTCTAGATTCTTACTTCAACAGCATAATATCTCTAAAAAAAAAAAAAAGGAAATGTGTAACATAATAATGGCCATAAAAAATTTAAGAAAATTGATCGACACTAACCAAAAAACGGTTCCAAATATTAAAGGGTCTTTTATAACGAGCACTTAATGAAAAAAAAAATTGACAGCTTCTCAAGCACGCTATACTCCTCTCTCTCCCTATATAAAGAGTCAGATGTTCACGAGAAAACTTTGAGACCAAACGACAGTCATGGAAAGAAACGATTCAGAATTGATTTCCAAAAAACGTCGGATAGATTCTCCTGGAGACATCCCAAACCCTAATGGTGAAGGACAATCTGCGGACAATGTCGTCCACAAGTTGTACTTCAAGGGTTTGGTGAGTGACGAGGTGGTTGCTGACGGTGGAGAAAGGACCGTCAGGGCTGGATATGGTGTCGCGATTTGCGATGAGAAGGATAACTTGTTGTTTGAGATTAAGGATTCACTGAGTGACGGCGAGATTAGCAGGAGAGGAGTGGAGATTAGGGCATTGATTCATGGGTTAAACAAAGCCTATGATTCGGGGATCAGACATGTTAGCATCTTTTGCGATGACTATATGATATACCAATACGTAAGTGTTTTCTTTTCTTTGTTATTGCTTTGGTTAGTTTAGTCTGAATCATGCGGATGTGTAGAATCTGAATCGGTTAATATTGTTTGCCTTTTTTTTGTTCAAGAGTAATTCTTGTTTTAAGAAAGTTTATGAATTGGTTGGTGATGATCTGATTTGTCGTGTTACAATATTTTTCATTTTGGAAATTGCATTTGGTAGTGTTACTCTAGATTTAACATCACAACAAAAACTAAAAACCTTTATAAACAATATTCTGAATATCTATAAATATATTTTTTCAAGATAATATTAGTTTTACATATTTAGTGCTGCAAGTGATCAAATTTTTGTTGACTCTGGTTATGATGTTAACTTGTCTTGTTTTTTTTTTCAAACATGTCTTGGTTTAACGAGGTTGAATCTGATTTTCAATGCAGGTAGATGGAAGAGATAAGCCTACGCAGAAGAAATTTCTTCAGCTAGTGGAAGAAGTCCAAAGCCTTAGAGGAAAAATGGCTTATAGTGATCCGCTTTTTGTTGCCCGGAACGATGTTAAGTTTGCTTTTAAACTTGCAAGAGAGGCAATAGGCTCTCAAAGCAGCAGCGTCGTTGCGAAGAAGCTATCACAGGGAGAGACTTGTGCCATTTGTCTTGAAGAGATCGTTGCGGAGAGGATGTTTTTAACTGACAAATGTGTTCACCGTCATTGCTTTTCTTGTGTGAAACAGTACGTAGAAGTGAAGCTACTCCGCGGAGATGTGCCCACGTGTCTTGGTGAAGGATGCAAGATTGAGCTTACTCTTGAAACCTGTAGCAAGATTTTGACACAAAGGGTGATTGATATGTGGAACAAGAAGGTGAGAGAAGATTCGATTCCCGCTGCGGAGAGAGTCTATTGTCCATACCCCAACTGCTCAATGTTGATGTCCAAAACCGAGCTTTCGAGCTCTGCTGGCTCTGACCAGTCCAGTGTTCGGGAATGTGTCAAATGCAATGGGCTGTTTTGCATGGATTGCAAAGTACCATCGCATACCGATTTGTCGTGTGCTGATTACAAGAAACTTCACCCTGACACTTTAGTTGATGACATGAAGCTAAAGTCTCTTGCAGAGGACAAGAAGTGGCGTCTATGTGTCAAGTGTAGGAACATGATTGAACTTTCTCATGGCTGCAACCACATGACTTGCAGGTACTCACTTCGTTGTCATTTTAATATTAAAGAAAAATGAATCTTTAATATTGAATTTGAACCAAACTAGAGTTTTTAGTGTTTATGTTGTGTTTAAAGTTTTTTCAGATTTTTAATAAAAAAATTCAAGTACATACTTAACTAGGTTAGGCAACTTCATATGAAATTTTTTTATTTTATTGTGGTGTGTGTAGATGTGGGTATGAGTTTTGCTACAAATGCGGGACTGAATGGAACAAGAACAAGCAGAGTTGTCCTTCTGGTTGCCAACTTACTGGCCTTGGTGATTATGATATTGAAGACGATGATGACTCAGAACATACTTGCGAAACGGATATGTGTCAATGCTATTACGATGAAAATGGTCGTCGTTTTCGTAACTATGAAGAATATATTGATCGCCAAATAGTGCAAGTTTTTCTGCTCTCTTATTACAAGTCATTTGATTCGTATAACTCCATTGGATTCTTGTATTTGATTTATGTTGGTTCTTGCAGCGATTATCCCATGCCGCCGCTTCCCCCGCTTCCCCCGGGTGAGGTGCAGGAGTATGAGCAGTTTGACATTGTAGAAGGGAATGGTGACGACTATGATGATGATTACTACAATTATGGAGGTTTAACTGAATCTGACGATGAAGGAGGGTTTAGTGAGGCCTTTTTCATAGATTATTATTCTCTTTAATCTCTCTATATTGTGATCAACATAGAGATTTGAATAGAGTTGTTTTTGATTATTTTTCCATCTTTTTCTTTTGGTATTTTTGACTTTTTTTTCTTTGTTTCTGTCTTTATTATGTTAAGACAGGAGATTAAAGTTTAAATTGATAATTTCAAGACAATGTTTAAGTAATAGAAAGCTTTGGGCTTTTTCATTATTATTTTTTTTTGTTTTGTATATAAAAATCGCTATTATTAGCTTATTTTAGTTCGACTATATCATCTTTTCCAATATTGAATGTTATAAATGGCAACTCTCTAAAATAACACTAAAATCATTGTCTTAAGTTTTCCAAAAATAGCATAAAATATAGGGCTGTTTTCAAAAGTAGTACAAAATTGAGTCAAATGCAAAAGTATCCTCTTTTTTCTTCCTTTTTATCCTACCATATTTGTGATAATAACGAAAATGCCATTACTTTCGTCTTTGAAGTCTAACCGTGAAGTCTAATACGAAAAAAAATGTCCAAAGAAACCTCATCTTCTTCATTTATTCACGAAAATGCCATCACCATCAATTCGTCCAACAACCATTCTCAACCGAAATCAAGCTTTGAATGCATGATTTACTCTTCAAACATATATACAAACTCATTATATCATCTCATAAACTTGTATTGGTCAATTTCTTCTCAATTTTCACCCCAAGAACACACATTTTCATCTTTTCAAAGTTTATGTTCTTAGATCTTCCCATTTTTGGTGTGGGAGATCATTATAACGGTTGGGGAAGTTTGCTGAAGCTCTAAATCGAAGTTATAGGCCGTCAACGAAACTTAAGATCACGGCAAGGTAAAATTCCGGTAGATCTGAGTGAATTTCATATTTTTGCAGGTCCTTAGACTTCATAGCGAAGTCTAACAAACTAGTTTTGCAATTGATTTTTCAAAAAATTTAGAGAGTAGACTTCATATTGTATGTAGGCTTCAGAATGAAGTCTACTCGAAAAGATTAGTTTTGCAATTGACAGAATAAAAACTTTTTATGGGAAATCTATCTGTGAAGTCTGCTTGAATAAAAGACTAGTTTTGCAAACTTTAAGTAGTTTGTTTTATCGTGAAGTCTACCCCTGAAGTCTATTAATGTTGTATTAGGCTTCATTCAAAGTCTAATACTTCATTAGACTTCATTGCGAAGTCTAATAAAGGGTTAGACTTCATTTCGAAGCCTAATTCTTGATAGACTTCACCAAGAAGTCTAATAGTCAACGTTTTCGGAGTAGACTTCACGATGAAGTCTATTTTCTAAATTCAAAAATTCGATCAATTGCAAAACTAATCTATGAAGTCTAATTTGTTGTAGACTTCACCGGTAGACTTCATTATCGTTAGACTTCATTTTTAAGCCTATTCACGATAATGAAGTCTATTTAAAAGTCAAAGCTTGGTCAATTGCAAAACTAGTCTTTTTTTTTCGGTAGACTTCACGTGTAGACTTCATAAAAAATTCATAATTTGAAAAATTGCAAAACTAGTCTATTAGACTTCACAGGGAAGTCTACTAAATAGACTTCCTCGTGAAGTCTACTATTTAATGTTTTATTTGAAAACGCTTTTTTGGAAAATATATAACGAATTTTTAAGATTTTCTTGAACAATTAGTTGAGTTAGTCTGTTTAGTTGCTTGTGTGTTAGTTTGACATGCTTATTCGTTGTATATTTCGTGAAAACGGTTTTCTTGTCAAAATTGAATATTAGACAATACTAGGTAGACTTCTAGGTGAAGTCTACCACTGAAGTCTATAATGAAGTCTAATGCGGTTGGTTTTTGTTTACTTGCAGAAAATGGTTTACATTGCATCTGTTTATGGAGAATGGGTGAGAAAGGACAATTTGTCTTGGCATTTTGAGGTTGATTATCGGAAAGGAGGTAGAATGTTCTCGTTGAGGGATGGTTGTACACATGATGAGCTTATTCAAATGGCTTTAGATGATTATTCGCCCATGTATAACGTTGAGAAAATCCCTTGGAAATGCATGCCCTCTCAGGTATCCTACCCGTAGTCTTTAAATTTAAGATTTTGTTTTTGGTAGACTTCTTCAGTAGACTTCACACAATATTTTTTTTGGATTATACCATAATTTGTATTACCGGATATAAATTGATCAATTTCTATGAAAAATTATTTTTCATAGATAGTTCTTGTATTTGTTAAAATTATGTGTAATTACCTTGATCAACATATTTTTAATAGATTTTAAACTTTAAATTTACGATTTTGCTATATAGTAGACTTCCGGAGTAGACTTCTCGCAGTTTATAGGTTACAAACATAATTTCTCTTACTTGAGTTAAATGGATTCATTTTTATGCAATTTTATTTTTCTTGGATGCCAAATATTATAATCTTATTTATGTATAATTTTGTTTGATCAAAATAATTTTCTATAATTTTATAAATTAAATTTGAGTTGTGATTAGGAATTAGACTTCATGATGATGTCTAATACGTTGTAGACTTCATGAATAGACTTTAAACAGGGTAAAACATACATTGTGACTAACATTTTTTTATTTGTTCATAAGGGCTTGATTTGTAATTTTACATGCGCAAAAGACTAGTTTTGCTCTAAATGCAATATAGGATCTAGTTTTGCATTTCAAATCAAATTGTGCACTATATTTAGCAATTCCCCCTAAAATATATTAAGCGCCCCCTTTACTAATAACATGTTATAAGAAATCATAATTACATTAGTGAAAAATGTCAACGAGCACCCATGGCCTAATGGATAAGGCGCTTGACTTCTAATCAAGCGATTGTGGGTTCGAATCCCTCTGGGTGTGTAGAACATATTATTTTTCGTTTTGTTTGCCTTTTATATAAGGTCTTGATAGTAGTATTATTAACACACATGGCAAAGACAAATGTAGGTGCATAGTTTTTAAGTTATGAACGACAGTAGTTGGCAGTTGGCACGACTGTTATGAACAACATGAACAAATCACAATATTCTAAGTTATCTAATACGTAAACAATGATACTTAATCCCACGCTACACAAACGTTTTGTTTTTTTATTCATATGCTTACTTGCTCTTGATAGTTGAATAAAAGTTGATTTGATACACCACCAAACACGAACTTCACGAGATATAATTAACAAAAACCTAACAATAATGCATGCCACAAAAAGTCTCTCTGATCAAACTCTATAACAGAGAATCCAAGATTGATTACTTGCCTCAAAGATGGAGGACTTAAATGTGATCAAGATCTCCCGAGTTAGCCCTGCAACCGACTCGGTCGAGCCGCTCATTCTCCCACTCACTTTCTTCGATTTAATGTGGCTAAAACTCAACCCTACGAAGCGAGTCACCTTTTACAAACTCACTGAGTCATCTCACGACTCCTTCTACTCCGTGATCCTCCCCAAGCTCGAGAGATCTCTTTCCATTGTCCTCACACACTTCCTCCCTCTCTCCGGCAACCTCAAATGGGACCCACAAGAACCCAAGCCGCACATCGTCGTCTTGCCGCAAGACGCTGTCTCTCTCACAGTGGCTGAGACCGAAGCCGATTTCTCTCATGTTTCCGGCAAAGGGCTCCGTCACCAGACTGAGTTATACCATCTAGTGCCCGAGTTACCGGTTTCCTCTGACTCAGCCTCTATTCTTGCCATGCAAGTCACTTTGTTCCCGAACCAAGGCTTCTCCATCGGAACCACAGTCCACCATGTCGCGATGGACGGCAAAACTCTGGTGAAGTTTCTCAAATCTTGGGCTCACATATGCAAACACGGAACAACACCGCAAGATTTTCACTTGCCTATGCTTTTGGATCGTACGGTCGTCAACGTTCCGGCCAGACTCGAACTGAAGCTCTTCGAATTCCTTCGTTATCTCTCGCAAGGGAAAGACTACGCAAGAACCCTAGATCTTCCTCCCGCAAACAAGATCGAAGATACCGTGAGGATCACGCTAGAGCTGACCAAGGAGAACATCGAGAAACTCAAGAAGAAGGCCAAGAACGAATCAACTCGCTCCGATCTTCACCTGTCAACTTTCGTAGTCACTTATGCCTACGTGTTGACCTGTGCGTTGAAGGCACGTGGAAGCGACTCAAACCGACCGGTTGCTTTCGATTACGGTGTTGATTTTAGAGACCGGTTAGACCCGCCGGTTCCTGTGAACTATTTTGGCAACTGCGTGATGCCTATAAATGTTAATGGATACGAAGCGAGGACGTTTCTTGGAGAAGATGGGTTTGTCAATGGTGTCGAGATTCTCAGTGATTCGCTCAGAGGTTTGAGTTCGCAAGGGGTTGAGTCATTATGGGAGTTGTATGAGGATGCATTGAAAAAGAGGGAACAAGGTACTGAGACGTTGTTCCTTGCTGGGTCTAACAAGTTTGGGATATATGAGTCGGATTTTGGGTGGGGAAGACCCGTTAGTACTGAGAATATATCTGTCAGTGGAAACAATCTCTTCTCTATGTCAGAGATGAGGGATGAGATCGGTGGTGTGGAGATTGGTATGTGCTTGAAGAAGTGTGAGATGGATGTTTTTATTTCTATATTTCAAAATGGATTGTAAACCTCATATTTGTTTTTTTTATGGCTTTTACAGTTTTACTCATTCAATATTGTTGTTGGAATAAATGTTCACATTCAAAAAATGAAGAATCAAAACATGTTTTGTGGTCATTACATGAAACTTTATATTATTTTGTTTCCCTTGTAAGAAGACTAGCCATTTTCATTCATAAACATCCACATTCCACAACATGGACAGCTCTCGAAAATAACATAATGCTACAACATGGACGGACAGCTCTACTCTGTGTTGGAGAGAGGAGGGATGAGACCGGCGGTGTAGAAATTGGCATATGATTGAGAAAATATGAGATGAATGATTAAATTCTGTATTTCAAATTGGATTAGAAAACTAAAAGAGATAATTATTCGATATTTTTAAGGTCCAAGTGGCATTGGAGGAATTGCATAATGTAGTTGAACTTTTTGTATTTTACACCATTTGGATACGTGAGACCATGTATAAATTTGCTTTGCTGTAATACTTTTGAAATCTTGTAAGACCTTAGATGCAAAGTTATAAACGTAAGGTGAGATTAGATCTAGCTAGGAGTGTTTTCTATAGCAACTGGTTGACCATTTATTATAAGAGAAAATGCATGCTATAATCCTAGCTCTCTAGCGATCTGAGAAATATTTTCTTCTTTCATAATTTCATCAATAAAATACCACACCATTTCATCAAAAACCTTTGCTTACATCTAACTTTAACTTAAAAACTAGCCTGTTTATGGCTTTTTGTTTGAAGAGAATGCATGACCTCATAAACTAGCTAGAAGGATATTCTCTGAAACTTGCCAAAAAATAAAGTTTGTGTTTGAGTCTTTACTTGATTAGTTTAGTTTGCTAATATTTTTAAAATAACTTTGGACAATGCAAAAATTGATAAACTAATTAGCCAATCTGTCATACTTTGAGGGACAGGTGGTGAAGATTCAGAAACATCCGATAAAATGAGACTAATACAGAAAAAAAAAAACTTATGATCCCATAACATACATGCACACAAATGGAAATTGTTTCTGTTTGTTATTAACCAATTATGCTCCATCTTTTTCCATTTAGTAAAAATTTCCTTAAATTATTAGTTTGCCGACCACCAAAAAAAAAACTTAATTTTATCTGTTTTTTTAAAAAATTATTTTGAGTGTAATGATGATAAGCAGGTGCTCAGTGTAATGATGATAAGCAGGTGCACTGATCACTCTCCTTGTTTTCGGCTTCTCTTCCACATTCATTGCTTCATCAGAGTGGAGTGAACAGTGGAGTGTCCATTAGCGGATTTAACGAAGACGAAGTCAATCTTTTCTGACTTGGAAGCTTTTATTTTCTTCTTCTTTCTCCAATCTCGAGAGGAAACAAAAAAAAAACTCAAAATCGGAAGTTTTTCGAACCCTAAATCAAGACCAAGGGAACAATAAACCCTTCAGTTCTAATGCTTGTTTGGTTCTTATCGGTTGCTCAACGATGATCTCCGACGAGACAGATCGGAAAACTCTCATCTTCCTGATCCTACAGTTCCTTAACGAAGAGGGCTACAATGAAAGCTTACACTTGTACGGTGACACTTCTCCCTGCTTTTGTATCAAATCGCTTGGTTCAAGCCTAAAATCTGAGCTTTTTTGTGTTGTGTTTTGAAAGATTGGAGCAGGAATCAAAGATTTTGTTCAATTTCAGCTACTTCTCCGATGCTATCATCAACGGTAACTGGAAAATTGCAGAGGATTATCTCTCAGCATTCACTAGTCCTGAAGAAAACACATTTTCAAGAAAGATGTTCTTTGAATTGTACAAGTCTAAATTCTCCGAATCACAGGACAGGCAAGCAAAAATCTCTACTTCTTCTTTACATTTCAATTTTGATGACATTTCTGTGAACAGAATTGTACAAGTTATGTTTGATGCAGAAGTGGTGGCTCTGAATCTGTGAACATTTTCTCAAAGGAACTAAGAAGGATTCCTGTTTTCAAAGATGATGGCTATGAAGATTTGGTTGAGGTGATTGCAGATATGAGGCAAGAATTAAGATATAAATATGTATTAGCCATTTGTAAATTTCCCCCAATGCAGAGTTTTTAGTGGTGGCTTTCTTTTGTTTACAGAGTTTTAGAGCAAACTAGTATCATGGACAAAGCATCGTTGAGAGCCAAACTGTGTGTTGATCTTCATAAACTGGGAACAAACAATCCTTCTTTGTTTGGCAAACTTGATTTTCCGGAGCTCGAAAAAAACGCACTCATGTCGCTTATCGTCCTCATTTGCCCAAATGGGACACATGGAGGTTTAAAGGTAAGGTTTGTTTTACATTTTCTCTTAATCTTATTTTGAAGTACCATAAAACTATGTTGGAATTTAAAAATGAAATGTTACTTGAGGGTTTGTTTTCTCATCAGTGCGTTTCTTGTAGGAAGATCTTATTTTCTTGATCCTTCAGTTTCTCTTTGAAGCCAAGTACAAGAACACATTGCATAAGTAAGCTTCTGCATGGATTTGTTACTTTTTTATATAATTTCATTTCTTATTTTTTGATGACATTTTTTCTTTATGAAGATTAGAGCAAGAAACAAAAGTCTTGTTCAACTTAAAGTATCTTGCGGAGCTGATGACGCTCGGTAAATTTGACAAAGCTGAAGAGTACCTGACAGCTTTTACAAACCAAGACGAGAATAAGTACTCGAATGCTATGTTTCTTGAGATTCAGAAGCTGAAATGCTTAGAATCTGCAGAATGGTTTGGTTTTTATTTATTTATCTGTCATTTTACATTTATTTGAAAGGCTGCATATGAAGTTTTTTTTTCACTGCAGGGAGGTCACAAGGCTAAAGCTTCACCGCTCTGTTATCATGCTAGCTAAGAAGAATCCAGTGCTGAAAGATAAACTCAATCTTCCTAGCATGGGGAAATCAAGACTCTTAACGCTGATGAAGAAGACGTAAGGCAAAAACGGTTGTTTTTTTTTAGTTTCTTGATTTTCTTTTTAGTTGGTTTTGATTTTTCTTCAACATCATGCAGTGTAGCCTTTTGGGGAGTTCATACATGCAACCATCCTAATTCTCTGGAGAATTTTCCAGTAGTACGATACCTTTGTCGCGCACCGTCCTCTTTAGGAAACAATGTCAATGAAACAAAGCTAAAGGAAATCAATGATCCATCTGAGTGCAATGCACTGTTTCTTCCTGATAACTTTCCAGGAGGAAGGGTATGGTTACTTTCTCCAGAATCTTTTAAAGTTTGGCATACTTCTTGTCACAATTGCTTTCATTCACACGTTTAGTTGATCTTTAGAAGGGCAAAAAAACATCGCTCTAAATAACTTTTAGTCATTAAGGATTTTGCTTTGTTGCTTTTGGAATAAGAGTATCACCTACACTTGTATTTGATGCATATAGTGAAATTGTCTTCACTACCTTCAAATATTGAGCTCTCATTGATTTTGTTGACTTTGCTAGATTGCATGTTTGACCTATTCTGCTTCTGGAGATTATGTACTGGCTTTGGCAGAAGACGCTACACATAAACTCTGGACGTGGTCGAGTAGCCCATATGAATACTGCAAGGTTTAGTCTCAGATGCCAAACTTATCTCTGCTATGTTTCAGCCATGATGTCATTGATTACTTACTCTTATCTACTTGATTCTTCTGCGTATAGTATACTCCTCGAGTACTGAAGGAAAATGCATTTCCGAAGCCGCGGTTATATCAACCTCAAAGCGGGATAACTATGAAAAACGAGATAGCCACCACCACATCTGCTGAGAGTTCCACGTCATGCTTTGCCATCAAGGGTTCCTATCTTTTCTCTACCTCAGGAGGAAAAATTGCAGTTTTTGATGTGAAGAGTTTTGAGGTAATAAGCATAAACTTTTCATGTCTCGGCCTTTGTGTCTACATCATCAAATGACGTTGTTTTCACATTACTGCAGAAGGTAGCTGCTTTTGGAAGTCCTACAGCTTCAGCTACGTGTTTTATATTCATTCCCGGTGATTTACTTGCGGTCGGGCTAGATGATGGTTCTATCTTTATCCACTGTCTATCCTCAAGAACGGTAAAGTCTTTGTTTCGGCTGTAATAATCTGAAACCGTTGTCTGCTGTGAAAAGATGACATAAAGCTGTGAAAATGTTTCAGATCAAAGCAAATTTGGAGGGCCATGAACAGAGGATAACTTGTCTTGCGTTTTCGCGGTGTTTCAGTGTCCTCGTCTCATCAGGAGCTGATGGAAAGGTTTGTAACATGCACTCTCTCTTAAGTACACCAAGATTGTTGCTTTCATGATTTCTAGATTGTTTTTTTTTGTTTTCTCCAGCTCTGTGTCTGGAGCACTAAAAGCTGGAAGAAGCTAACAAGTAACAAATCCATACATCAAATGTGCACCCGGAACAACCATGATGAGTCGTCCTCTTTAGTTACTCACATTCAGTTTGACCCGTATCAAATCGAGCTTCTCGTGGTTGAAGAGCACTGTATATATACACTCAAAGCTCCAACTCTGGATTGCCTTCTGCAGGTAAAAAAAAAAGGCAAACACGTTCTCTGATTAGATATTCTCATGCATTTAGTTATCTTATTGACTCCAAATGTGATGCAGTGGGTACCAGATGAATCCGACGGTGCAATAACTTGTGGTACATATTCATCAGATGGTGAGATAATCTATGTTGGCTTTAGAAGTGGGTCTATAAAAGTTTTGGACTGCAGAACATTTCGGACCATATGTCAAATCAATCTGACTGCTTTTACTCAACCCATCCTCAGCATCATCAGGTACAATTTCCTTGCCTACAACACTTCTTATTTGGTCAGATAAACAAAAAACCATAAATTATGTGACTGGTACAGGCTCAAGGTTTATCCGACTGTTGTGGCTGCTCATCCTTCACATCCGAGCCAGATTTCTGTGGGGCTTAGCAACGGTAAGGTCATGGTCTTTCAGCCGTTGGGGAGAGGAGAATGGGGCGAAGAAGTTACACTTGAAGCCCCTGAAGATAATGGAGATTATTATTCTGATAGTAGTTACTGACCACTCTGACCATAGAGGTTTGTCTTAGTTTTTTTGTATGTATATGAATGAGTTGCTCTTTTTGTCTGTCCTTTGTGCATTTTGTATGTTTGTCTATGTAGCCTGGTTTGTAATTAGTATCTGTCTTTTTGTGTAATTATCGTTAAGTATCTGTCAAAATGCTTATAACCTATTTACATACTGAGCACCTTTTTGTTGTAGTTAATGACTCCATTATTAATTATTAAATGGAGAAGAAGATTAGTGCTTGTTTTGAAAAGTGTTTTGGAGTATAATTTTATTGAATTTTCGTTTGTATTGTAATCATATTATGGTTATAAATGTGACCTACCAAATGAATTCAAGTGCGGTACGGTTTTGTCACCATACACCAACCATTAAACAAGGAAACAAATCATAAAATACAAATTCAAAGTAGGGCCATTAAAGTATAAAAAGATCATTCATACAAAATTTGGAATGTGAGCACAAAATTAAGGGGGCTGGAACTACGGTAATTAGCGTAATTAATGGCATTATTTTATGATTAATTAGTATTTATTGATCCATGGGAGAATTGCACCCCTCTTAATAAATGTATCGTCCCATACGCACATGCATCAGAGTAGATTAAAACCAATTACGAAAAAAAGAAGACTCTTTACAATCTGATAACGAATAATTAAAGTTTTATTAAAGAAAACATCGTATCTACCATTTGGTAAAAAAAACATAATTTCTACTAGTACATTGTTTTCAATATGTTACTTATCTAGTTATCTTATCTAGTGACTACTAGTAACATTTTTCTAAATTCCAAATTAAAAATCATATTTTCTGCTTCTACGCATAAAACAAAAAGAAAATACTTCCTCCGTTTTTCCGTTTTTTTAAGATGAATTTTCTAGAATTTTCACACATATTAAGAAAAAGTTGATTTTCAATCATTAGTGTATAGATTTTGGCAATAAAACAACTTTCTATAAATTTTAGACCAATAAAAATCTAACAAATTCAATTATTGTTTTTTGAAAACTGAAAAAATACTTCAAAAAACTAAAAATTTTATCTTTGTGAAATAACAAAAAATGTCCAGAAAATTCATCTTAAAAAGAATAATATTTTATGCTTTTTCTTTGGGACCTACAAGTTATAAAGACTCGAGTTTATGTGGCAAATACATCCATATTTTACCTTCCGACAATCACACATCTCCTGACAACAGCTCCGGTAAAAAATAAAAGCATCTTACACCTCCTTCTCTCCAGATCAACGGCTTTAAAATTGCCACGTCATCACGGACTCCAACTCTCGTCTTAAATCCATCTCTTTCTCTCTCTTCAGCCACCATTGTCTACTCCTTCGTCGAATCTAACACCGCCAAATTTCATTTCCGAGATCTTCTTCTTCCTCCTCCTCCTCCTCATCATCCTTCACAGATCCAAGAAACCGAAGTAAGCAACGCTCCGATCAATCCGACATCGTTTTGAAACTCCGACCTCGACAACGACGAATCTTCCTCCGCAGATCTAGCGAAGAAACCTCTCCCCAACGGTAATTGCTAAAAATAGCTCTAGAAAAAAAATCGAAATCCAAACCCATTTCCAATATTCAAATGTGTTTCCCGTTGGATTTCGAAACTGTTTAACAAATTTTCGAATTTTTACTTGCTTTCTCAGAAAAAAAATCGAATCCAGATCGGTTCAAAGAGATGGCTCCGAGCATTCGGAAAGCGATCGGAGCCGTCAAGGACCAAACGAGCATCGGGATCGCGAAAGTCGCCAGCAACATGGCTCCAGATCTGGAAGTAGCGATCGTGAAAGCAACAAGCCACGACGACGACCCCGCCGGCGAGAAATACATCCGCGAGATCCTAAACCTAACCTCCCTCTCCCGCGGCTACATCCTCGCCTGCGTAACCTCCGTCTCCCGCCGACTGTCGAAGACTCGCGACTGGGTCGTCGCTCTCAAGGCCCTCATGCTCGTCCACCGTCTCCTCAACGAAGGAGACCCGATTTTCCAGGAAGAGATCCTCTACTCGACGAGACGCGGCACGAGGATGCTCAACATGTCCGATTTCCGCGACGAGGCGCACTCGAGCTCGTGGGATCACTCGGCGTTCGTGAGAACCTACGCCGCTTATCTGGATCAGAGGCTCGAATTAGCCTTGTTCGAGAGGAAGAGCGGTTCGAAAGTGAACAGCGGTGGGAGTAGTAGCCACCATAGCAATAACGATGATCGATACGGTAGAGGAAGAGACGATTTCCGATCTCCGCCTCCGCCGCCGAGATCTTACGATTATGAGAACGGTGGTGGTGATGGTAATGGTTACGGCGGTGTGCCGAAGAGATCTCGATCTTACGGAGATATGACTGAATTCGGAGGGAGAGGAGATGAGAAGAAAGCGGTTACGCCGTTACGGGAAATGACGCCGGAGCGGATATTCGGGAAGATGAGTCATTTGCAGAGGCTGCTTGACCGGTTTTTGAATTTGAGACCGACCGGTTTAGCTAAGAACAGTAGGATGATATTGATCGCGTTGTACCCGGTCGTGAGGGAGAGTTTTAAGCTATACGCTGATATCTGCGAGGTGTTGGCGGTTTTGCTGGATAAGTTTTTCGATATGGAGTATACGGATTGCGTCAAGGCGTTTGATGCTTACGCGAGCGCGGCGAAGCAGATTGATGAGCTGGTTGCGTTTTATAATTGGTGTAAGGAGACCGGTGTGGCGAGGTCGTCGGAGTATCCGGAGGTTCAGAGGATAACGAGTAAGTTGTTGGAGACGTTGGAGGAGTTTGTTAGAGATAGAGCGAAGAGAGGGAAGAGTCCCGAGAGGAAAGAGATCGAAGCTCCTCCTCCGGAGGAGGAGGTGGTTCAAGAAGAACCTGATATGAACGAGATCAAAGCGCTTCCTCCTCCGGAGAATTGGTCTCCTCCGCCACCGCCGGAGCCGGAGCCTCAGCCGGTAAAACCGGAGTTCACGGAGGATTTGGTTAACTTGAGGGAGGATGCAGTCAGCGCTGATGACCAAGGGAACAAGTTCGCGCTCGCGTTGTTCGCCGGTCCGCCGGGTGGTGGTAACGGGAAATGGGAAGCGTTCCCGTCGAACGGAGTGACTTCCGCTTGGCAGAATCCTGCGGCGGAGCAAGGGAAAGCGGATTGGGAGTTGGCGTTGGTGGAGACAGCTAGCAACTTGGAGAAACAGACAGCGGCTTTGGGCGGTGGGTTTGATTCGTTGCTGCTCAACGGTATGTACGACCAAGGAGTGGTTAGGCAGCACGTGAGCACCTCGGAGTTAACCGGCGGCAGCGCGAGCAGCGTGGCTTTACCTTTACCGGGGAAAACCAACACTCAAATGTTGGCCTTACCGGCACCGGATGGAACCGTGGAGAGAGTGAACCAAGACCCGTTCGCGGCTTCGCTAACCATCCCACCGCCTTCTTACGTGCAAATGGCTGAGATGGAGAAGAAGCAGTATCTGTTGAGCCAAGAGCAGCAGCTGTGGCAGCAGTACCAGCGTGAAGGGATGAGAGGTCAAGCGAGTTTGGCGAAGATGAATACCGGTCCGGGTCCAGTTGGAATGCCTTATGGAATGCCACCGGTTAATGGGATGGGACCGCCGCCGACGGGGTATTACTACAACAATCCTTACTGATTCATCATTCTTTTTGTTTTATTTTTGCTCTCTCCCAGTGTCATATATGTGTAGATGACTCGTCTTCCACCTTTGATCTCGTGTGCTTTTTTCTTCTGTATCTGCGGATTGTCGTAAAACGATAAAATCTTTGTGTCTCTGTGAGTCTGTTCTCGAGTTTGATTTATAGTTTTATGTACACTTTTTTGAGAATCTTGATTCTTATTTTGTATAACACATTTTGAATATCTTCTTGGATGTTTCCACTGTTTGTAACTATAAGAACACTTTTGTCGGATTTGAGAGTGTGTTTTAAATTGACTTGTTAAGTCTCCATAGGACTTGGATTGTGTTGTGTCCTAATTCTTTGAAGTTTGAAACTACTATTGGCTCATTTGTAATAGGTGTGTGTCGCTTTCTTATACTTTCTTTATATTATTCGAGGAGAAATTTATTCTTAACCATAAATAAATTCTTCTTTATATAGTTGAGATTGGAAAATGAAAGCATGAGATGTATATGGTACTCTCTCTGTTAGATCAAAAAAGTAGGTGTGTGTGTTTGTATTGACAACTAGGATGGGACCCTCCATTACCAGTCCCTTTGAATTATGGAGAACAATTGATAAAAAAAATGAAGGTAAGCTGGAGTCTCTTCATGCCCAACATATGTAAGGCTGTCTCATTTTGGTAACCATGTCATCTTTCTGGATAAATCTGTTCGATTAGTATATTTTTGCACCGTCTATGCGTTGGAATAATTATGGTTGACTAGTTTTGGGAGGAGTTGGGCTCGTTTGTACTTAGTTTTTCGTAGAAATGAAGCCCGACTTGAGCTTTTGTTTGAATATTATAGAGAGGTGGATGCGATTTTGTGAAATCTGAATATCATTCACTCATTTAGTTACACTACTTTTCTGCTCGTACTAATCATCAACACATCACCTTTATTTACACTTTTTGCTCAACACATTATTGTCTCGAAGTGAAGATTATTAACGAACCATATGCACAAAAGACTCTCTTCTAATCTCACAATCCTAACAAAATCTACCTGAAATCTACACTACCAAAAATAGTCAGAAAAGTAACAAATCTCTAATCACCAGTCAACATAATATGATGCAAATCAATCTGAAGTTTCTCATGAAGCAGAGACACACCCACTACATTCCCTTTCTCCTCCTTAGCCGCCAACTCCGCCACCGGAATCGCCGCAAGAAACCTCTTTATATACTCTCTGCAACACTCTCTCCCTTTACAAACCACCACTGCCGACGACTCTTCCTCCCCTGTTTTCTCATACATCAAACTCGACTCATCAAACTTGAGAATGTACGCTTGCTTGCATCCTTCGAACAATCTCTCCCCTAACGAATCAATCACACAAAACCCCTCTAAATCTGCTTTCACCACAAAGAAATGATCGTTCCAGCTCACGATATAAACCCTAGATTCTCCAGACGCTATCGCTACTTCTTTCTCCACTTCGTCCCAGATCTGATCAAACGACATTAAACCTTCCAACGAAGCAAATCTCTCCGGGCTGAATAACCCAGTAAACGATTTATCATTGCAAACCCTAACCGGCCGTAATTTCGCGGAGACGATCGTTTCCAGATCGAAATGCTTATTAGGGAACAATCTCAGATACGAATCTTCGTTGCAGAGAGATTTCCATAACGCAGATCCTTGCATGATTAGCGAATCGAATTCGGTTTCTGACGGATTGGTTAGCCGAGGGTTCGCTTGGAACCAATGAGAAACCACCACCGCAACCGCCGCGCAAGCTGCTTCTCCGCCGGCTTGTTCGCTTCTCTGATCAATCGACGCAGTGTAAACTTCCGATCTCAGCTTCGATTTTCTATCGCGGCTCACTAAATCCTTCGTCACCCATTTGTTCGCCTCGATCGATAAATCCTCCGCCGTCGCAGGCTTTTCCGGTTCCGGCTCCGACGGTTTTGATGGTATCTTCGTCGTAGCTTCATCCTCTCTCTGCAAAATAAACCAATTTCGGTTAAGGCCATAACTCGAACCGGATTTTTGAAAATTTGATTTAAACTGAAATGCGTACCGGTTCTCTTCTCCATGTCATAGAAAAGCTTAACCGTCGTCTCTTCCACCAATTAAACCCGGCTTTTAGACCCGGTTCGGACTGGTTCTCCTCCGGGCTTGAACTTGACCCGGTTCCTAAAATGGGGCTGACTCCGCTGGAACTTGACGCTGTGGCCGGAGACGAAGATGAGTCGAAATTGCTGCTGTCGCGACGACTCGCCATCTTCTTCGGTATCACTGAGTCAACCGAGATTGGACCGAGCTGTATAAAGTCGTCTGCTTCGTGTCTTACCTCGGAAAAAGTCAGGTTGACCTGATTTAAATAAACAACCGCGTGTCTTAAATAATTAAGGATAAGGATTAGATTATTAATTTACATTTTCATTGGACAAAAGGAAATTCTCAAATGTATCCATTATGTTTCCGAGATTAATATAATTATCCAATGAAGAATAATTCAAATTCAAATTCAAATTCAGACCGACTTTTGGATGATTAAATTTTTAGTTTGACCAGCTTACCACAAGAGTTGCTTCCTTCGAAAGTAAACCCTTTGACCTAATCGGAAGCTTTCTCTCCACCGTAAGTTCAAGCTTCGACGCTATCTCCGATATATCCAACGTTGCTTTTCCGATCACAGTCTTTTTGCTTTTCGCGTCCAAGGCCTCTCCCTAATACCAAAAAATAGATAAAAATCCAACTAATTAAATTGTGGTTTTGCTATTAACCATTTGTAGATGAGTTGAGTTTAAATTTAAGAATTAATGATCCAAAAATGATAATTAAGAAAACTCACGTAGAAGACATTGAAGGAGATGTTCCATGGGCCGACAATGCAACAAACACGGTCGAACTCATCCTCCCATTCCACATGACTAGCTCCCAAAGAAATGGGTTTAGAGGCCGTATGGTTAACCGGTGGGTTCGACCGATAAAAAGGGATGAGTCCCAATCCGAAACCAGAGACCGGTCCTTTCCATTTCAACTCCACCATCGCGAAAAGATTCTTGGCGGCCGTTTCTTCACCGGGATTAGCCGGTAAACCATCAAGCCTCACCGGCTTCACCTTGACGTGAAGCTTCCTTACCTTCTTCGCCATTGATTTCAGAATTTATTCCTCTCCTTTTGTTTTCCTCTTCTTTATTTGGTTTTTTCTCTTTTTATTTGTTTTCTTTTAGGTGTTGAGATAATATGCAAAGGAGGGGATATTTGTTGTTTTTATATGTAGATGTGTATGTAAATGTGTATGTAGAGGCGTATGTGTTCTAAATAAGGTATAGGAAACGTATAGAATATTGAAAAGGTATCAAAGACAGCAAAGAGAGAAACCATCCAAGACAAAATAAAGAAATAAAAAGAGGCCTAAAAGAGCGACTTGGTCGTAATTATGCGGCAAACGCAGCAAATCCGCGTTTGAGGAAATGAGAAAGAAAGAATGAAAAAACATCACGTGTGCCTCACGTTTTCTGTTTTCCGCGGGTTAATGCTGACGTGGATGTTTCTTATTGGGTGGATGAGTTCTTTTTTTGGTAACATTTTTATAATTGGGTGGATGACATCGTACCTTGGTTTTGTTTAAACAATTAGAAACTTGGTCTCTCCTTATATAACTTTTGCAAGAGGAGAACATAGATTCGGACTGGTTCATCTAACTTCATTTATCATTTTAAAATTTTCTTCGAATTGTTGAATAAAGTTGCTGTTATTATTTTAATTAACTAAAAAATTTCAGAAACATACTGAAAGTTCGTGGGAAAATACTATTTGCATTTTTAATTAGATGTTAAAATAACAATTAACTCGTTCGAAAAGGACAAAACTTGGGAAAACGGCCAAAACATGCCCAAACTTACACCATATGTTCAATTCATACCTCAAGTATAACACCCTAAAAATGCATACCCAAACAATTGAAAAAATCAAATTTCATATCTAAAGTTTTTTTTTTGTCGATATCATACAATTGCGGTGACCTGGCTAATTATCAGTTAACGGTTGATGACGTGTCTAATGGTCCGTTAAAAATTGCTGACATGGATTAACTGTAGTCAACGGTGTTGGTTTGATATAAACCCAAAATTAAAGAAGTAGACGAAACGACGTCGTTAAAGTTGTTTTGTTCTCTAGCAAATTAAACGACATAGTTTTTGGGTATCTTCTTCAACTCTTTTACCCGATGAACTAGACAAATTGGGAAAAGTAATTTACTGATTTCAACATGATCTTGAAGAAAGCAACAATTCTAAACTCGCCATTGAGAAGATTCAGTCCACGGACATCAAATTTCAATTCATGGGTCTTCATAACCAGGAATCTCGAAGATCTTTGTCCAATTCAAATTTGATTTTTGTACTTGAGCAATATCGATCTATTAAAGAATATCTCAGAGAGAGATACAATCTCGAAGACCTAATTCAGTTCGTTTAGAGCCCAATACAGTGATTGTTATGTAGATGAATTTCCAGCAATTTCCGATTGTCTAGCTCTTCGGTTGGCTCCGGCGTCGGAGTCGGGTTCCGATATTCCAAAAGCTTAACCAAACACTCAATTTCATTTTTTCTAATACAATTGAACTATGAAAAACCCTTTATTGATTCCTTTTCTTTCCTAGACAAATAATTCTTTGTCATATTAATCTGGGAATCTGTAATTTCTTTATCTTCTTGTTCGTTTGAGGTGGAAGCAGAGCTCTGTTTTGTGACGTTACCGATGAACATGGATGTGAGATGAAATGAGTTGTTGTTACTAAATCTCACCAATTTTGCGACTTAGATTGCAGAAAGTTTGGGCATTCATAGATAAAATAACTCAATTCTCTTTTCTTTAAACTTCACTCTCCAATTTCCCAGATCCAACTTTCTTACCTAATTATCATCTTTTACCTTCTTCCTAAGCTCCACTTTGACTCGTTGGCGATTGTGTGATAATTGACAAGTCGATTAGGCTAATCCATTCACCATTAATGGCAGCTTCACAAGGAGCAATCTCAACAAGAACAGGAAACGCTAAAACGGTACCCTCTTGGAGGCTCACGAAAGAGATGAAAGACGAAATAAAACAAGTCTCATAAAACAATGTTGTTTTTCTTGTAATTTTTAATTATGTTTTCCAATTATGTTTCCTTAAAAATAATTCAGAATAATATGTGGCATCCACGTCATCAATATTTAACGGATTGTTTAAACAGTGCCGGCAACTGTATGATATCAGCAAAAAAATAAACTTTAGGTATGAAATTTGAATTTTTCATTGTTTGGGTATGTATTTTTAGAGTGGTATACTTGAGGTATGAATTGAACATATGGTGTAAGTTTGGGCATGTTTTGGCCGTTTCCCGACAAGACTCCTAACAAGTACTCTGTATATACTTTCCGGTAGAGGATCAGGAGAAAACCACTGAAAAGTTACCACGTGTCACACGGATAAAGATACAAACGCAGGTGAACAAGTTATGTACTTCCTTCCTTCTGTAGACGAAAACATAAGATTCTCTTACCACGTGTGTCTGACGCAGTTGTTAAAAAAAAAACGTGTGTCTGACGCTTTGTTAACTATAGGAGCACGTGCTTTACTCCGTTACGGCGTTAGACTCCTTTTTTCAGTAAAAAATATACTCGAGTATCCGGTTTGGAGCTCCATTGTCTGCACTCTTCTTGGGCTTAGTGAATTCAACAACTGGCCCAAACGTGAACCCGAAGGTCCAAAAGCTTTTAGGTTTTTATACACTATTCTTGTGAATCCGAAGGTTCAAAATTCCCATTGTGAAGCTGATATTGACATGTTGGTCTTTTATTTTAGTTGCTTCAACTTATGTGACAATTTCAATAGGATTTCTTGTACTTTATGTGCTTCGATTGTCTATGGCGTCGTGCATGGCTTCGCATTGTCGATGCTTTCATAGCCATTGTGAAAAGAACTATGTTTCCTTGAAATCAAACAAAACAAATAGTGATATTACCTTTGGAAAGAAAGTTGCCTTACAGCTCAAGCAACTAACACGAAACAAACATTGATACAGCCAAGTCGATAGTTTTCACCAAGACACATCTTCAAAAAATACGTAACGAAACATGATCATAGAGAACATCTAAGATGAAAAAAAAAAATAGGAAAGAAGAAAAAGCATACCTTCCTATCAAGTATGGAGAAATCTGTAATGGTTTCATTATACAACAGCCTATTTTCCATGCATGCTAAACCAAATCAAATTCCGTTTTAAACATCATCAACAATCGTTATCTTGAAATGATATTATTCTAATTGTTTTTCTTTCTCAACCCAACTAGTCCAAATTATTTAATACAAACAATTATACGAGTCCAGAGCTAAACAAAGATCTTGTTTTTTCTACGTATAAAAATTCATTTACCTACCAGAAGAATCTTGAACGTGCTAAGGCGTTGCTTTCAATGTTATCTTCATTTGATAATTACATATTTACATTGGTGGGCGAGAATCACGTTGAAGACCAAACACTTATCTTACAAGATATATTTAATGCGAAATAACTACGTTGCCCACAATAGCGAAGAGAGTCCAAGTGAAGTGAGAAAATACCATCTTCAACAATGGCGAATAACCTAATCAAGATCTCTCGAGTCGGCCCTGCAACAAATTTGGTCGACCCTCTCATTCTCCCACTCACTTTCTTTGATCTGGTGTGGCTGACAGACATTCCTACGAACCGAGTCAACTTTTACAAACTCACCGAGTCATCTAGCGACTCCTTCTACTCCGTGATCCTCCCCAAGCTCGAGCAATCCCTTTCCCTTGTCCTCACACACTTTCCTCCTCTCTCCGGTCACGTCAAGTGGGACCAACAAGATCCTAAGCCGCACATCGTCGTCTTCCCGCAAGACGTGTCTCTCTCACAGTGGCCGAGTCCGACGCTGACTTCTCTCATGTTTCCGGCAAAGGGCTTCGTCACCAGACCGAGTTACACGCTCTAGTCCGAGTTACCGGCTTCCTCTGACTCAGCCTCTATTCTAACTTTGCAAATCACTTTTTTCCCGAAGCAAGGCTTTTGCATCGGAGCCACAATCAACCATGCTTGCTATGGACGGCAAAACTGTGGTGAAGTTTCTCAAACATGGGCTCACATCTGCAAGTACGGAACAACACCGCAAGATATTGATTTACCTATGCTTTTAGATCGTACGGTCATCAACATTCCAGCGGAACTCGAATGGAAGTTCTTCAAACTCCAGCCGTATCTCTCACAGGACAAAGCCAACGTAAGAACCCTAAAGTTTCCTTACGCCAAAGACGGAAGATCTCGTAAGGATCACCCTAGAGCTTACTCAAGAGAACGTGAAGAAACTGAGAGAGAGAGTCACAAGCAAGTCGTCTCGCTCTGATCTTCACTTGTCAACTTTCGTACTCACTTACGCCTACGTATTGACATGTGTGGTGAAGGCACGTGGAGACGAAGGAGATCGACTAGTTCCTTTCACGTTCGTTGCTGATTTCAGAGACCGGTTAGACCCGCCGGTTCCTGTGAACTACTACGGGAACTGCGTTGTACCTATCAGCTTCTCTGGAGACAAAGCCAAGATGTTTTCAGGAGAAGATGGATTCGTCAATGCAGTGAAGATTCTAAGCGATTCGGTCAATGGTTTGAATTCACGTGGGGCTGAGTCAATATGGGAGTTGTACGAGGAAGGATTAAAAAAGATGGAGCTAGGTAGCACACAGAAGCTGTCCGTTTCCGGGTCTAACAAGTTTGGGATATACGGGTCGGATTTTGGGTGGGGAAGACCCGTTAGTACTGAGAATATATCCATCAGCCACAATGTTCTGTTTTCTATGTCGGAGAGGAGGGATGAGATTGGTGGTGTGGAGATTGGTATGTGTTTGAAGAAATGTGTCATGGATAGTTTTATTTCTGCGTTTCAAAATGGATTGTAAAAACTAGAAAAAGAAAAATTATGTTTTTTAATCATTCATGATAATATTACGTCTTGTTGAACCTCTTCAGGATCACGTAAAAGGATTTTTTTTTTTATATATGTATACTTAGCTTATTTTATGAAATAATATATTATTGTTGGAATAAATAAATATTCACATTCATAAAAATATCGAATTAAAACATGCAAGCTCTGGAAAGTTTGAACTTTGAAGCATTTTGAGTAATAAATATCCGAACATGAACCATGACCATGACCAAACCAAAACTGAATCAAAATACTTATTCCTCATCCCGGAAAATACAGAACCGGTCAATTCCTGACCAAAATCAATCCATACATATATGTTCAGGCCTATAAAATACTTCTTATCCAAATTTGTTTATACAAATAATAATGAATTCATAACAACTCCATTATCCAGATTGGAGATCAATAGCTCCATTATTCCTCTTCGGATAAGAATTTCAAAAATATACTACTAATATTTATTTTGTTTCTTTGTGGAATCACATCAATAGCTCCATTACCGAACATCAAGTTCTTGTCTTTAGAATATAAAAAAAAAATTACATACTGAATATAAGTCCACAAAAACTGATTCGATCAAAAAATCAGACCAAGATTTGAAGCAATTTTTTTTAATATACTTTTAATTATTCCTTTATTCTTATATATAAAAGAAAATCGAATTTGAATTTAAACATAACCTTTGCTTTCTTATCAAAAGCATCTTCAACCTGGTGATGCGTTGCTTCTATTGAATTAATAATCACAACGTTCATTTTGTCTCAAAATATAATGACATGAATTTAGCCAATCATACAAAAAATTTAAGAACTTGAAAGTGAAATAATCAAATAACATTAAAATTTGCATGAAAACTCGTTAAACATCTTATAAATTAAAACACAATTCTTTTTATTAAACATCTTATATTATGAAAAGAGAGAAAGTGATTGATAAAGTTTGTTTTGGTAGACCAAACACAACCAAACACTAATCTCACGAGATATATAATTAATAATTGGTCCCATTAATAATGGATAAAGTTTCATAACAACTACGTAGTTGTCCACAAATGCATGTCCGAACATTTATATAAAAGAGCGTCCAAGTGAGACATCACTCTCTCATTCTCTCACTCACTTTCTTCAACAATGGCGAATAACGTAATCAAGATCTCTCGAGTCGGTCCTACAACAAGTTTGGTCGACCCTCTCATTCTCCCTCTCACTTTCTTCGATCTGGTGTGGCTAACAGACAATCCTACGAGCCGAGTCACCTTCTACAAATTCACTGAGTCATCTCACGACTCCTTCTACTCAGTGATCCTCCCCAAGCTCGAACAATCACTTTCCCTTGTCCTCACACACTTTCTCCCTCTCTCCGGTCACGTCAAATGGAACCCACAAGATCCTAAGCCGCACATCATCGTCTTCCCACATGACGGTGTTCCTCTCACAGTGGCCGAGTCCGAAGCTGATTTCTCACGTCTCACCGGCAAAGGGCTTCGTCACCGGACCGAGCTACGCGCTCTAGCGCCCGAGTTACCCGTTTCCTCTGACTCAGCACCTGTTCTTACTCTGCAAATCACCTTGTTCCCTAACCAAGGCTTTTGCATCGGAATCACAATCCACCATCTTGCCGTGGACGGCAACACTGTGGTGAAGTTTCTCAAATCTTGGGCTCACATCTCTAAGTACGGAACATTACCGAAAAATGTTCATTTACCTATGCTTTTAGATCGTACGGTCATCAACATTCCAACAGAACTCGAATCCAAGATCTTCGAATTCCCGCCGTTCATCTCACAGGACAAAACCTACGTAAGAGCCCTAAAGCTCCCTCCAACCAAAGACACCGAAGATGTCGTCAAGATGACACTCGAGCTGACTCAAGAGAACGTTGAAAAACTCAAAGAACGAGTCAAGAACGTATCAACTCGAACCGATCTTCACCTGTCGACTTTTGTAGTCACTTACGCTTACGTATTGACATGTGTGGTGAAGGCGCGTGGAGACGACGCTGATCAACTAGTTCCTTTCACGTACGTTGCTGATTTCAGAGACCGGTTAGACCCACCGGTTCCGGTTAACTACTTTGGGAACTGTGTGTTACCTATCAATTTCTCTGGAGACAAAGCCAATACGTTTTTGGGAGAAGATGGATTCGTCAATGCTGTCAAGATTCTCAGCGATTCGATCAGAGGTGTGAGCTCGCGAGGAGCTGAGTCCATATGGGAGTTGTATGAGGAAGGATTAAAGAAGATCGAAAAAATTACACAGAAGAAGCTGTCTGTTGCTGGATCTAACAAGTTTGGGATATACGGGTCGGATTTTGGGTGGGGAAGACCCGTTAGTACAGAGAACGTATCTATTAGCCCAAACCTTCTCTTCTCTATGTCGGAGAGGAGGGATGAGACAGGTGGTGTGGAGATTGGTATGTGTTTGAAGAAACATGAGATGGATGCTTTTGTTTCTCATTTTCAAAATGGATTGTAAAATACTAAAACCAATTATGTAACATCTAAGTTTGGAAGCGTGAAGAGACAAAATTTCGAGGTGTAACTTGTGTATTACGTTTTTAATGAAAAAAAGGAAATACGTTTCCTTGTAACAATTTAATATAAAAAAGGAGAAAAAAAGGAAATTCCTATTCAACATTGGGTTAGAAATATATATTTGTCTAAAATTGTTTTAACAACAGGTAACAAGACAGTAAAGTCGGATGGTCTGAAACAGGATTTGAAGCAAATGTTTTTAATATCTTTAAATTGTTCCTTTATCTCTATATCCACAAAATCGAATTGGATTTAAACATAATTTGTGTTTTCTTACCAAAAGGATCTTCCACCTGCTGGTGTGTACGCTTCTCTTGAAATAACTACAGTAATCACAAAGTTTATTAATATTCATTTCGTTTTAAAATACATGATGTCTTGGATTCAGCCAGTCATACAAACAAAACTGAAAATTAAAACATTAAACTATAAAATAACATATAATTTTAAACAAATATTGATCTACCGAAAACATACATAATTTCCAATATGTGCGTAAAATACACCTAATATTGATCTACCGAAAACATACATAATTTTCTCTAAATTTGAAATTAATTATTAACTCATTAAAGTCAACCATACACCCGCGCAGTAGGCGAGGCAATCATCTAGTTATTAAAATGATGATGTCAGATTTGGTACACCTAACACTAATCTCGACAGATATATAACTAATAATTGGTCCCATTAATAATTGATAACGTTTCATAACAAGTACGTACGTAGTTGCCCACAAATGGATGTCCGAACATTTATATAAAAGAGCGTCCAAGTGAGAGATGAGATCACCCTCTCATTCCAACACACATGCACTTTCTTCAACAATGGCGATTAACGTAATCAAGATCTCTCGAGTCGGTCCTGCAACAAGTTTAGTCGACCCTCTCATTCTCCCACTAAAACTCAATCCGACGTACCGAGTCAACTTTTACAAACTCACCGAGTCATCTAGCGACTCCTTCCACTCAGTGATCCTCCCCAGCCTCGAGCAATCCATCTCCCTTGTCCTCACACACTTTCTCCCTCTCTCCGGTCACGTCAAGTGGAACCCACAAGATCCTAAACCTCACATACTCGTCTTGCCGCAAGACGCCGTCTCTCTCACAGTGGCAGAGTCCGACGCTGATTTCTCTCGTCTTACCGGCAAAGGGCTTCGTCACCAGACTGAGTTACACTCTCTAGTGTCCGAGTTACCTGTTTCCTCTGACTCAGCCTCTATTCTTACTCTACAAGTCACCTTTTTCCCGAAGCAAGGCTTCTCCATCGGAGCCACAATCAACCATGTTGCCATGGACGGTAAAACTGTGGTGAATTTTTTCAAAACATGGGCTCACATCTCTAAGCACGGAACAATACCGCAAGATATTCAGTTACCTATGCTTTTAGATCGTACGGTCATCAACATTCCAACGGAACTCGAATCCAAGATCTTCCAATTCCCGCCGTATATCTCAGAGGACAAAACCTACGTACGAGCTCTAAAGATTCCACAAACAAAAGACACCGAAGATGTCGTCAAGATGACACTCGAGCTGACCCAAGAGAACGTTGAAAAGCTCAAAGAACGAGCCAAGAGCGTCTCAACTCGCAGTGATCTTCACCTCTCGACTTTCGTAGTCACTTACGCTTACGTATTGACCTGTGTGGTGAAGGCACGTGGATACGACGCAGACCAACTAGTTCCTTTCACGTACGTTGCTGATTTCAGAGACCGGTTAGACCCGCCGGTTCCGGTTAACTACTTTGGGAACTGTGTGTTACCTATCAATTTCTCTGGAGACAAAGCCAAGACGTTTTTGGGTGAAGATGGATTCGTCAATGCTGTCAAGATTCTCAGTGATTCGATCAGAGATGTGAGCTCGCGAGGGGCCGAGTCAATTTGGGAGTTGTATGAGGAAGGATTAAAGAAGATAGATAGTACACAGAAGAAGCTGACTGTTGCTGGATCTAACAAGTTTGGGATATACGGGTCGGATTTTGGGTGGGGAAGACCCGTTACTACTGAGAATATATCCATCACCCACAACGTTCTCTTCTCTATGTCGGAGAGGAGAGATGAGACCGGTGGTGTGGAGATCGGTATGTGTTTGAAGAAACATGAGATGGATATTTTTGTTTCTCAATTTCAAAATGGATTGTAAAACCAAATATGTAACATGTAACTTGTGCATTACGTTTTTAATACTAAAACCAGATACTGTATGTAACACCTAACTTTGGAATCGTGAAGAGACAAAATTTCTAGGTGTAACTTGTGTATTACGTTTTTAATGGAAAAAAGGAAATACGTTTCCTTGTAAGTTGTAACAATAAAAAAAAAAGGAGAAAAATAGGAAATTCCTATTCCACGTCGGGTTAGAAATATCCCTATATATATTTGGATAAATTTAGTCAATATACATAGATAATCTGACAATTAAATATCTCACTAGAATAGTTGTTAATTAGATCAATATAAATACATATAGGAAAATCATACATATTTACCCCTATGAGATAAAATATAAGAAGTGATATCTTGTAAGATTTCGTGTTAACAAATACTAACAAATGATATAACATTCAAACCATTACGTGCTAACATCTAAACTATTACTTGCTAACATTACTTATTAACCAAATTAGTAAAATCATGTTAACATTTGAATCATTACACGCTAACATTCAAACCATTACAGGCTAATGTTCAAATTATTACTTGCTAACAAATTCATTAACAACAAAATGTAAACAATTTGTCATAATCTGTGTTAACAAGGTAACATAGTCTTTGTTAACAAGATAATGTGATGTTTGTTAGCAAAGAACATGGTATTTGTTAGCGAAGTGACATATTTTTTGTTAGCAAAGTAACTAAAAACTTATTAGCAAAGGGATGTAATATCTGTGAGAGAGATTTAGTACTAATTGTTAACAAGATTGTTGTGATTTTAGTAGGGGTTTTAGTGTCTTCAACCATATGAACAGTGCACATAAAAGTTGTCAGAAACAACCATTTAATTTCAGAACTATTGGTGTACATCTATTGCAATTTCCCTATATATTTAGGGCTCTCTTCTGAAATTGTTTCAACAACAAGTAACAACAGTTACAACACCGAACACCGATATTAGATCATGGAGATGGGTAAAGTCGAATGGTCTGATTTACATGAAGACCTCATCGATTTAATCGCCGATCGTGTATCCGGAAACATCGACATCGTCCGTATGAGTAGCATCTGTAAACCCTGGCGTTCCACGGTTGCGAACAAGGAGCGTTTCCCGTACCGCTTTAATCGCAACCTTCCTAATTTCAAGAAGAAGAAGACTGATCTCTCTCCCACCGCTTTCTTCCGTGTAACTCTCCCTTCTTCTTCATGCCCTAACAAAGGATGGCTGATCAAAACCAAACAATTCTCCGAGTCCAGTAAGATTAATCTCATGTCTCCTTTCTTTAACGCGGACAACACCACTACGAAACAAACCCTAGACCTTTTGAAGGTAGGGGTTTCAGAGATTCGTCAAGCTTACAACGTTGAATACGTGAGAGTGAAAGACGATAGAGGCTATGATTTTTTTGCAAATTCGGTAAGAGCTGTTCTCGTACACAATATGATTTTCAAAGTCGAGTGGAACAAGGAAATCTGGTGTTGCAAGATCGTAGAAGAGAGTGAAAAAAAAGAAGAAGAGAAAAAAGGAAAAATTGAATGGAGACGCATCGAAAGCAAAGAAGCTGAATTATTCTCAGATATTATAGTCCAAAAAGGTCAAATCTATGCCTTAGACTTAAAAGGCGCAATCTGGTGGATTAGTCTCTCAGAGCTCAAGATTTTTCAATACAGACCTTCGACTCCAGTAATACAAGACTACTTCCACATGGGTGATTACTGCAAAGACAAGAGACTCGTGGAGTATTGTGGAGATTTATGTGTTGTTCTTCGTTTATGTAAGATATTCCGCGAATGGAGAGGTGATAAAGAGAGGACGGTTGGTTTCACGGTTTATAAGATGGACAAGAATTTGGTCGAATGGGTTGAGGTTAGTTCCTTGGGAGACAAGGCAATCATTATGTGCATGGAGAGTTGTTTAGTGGTCTCAGCCTCGGAGTACTATGGATGTTTGGAGAACGCTATCTACTTCACTGATGATGATGGAAGAGATAAACGGAAGTGTGAAGATATTGTTAAAGTGTTCAAGCTTGAAGGTGGCATTATCGATTCTTCTTCTCAGAGTTTTTTAGAGATGTTCACTCCTCCCTTTCTCTGAAGATTATCTTGAATTGAATCTGGTGTGTTTGATTTCAGATTTGCGTGTCTTGCAGTTGTGAATGTGTGATCAATGTCTATAATCTTTGAGTAAACAATCATAATCCAATTTTATCTTTTTAACATTATTTTCAATCACCGGATCAAAATCTTAGTCATCTTGGTCGAGTCTTCTATATATGGCCAAAGTTTGAACACAAATGCCATGAAAAAGGCTTAGCATAACGATTCTTATTGCATAATAACAGCTTGAGGATACAATCAAGTACCAGAAAGAAAAATAATAAAAAAGTTTAGAAGTTCACAATCACAATACAATTTTAAGACCAAAATATGTCTATTTTGTAATCTTAATTTGATTTGGGGAAGTTGTTCAAAAAAAAAAAAAAAAAAAAAAAATTGATTTGGGGATATCGTAAAGAGAGCACAAATGGATTATTTAGACGCACTACACAAATGGTTTGAAGAAGCATTATTATGTTGATCATAACTGGAAACGAACGGGAGAGAAATGCAACGGCGTGTGCAAGTGTTCAAGTCTATGACCTCTTGACTGGGTCTTTGTCCTGCACAAGCTGATAGATTGAAGACACCGCTTGGACGAGTGTCATTAGCAATAGTAACGTGGCGGCGACGGTGGCCGTCCCAAACCACATGTTACCGAAATAAACGCGTTTCAGGATGGCTACTGACTTAGTGCGTGGGTTTGTATAGTGAGCGTTGACTTTAACCGCTGTATCAGAATAGTAAGAGCCAGCATTTGCGATGCCCAAACCAAGCTTGTTCACCATCTTTGCAACTGAACTGGGTTCCCCAATCCAGTTTTTAATTATCCCTTAAACAAACCAACACAAACACGCATCAATAATACACACAGCACACACACACATATAGACCTATATAAAGGATAAAAGGGGTACCTTTCTCGACAAGCAACTCAACATCTTTATCGGTGTCAATGAGGTGATCCAGGAAGTCGACGTAACTACAGACATGTGCGGTGTAAGGGTAGTGGCATTGTTCAAGCGCCATTATGTTTCTCAATATCATCTCCGAAGTATCATGGATCACAAGACGAGGCATCTTTAAACAACCATTCTCAAATCTCACCTCCAGCGAGGACTCGTCTTCCAACGCCTCGAATGTCACTCCCCCATTATGTAGCTCATCCGCGTTAAACATATGTTGTAAGTGCTTGAACACCCGTTGAGCAGGCGCTTCAAGTGATTCAACGCGGAGACACCTGGCCAAATCAGTGAAATGTCTGAAATTTGAGTCGTCTCTGATCTTATTTTTATATCCAAAGCAGAAGATGATTAATTCGCGGAATGTCTTATTCGGCATGACTCTACTGAAGATTGGATGAAAGAGATTATGGAGGATAAAGTAAGGAAGCTGATTCTCTAGCAACATGAGATCACTGATGATTGTCAGTTCAAGACAAAGCTCGTCAATGAGAGGATCCCCTGTTTTCATTCTACGAATTCTTTGATTCCTCCTTAAAAGGAACTCAAGTATGAAAACAGAGTCGAGCAGGATTATCTCCACGAACTCTGAAGATTCAATCCAAGTCGTTGACTCCGAGTAGCTTTCTCTGATTCTCTTTTCGTCTTCTTGGATTGTTCTTCTGAATCCAGTAATGGTTTCATTCCCATCAACCCTTTCTGCGAATTTAGCAAGGTAAATCTTCTTATGCTCTTCCAAGTTTACGTAGCCCATTGACTTTGTGTTTGTGATATCTCCAAGAGACCTGAGAGCTTGAGTTTTTAAATAATGGTGAAGAGGTCCAATGATGACTAGTTGGGGAGTGTATGCTTCAGCGTTTACTTTACGTAGTACTTCAGGGACTCTGTAGATGCAACAGTTCGCGAGATTATAAGGAAACTTCCACATCCCAGGACATCCCTTTGGCTTTATGGTTGACTCGGATTTGAGGATCCTGCCCAACCGCGTAAAATCCATAATCCAGAATCTGGACTTTTTACATGGAAGCAATAGTCACAACTCACAAGAGGAAGAAGATGTAATTGACAAGACCAAAAGTTGGAAAAGCTTGAGATTAGCTTTTTTTTTAATAACAATTCAAAGCGTTTTTTTCTTTGTTGCATTGAATTGAATGTAAAATAAATTTAATAAAAAAGTGGTTTAGAATGAAAATTTATTACTTCTAAAGTTTTTTGAAAAATAATCTAAGCTAGGAAAAGTCTCCCTCTGTTTTGCAATGAAGCTTTAGGTGTTTGTGCGCATAAATAACTTAATTTTTAATTCTTTCAAAACTAAAATATGGTATATTATAGCTCTAAAAAAATCCAACCAAGAGGAAAACATTATCAGAATTCAAACTGTTAAAAATAATAATAAAATACTATCAGTGGTATTTTGAAAGTTGAGTAAGTTGAAAAATCAAATCTTAAAATTTCATATATTGTGAAATAGATGGAGTAGCAGACAAGTTCTCATCATGTAGCAAACCAAGTTCTATATTATTTGTAACTTTTGTCTAAGATCAATAGTATTAACACTTATCCTAAATGGCTAAATCAGTAAATCTAATAAATAGCACATAGCATATTCAAACATTCTCCTAAATTATCAGAAAGACATACAAACTTACGTTCGAAATTCACTGCCGGGAGAAGAAGAGATGTATGGTTGAGTCTAAGCTGAAACCATGAGCTCTACAAATGGTATAGATGTTCTTATTTATTTACGGTCGGATTGATAGTTCTAATAAATAAAATAGTACTGACATATTATTTAATATTGTTTACAAGAAATGGTAACTGGTAAGGACTAAGGAGAGAGCGGTATTACTGATTATTTTACTCTTTGGTGAGATAACTACTTCATTTTAGAGCTTGTTAGTTAGTGAGTAACAATCTCTCAGTCTCTTTCTCTTAGTCATCTGGTTGTTAATTCGATTTTAATATGGCATCCGAGCCTATCTAGTTAGAGTTCAAAATTTTGGAGATTTGTAAAGACAAGGAAGGTCGAAGAATAAAAAGGACGTCTCTATTAAATAGAATTTTCGATGAACTGGTGATCAAAAATATTAAGAAGAATGGCAATTTGGAGAATAAGAAAAGGAATAATGGCTTGGAGATTGTGAAATTTATTATTCTGTTGTCATGTTGTGGAGGGACGACTTTGATTATAAAAGATTTGGTTGCAAAATGGTAGTCATCTTTGATCTTCTATGGCCAAAATTTGATAAGAAAACGATAGCAAAACCATGATTGAAACAAATGCCATGAAAAAGGCTTAGCATAACGAGTCTTATTGCATAATATCTTGAGGATACAATCAAGTACCAGAAAGAAAAAGAAAAAAGAAGTCTACAAGTTCACAATCACAATACAATTGTAAGACCAAAATATGTGTATATCTTGTAATCCTAATTTTATTTGGGGACATCGTAAAAGATAGCACAAACAGATTATTTAAACGCACTACACAAATTATTTGAAGAACCATAACTGGAAACGAACGGGAGAGAAATGCAACGGCGTGTCTAAGCGTTCTGCAAAACCTGAATGATTGAAGCAACCGTCTGGACGAGTGTCATCAGCAATAGTGACGTGGCGGCGACAGTTGCCGTCCCAATCCACATGTTACCGAAATAAACGCGTTTCAGGATGGCTTTTGACCTAGTCAGTGGGTTTGTATAGTGAGCGTTGACTTTATCCGCTATATCATAATAGTAAGAGCCATTATTTATGGTGCCCAAACAGAGCTTGTTCACCATATTTGCGACCGAGCTGGGTTGCCCAATCCAGTTTTTTATTATCCCTTACAAAACAAACCAAAACCATCACGAATCAATAATACACACACACAGAGACACACAGACAAGTAGACCTCAATAAAGGATAAAAGGGTTACCTTTCTCCACAAGCAACTCGACATCTTTATCCGTGTCGATGAGGTAATCCAGGAAGGTGACGTAACTAGAGACATATGCGGTGTAAGGGTAGTGGCATTGTTCAAGCGCCATTATGTTTCTCAATGTCATTTCCGAACTATCAGCGATCAAAAGACGAGGCATCTTTAAAACACCATTCTCAAATCTCACCTCCAGAGAGAGCTTTTCTTCCAACGCCTCGAATTTCACTCCCCCACTATGTAGCTTATCTGCGTTTAACATATGTTCAAAGTGTTTGAATTCCCGTTGAGCACGCCCTTGAAGTGATTCAACGCGGACACATCTGGCCAAATCAGTGAAATGACTGAAATTTGAGTCGTCTCCGATCTTGTTTTTGAATCCAAAGCAGCTGATGATCAATCGACGGAATGCAAAGTCTGAAGAGAAGAGTGGATGGAAGAGGTTATGGATGATAAAGTAAGGAAGCTGGTTCTCTAACAAGGTGAGGTCATTGTTGATTGTCTCTCTAAGACAAGGCTCGTCAATGAGAGGATCCCCTGTTTTCACTCCACGAATATTGAAAACGTTCCTTCGAAAGAACTCTAGTATGAAAACAGAGTCGAGCAGGATCATCTCCACGAACTCTGAAGATTCAATCCATGTCGTTGATTCTGAGTAGCTTTCTCTGATTCTCTCTTCCTCTTGTTTGATTGTTCTTCTGAAAGAATCAATGGTTTCATTCCCATCAAACCTTTCTCCAAATTTAGCAAGGTAGATTTTCTTATTCGCTTCCACGTTTAAGTAGCCCACTGACTTTGTGTTTGTGATATCTCCAAGAGACCTGAGAGCTTGGGATTTCATATGATGGTGAAGAGGTCCAATGATGACTAGTTGGGGAGTGTATGCTTCTGTGTTTACTCTTCGCAGACTTTCAGGGACTCTGTAGATGCAACACTTGTTGGGATCTTTAGGAAACTGCCACATCCCAGGGAATCCCTTTGGCTCTGTGGTTGACTTGGATTTGAACTTCCTGCTCAGCCCTGTGGAATCCATAATCCAGAATCTGGAATTTTACGTGGAAGCAATACTCACGAGAGGAAGAAGAGAAAAAAAATTGGAGAAGCTGAAGATTATCTATTAACCTTATCATTATTTTCTCTCTCTCTCTCTTCTTTGGCCACAAACATCTCCATCATTTTTCTTCTTGTCCTTTTCTTTCTATCTCTCTCGCATTCATTTCTTTGTCGCAAACAGAAAAATAATTTCTATCCCATTTCCCCGATATGTAATCACTCAATACATAAATCATTGCCATTTTCTATTTCTGTTTCGCCGATGATAAGATTTGTCATCAACATTTTTTTTTTTCAATTTTTTCCCTAATCCCAGGAGACATCAAGATTCTAAATCTATATCCATCGTGCATTCGTGCTAAAGTTACATTGTATGTCGCGACGACTTGTACACAGTAAAAAACTATGTACATGTACAAAGTTGTTAGACAATGTGCTATGGAGTGAAATTATGCTTAAAATCTAGAAGGCTAACTCTCATTGAATTCAAAGTTCTAAGCAAGCATTACAATCCAGTTTGATATATACATAACACCTTATTATCAATTCCGATTGGCTAAGGATGTTATGCTCATCTAGGTTATTTTCACGAATTTGATCACACACTTTCGGTGCCCTAAATATTCTAATATTATGAACTAAATGATCAACTAGTTCAAGCAACAAGATCAACCTAAATGAAGAAGCCAACAAATAAATCCCTATCTATCATTCTCTAACCATTCATTCATAGAATCCTTTGAAAACCCCAAACCCTAACAAGATGACTACTCACTCATAGTGAATGAGAAATCACAAAATACAGAGTCACAGAGATGAATTGCATAATGATATGAAGAAAAATTAGAATTGGGTTTAGAAATTTCTCCAAAAGGCAGAGTATGAGATTTGTCTTTCCAAAGCTTAGAAGGAAAAGCTGCTCAAAAATCTTTTAAGAAAAGTAAGGGTAGCCTAAACAATGGCTGAAAATATATAGGTCTAGATACAGTTCAGAGTCGAACTGGTTTTCTTCCGGTTAGTTTTGGGTGGAAATAAAAAAACCGGAAATTCTCTTTTCTGCGAACAGGTCAGGATCGATAGATCCATGCAGGAACGATCGATCCATGATAGGCAACAATGGATCTCTTGTAGACCGATCGATCTGTGAAGCTCCTGTGAAAAAGTCGGAATCGGCATGCGATGGATCGATCGATCCAATAAGAGGACCGATCGGTCAGCGAAGGATCGATGGTTCTTTGAAATCCCTGCCAATTTCACGCTCCGTTTTGCTCTGTTTTGCCTCTTGTCCTCCTTGTGATCAGAACGTCTTTAGACCTGAAATGAGTTGATAAAGACCAAAAAGACTCTATAAACTCATGAAAACGTTAGTTAGAATGCGTTATAAAAACAAGACATGATTTAGTCTCTCAGAATTCGAGATTTTCCAGTACATACCTTCAACTCCAGTAATACAAGACTACTACCACGCTGGTAATTACTGCAAAGACAAGATTTATGTGGAATATTGCGGAGATTTATGTGTGTTTTTCATCGTTTATGTAAGATATTAGCGACATAGAGAGGACGGTTGGTTTCAAGGTTTATAAGATGGACAAGAAGTTGGTAGAATGGGTAGAGGTTAGTTCCTTGGGAGACAAGGCAATCATTATGTGTATGGCGAGTTTTTTAATGGTCTCAGCTTCCGAGTACTATGGATGTTTGGAGAACGCTATCTACTTCACTGATGATGATGGAAGAGATAAAGTGAAGGGCGAAGATGTTGTTAGAGTGTTCAAGCTTGAAGATAACATGATTGATTATTCTTCTCATAGTTTTTTAGAGATGTTCAGATTATCTTGAATTGAATCTGCTGTGTTTGCTTTCAGTTTTGCGTGTCTTGCAGTTGTGAATGTATGATCAATGTCTATAATCTTTGAATAAATTAACAATCATAATCCAATTTATTTTTTGAACATTATTTTCAATCACCGGATCAAAACCGTAGTCATCTTGGCCAAAGTTTGGTACGAAAACAATAACAAAACCATGATTGAAACAAATGCCATGAAAACGCTTAGCATAACGAGTCTTAATTATTGCATAATAGCTTGAGGATACAATCAAGTACCAGAAAGAAAGAAAAAAACAAGTCTACAAGTTCACAATCACAATACTATTTTAAGACCAGTTTTATTTGGGGACATCGTAAAAGAGAGCACAAATGGATTATATAGACAAATCATTTGAAGAACGATTATTCTGTTGATCATAACTCGAAACGAACGGGAGAAAAATGCAACGGCGTGTTTAAGCGTTCTGCAAAACCTGAATGACTGAAGACACCGCCTGGACGAGTGTCATAAGCAATAGTAACGCGGCGGCTACAGTGGCCGTCCCAAGCCACATGTTACCGAAATAACCGCGTTTCAGGATGGCGAATGACTTAGTGAGTGGGCTTGAATAGTGAGCATTGACTTTAACCGCTATATCATAATAGTAGGAACCAGAATCTGCGATGCCCAAACCAAGCTTGTTCACCATCTTTGCAACTGAACTGGGTTCCCCAATCCAGCTTTTAATTATCCCTTACAAAACAAACCAACACAATCACGCATCAATAATACACACACACACATAGACCTATATAAAGGATAATAAAAGGGTTACCTTTCTCGACAAGCAACTCCACATCTTTATCGGTGTCGATGAGGTAATCCATGAACAAGACATAACTACTGACATGTGCGGTGTGAGGGTAGTGGCATTGTTCAAGCGCCATTATGTTTCTCAAAGTCATCTCCGATCTATCACTAATCGTAAGACAAGGCATCTTTAAACAACCATTCACAAAGCTCACCTCCAGCGAGAGCTCTTCTGCCAACACCTCGAACTTCACTCCCCCACTATGTAGCTTATCCGCGTTAAACATATGTTCAAAGTGTTTGAATTCCGGTTGAGCGCGCCCTTGAAGTTTCTCAACGCGGACACACCTGGCCAAATCAGTGAAATGTCTGAAATTTGAGCTGTTTCCGATCTTATCTCTGAATCCGAAGACGAAGATGATCAATTCGCGGAATGTCCTGTTCGGCATGACTATAGGGAAGATTAGATCGAAGAGTTTACTGAGGATAAAGTAAGGAAGCTGATTCTCTAGCAACATGAGATCATTCATGATTGTGAATCCAACACAAGGCTCGTCAATGAGAGGATCCCCTGTCTTCATTCCACGAATTCTATGAATCCTCCTTAAATTGAACTCTAGTATGAAAACAGAGTCGTGCAAGATCATATCCACGAACTCGGAAGATTCAATCCAAGTCGTTGATTCCGAGTAGCTTTCTCGGATTATCTTTTCGTGTTGTTTGATTGTTCTTCTAAAACCATCAATGGTTTCATTCCCATCAAGCCTTTCTCCGAATTTAGCAAGGTAAATCTTCTTATGCTCTTCCAAGTTTACGTAGCCCATTGACTTTGTGTTTGGGACATCTCCTAGAGAGTTGAGAGCTTGAGTTTTCATATAATGGTGAAGAGGTCCAATGATGACTAGTTGGGGAGTATATGCTTCTGAGTTTACACTACGCAGTATTTCAGGGACTCTGTAGATGCAACACTTCTCGGGATCTTTAGGAAACTTCCACATCCCAGGATATCCCTTTGGCTCTGTGGTTGACTCGGATTTGAAGATCCTCCCCAACCGCGTAAAATCCATAATCCAGAATCTGGACTTTTACATGAAGCAATAGTCACAAGAGGAAGAAGAAGACAGTAAATGACGAAAGAATTGAATAAACTTGAAAAGCTGAAGATTATCTTTTTTGATAAAAAGTCAAAAGGATTCATATGATTTTTTTTTTATGTTGTTGAATTGAATTCAATGTAAGACTAATTAAAAGAAAAACGTTTTTACAATGAAAATTGTATAGAAGCTTTTCCGAAGATAATATAAGCTAAAATAAAAGTATACAAGTTCTCATCAGGTAGCAAACCAAGTCTGCTATCCCTTTGTGGTACTACATCACCCATACAAGATTTTAGAAGTTACTTGTTCATGATTTTCTATTTCCGTTTCTAATAAGATTAAACATAACTTCAACTCTATATCACATGTAACTTTGTTAAGAACATCAATAGTACTATTGGCACTTTCCTATATATAATAAATAACACATAGCATATTCAGACAATCGCTTAAACTATCAGAAAGACATACAAACTTACGTTCAAAATTTACTGTCGGGGAGAAGAAGCGATGGATGGTTGAGTCAAAGCTGAAAACAGGAGTTTCTTGAAATGGTATATATGTTACTATTTATTTAGGATCTGATCAGTGCCAGGCTCTGAGGCATTGCGAGATAGGCGACCACCATGGGCGCACCACTTTGTATTTTAAACTTTCACATATTTTTTCTTTTCTTATTGACACATTTACTAGGCTGTCAAAATTATAGAGCGGGGGCTGGATCTGATCGATAGTCATAATTTCATAATAAATAGAACAGTACATGCATATTATTAGTTACAAGAAATGGTACAGGTAAGGAGAGTTACTGATTCAGCCCCGGCTGTATTGAATAATGTGCATATCATTACTGGTTATTTTATTTTTTGGTGACATAGTTGCCGGTTGTTAAAGCATTTCTACTGGTGAGATATCTTTTAGGGGTTCTCAAACATATAAAAAAGGCACTTAAATACAATTCATCTACATGATTAAATTTTAATTTTTAAAGAAAGTAACTAATAAGAAAGAGTCAAATGGCATTTGGGTTCACAAGAGGTTCTCATAATAATTTTTTTTTTTGAATTACTAAGAGGTTCTGGGCCCGAAACCACGATATGTAATATTGGTTTCGTCCCAAACGGCACTGTGACCTCTGTAGCTTTGCGTAGGGTCCTTAAGTCGAGCTATAGCTCTAAATTTCAAATGAAACACGATTCTACATCTCTCTTCTACTTTTTTTTTTTTGTCATTATTTATATCTTGAGATATCCATTAAGAACACCTTGATGGCAATGCTTTTAGAGCTTGTTAGTTAGTTAGTAACAATCCTCAATCTCTTTCTCTCTCAATCATTTGGTTGTCAATTCGATTCTAATATGGTATTAGATTTTGATTCTTTTCTGAGATTTGAGACGACAAGGAAGGAAGGTGGAAGAATAAAAGGACGTGTCTATCAAATATATTTTTCGATGAATTGGTGATAAGAGTACTGTATTAAGAAGAGTGGAAATTTGGAGTTTCGTGGAACTACTGCAAAGACTACTTCCACATGGGTGATTACTGCAAAGACAAGAGACTCGTTGAGTATTGTGGAGATTTATGTGTTGTTCTTCGTTTATGTAAGATATTCCGCGGATGGAGAGGTGATAAAGAGAGGACGGTTGGTTTCAAGGTTTATAAGATGGACAAGAATTTGGTCGAATGGGTTGAGGTTAGTTCCTTGGGAGACAAGGCAATCATTATGTGCATGGAGAGTTGTTTAATGGTCTCAGCCTCCGAGTACTATGGATGTTTGGAGAACGCTATCTACTTCACTGATGATGATGGAAGAGATAAACGGAAGGGTGAAGATGTTGTTAAAGTGTTCAAGCTTGATGGTGGCATGATCGATTCTTCTTCTCAGAGTTTTTTAGAGATGTTCACTCCTCCCTTTCTCTGATATTATCTTGACTTGAATCTGGTGTGTTTGCTTTCAGTTTTGCGTGTCTTGCAATTGTGAATGTGTGATCAATGTCTATAATCTTTGAATAGAGAATCAAAATCCAATTTTATTTTTTGAACATTATTTTCAATCACCGAATCAAAACCGTAGTCATCTTGGTCTTCTATGGCCAAAGTTTGGTAAGAAAACGATAGCAAAACCATGAGTGAAACAAATGCCATGAAAATGGCTTAGGAAAACAAGTCTTATTGCATAATAGCTTGAGGATACAGTCAAGTACCAGAAAGAAAAGTAATAATTTTTTTTACAAGTTCACAATCACAATACAATTGTAAGACCAGAATATGTCTATTTGTAATCTTAATTTTATTTGGGGATATTTAAAGAGAGCACAAACGGATAATTTAGACGCACTCACAAATTATTTGAAAAACCATTGTTATGTTGATCATAACTGGAAACGAACCGGAGAGAAATGCAACGGCGTGTGTAGTGTTCAAGTCTATGTCCTCTTGACTGGGTCTTTGTCATGCACAAGCTGGTTGACTGAAGACACCATCTGGAGGAATGTCATAATCAATAGTAACGTGGCGGCTACAGTGGCCGTTCCAAGCCACATGTTACCGAAATAAACGCGTTTCAGGATGGCGTGTGACCTAGTCAGTGGGTTTGAATAGTGAGCGTGGACTTTAACCGCTACATCATAATAGTAAGAGCCTTGATTAATAATGCCCATTCCGAGCTTGTTCACCATCTCTGCCACCGAGCTGGGCTGCCCAATCATGTTTTTTAATATCCCTTATAAAACAAACCAGAACCACCACGAATCAATATACACACATAGACCTAAATAAAGGAGGGGATAAAAGGGTTACCTTTCTCGACAAGCAAGTCGACATCTTTATCCGTGTCGATTAGGTAATCCATGAATTCAACGTAACTACAGACATGTACGGTGTGAGGGTAGTGGCATTGCTCAAGCGCCATTATGTTTCTCAAAGTCATCTCCGAAGTATCATGGATCCAAAGACAAGGCATCTTTAAACAACCATTCTCAAATCTCACCTCCAGCGACAACTCTTCTTCCAATGCCTCGAATTTCACTCCCCCACTATGTAGCTTATCCGCGTTAAACAAATGGTGTAAGTGCTTGAATTCATGTTGACCAGGCCCTTGAAGTTTTTCAACGCGGACACATCTGGCCAAATCAGTGAAATGACTGAAATTTGAGTCGTCTCCGATCTTATATCTGAATCCAAAGTAGGTGGTGATCAATTCGCGGAATGTTAAGGGCAGGATGCGTGTAGGGTAGATTGGATGGAAGAGCTTATGGAGGATGAAATAAGGAAGCTGATTCTCTAGCAACATGAGATCATTGTTGATTGTCTCTGCAAGACAAAGGTCGTCAATGAGAGGATCCCCTGTTTTCACTCCAACAATGCTAAAACCCTTCCTTAAAAAGAACTCTAGTATGAAAACAGAGTCAAGCAGGATCATCTCCACGAACTCTGAAGATTCAATCCAGGTCGTTGATTCCGAGTAGCTTTCTCTGATTCTCTCTTCCTCTTGTTCGATTGTTCTTCTAAAACCATCAATGGTTTCATTCACATCAGGCCTTTTTGCGAATTTAGCAAGGTAGATCTTCTTATGCGCTTCCACGTTCACGTACCCCATCGACTTTGTGTCTTTGATATCTCCAAGAGATTTGAGAGCTTGAGATTTTAAAGAATGGTGAAGAGGTCCAATGATGACTAGTTGGGGAGTGTATGCTTCTGCGTTTACTCTTCGCAGACTTTCAGGGACTCTGTAGATGCAACACTTGTCGGTATCTCTAGGGAACTGCCACATCCCAGGATATCCCTTTCGGTTTTTGGTTGACTCAGATTTCAAGTTCCTGCTCAGCACTGTAGTATCCATAATCCAGAATCTGGACTTTTAGATGGAAGAAATACTCACGAGAGGAACAAGAGAAGAAAATTGACAAGGCTAAAAATTGGAAAAGCTGAAGATTATCTATTAACCTTATCATTCATTATTTTCTCTCTCTTCTTTGGCCACAAACATCTCCATCAGTTTCTTCTCCTTTACCTTCTCTCTCTCCTTGTTGCATTCATTTCTTTGTGGCAAACAGAGAAATAATTCCGGTCCCATTTCACTCATTTGTAATCATTGCCATTTTCTATTTCTATCTCGTGATGAGAAGATTTGTCATCAACATTTTGTTTTCAACATTAAAAAAATCTGTACATGTACAAAGTTGTTAAGACAATGTGCTATAGAGTGAAAATACTTACACATGGACATGGTGCCATGAGACAGAATAAGTTTCTCAAAAGTGTCATGCAATTGAATTATCCCTTCAAGGATTTGTTTTTTTTTAAATGTAAAATTAATTAAAAAATAAATAAAACGTACGTTTGTTACTTATTCATGATTCTCTCTTTTTCTAATTAGATTAAGCGTAGATACCATTATACCACTCTATTGTAGAACCACATTGGTAATTAGTACAGCAAAGACAAGAGACTCGTGGAGTATTGTGGAGATTTATGTTGAATGATGACTACTCACTCATGGTGAATGAGAAATCACAAAATACAGAGATGAATTGCATGATGATATTAAGAAAAATGAGAATTGTGATCTTCTCCAAAAGGTAGAGTATGAGATTTTTCTCTCCAAAGCTTACAAGGAAAAGCTGCTCAAAAATCTCTTTAAGAAAATAAGCGTACTCTAAACAATGGTTAAAAATAGGTCTAAATAGTCCATGAGTCGAACTGGTTTTCTTCCGGTTAGTTTAGGGTGTAAGTAATAGAGATAAAACCGGAAATTCTCTTTTATGCGAACAGGTCGGGATCGATCGATCCATGCGAGGAAACATCGATCCTAGGGGAACGATCGATCTGTGAAGCTCCTGGTGAAAGCGTTGGAATCCACATGAAGTCCCTGCCAATTTCACGCTCCATTTGCTCGGTTTTGCTCATTTTCACCTCTTGTCCTCTTTGTGATCCGAACTCCACCAAGAACGTCTTTAGAATTGAAATGACTCCAAACTCCATTAGTCTCTCAGAATTCAAGATTTTCCAGTACAGACCTTCAACTCCAGTAATACAAAACAACTACCGCATTGGTGATTACTGCAAAGACAAGAGACTCGTGGAGTATTGTGGAGATTTATGTGTTGTTCTTCGTTTATGTAAGATATTCCGCGTGAAGGGAGTTGATAAAGAGAGGACGGTTGGTTTCAAGGTTTATAAGATGGACAAGAAGTTGGTAGAGTGGGTTGAGGTTAGTTCCTTGGGAGACAAGGCAATCATTATGTGTATGGAGAGTTGTTTAATGGTCTCAGCCTCCGAGTACTATGGATGTTTGGAGAAGGCTATCTACTTCACTGATGATGATGGAAGAGATAAACGGAAGGGTGAAGATATTGTTAAAGTGTTCAAGCTTGAAGGTGGCATGATCGATTCTTCTTCACAGAGTTTTTTAGAGATGTTCACTCCTCCCTTTCTCTGATATATTATCTTGAATTGAATCTGGTGTGTTTGCTTTTAGTTGTGTGTCTTGTGAATGTGAATGTGTGATCCACGTCTATAATCTTAGAATAGAGAATCATAATCCAAATTTATTTTTTGAACATTATTTCCAATCATCGAATCAAAACCGTAGTCATCTTGCTCTTCTATGGCCAAAGTTTGATAAGAAAAGGATAGCAAAACCATGATTGAACACAAATGCCATGAAAATGGCTTAGCATAACGAGTCTTATTGCATAATAGCTTGAGGATACAATCAAGTACCAGAAACAAAGAAAAAAAAAAGTCTACGAGTTCACAATCACAATACTTATTATTATAAGACCAAAATATGTCCATTTTGTAATCTTAATTTTATTTGGGGATATCGAAAAAGATAGCACAAACTGATTATTTAGACGCACTCACAAATTATTTGAAGAACCACTGTTATGTTGATCATAACTGGAAACGAACGGAGAGAAATGCAACGGCGTGTCTAGGCGTTCTGCACAACCTGAATGAGTGAAGCAACCGTCTGGATGAAAGTCAACAGCAATAGTACCGTGGCGACGATAGCTGCCGTTCCAAGCCACTTGTTCTCGAGATAAATCTGTGATTTAGTGAGTGGGTTTGAATAGTGAGCGTTGACTTTAACCGCTATATCAGAATAGTAAGAGCCAATATCGGTGATGCCCAAACCGAGCTTGTTCACCATCTCTGCCACCGAACTGGGCTGCCCAATCCAGATTTGTATTATCCCTTGTACAACAAAACCAAAACAATCACTTATCTATTATACACACACACACACACACATAGAAGTATAGAACTACTGTATATAAAGGATAAAAGGGTTACCTTTGTCGACAAGCAAGTCGACATCTTTATCGGTGTCGATGAGGCGTTCCAGGAAGAGGACGTAACTAGAGACATGTGCGGTGAAAGGGTAGTGGCATTGTTCAAGCGCCATTATGTTTCTCAATTTCATCTCCGAATTATCTTCGATCAAAAGACGAGGCATCTTTAAACAACCATTCTCAAATCTCACCTCCAATGATAACTCTTCTTGCAAGACGTCGAGTTTCACTCCCCCACTATATAGCTTCTCCGCGTTAAACAAATGGCGTAATCTCTTGAATTCATGTTGAGCAGGCCCTTGAAGTTTTTCAATGCGGACACACCTGGCCAAATCAGTGAAATGACTGAAATTTGAGTCGTCTCCGATCTTATTTCTATATCCAAAGCTGGCGGTGATTAATTCGCGGAATGTCATGTTCGAGACGAGTCTACTGAAGATTGGATGGAAGAGATTATGGAGGATAAAGTAAGGAAGCTGATTCTCTAGCAACATGAGATCACTATTGATTGTCTCTGTAAGACAAGGCTCGTCATTGAGAGGATCCCCTGTTTTCATTCCACGACGTCCAAATACCCTCCTTAAAAAGAACTCTAGTATGAAAACAGAGTCGAGCAGGATCATCTCCACGAACTCTGACGATTCAATCCATGTCGTTGATTCCGAGTAGCTTTCTCTGATTCTCTCTTCCTCTTCTTCTATTGCTCTTCTGAATCCATTAATGATATCACTCCGTGAGCAAACCTTTCTGCGAATTTAGCTAGGTAGATCTTCTTATGCGCTTCCACATTTACGTAGCCCACTGACTTTGTGTTTGTGATATCTCCAAGAGAGTTGAGAGCTTGGGATTTCAAAGAATGGTGAAGAGGACCAATGATGACTAGTTGGGGAGTGTATGCTTTTGCGTTTACGCTACGAAGTCTTTCAGGGACTCTGTAGATGCAACACTTGTCGGGATCTTTAGGAAACTGCCACATCCCTGGATATCCCTTTGGCTCTATGGTTGACTCGGATACCACCCGTATAGAATCCATAATCCAGAATCTGGACGTTTACATGAAAGCAATAGTCACAAGAGGAAGAAGCAGAAACTAATTGACAAGGCTAAACTTGAAAAAGCTGAAAATTATCTATTTGATAAAAAGTCAAAGATTCATAAAAATAAAGAAAAAAAGTTTCTACAATGAAAATCTTATAGAAGTTTTTCCGATAAGCTAGAAATGCATATAAGTAAACGACGTCTGCTCACCCATACAAGATTTATAAGTTACTTGTTCATGATTTTCTATTTCCGTTTCTAATAAGATTAAGCATAACTTCAACTCTATATTATATATAACTTTGTTCAGAAGATCGATAGTACTATAAACAATTTCCTATATCTAACAAATAGCACATAGCATATTCAAACAATGAATTACAGACATACAATTTTAATAAAAAAAAAAGAATTACAGACATACAAACTTACGTTCGAAATCCACTGTCGGTGAGAAGAAGAGATGTATGGTTGAGTCAAAGCTAAAACCATGAGTTTCTTCAAATGGTATATATTCCTATTAATTTAGGGTCTAGTCGATAGTTATAAAATTATACTCCCTCCATTTCAAATTAGTTGTCGCTTTGGGAAAATGTATCTGCAATTATTTGGATGTATCTGCAATGCAAAACACGTCCAAATACGTCCAAATATTTGCAGATACATTTTACCAAAACGACAACTAATTTAAAATGGAAGGAGTAATAAATAGAAAACTACTGACATATTTATTTTATATTATTTAAAAGGGTTGGAATGGGTTTATTATTAAAGAAGGACCGACGTATAATTAGTGATTATTTTACTCTTTGGTCATATACCTACTGCTGCTTAGTAAATAAAATCTATCAATTAAGGGGTAGGGGGTAGGAGGGAAATTGTGCGCTTCACCCAGAAATTTATATTAGTTTTATTGTTTTTCTGAAAATTTATTTCATTTCTATGGTTATTTATTACTGTTTCAAAAATATAATACACATATTAATTATATATAATTAGGGTTAAGTAAATTCTCATATTATCTTGTTCCATTTCTTTCATTTTCATTATGTTCGTTCTTTCCCTTCTCGTCCGTCCTGTCTGTCCCGTTCTGTCCCATACATTCTCATCATATTTTATTATGTCTTTTTTCCATTTTGTTATATCCTATTATGTTTCTTCTTGTCATATTTCCTAAAAATAATTATGTGGATAGGCAAAATTTCTGTCTTGATCCATCCTATCCTATTATGTTCCTTTTTATGTTGTCTCGTTCTTTTCCGTCCCATTCATCTTCTCCACCCATACTTAGAAGTTCTCACCTGATGTCAATTCAAAATCTCTTGTTCATATTTGGCATCCCACAATCTAGATTTATAAGTTACATATGCATAGCTTCAACTCTATATTATGTGTAACTTTTTCATAAGATCAATACTGTTAACACTTTCCTAATCGAATATATTGCACAAAGCATATTCAAACAATCTCTTAAATCAGCAGAAAGACATACAAACTTACGTTCGAAATTCACTGCCGGGAGAAGAAGAGATCTATGGTTGAGTCTAAGCTGAAACAATGAGCTCTACAAATGGTATATGTGTTCTTATTTATTTAGGGTCTGATTTATAACTCTAATAAATAGAACAGTACTCACATATTTTTCAATATTATTAACAAGAAATGGTAACTGGTAAGGAGAGACCGGCATATTATTACTGATTATTTTACTTTTTGGTGAGATAGCTAGTGGCTGTTTAGTTAGTAACAATCTCTCAGTCTCTTTCTCTCTCAGTCATCTGGTTGTTAATTCGATTTTAATATGGCATCAGAGCTTATGTAGTTAGAGTTTGTGTTTTTTTGGAGATTTGAAAAGACAAGAAAGATCGAAGAATAATTGAACGTCTCTTCTAAAGATCAAAAATATTAAGAAGAATGGAAATTTGTGGAATAGGGAAAGGAACAATTGGCTTGGAGGGACGACTTTGGTTATAAAACAAAAAAGATTTGGTTGCATGCAGTTCCATGTTTAAACAAAGGGAATACTAAACCACATAAAATAAATCGGATATATTATTATTTTAAAATAGTTTTGGAATAATACAATATCAACTGAAACATTATCTAATATGAAGGTTACACCTTTTAGCCAGAAAATGGTGACGTAGCTTCGGTTTCAGTAGAACACCTGTTCCACATTTCCTTAGTTTTGATCAGATATTTAGAAGTAGAACTTAAGCCTTTGAGTTGATAGAACTCGAAAAACAACTTCATCCATTCCGCGTGACATTCCTTGCCAGTGTTCACTATCATCCGACAACAATCCGTCGAAATATTTTTGTTCAGAAGAACTTCTTCTCTCACTTCAACGTTACATTTAACACTGTCAGGTCCCATCTTTACTCCGCAGCGAAGAAGATAATCCCGATGTTGCTTTGATTGTCTGTAAATCACTTTGAGATTATAATAATACGGACTAGGCCAATTTTCAATCACTGGAACAAAATCATAGTCATCTATGGCCAAAGCTTGATAAGAAAACAATAGCAAAACCATGATTGTACAAATAGCCATGAAAATGGCTTAGCATAACGAGTCTTGTTCATAATGCAACCAACTAATCAAGTACCAGAAAAGTCTACAAGTCCATATCCACATAACAAATTGTAAGACTAAATTAAACATGTCCAATTTGAAATCATAGTTTAATTTCAGGATATCGTTAAAGAGAGCACAAATTGATAATTAAGATTTTAAGACACACTACACAAATGATTTGAAGAACCATTATTATGTTGATCATGACTGGAAACGAACCGGAGAGAAATGCAAAAGCGTGTCTAAGCGTTCTGCAAAACCTGAATGATTGAAGCAACCGTCTGGACGAGTGTCATCAGCAATAGTAACGTGGCGGCGACAGTTGCCGTCCCATCCACATGTTACCGAAATAAACGCGTTTCAGGATGGCTTTTGACCTAGTCAGTGGGTTTGTATAGTGAGCGTTGACTTTATCCGCTATATCATAATAGTAAGAGCCATTATTTATGGTGCCCAAACAGAGCTTGTTCACCATATTTGCGACCGAGCTGGGTTGCCCAATCCAGTTTTTTATTATCCCTTACAAAACAAACCAAAACCATCACGAATCAATAATACACACACACAGAGACACACAGACAAGTAGACCTCAATAAAGGATAAAAGGGTTACCTTTCTCCACAAGCAACTCGACATCTTTATCCGTGTCGATGAGGTAATCCAGGAAGGTGACGTAACTAGAGACATATGCGGTGTAAGGGTAGTGGCATTGTTCAAGCGCCATTATGTTTCTCAATGTCATTTCCGAACTATCAGCGATCAAAAGACGAGGCATCTTTAAAACACCATTCTCAAATCTCACCTCCAGAGAGAGCTTTTCTTCCAACGCCTCGAATTTCACTCCCCCACTATGTAGCTTATCTGCGTTTAACATATGTTCAAAGTGTTTGAATTCCCGTTGAGCACGCCCTTGAAGTGATTCAACGCGGACACATCTGGCCAAATCAGTGAAATGACTGAAATTTGAGTCGTCTCCGATCTTGTTTTTGAATCCAAAGCAGCTGATGATCAATCGACGGAATGCAAAGTCTGAAGAGAAGAGTGGATGGAAGAGGTTATGGATGATAAAGTAAGGAAGCTGGTTCTCTAACAAGGTGAGGTCATTGTTGATTGTCTCTCTAAGACAAGGCTCGTCAATGAGAGGATCCCCTGTTTTCACTCCACGAATATTGAAAACGTTCCTTCGAAAGAACTCTAGTATGAAAACAGAGTCGAGCAGGATCATCTCCACGAACTCTGAAGATTCAATCCATGTCGTTGATTCTGAGTAGCTTTCTCTGATTCTCTCTTCCTCTTGTTTGATTGTTCTTCTGAAAGAATCAATGGTTTCATTCCCATCAAACCTTTCTCCAAATTTAGCAAGGTAGATTTTCTTATTCGCTTCCACGTTTAAGTAGCCCACTGACTTTGTGTTTGTGATATCTCCAAGAGACCTGAGAGCTTGGGATTTCATATGATGGTGAAGAGGTCCAATGATGACTAGTTGGGGAGTGTATGCTTCTGTGTTTACTCTACGAAGTCTTTCAGGGACTCTGTAGATGCAACACTTGTCGGGATCTTTAGGAAACTGCCACATCCCAGGATATCCCTTTGGCTCTGTGGTTGACTCAGAGACCAGCCGTGTAGAATCCATAATCCAGAATCTAGACTTTTACATTGGAAGAAATAGTTACCAGAGGAAGAAGCAGAAAGTAATTGACAAGGCTAAACTTGAAAAAGCTGAAAATTATCTAGTTGATAATAAGTCGAAGATTCATAAAAAAGAAAAAGAAAAAAAGTTTGCAAACCAAGTCTGCTATCCCTTTGTCGTACTACTTGGCAAAGTTGCATCTTCCATACAAGATTTACAAGTTAGTTGTTCATGATTTTCTATTTCCGTTTCTAATAAGATTAAGCATAACTTCAACTCTATATTATATGTAATTAGTTTGTTCAGAAGATCAAGAAGATCGATAATACTATTAACAATTTCCTATATCTAGAAAATATCACACAGCATATTCAAACAATGACTTACATTATCAGAAAGACATACGAACTTACCTTCGAAATCCACTGTCGGTGAGAAGAAGGGATGTATGGTTGAGTCAAAGCTAAAACCATGAGTTTCTTCAAGTGGTATATATTCCTAATTATTTAGGGTCTAGTCGATAGTTAATAGTTATAAATTTATAAGAGCACATGCAATTACTCTTGCACATACTCATAACTCATATAGGTTCTTTACCAAAAAGAAAAAGAAAATAAAAACAATGAGGTGGTAAGTCAAAAGTGCAGAGACGGTTGTAAATATCTAAGTAAACTATCAATAATACCTATGCCAGAGTTAAAATAATACGTAAGTCCTTCTTTATTATTTTAAGTCTTTGGTTAGATACCCAAGTAAATATCTATCAATCTCTTTCTCTTCCCATCATCTTGTTGTCAATTCGATTTTAATATTTTTTTTGTCCCAAAGTATAAGCAGCTCTCCTTTGTTAATTTTCAAAAAGAAATACTTATATTTTGGTATAGAGAGAGTATAGGATTAGAGATAGAGTTGGCCATGAGACCAAGCAAACTTAGCAAAGCAAGCTACTGCATGTAAGTGTAACCCTGTATTTATATATAATATTTTGACCCTAAATTGCATAAATTGACTTTAGTCTAGTGGTGAGTGCACTTATCGTCATGAGATCGAGGTTCCAAAGACTGTAAATATGTTTATCTTTTCCTTTTAATGTATTTTTAGTAAATTAAATTCACCCTTTTTTTCTTTATAAGCTAATTAGCTTTTGGTCATTGTAAACTCAGGAACGGCTCTGATTAGAGCCTATATAATATAGTTATAGTTTGAATATCTGGAGATTTGAAAAGACAAGAAAGGTCGAAGAAAAGATAAGAAAGACAAAAGTATAATTTTCGATTAATAATTGGTGATCAATAATATTAAGAAGAATGGAAATTTGGAGAATAAGAGAAGGAACAACAATGGCTTGGAGATTGGGAAATCTATTATTCTCTTGTGGAGGTATACGACTTCGATTATAAAACGAAAAGATTTGTTTACATGCATGCAATTCATTCAGTTCCATGTTTGAACAAAGGGAAAACTAAATCACATAAATCGGATATATTATTATTTTAAAATAGTGTTATAATGATAATACAATCAACTGAAACCATTAAATAATTTGAAAGTTACAACTTTTAACCAGAAAATGGTGACATAGCTTCGGTTTCTGTAGAACACCTGTTCCACATTTCATTAGTCTTGATCATATATTTAGAACTTAAGGCTTTGAGTTGATAGAACTCGAAGAACAACTTCATCCATTCCGCGTGACATTTCTTGCCAGTGTTCACTATCATCCGACAACAATCCGTCGAAATATCTTTGTTCTGAAGAAATTCTTCTCTCACTTCAACGTTACATTTAACACTGTCAGGTCCCATCTTTACTGCGCAGCGAAGAAGATAGTCGCGATGTTGCTTTGAATGTCTGTAAATAACTTTGAGATTATAATAATTCGGACTAGGCCAGCTTTCAATCACTGAATCAAAATTATAGTCACCAATGTCTTCTATGGCCAAAGTTTGATAAGATAACGATAGCAAAATCATGATTGAAACAAATGCCATGAAAATGGTTTTGTTCTCCATTTTTTATTTTGTTTTAAGCTATTCTTTGTTGTTTTAATTTTGTTTTATGACACTAATTGGGAATTCTGTGTGTGTATATATAGTGACCGATTGTTTATTGATGTTATAGTAACATTTTATTCATAAAGAGTTACTATGATCATCAAGTTACATTTATTTATCAACAGAATTAATATGTATAACGTCATTCATAAATACGTTTCAGTTTATGAAACTAAAAATAGTTAGAACTTCTTCAAAAAGATGTTGAAAAGAGTTTAATTATAAAGTCAATCTCAAACCTCACAATTCAAATAAACTTGTTTCCTTTTCTCTCTTTTCACTTGTGTTTTTATTACATACATTGTGATGTGAATATATCGTTTAAATTCCTTTCAATATCTATCAATTGATTTTTGGTGTAACAAAAGTTTTCAACCATTTCCAAATGATTACATGTTTTAATCTGCTTGGTAACTAATAAAGTAAAATTATTCAACCTTTTCCTTTCGATGCTTTGGCATTTGGGACTCCACACTTGAGAATACGGTCAAAGGTTGTATGAAACTATGAACAAGACGCACAACTCAATATGATTCATTGTCTCCACTTTAAGGGTTCATAATATGGAGAATCTGGCCCATCTTAATTATTAAATCAAGATTAGTCCTCAAATAATAACAATAGCGACAACGAATACTCATAATAATGAGAGAATTTTACACACAAAGGCATTTTAACACTTATAAATATCAAGCAAAGGTACTTTACACTCTAGAGGGACTTTGGCCAAAAAAAGGACTAACGAAATTCCAAAGCTATCCCTCCAATAAATTTTCTTTGTTTCCACTTTTATGTTTGAAGAAGTTTTTTACCGTAGACACTACAGTAAATCTGTGCTTCGTTTCCGATGAACTCGTCAGAGTAATTCAAGAACAGTTGTTGGATCTGAGAGAGATTTATTATAACTGTAGGCAAGAGATAATGTATCGATAATCGATTTGGAAAATTTCGTTTTTGAATTCATCGGAAAAATTTCTGCTGGCTATGAGATTTCGTCGTCGAATTGAAAGATTTCGCCGTCAAATTCATCAGAGTTTGGAGAAGATGAATCTAGGTTAACTCCAATCATGTCCACATCTACATGTCCACATCTAATCGCAATCGTGAACAGCATAATATATACATATTTAGTGATGCATCCATCTGGACGTCGTTGTTTGGTTAATTAAATTATGAGAATTTGCATAAGATGTATGTGTGGACATGTTTGTGAACACAAAGATAATTAATAATTGAGTGTGTTTGTTGAGTTATTGTTTATCAACTAAACTGTTTCATAGAACCATATCCATATGATTGTATCCATATGCTTATGTCAATTGCAAAGACGCTGCTATCAATTTTTCACGGTTCAGTTTCATCTTTTTCTGGGTTTCTTTTCTTGAAGTGAGGAGAAGATGAATATAGCTGAATTCGGATTCGCTGAAATTTGGAGTAGATAAATTTGAGTTATCTCGCAATCGTGTTCACATCTAAATATCCACGCAGTTGTGTCCACTTGTGATATAGTTTCCGTAGCTTGTTTGTTTTGGAGATTATTATATGTGAACAAAGAAACCAGACTCCATATTAATTATTGGATAAGTAAACATGGACAAATAGTAGTTTGTAACCAGAAACACTATAGATATAAGATGTGGACAAAAAGAACTCTTCAAAACTGTCTACAAATATGTTTGTATTGACAAATAACTTGTCTATGATATTTGATAAATGGATGTTAATCCATATGGATGCAGTTTCGTGGACGATACTAGCATGGACATATATTTTTATTAAATAATAAATAGATGATAGTTATGACATAGAATATATGAATATCCAAACGGATGCATCCATATGGTTATGTCCAATTGTTGTGTATGTACTTCTTTGGTCATCTGGGTTGTCCAATATCCACTCACTCATATTCAACAATCCATATCATCTCTCATGAAGGGATAAAAATCTAGAAATGTTTGCGCTGTATCTATATTGAGCAGTTTATGAAATTAAATCTAAATGTAACTAGTACATTATTTGTTTGTGGATTTTTACTCATGGACGGGTTTGTATAGGTTTGTATGGATATGATTTTTAATTATTCGATTTTCATTAGTTAAGAGTATGTAATATAAAGGGATTTGTTGTTTTTATCTTTATTGTTAAACACAATGCATTTATGCATTCAATGAAACGTATACGTTGGTGAAAGAAAATTTTGTCCACGATTTGTTGTTCTTAATTGTATCCATGGTTTAATGTTCATATGAGGCCTAATAAATTTTGCTAAAAAGACCAAGATAACGAGAGAGCTAAATATGTATATGTTATTCTGTCCACGAATTCATATCCACAATATCATGTCCACGATTTTATGTGGCTATTGGTCCCTCCTGTAAAAATTGTATGTTAAATTTTAGATAGATTGAGAACCAATTTCAGAACCATGTTTATATATCCATATGGATACGAAGTATAGAAACAAGCATATGGATATAGTTCTATGAAACAGTTTAGGCGATAAACAATAACTCAACAAACACTTACTCAGTTGTCAATTATCTTTGTGTTCATAAATCATGTACACGGAAACATGTCCACACATACATCTTATATAAATTCTCAAAATTTAATTAACCAAACAAAGATGTCCAGATGGGCGCATCACTAAATATGTATATGTATTATGTCCATCATTGCGTTTAGATGTGGACATATAGATGTGGACATGATTGTGAGTTAACTCAGATTCATCTTCTCTAAAATCTGACGAGACTGAAAATTTCCCAGATCCAAGAGTCATAAGAGTTTTTTTCCACGAATTCGACGGCGAAATCTTTCAAATCGATTATCAATACAGAATTCGACGATGGAATGAGAGGCGAAATCTAGAATCAAGGACGGAGAGAAAAACGGCGGCGATAAACGACAGAGTGAGAGACGGAATTGTTAATTTCTGGTGAAAGGTAAAACTAAGAAATAAAGAGTAAAGTAAAAGATAAAATCGTAATTAAAGAAAAAAAAGAGTGATTGTCTTTCCAATACACCAAAGTCCATTAAGAGTAAAAACTGCCTATAAGTATTAAAAAAAAAGACAAAAATGCCTATAACTGTAAATCACTCTAATAATTACTCCTTTTCCCACTTTATTTTAATCCCACTCGTATCATATCGTATCCACAAAAATAAATCGCTGGCCAGATTCTTCTCCTCTACCACATTCATTGAACAACTCCACATTCATTTTTTTGTATGGACCACAAACAAAACGTAATTTTAAAGTCAAACTCACGTTTCCACATACAATTCAGCTGTCCCATAAAAAGGTTTAAAGGCTGTAAATAAAAGAAATGCAAACTTTGTATTATACAACGAAGCGATAATTTTATTCAATACTCATATTAAACCATCCCAAAAGAGGCATTACATGACTTAAGTACAATGTTCATACAGATTTGTAGTACAACGCCTGGAGAAAAAAAAACGAGGGCTCTGGCAAAAAAACAACAAAAAAAAAACTCTAAACCGAGTTTTGTTGCAACAAAAGCCAGAGCAAACCTCTAAAATCAGAACCCCAAAGCCTGAAACAAATCTTGGAACATGTACAAAATCACACAAAAGACCCTGTTCTGAGGAAAACCAAACTTAAACAAACGACGCAAAGAAACAAGAACGATTAGGCTCGTAAAAGACACCAAACAGGAGATGATAAACCCTAAAACCTCAGTATCACCCGGTAAAGGTATATTCTCAAGCAACCACACGACGTTTCCGGTTTCACAGTAAAGCTAGAGTCGAGAAAACTCTAGCAAAAACAACATTGACTGGAAAAAAGAAACCGGAAACGTCGAACCACTTGGAAAAAAAAAGAGAGGTAAACCGAGTAAATACCGAGGCCTAGAGAGAGCGAGACGCATAGATCACAGAGCCTGAAAAAGAGCTGACACTTAAAACCTTGGACCAGACTACAATACCTTCAATCATCATAAAGTGGAATCATCATCGATCAGGAGAGGATGTCGCATTTGTAAAGCCGCTCGACTAAGAAGTCGACAGTCGAGTTCGAAATGGACCGACAATGCTGGAGGTTCAACCCCAACAAAGTCGAACCTAACCTGACAATGGACGGCAAGCTCTTGTCTGTAACCATAGAGCAACCAGCCATGGATAGGATCTGTAGTTTCAGCTTCTCAGAGGAAGCCAAAGCTTGAACACCAGAATCAGAGATCGAACATTTCGAAAGATCCAAATCACTGAGAATGTTGCAGTTCTCCGCAATGGAGACAAGGCTGGCATCAGAGATCTTGCTACATCCATCAACGGTTAACACTTCAAGAGTCCAGCCGTTACGAGCAGAGATGGTAGAGATCACTCCGTCTGTCAAGTTGGTACAGCCACTGAAGTTAACCTTCACAAGAGTGTTCTGAAGCAAATGTAGAAACCCAGACTCTGTTACTCCCTTGAGCCCCAACAGCTCAATATCCTCAAGCTGAGGGCAAAGCTTCCCAATGGCTGCAAGATTTGCATCACCAAAGCCAGGGCAGTTACGAACAGACAGAGAACGAAGACCGCTGCAAAGAGTCGAAGCAGGCAAACCAGAGGTGAGATCTCTAATGCCCAAACAGTTCACCACAGAGAAAGACTTCAACTTTGCACCACAGTTCAAAAGGGAACCAAAAAACCCAAATTGGGTGACCCTGTGGCACTCTTCAAGCTGAAGACTCTCCAATGACAAAGAAGCTTTCGCAAACGAGACCAAACCGTTATCGGACAACAACGGGGATTTGGCAATCATCGCCTTCTTCATGTTAGGGCAACCTTTTCCCACAGATTGAAGCCCCATGTCAGTCACTCCCTGGCAAGCTGTGATGGTTAAAGAGTTCAACTTTTGCAGCCCAACGCCATTTCCCATCACCCAAAACCCCTTCTCGGTCACGTGAGACAGTCCAGAGAGCACAAGATCGGTAACCGACAAGCCGTAATGACCCACAACAGCAAGAGACACATCAGTAACATTCAGCAACTGAAGCTTAAGCTTGGCCAAGGAATAGGTAGTGTTAGACAGTAGTGCAGCGATTCCTTGATCCCTGACAAGAGGACAGTTCTTGATCGAAACAGACTTCAGCTTTGAGCAAGATCTTGCAATGGCTTGGAGACCTTCGTCTCCGATTCTTGAACAAGCCTCCAAAGTCAGCTCAGTCAAGTTAGGGCAGCTCTTAGCAATCGCTACCAAACCTTTATCTGTGATAGTCGAGCAGCGGTTAAGCTCAAGCTTCTCGAGCTGAGAACAACCTTCAGCAATCTCCAAGAGGCCATTGTCAGTAACAGTAGAGAGGTTCCACAGGGAAAGAGATCCAAGAGCAGGGCAGCTCCGACCAATAGACCTAAGACCAAGATCCGAAACTTTGCTAGCAGAGTCGCTTCCACGAATCGAAAGCTTTCCAAGTCCTCCACGAGCAGCTGTTCCAACGGCGATGGAAGCTAGTCTAACATCAGTCGCCTTCTTCCCATCTAAGCTTCTAGATAAGCATCCTTCACAATCATCACCATCTTCATTAACGTTGGGAGCAGCAACAACAACATCAATCTCCTTTTGCCTGATGCTAGTTACAAGCATAAGCCATTGTTTCGATACAGAAGCGCAAGCGCTCCTCTCTTGCGGTCCAGATAAACGCCTGAAGATCTCAAAGAGACACTCCTCTGGAAGCACATCAATGGAGGCACTCCTCTTTTCCTCGAAAGCACTGAAGGACAATGGTGCGACGACACGGGATCTCTTGCAAGGAGGGTAATAGCAATCAACGAGACTACCGAGAGATAGCAAAAGATTAGCTTCTTTCGGATTTGGGTATACTGTGGCACGACGGTAAAAATCATTTTCACCTGAAAATCAACAAAAAGGAGAGATTTTTATGAGCTAAAACAGAGCATTGATAACAAATCAACAAAAAGGAGAGATTTTTATGAGCTAAAACAGAGCACTGGTATTAGCTAAGATAAACCAACAAAAAGGAGAGATTTTTATGAGCTAAACAGAGGATTGATCTTAGCTTAGACAGAGAGCAAACGAATTCGAAAACTATAAGATCTATGGATGATAATTTTGCTAATAGGATCTATAACTAGTCAAATCGCAGAAGCTAAAATCCAGATCTATCTATTTCTAACTCAGAAGCCTAAATCTAATCGAAAAATCAAAAGGGATCAAGCTCAAGCGTGAAAAAAACATTTTGATAATTCGAATTCCAGGATCGGAGGAGACTTACCAGCAAAACTAAAGATTTGAGACATGATTTGAGCTCAAAATTCCCAGGAAAAACGAAAACGCTTGATTTCTCAAGCGAAAAACTTTGGGAGAGAGCAAAAACGAAAGATCCGAAGACGATGAAGAAGAAAACGATCAAATCAGCTACGATTGTATTGAAGAAAGTGATGAACATGAAGATCAGAAGATCAACAACGAGGTAGGAGAAAGGAGAGAGAGAGAGAGAGAGAGAGAGAGAGAGAAGAAACCCTATTGAAAGGGAAAAAAAAACTAGAGAGAGAAAGTGGAAATGAAAAAAAAAGGGAAAGGAAATGATCGGTCAGTGTGAGGTCAAGATATGGCTTTTATATACTCAGGTTGAAATTTACATGCAATGTATCTGTTCCGAGAAGTCGGATCTTTTTGTTAATTTAATTTCTGTTTTTATTTTATTGCCACAAATATAAAAAGAAAGTTTCTCATTCAGACAAGACCAAATTCTTCTCCCTTCAGAGCGCGTTAAGGCAAGTAATTTGGCTTGTTTGGTTATTGGGTGTTATATTAGCTTGTGTTGTTTGGTTATTGGAATAACTTTGCTCTCCATTGGTTTTGTGACCGACGCAGTCACGTAATCAACAAATTTTCCATGGAGTTTGGGTCAAATTTGTTGTGTTAAGATAATATCCACATGGATGTTCAAAAAAAAAAAGATAATATCCACATGTTCCTTGCACACAACTTCATATCAAACATATATTTTCATTTGATTATAATTTCTTACCAAACATAGATTTGAGACATGATTTGAGTTTAGTGTGCATTAGCATTTAACTAAACTCTTGAAGTTTGAATGCATAATGAGTTAACGATCTGTTTTAAATCTTTGAGGGATAATGTGTCGTCTGCTATCTCCAGAAATGACTAGTCTGATATGTTATTATGCCTAAAAGCAACAAACATTGGCCGATTTACAAACATAAATATGAGAAATTGGTCTATTCTTGAAATTAGTGTTCCTTCGTCTTTGCTACTAGCAACATTCCCGGTACGTTCCAGTGAACCAAGTTGGGTTTTAAACTAATTCAAATTTCTTTTGGTTCCGTAATGAAATCACATTTGCCATCACATTTCTTTTCATCCTTTGTTTTTCCAACTCATACACCATGGAACTCCCACGTTGAGAGATCCTACTAAGATCCAGCTAATTACAAACTTCATTAAGTGATTTAGTTTAATCCGTTTAACTATAATCAACTCGCTGAAAATAAAAGAAAACTAAATCAACTTAATTGACCTGATGAAACGAAAAGAATTTTACTTCTTAGTTTTTTGGGAAATAGCATTGAATAACCATAAAAAAAGTATAATTAAGGAAATGATCATATCAATAATGGCTATAATATTCTGTGCATAATATGTAGTATGTCAAAATTGCCCTCGAAAAACAAAAAGAAACCATTTTTTTCTTTACACTTTATTTTTTCTTTTTTTCTTTTTTTTTCTCCTTGAGTATCCCACTTTTTTCACGACGGCGACCATCTCTTCCTCCGCATTGATTTTCTTCCATCTCTTCCTCCCCTTTGATTTTATTTATTTCAATTATTGTATTGATTTTTCTATAGCTCTAATCAAACTGGGTTATCCTATCCGTGGTGCTCTACATTTTTTTTTAATTTTCTGGGTTATCTTAGAAATTGAGTTCTAGGGTTCTATAAAGATTAGAGAGGAAGAGCGAAGCAGAATCCGAGATCTTTACGATTCTGGTGGTTATCGACATTGGTTCACCTATTGGTTTAGACCTCTCTTTCTATTCTTCATCCTCAATGACGATGCGTTTGAACCAAAAATCTAGGTTAGAAAACTCCACAATTGCTCTGTCATGTGGCTTCAGATCGGATCAGTACAATTAACCACCGCCTCAGAATTCTCCACCTCCATCCACCTATATTTTTATTTTTCTTCAACTTCAAGTGTCTCTGTAATTTTTGGATTTCAACAATATTAGATCAATAATTGATGATTAGATGAATTCGATTTTTAAATCTGAAATTTTTCATTTTGAAGACAACAACCTTGACAGCCTCAACGGAAGCAAAGGAAGTGATGATTCAATCTTAGAATAATAACTAAATTCTCTCTCCTAAACTAAATCAGTTCGTATTGTGTGTATACGATGATCATTACTAATTTAAAATCATCATAATTGTTATTACAACTAATTTTGGAAGCTTGAGATTGATGGAAATCGTTGATTCCCTTTGATTGATATCTTTAGACTATTTTTTTTATTACGACGAGAACTATACTATTTTTCAGGCAGGGGTAATTTTGTCAAAAAAAAAGGCATTGGTTACTTACCTTATTTTAGTTTTGATATGGCTATATGCTTAATATTGTGGTCCAATATGGTTATTCAGCAAATTTTCCCTTTTTTTATATTACATGTCATTTACGGTTTTTCATATATATTACCAAAAAAAAAAAGTTGCTTTACAAAAATTATAGACAAGTAATATATTTTCTTTGAAACAAATTTAATGAACTAATAACCAAAAAGAGTACACCTGAGTTTATGCGTGTATCATACTATCATAGATTCATATCCACATCCCACGAACAACATATATAGTTCATGCATTTTCGGATTTGTTGGACTGATTCTTTAATGAAATAAATATATAAAATATTATGATCTATGATTCAAAATTTAGACTAATTTTGATATTGGATATGAATTTATTATGCGAATACAACAGTCCATATTCAGTTTTTTACCGGCTGGCGGCTGGTGACATGTATGCATATTCAAATCAGCTGAAAACTGATAAATTATGTGATATCTCCATATAATTTTCTTGAACTGCGATATCTTAAAGATCTACAGAGCCCATGTGTGGAAAAGGATCGAGATAAAGAGAATCAGATTTGATGAACTTGCAAATCCTTTTTACGATTGAATCAACAGTTCAATAATCTCCAATACCATCAGGACTTAGAAGGTTCTATGTTTATGTAAAACGATTTTCATATAATTGTCGAATATAAATGATTATGTATTTGGAATATAAACTAGTAGAGTACCCGCACGTTTGTGCGGTGTGACGTTGTTGTTTTGTGTAGAAAATTTAAACCCTAAATCCGAACCCGACAAAAAACCCTAATCAAAAAATTTAAAAACCCAAACTTTTTTAATAGGTCTAAACATGAAAATCCGAAATCAAAAAAATCCCGAAAACCCTGACTGAACAAAAAAAATCTGGAAACTTTTTCACCCGGAACCCGACCCCAATACCTAATCAAAATTTTAAAATACTCAATTTTTTTAATATATCTAAACCCGAAAACCAGAAATCTAAAAAATCCGGAAAACCCTAAACTGAAAAAAAAAATTGAACCTAACCCGAACAGAAATTTTCAAAGAAACCCGAACAATTTCTATATCTCTATATATATCTCTATAAAATTATGTCTCAGATTTTCACCCAAACCCGAACTTGTCTATAAAAACCCGAAAATCCAAAAAGCATATTCTATTGATTTGGAATTATCGTTAGATTATGTTAAGTTTTTTTTTTGCAGATTTTTAAGAGATGGAAAACGGAAGTTTTCTAAACCATCGGTTTATTTTAAGTTATTATTCTTGTATCCAAACAATTTTTTCCATTTATTCTTCTATCCAAATAGATTTTTCTCTTATTCTTATATCCAAACAACTTTTGTTTCCATTTATTCTTCTATCCAAATAGATGTTTCTCTAATTCTTGTATCCAAACATTAGAATGTACTTCTCAATTAATAATATAATGATGTATCTGTGGAGGTGGACCCATAACCCATTATAATCATATGTTATAAAAAGAGAAAGTGAACAAAAGACACACAAGTGGTCGTGGAAGCATTATCCTTTTTATTGCTTAAACAGCCCATGTACTTATTATTGCAATTCTTCATGTCTCAACATCAACTAGGACATTTTTTATTATTAAAACTTAAAAAATCACATTGAAATCGTTTGGATTTTAAGATACACGACTCCTTTTATACATCGTTAAAATTCAAAATTGAATATCAAGACTTATAGTTAGAAGCTACCCTATAAACTAATAAACGAAACTGTCTAAGACCCTCCCATAGAGTGCCAATATAAGAGGCATCTGGCCACCACATTATCACATATGGACCATGAACATGTATCCATATGGGGGATCTACAAATCGGAGTTTGTTCCTGACATTGAACACCATTCAAACATATTTCCAAGTGTTGTAGAGAAAATGTAGATTATCTTATTGATCCATACTTTGTCAAGCAGAATCCTGAATCAGAGGAACTGAAAAGATTGAGTTGAAGTAGCGGTCGATACCATTTCTATATATGATGAAGTATATTAGGGGGAAAATAGTGAAATGAGAACGAACAACAAATTAAAACGATTATAGTTCTTAATCAAGCTATAAAGTCTTGATCAAAAGCAGCGAAAACTTAAACTAATCAGAAACCTCCAACATCCAAAAATAGGTTCATGCATAGCGAGTTACATCCATATGAAGGGGTTATGAAAAAAATTCAAAGAAAAGAAATATTCAATGATCCAAATTAGTATGAGTCAGTGGGCCGGTTCCGCAAAAACATGCCTAAAGTATGTGAATCTACTTATCTACATATATTTTGTTAAAATCATATATTTATACACAATTCGTGGACATAATCAAATAATTTATTCAGACAAATGTTAACGGGAAATGTTGTATGTCACTAATCACATACATATATAATTGGTTTTGGTCATAATAGTAGACTGGATCAACGCGTACGGGCTGATTTGCTCTTTGGTTTGGACTCAATATATCGAAAAAGTCCAAGTCAAGATGTCGTTTTGAGACTGTCTATTGACCAACTCCTTTCTCGTAATGTATAAGTCAGAAATATAATGAGATGGGCCAGATGGGTTATGACCAAATAATCAACATCAGATTACATTTGGTGCTCCTGGTTTTTTTTTTGTTAAAGTGGTGCTCCTGGTTAATACATCAGATGTTTGCCATAATACCATACACACATAGGTTAACACGTCTTTGAGTTTATGGATACTGTGATGGGTTTTTTTTTAAGCTTCTTAATTTGCTAATGTGATGGGTGTTGGAGGGTTTCTTATCCAAAACCCACAAGTAACTTCTTAATTTGCTAATTAATAGACAAGATTTATCACCAACAATCGTCGTTTACTGGTATTAGTCTATTACAAAGACGTTACCAGATTCAGAAAAAAAAAAGTTTATTGTCCTAAAACACATTGAAGTATAGGCATAGTCAATGTGAGATTCACGACATGATAGATACATAATTTCTTACAGTTACATCTAAATAAAAATATTAGTTAACTTTTAATAAACATATTTTATTTAGGCATGCAGAACATGGGAAGCTAGCAACTTTATACATGGCCACATGACTACCTAGCACGTCACGGAATCGGGCAAATCCTTTCCACGTGACAGTCACCCTCTCCCTAAATCAAACTTTGCCAAATTAACTATTGTTTCTGCCGACGTTATCGTTGTTTTTTTCTTTAATGTTTCTTTTGTATTTGGTTGGATCGGAATCGTTTCTCAAAAGTATTTTTCAGCTAAAATTGTTCGGGCCGCGCGGGCCAATCTTATAAAAGAAACAAACACCATTTACTGATAAAAGTCACCTTAATATGGATTCTTGACATGGTCACGTTACCTGCCTGATACAATGGTGTTTGTTTCTTTAGCGGATATATCAACATACACGATTTTCTCACAACGGTGAAATTTTACATTTGAGGATACAAGATTTGAAAGTAAGTTTCGAAGTTTTTATTTTTCCTTAACCAGGATTATCGTACATTAGTAGACGAAAAAATTATTATACTGACGTCGGTGAACGTCGTTTTAGGTGATGAATACAACATTATTAGAAGTACTTTTGTTTGTTTCCGTAGTAGTAGTTGAAAAGATCCTGTCCAATAACCTATAAGCAACAGAACCCTTCAGTTAATGAATTACCCACATATAGATAATCATATTTACGTGAACGTGATGTACACAATGACCGACAATTCTGTAGAAAATTTCACAGAACGTTCTTTATAGGTTAACCTCTTTCGTTTCTTTTCTTTTTCTTATAAAACTCTAATTTAGAAACTGTAATTTTTTGTTTTTTTAGACCAAAGCGTTAAACAGAATAAATGCTCGAATCAATAAAAACAAAACTGTAGTCGAAAGACAAGATTCTATTACAAGTCGACAAACTCGGTCTGGTCCTGAAGTTATTAACCCACCAAACGTTACGACAACTACAATAGCTCCAAGCACAACGTAAAATAAACGCAGCGAAGATATGAGTGACTGTGAGATTCACGCGCTCTTATTTAATCGTTGACTTTGTTTCTTCTTTACTTCTCCCCTTTATTTACTTCGCATTTCTTCGTTACAAGTTCCATTTAATTAGCTTCTTTTTTTTTTTTTCTGTCGGCACCATTTAATTAGTCTAAGTAATAGCTTTAGGGATTGGTAATCTCTTTAAAGCAACGTAAAATTAAATGAGTTTCGAAAACAGGGTCAATTGTCAACTTTTTTCAGGTTACAACATAAGAATATAGTATAGAAACACTATTATGCGAATTTAAGTTGTGAATGGGTCAATGTAAATATTTTAAATATAAAATTATCTAATTATTCATAAATTTTGAGGATTAAATATAATTTAGGTTCGTCATCCCTCGGTTATTTAAAAAAAACGAAAATAATGATCACAAAAATACTATCTAGTAATATATAATTTTGACTAAACAAGTTAAATAAAAAATTCGTGTTCCTTTCTGTGAGCTTTCCGCAACATTAACAAAAAATGGAAAAAATTTGACCATTTCTTAATTCGTCTAACAAAACGTAGTTGACTAAAAAGAGCTTAAAACAAAAACATTCACATTATTTCCTAATCTTAAGACTAAGTAAAAAAAAAATAAAAATTAAAACACCGGTCCCACCACAAAGCCAATCGTCAAATCACAAAGCACCTTTCCACCACGTAGCATTTACCATAGTCACACGTCAGCCCTTTCTTCTACATTTACTCATTTAGACCAAACTAAAAGTCTCTCCACACATAAAGAGAGGGAGAAGAGAGAGAGGTAGACTCCTCTATCTTGCGCACCTCTCTGCTTATCCTGCGCACCACCAATCTCCTCCGGCGAAAAAAAAATCCAACCATGGGGAAAGGTCGCGCCCTAAGCGACGGCGTAATCAAGAAAATCATCCTCTCCTACACCTACGTAGCAATCTGGATCTTCCTCAGCTTCACCGTCATCGTCTACAACAAATACATCCTCGACAAGAAGCTCTACAATTGGCCATACCCAATCACTCTCACCATGATCCACATGGCCTTCTGCTCCTCCTTGGCCGTAATCCTCATCAAGGTCTTCAAAATCGTCGAGCCGGTCTCAATGTCCCGCGAGACTTACCTCAGATCCGTCGTCCCCATCGGCGCGCTCTACTCGCTCTCCCTCTGGCTATCGAACTCGGCCTACATCTACCTCTCCGTCTCCTTCATCCAGATGCTCAAAGCTCTGATGCCGGTCGCCGTCTACTCGATCGGAGTCCTGTTAAAGAAGGAGACTTTCAAGTCCCAGACGATGACGAACATGCTCTCGATCTCGTTCGGCGTCGCGATCGCCGCGTACGGCGAGGCGAAATTCGACGTCTGGGGAGTCGTGCTTCAGCTCGGAGCCGTCGCGTTCGAGGCCACGAGGTTGGTTCTGATTCAGATCTTGCTTACTTCTAAAGGAATCAATCTGAATCCGATTACGTCTCTGTATTACGTTGCGCCTTGCTGCTTTGCCTTCCTCTCTGTTCCGTGGATCTTCGTTGAGTTTCCGATTCTGAGAGAGACTTCGAGTTTCCATTTTGATTTCGTCGTGTTCGGGACGAATTCGGTTTGCGCGTTCGCGTTGAACCTCGCTGTGTTTCTTCTCGTTGGGAAGACTTCGGCTTTGACTATGAATGTTGCTGGTGTGGTGAAAGATTGGCTCTTGATCGCTTTCTCTTGGTCTGTGATTAAAGATACGGTGACTCCGTTGAATCTGTTTGGGTACGGGCTTGCGTTTTTGGGTGTTGGGTATTACAACCACTGCAAGTTGCAGGCGTTGAAGGCGAAAGATGCTCAGAAGAAGATTCAGGAGAGTGATGAAGAAGCTGGGAAGCTTTTGGAAGAGAGGAGGGACAGTGAAGTTTCTGGAAAAGAGACTCAAGATTGAGATTCTGATCTTGATCTTGAGGGTTTTGGAAGAGTTTCTTGGTCTTGGTTCATCGTTGTTGTTCGTTTACGTTTTAAGTTATTGGCTAATTATTATGATACATAGTGAATTGATGGTACAAAAGGGTTTTGATTTGGAGGTTTCATGGAATCTTTTTTTGAAGCTCTTTTGTATCTTCTTTTGAGTTTGTATTTGGTTTCTTACTTTTACTCATTATGATGAATCTATCTTTGTTGTTGTAGTAACTTCTTTATATTTTGTTCATTGAGATTTTTACAATGTCAAATTCAAATTCCTATTTTCTCTCTTTATCCAATGATGAAACCGTCCTATGTTGAATTTTTAGGAGTATATAGTACATTATGACTATTTTAATATTTTATTATCGGTTGTGTTGGATCATTTGGAAGCAATTTTCCATAATCTTCGGGAAAGAAATACTAATACAGTAACATGTTACAACAACATCTGAAGGGAATGGTCTCATTTAACCTTTTCCTAAGATTCATATACTTCAGAGTCTAGTGGCTAATTGTGAATTTTCACTTCAACACGTTATTGGGTAAAGGGACGAGGCAAAATCTTGGAAGCAAGTTTCCATAATCCTGGGTAATAAATCAGTCATACAGATGATATGATAACATGTTACAGCATCATATGAACACAATGGTCTCATTTAACCTTTCCCAAAGATTCATACTCCTTTAGACTGTAGTGGCCAAATGTGAATTTATATTTCAACAAGTTATTGTCTTATCTAAAGGGGAGAGGCAAATTTGGTGTTACATACCAAAAAAAAAAAAAAAAACATTTAGACAACTCACGGATTATGTCTTTCTCAACAACGAACATTTGGGAACTTTAACACTCGCTTCGCATAAAGCTGTTTTGGTTCCAGAATAAAATGTATATGCATGCATTGGTTTGTTGCTTTGTGACTTCTGACACAAGGCATATTTTTTTTCTATATAATTTGTTTTTTGCTTTGGTTTACAGAATGTATCGAGAAACACAACACAAACTCGTAATATAGCCGATTAAAATGAGATCAAGCATCCAAAAGCATGCTTTTTTCTAAGACACATTGCTTTTGGTGGTCTAAATTTTGGAGTTGCGTAAAGAAAGACATGTGAAAAGAATGCTCTTTTCGAAGACACGTTGCTTTGTTAGCTGCTTAATTAATGGGCCTTTCAATGCCCGAGTTCATGATATTGCGTGAAATGAGAAATGACCGTTGGATAGGACTAGAAAGTCCAGTCGTTTGATCTGGGATTAATTCAGTTGACGTCATCCCAAAGAAGAAAGCATCGCTAAGCATGCTTCTCTAAGCACATCTTTTCATTACTGATCAACTTGTAGCCGAAGGTGTATTAATTTACCACAGTTGACTCCGCTACAATTATAAAACTACAACGAATAAATAAAAGAATAGTTTCGTTAGGCAAATACGAATATAGAAATACTTAAGTGGCTTACTTGATACCACGAACAAAGCATATACACATAGACAATTTCTACACACGTTACTTATTTCTAAAAACTAAGATCGTAGGCAACAAAGCCTACTCTTACATTTGATTTTAAACTATATTACCAAACCGTCAAAATAAGAATTCGCAATATACTTTTATCTTGATCAGTCCTGAGTTTCGTGGCATGTTCCTCAGAAACTCGCTGAGTATAAAATAGTGATTAAGAGGCATGGAGGAATAAACCAAAATCAGAGCACACTTGCCAAGTCTCTTAAGAGAGAAAAACAGACACAAATTGTTTTCGTGTAACACAAGCAACACAAAAGAGATGCTTGGAGCCGGAGCAATATGGGGATTAACGGGCACAACGGTGACAAGCCTTATGTTCATTTGGGCGTTATACTCACAATACGTCCCTCTCAATATCCAAGACTACGTTAAGAGCTACGCTCACAGATACGCTCACAAGATGATTGGATGGATCTCTTCCGACGTTGCAATAAAATTCAACGAGTACACAGAAGAAGGTCTCAAGAGAAGCGAGAACTACGACGCCATCCGCAACTATCTATCAACCAATTCCGCTGCTCGTGCAAAGAGGTTAAAGGCCGACGAATCTAAAAACAGCAGATCGTTGGTGTATAGCATGGACGATCACCAGGAAGTTGAAGATGTGTTTAGAGGTGTGAAGGTGAAGTGGTATTCTAATGTGAAAGAGACTCGGACTCAGTCTAATGATGGTCGAAGCAGCTCGGACGAGAGAAGGTTTTACACGCTTACTTCCCATACACGACACAGAGAAATGGTCCAAACGACTTACGTGGAGCATGTTTTGAGAGAAGGGAGAGAGATTGGGTTGAGGAACAGAGAGAGGAAGCTTTACACTAACAACTCGAGTCAAGAATGGATGCCTTGGAGGTCAGGAAAGTGGAGCAACGTTCCTTTTCATCATCCGGCTACGTTCGAGACTTTGGCTATGGAACTTGAGAAGAAAGAAGCGATCCAGAAGGATCTGACAAAGTTTAGAAATGGGAAAGATTATTACAAGAAGGTCGGGAAGCCGTGGAAGAGAGGTTATCTCTTGTTTGGACCGCCCGGGACAGGGAAGTCGACGATGATATCAGCAATAGCGAATTTCTTGGAGTACGATGTGTATGATCTTGAGCTAACGACGGTGAAGGATAATTCAGAGCTTAAGAAGTTGTTGCTTGAGACACAAGGCAAGTCGATCATTGTTGTTGAAGACATTGATTGCTCGCTTGACCTAACGGGGCAGAGAAAGACGAAAAAGGAAGAAGACGACGATGAGGAGAAGAAGAAGGAAGCTGAGAAGAAGGAGAGAAGGGAAGGAGAGAAGCAGAGTAAAGTGACATTGTCAGGGCTGTTAAACTCCATTGATGGTTTATGGTCAGCTTGTAGCGATGAGAAGATTATTATATTCACAACGAACTACGTTGATAAGCTTGATCCGGCGTTGATAAGAAGAGGAAGAATGGACAACCATATTGAGATGTCTTATTGCAGGTTTGAAGCGTTCAAGGTTTTGGCTAAGAACTACTTGGATATTGACTCACACAGTTTGTTTGGAGAAATCAAGAGATTGCTCGAGGAAAATGACATGTCCCCTGCGGATGTTGCGGAGACTTTGATGCCGAAATCTGATGAAGAAGATGCGGACATTTGCGTCGAGCGTTTGGTCAGGATTTTGGAGGAAGATAAGGAGAAGGCGAGGAAGTTGGCTCTAGAAGAAGAGAAGAAGAAAGCAGAGAAGGAAGAGAAGATGAAGAAGAAAGAAGCAGATGAAGAAGAGAAGATGAAAGCAGAGAAGGAAGAGAAGATGAAAAAGAAGAAAGCAGATGAAGAAGAGAATAAGGCAGAGGAAGAATAGAATGTGAAATGGAATATTTGAACAAAAGAAGTGAGTAAGTGATGAAACATGATGAATGTGTGTGTGAATGTGTAAGGTTTTACTTTGGCCGGTGTTGCAAAAACTGCGAAATAATGCAATTTAGTAAAACCTCTATATTAATAATGTATTGTTCATCAAGAGTGTAAAATATTGTTTTTGAAACCTTAAAATTTAATAAATCATATTCAAAATATTATTATTTTATCATTTTGTTGTTTTTTTGCTATTTTTTACACTTTCTAACTAGAGAAAATTATTATTTTATAGCAATTATTAATTTTAATATATGAATATTAATTTATAAATCGTAAAAATTATTATTTGGGATATTTATGGATTTTTTTTAATGGGAAAATTGTACCAAACATTTAGATATATGTCACGGACCGGACCACATCCGGTTTGGCAGATTGGGATCCAATGTACACACGGACAATAACAAGCCAAATCAGCAATCCAACAAACGGTCCATATCCCATCACGTGGCGCTCATACAAATAGTCACGTCGACACCTATTTATAACATTCTCTTCTCCTCCATTTCCACAACAGTAGCTAAAACCGTGATCGGAAGAAGCTACGAAATCCAAAATATGCCAAAAGTTTCACAGATCTCTACTGTTATACTGCGTTTAAGGTATTCTTCATCACGAAGACTCTCCAATGGCGGCTTCAACTTCGTTGCTCGTTCCTATTGCACCTCTGATCCTCCCAAAACATCAGGTACACATTGTCTCATAATCCTCAATTCGGTTTCAAAATCTTTGTCTTGTAAATAATCTCGCAATTGAGATATTGGGAATTGTTTCTTGTCAGGTCCATTGACGAGTTACAGTAAGTTAGTGGAACAAGGGAGGCTTCAACATGATCCGTACCAAGAGAAAGTTGCTTCGGCATTCGAAAATTTGTTTGGAAGATTGGAGAATTTCGAGAAGGAAATGGAAGATTATCATGTAAAATCAGTCTCAGGCTCTCCTTAATCTGGGAATTTTGGGTTCAAATTATTCGCATTTATGTTTATAAAGTTTGTTTTTTTTTTGAATTCAGGTGAGATTAGCAGAGTGGGAGAAGAAGAGAGAAGAAGAGCGGAGAAGACTAATGGTGGAAGAAGCAGAGAAGAAGGAAGAAGAAGGAATGTGGGCTTCTATGAATAAACATGGCCAAAAGCTTTTAGGAAGATGGGTTTTAGGGTAAGCTTGTTGTCACTATGAAAGGCATCTCCTTTAGGTGAAAGTTTGTTTCTTTTCATCTTGAAAAGGTTTAGTTCTTGTTTAGGCGAAGACAGATGAATGTAGAACCTGGAGTTGGTAAATGGGTATCATACCTTAACCGAGAGAGGAAACTGGATTCGATTGTCGGTTCTCGTCCTGTGATACCTCAGGCTCCTAAAGGATTGTATATCTATGGAAATGTAGGATGTGGTATGTTAATGGTTTGCTTTCATATGATTTCTCTACTGTATAGTCATGAAGGTTAAGCTTAGTTGAGACTGAGGTTTTGTGTTTTCGTTGTAGGCAAGACTATGCTTATGGATATGTTTTATGGTTCTACTGATGGGATGATTAGGCAACGGCAAAGGTTTCATTTTCATGAGGTGAGTCTTTTAAAGGTTTTTTCTTTTGTTTGATTTCAAACTTTTGATTGATTTTTTTGAATTTGTTTCTTCTGTAAGGCTATGCTGAAGATAAATGAGCAAATGCACAAGTATTGGAAGGAGAATGGAGAAGAGAAGTCCACGCAATATCGCATTTCGAGCTGGATTATGAATCTTCCTGTTGATGAGAAAGTCAAAGAATGGCTAGCTGGAGAAGAGTTTTATAAGCAGCAACTTCAGATGAAACACATTCTTCCGGCTGTGGCTGATAAGTTTCTCGTTGATCAGAAATCTAGTAAAAAAGGAGCTAGCATCCTCTGCTTTGATGAGATTCAGGTAACTTTAAACATGAAAAGTAACAAGAACCAATTCAGTGTCTACAATGGCTTTAGATGTTAATGGATTTGCTATCGTTTGGCCTTAGATGAAGTTGTAAACAGTGTTTATTCTTTCGGTAACTTGGGACTTCGTTGCATCTTCTGTTACAGACAGTTGATGTATTTGCTATTGTGGCCTTATCTGGAATTATGAGCAGATTGTTGACTACTGGAACTGTTCTTGTGGCCACCAGTAACCGAGCTCCGCGGGAGTTGAATCAGGTTCCCCTCTCTTCTTCTCTTTAAAGCCCTCTTCTTATGAATTCATGGAGAGCATGTGTCTTGATTACAAGGATTGTTGTTGTGCTGGTACAGGATGGAATGCAGAAGGAGATATTTGATAAGTTCATCTCTAAACTGGAGAAACATTGTGAGATAATCTCGATTGGAAGCGAAGTAGATTACCGCAGAGTTGCAGCCAAAAACTCTGTTGAAAATGTGTGAATCACAAACTCTTTACATTGTTTATTGTTGGTTTTTCTTTTCTTCTGTTTGATGAAATTGTAAATGTGCATTTGCCATTTACAGGTTCACTACTTATGGCCTTTGAACAATGCTGTTCTTGAAGAGTTTGAGAAAATGTGGCGTCAAGTCACTGACCAGTACGGTGGAGAAATAACTTCCGCTACGCTCCCAGTGATGTTCGGAAGGTAACTAATGAGAGAAATGATCTTCCATCTTTGTTATGGATCATATGGAATCAAAATGGTTTTCTTTTTCTTTTGTGTGTGTGTGTGTATCATCAGAACAGTGGATGTTCCTGAAAGCTGTAACGGAGTAGCAAGATTCACATTCGAGTATCTATGTGGTCGACCGGTAGGTGCAGCAGATTATATCGCCGTGGCGAAAAACTACCATACGATCTTTATCTCCGAGATACCAGCAATGAGCATGGAAATACGTGACAAGGTATTATAAACCATAAACCAAAATCAAGATTCAAGGTTTTTGAGGTTCTGTGTATTCCTCCTTTCTCTTAGTGACATTTTGTTTGATGTTCTTAGGCACGTAGGTTTATAACACTTGTGGATGAGCTATACAACCACCATTGTTGTCTTGTCTCTTCCGCGGAAACGCCTATTGATGAGTTGTTTCAAGGAACTGCAGAGGGTACTCTGTTCGACCTCGAAAGGTATGTTATAATTTATAAACAAACCAAGCAGAATTCCGGCATTGAACAGTCTCTAGTTAATCTTATGTGTTGTGATTATGTGGAAACTTGCAGCTTCCAGTTTGAGACGGAGACGGAAGATTCAAGATTAAGAAGAGATGTGCTTGCAGAAGGTAGCATAAGTGCTACTGGTTCACCTTCTTCGATCGTTAAAATGCTTTCCGGTGAAGAGGAAATGTTTGCATTTGCTCGAGCGGTACGTATATAAGTTTCTCATTTTTCTGATAATATGCTCATTTAAAAAAAATGGTTTTTAGAGAATTTGGTTAAATTATGTTTTGAACGGTGCAGGCGTCAAGGTTGATCGAGATGCAGACTCCATTGTACCTCGAAGGAGTTCGTTTCTTGCATCCTTATTTCCATCAGCCCAAGTAAATTGGAAAAAATAACAAATTGATTTATTGATTAGCAGAAGTAACCAAACAAAAGGTTTGGTGTTTTGCCTTTATACTACAGAAGATTGATTCATTAATAAAAAAAAAAAAAAAATTGTCCATCACTAAACACGTAGGCAACGTAAGCAACTTTTTTCGTTTCATTTTTATGATTAGAGTACAGTAATTTACGATAAAGGCACGTGATTACTTTATATTCACCTACCAACGAGACCATTGGAGAGACATTTGGTGACGCATGCATCTGTCTTTTATCACACGATCTTTTGACTGAAGAGTTTGTTCGTTTTTGGTAGTCTTGAAAATCTCTTCATACGGACGGCTCTGTTTTTTTCTTCTTCTACATCTTGATTTCAAAAGTTCACAAAATAATTGACTTGTACAACCCCTTGTTAGTTTCAGTTTTTAAGTCCAAAATACTAACCTAGCAAAACAATTGCAACCTATTATTCTCTTTCTTTTTTGACGTCAAAAGTATTTGAAACTTGTTTATCTCTTGGGAATTTAACAAAAAAACATAAATACTTCTACACTGGCACTGTTTGACTAATTAGATTCTTTCCTAAATAAAATAAAGTACAAAGATAGAGAGGAATTATGAATAAATAAAAAAATAAGTACCTAAAACGAAATATATCATAGAAAAATATAAATACCTACACACCACACCGCAGCCTCCGCCCCTTACCACTCACCCATTCAAAAGGGCCAAAAACTCATCACCTCCAAGCAGAATCAGTAAAACCCTAAAGAGAGACTCAACGAAAGAGACAACCCAAAATCCGTCGTCGGCAAACGATATCTGTCGAACCCTTTCTGCCAAAAATCTTCACTTTCTTATCCTTTCACGAAACTATGATGAGGCTGTGAATCGAGTGTCACACTACCTACCTACCACTAACTCCAGAAAGCTTCAGAATCAGGAACTGTATTCATGGGCAAGACTGGAATCAATCTGTTCGACGATACGAGGAATGGGTTTTTCTCAGTTTCCGATTTGGGATCCGATTTGAGCCTACAGAGCCAAAGCTACCGTCCAATTGGCGGATTGTTCGCGAGTGTTAATCAATTAGGAGCTGGATTCGGGTCAGGACTCGGGTCCGGATCTATTTCGGATCCTCCAAACAGAGCCAACAATAGCTTCGCTGCTCAGCTCAACGATCTATGCACAAAGTACTTACCTTTCAGAGAGGAAGTGGAGGAACTGGAAGAAGTGATTGGTGAGACGAAGCTGAAGAAGAAGAAGAAAGGAGGGTTGAAATTGAAGCTTAAGATCGCCAATCCTTCGTTACGGCGGCTGTTGAGCGGAGCTGTGGCCGGAGCTATTTCGAGGACGGCGGTTGCTCCTTTGGAGACCATTAGGACTCATCTAATGGTCGGAAGCGGTGGAGATTCCACCACTGAAGTCTTCCGTGACATCATGAAGCATGAAGGATGGAAAGGTCTCTTTAGGGGTAATTTGGTCAATGTCATTCGTGTTGCACCTGCTCGTGCCGTTGAGGTACTAAAATGATTCAAAAACATTCTTCATAATCTTCAAAATGTTTGATTGTTTGTTGGTATGGAACTTTTAGATAATTAGTGAATTGGTTCGGCTTTGAAACTTTTGTGTTGGTGGCTCAAGCTCTAGTTTAAGGACTTTGTGGTGTATGTAACCATTTGTTTGATTTCTTAACTTCTCTTTCAACTATGTTCAGCTTTTTGTATTCGAGACGGTTAACAAAAAGTTGACTCCAAAGCTCGGAGAAGATTCAAAGATTCCCATACCGGCTTCATTGCTCGCCGGAGCCTGTGCTGGTGTTAGCCAGACCCTCTTGACATACCCTCTCGAACTAGTCAAGACCCGCCTTACAATTCAGGTATGCTCCCTAAAGTTTCCGACTTTACGTAGTAGAATGGTGGTATGATGTCAACATGAATGTAAACCAACTCAAGCTGTGGAAGGAAATTTGAGGGCTTTAGAACATTTTACTAATGCCTCTTCTTTTGACGCAAAGCGGATTGTATAGAGTTTAGACATTGGCCATTGATGTGTCTTGGGACCGTTTTGCAGAGAGGTGTGTACAAGGGAATATTGGATGCGTTTGTCAAGATAATAAAGGAGGAAGGCCCTACAGAGCTTTACAGGGGTCTTGCACCGAGTCTTATAGGAGTGGTTCCATACGCGGCGACAAACTACTTCGCCTATGACTCTTTAAGAAAAGCATACCGAAAGGTTGCAAAGAAGGAGAACATCGGGAACATCGAGACTCTGTTGATAGGTTCTTTAGCTGGTGCGTTATCGAGTACCGCGACTTTCCCCTTGGAGGTAGCTCGGAAGCATATGCAGGTGGGAGCAGTTGGTGGGAGGGTGGTTTACAAGAACATGTTGCACGCTTTGATTCAAATACTTGAGAAAGAAGGTCTTGCAGGTTGGTACAGAGGGCTTGGACCGAGTTGCTTGAAGCTGGTTCCTGCTGCTGGAATCTCCTTCATGTGTTACGAGGCGTGCAAGAAGATACTCGTTGAGAACAACATCAACAGCGAGGAAGCTTGAGCTCTCTGTTTGTACTTCAGGGTTTGATCAGGACTAACACGATGGCTCTGGTGAACCAAATCAGGATGATTCTGCAACTATAGGAGAAAGGCGTTGTACCAATTGAGACTTGCACATTCACACAGTTGAGGAGATTTGAGTTTTTAAAATTTTGGGGCACATTATTGATTCTTGTGGAACAAAACATCCAAAAGATTCATTTTTTTGTTTTGTTTTAGTTTTTGCTTTGTGTTCTTGATCTTACATAGCTTTTCTATATTTTTTGTTGGCTCAAACAAGTTGGAATTAATACATGTGTGTGTTCCAACTTCTTGATCGAGAATCTCACATCAAGACACTTATGAAAGGCATAATACATGAGTGTATTACACTATGAGTGACTTTTCTCACTTATCTTACGTAAAGAGTGACATTTTGATTGTAGTGCACTTTTTTTTGTTTTGTTGTGAGTTGAAATACCAAGTATAACCTTAATGAAAATGGAAGTGAGAAGTTTTACCATCCACGCAAAAAGCTATCTGTCTCCTATTTGTTTGTACGACTTGTTTGCAATTTGGTGATTGATTTATGTTTGGATGATTTATGTTTGATGATTGATTTTTCTTTCTTTTGCTTTTTTATTAAATCTTATATATTATTATTAGTTAGTATTGATTTCTCTGATGGTATAGCAAAATTCACTTTAAGATCAGAATTTGGTATAAGAAGCATACAAAGAAATCGAGAAAAATTCTGCAAACAAATCGAGAACAGACCTGAACTTGTATTCGTCACTCAATCACCCACATAAACATCTCCATAACTCAAATCAAAACCACCGGTGAGGTAACGCATGTTTGATTCGGACATATATTATTGGACATACAGAGAGTTGGATTTGTAGTGCATGAGTTGGAGTGAGAGTGTGGATAATTTGATATTGTTTATCTTATTTACGATTTTTTTTTTTTTTTTTTTTTTTTCTGAAAAAAGGTTCATTGATCTTGTATCTGGGTTTAGTTGGACGAAATTGTGTTTTTGGACGATTAAAAATTGGTGTACACCTATACGTGGACACTTTTGTGGTGGATACATGAATGTGGACAATATTTATGCGGATATGATTATGTCATTTGTATAAACTATAAACACAATACAATAAAACCTCTATAAAACAATAATGTTGGGACTTTGAAATTTTATTATCTTATAGAGTTATTATTTTATAGAAATATTCTATCAAAAACAAAAAACTTTATAGAAATATATTTTTTTAGATTTTTTATTCAAATTTTCCTTATACTTTGTTATTTACATATTTCATGCTCAGAAGTTCAAAGTCTATAAGAAATTATGTCTACTGTTCTTAATGGTGAAGATGAAGTTGAAGATGATGAGGAAGGACATGTGCAAGTAGTTACACGTAAGGATGCAATTGTGGCTTCGAGAACTCTTCACAACTTTTGGCTGCATGTTGAGAATACACCTCCAGAAATTGTAGATGCAATAAGAAAAATTCGAGATGAGCTCAACGGGAATCCAATTTTCAGAAAAGACAAACTACATTGGAGTCATATTTTACTAAATTGTCTTAGATATATATGCATTAGTTTTATAATTATTATCTTAGCTTATTGTTGGGACTATATTTTTACATAGGAGTTTCAAAAATATTATTGTCTTATCATCTTATCGCATTATGCTATTTTTTACACTGGCCCGAGTTGGGACCGGAGAAAAATATTATCTTATAGTGTTTATTGTTTTATCGAGTATTGTTTTATAGAGGTTCTACTGTACTCGATTTTATGGCATGGAGATAATAGAATTGAATATTAGTCTGGGTCTCGTTCTTTTTATTTAGAATATGAGTATTGAGATTTGTGCTTGGGTATCTCAATTTCATTTCATTTGAAGTAAAAAACTTTTGGTCAGTTAATAAGACATCAATGGAAACAAATAGTTGCTGATGTTTCAATTAAAAACAATATGACAGACAAAGATAATAAGATCAATGCATATACATAATAGTTTCCCTCAAATATTCTTTAATTGTTGCACCTCGCCATAGTGCTTTCGTACTAGTTACCTTGGATGTCTCGTTTGAATTGTCTGCATTGAGAACATGAATTATAGCTTGTTTAAAGAGAAAGAATAATTTCATGAGTGCCTTTTACCATAAGAAAACTCATTAAAACCATCCACGCTAGTAAATACAACTATCCCGGAAAGTTCAAGTGAAGAGCACAAAGAGAGAGAGAAACAAAATTCAGGTGAAATGTGAAAAATAAGGAATTACAGAAACAAGGTAAGTGAAAAAAGGGCAACACTGTCAACTCACTTTGTGAAAGTCCACCACTTTCACAAAGTCCCTCAAAATGTAAAGCCACACCCAAAAAGTACATGTAAAGCCAAACCCAAAAAGTACACCTAAGTGTAATTTTCTCCATAATACATGCATTTATAACATCAGAGAGGCAAAACTCATTGTTGTAGCATAATACTATTGGGGTTTTGGTAACTTCCCACTACAGAGCTTTATAAACCAGCACATCAGAGAGCAACAGCCTCTTGGATTAAAGGGTTTGAGAGATTTCCTACAATATATATACATACTTATTTATAAATTATGGCTAAAACTGGCCATTACCAGGCTTAATGGTGGGAACAAAGGGGTTGATGCGGACCCAAAGCAGCGAGAAGATGGATGCAAGAAGCACAGACCAGACAATGACAATGGTGGGAGTCCGGTTCTGTCTTCCCAAAAGACCTTTCAAGAAAGGGTAAAGATGAGCAACCACCCACAGTGCAAACAAGAGCTTTCCCATGAGCGGTCCCCAGGATTGGTACCCACTGTTCACCGCGTAGGAGACACCAAGCACAATGCCGACAAGGTTCATCAGTAAGATGGTGGTTGGTGGGATGAGAAGAGATGTCCATTTGAAGACGTAGAGCTCTGCAAAGTCTCCGTCTTCATCAGTGGCTTTCGATGTGACCGTGAAGTTTGTGTCTATCCCTGCAAGAACTTTGAGCAGACCTTGGAAGACCGCGAAAAGATGAGCTGAGGTTCCACCGATTACCCAAAACTGCTCGTTCCTCCACCAGTCCTCAAGGCCCACACCACTCCATTTGAGCTCCAAGAGTGACGTCGCATAGATGGACATAAAGAGCAGTAGGAAACACGAGCTCGCAGCGTTGCTTATCTGCAAATTAAGGACAAAATGTAAAAACACAAGTTCGAAAATGTAGGATGCAGTAAATGGATAAAGACCAGGACTGACCTGAGGTATAATGAACTTGTTTGTGATGAGGCAAAAAGCTGGAAGCGTACAATAGGCGAGGAGCGGGATAGATGTAATAGGGTAGACAATGGTATTGACATAAGCAAGTCTCTCCAAGAGTTTCAACTTTCCATTATAGCCATACCATATAGGGCAATGCCTGCTCAGAAGAATCTCAATAGATCCCAAAGCCCATCTTAGAACTTGGTTCAAACGATCAGAGAGATTGATGGGTGCGGATCCCTTGAACGCAGGGCGTGGAGGCACACAGTAGACTGATATCCAACCTCTTGCATGCATCTTGAAGCCAGTAAGAATGTCTTCTGTCACAGAACCGTAGATCCACCCAATCTAAAAATCAAGAAGATGAACAAGTTATGAGATACAGATGAACATAAGAGAATGGCTTTGTTGTTTAGACGTAAGAAGTCTGACCTCTTTGCCCCATTCAGTCTTGGCTTCATAACCACAGCTTATGACATGAATCGCCTCCTTGAGAAGAGTCGCAGGGTTGGTTGTTGGTGGAAGACCTCCTTGTTCCATGAAAGTAGCTGCTATAAACACCGGTGACTGACCAAAACGCTTCTCCAGACTTTTCTGGGACGCAAGAAGAGACATCTCATCCTCATAGCCTGCAAGAACAAGAATTTTCAGTCAAGAATCAGAAAGAATTTCTTTCGCGTGCGTAAGAACGTTGTCACATAGTAGTCATGACAGACCTTCAACACCCTCGTCAATATCTTCCAATTCCATATTGAAAAGCGGAGCGTTGGAGTCACTTCTCTTGATGTTTCTGTTTTGTTCGTCGTTATGTTTCTTGCTGCTCTTTCGTTTCTTCCTTGAGCCAAAACAGCTCTTTACAATAATATTAGGCTCAAGATCTTCCTCTGTTAGAACAGGATCATATCCATACAAGGCCTGCCTGTTGAAACAGCAACCAGTACCAACATACACAGGACCTTGTATACCATCCAACCCCTTCAAGTTAATCTGCACAGCATAAAACACATCTTGAGTCAGCTCAAAATGGACAAGATATGATCAAGAACTGGAAATAAAAGACATTGGTTGTGAAAAGTGGAGCTAAACTCACGTCAAAAAAGACAATGTTCCTGTTGGCGTATCGATCATGCAAGTCAATACCGTCGAAACGTTGTGGGAACTGCACATAGCAGCACTTCTTTCCGATAGCAGGGTCCATCATGAAACACATGGCTTCTTTGACCGCCTTGCTGTTGTTGAAGTAATGATCACAGTCCACGTTCAAAAGATATGCCCCATTGGTTAGCACAGCAGAAACACGGATCTGTCAAATGTAAGAAAGGCTCAATCAGGAGAAAAATAAAAGTCAGGTTCAACTACTTGGTATAATGAAGCTGAAAATCAATTCAAAACTAAAGAGAGCATATTTAACAAACCAGGGCATTCATAGCTCCAGCCTTCTTGTGGTGCTGAAATCCAGGACGCTTTTCACGGGACACATAGATGAGCCTAGGTAGCTCGTTTCCATCGGTATCCAGACCTCCACTATGGCCTAAGAAAACCTGTGTTGAAAAACAAAATACTAAGCATCAACAAACATCCTGCAATGAGAAGTAACAGGAAAAGAAGGGATTGTACAAGTGTACCTGAATCATCCCAGGATGGTCTCTAGGGTTGTTACCAGGCCAGGGAGTACCATCCTGCATTGTCCAGCCATCTTCAGGCATCTTCTGTGCTTTTGCAACAAGGATATTGATCCTCACTTTAAACTCCTCATACTCTCTCTGTAAGACATAAGAAAGTGTGACATTTCACTCTTAGATATGTGCAATGGAGAAAACAAGGAGAAGCTATTTCACTCTTAGATATGTGCAATAGTAGTTCAAGAAACACCTTCATTGCTCGTCTCTCTTTGACAAAAGAAGGTTGGATCTTGTCTTTCAAGTAGTCTATCTTCTGTGAAAAATAGAACTCGGGAGCTCTGGGTTCAATGCTGAATTTCTTGCAAAACGGTACCCATTTTCTTGCAAACTCAGCCGTTTCAGAAAGGGATTCAAAAGTTAGCATAGCAGAGCCATCGTCTGAAACATAACACGCAACTTTATCCACTGGGTAGTCCACAGCAAGAATTGAGAGAACCGTGTTTGCTGTTACAAGAGGAGGCTCTTTCATTGGATCCACCGTGCTAACAAACACATCCACCGGAGCTAGCTGTGATGGTTCACCATCTCGATCATATCTACCATGAAAGAAAAGTAGAAAACCAAAACCAAAATATCAAATGCAAATAAACAACTTCACACTAAGTAAAAATTGATTATCAAAAGATGGAGAGGAGCATAAAGTTGTAAGAACCAAACTTAAAGCAAGCCTGTCAAGAAAAGTTTCCCTGTTAATGGGACACCATTTTGGAAACTGATCAAGAAGCCAAGAAAAGGCAAACCAGATCTCACAAATAACTGAGGTCAACCACAGGGGATATGCATCTTTCACGGGATGAGTTACACGATAATGCAAGAACACTCCCAAAATGAGGAGCCGGAAAACTATCACAATACGATAAGGTGTCATGCGAGAGGATGGAATAGTAATCACACAGCTCATAGGAAGCCGAGCATCACCATCCCTGTAAGTACAAGATCCATCAATAACCAAGATCGGTTCTTAGTGTCACTACAAATAAAATGCAGACTTTTAACTTACATTTGGAGTTCTTCACCATTGGAACCAGTCCCTTCAATCTCTCCTCCCTTCCCTTCATGAATTTTACCACTCATCTGTAACATATTCTTCTCCTGTTTCAGCTTCCAACCTTGGATCCTTTCTTTCCAGTCAACATTCCCAAGCCCGTAAGAGTTCAAGTCTTTCGATGAATCCACGATTCTTACAGGCACTGCATATTTGTACCAAACATTTGCAAGATTACAATATGATGAGAGCCAAACACACAAAAGCAAAGGTTGATACATACCAGGTAGCTGCGGGTCGATACAAGGAGACAGAGCAGCATTCCTATCAGGAGGTCCCAATTGTCCTGAAGTAGTTTGTACAGATTGTGTGTCCGGTGTAAGAATCTCTCCAGAAACCTATGCATAGAAATGATCAGGGAAAAAAGTCATTATATAAAAGTTAGAAGACAAATGAATATGTTGTAGTCTCCTTACTGGATGGCCATGAGTGAGAAGAGAGATTGGTTGAGATTCATGTCGAGATGAGGAAGAGAACTCTTCAACGCGTTGTGGGAGTCTTCTTGCCTTGTTGTTGTTTCTCTGTGTATAATCAAACTCGTTCTCGATTTCATCAACATCATCTTCTTCTTTATCTCCTTCAACACGAGGACTCCCTTATACCAATCAAATGTGTGAGAAAATGAAAAATTTAACTCATAGAGATAACATGAAGACAATATCACAGCATAGTACTACTGACCATTGTGCCTTCTGAATCTAGTCTTGCACTGAGGACAACACTGAGTTCCATCTCTCCTCTCGTACTCGTAACAAGGACGGCACAAAGGGAAGGCACATTCATTACAAGCAACAAAGACATTGCTAGTATCAGTGAGTCCGAGTCCAACATCATCACCACAGATTTGACATATATGACCACTCAGATTTTTCAGGGGTTTTGGCTGCACAATGAACACAAAAGAATGTTAAGAAGAAGAATCAAGAACAGATCTTTATAGATCTAAAACCAAATTATCCACATGAACCTTTTAAAAACCATCAGTTACAATGAGGTACAGAGTAAAGGTTTAGACATTGAGAATCAACGATTAAGGAAAACAAAAATTAAAATCCATAGATTAAGATATAACTGAAATTCACCAACATTGTCACCTTTTAAGATAAAGGAGTTAAATTCAAAGCCAGAATCGGACATATATTCATAGATCTAAACATGCATCAAAAGATATACAACCCTTTACGAACAAAGAACATAACTTTATTCATAACGATAGATAAAATCACAGAAAAAGGCTTAGACTTTGGCCGATTTTAGGTCCAAAAACCAACAAAACAGAGAGATATATGGATTAAATCTACCCATCAAAACCTAAAGCAAAAAAACAGAAAATTTTGTCAAATGAACACGAAAATGCAGACATAACCAACCTCTTCATCGGAGTCGTGTCGTCGGATCCGAACAAGCTCGTTTCTCCGGTAAGATCCGGCAACCATGCCGGCGCTCGGCTCCATCGCTTTAAAAACGTCGTCGTTGTGAAAGAGGAGAATGCACACACTTTAAAGGAGAGCTCTCTCTACTACCCAATACAAATCAATGTACACTCCACTCTCTCTCACTCCCTCTCTTCACCTTCCACTTCTGTCCAAATATTTATGTTTACGTTTCTGTCTTTATTTTTCTATTTTCTTATTTTAGTTAATCTGAGTATCCAATATGCGACACGTGGAGTCGTAGACCGTTCTAAAGTGGATATTCGTGGGCCCACCATTACCTTAAAATCGAACAAACTAATAATAGTATAAAATGCCGAGAAAAGAAAAACTATATAATAAAAGGGAAATTATAAAGTTACACACGTAACAATTAGTTTTAAATTAATACATTAATGCGATGCTGATGGTCCATCCTAAAACAGCTACCATCTTAATTAACCTGTCCCTTTATACAGTTTATTATTGAACTGTCTCACTACTTGGTAAAATAAATTATTTATATATACACCGTTTGAATATTGAGGCTTTCACACTGAAAATTAATTACAACTTTGCAATTCTTGAACAATCAGAAACATCCATAAAGATTCTTGACACCAAACCTACTCTACAAAAGGCCCATAAAACAATTTACATATGCAAACACAAAATCAGACAGGGTTTGTTACTAGTCACAGAGTTTTACGTTGTGGTGAAACTTTGTTACGACAAAGCGGGCAAGAACGATGCAACTGCAGCCACGTATCGATGCATGTGATGTGAAAACAATGCTCACATCTGGACAAGCACCCAACGGTTTCATTGCTCGCATATTCCGATAGACAAATTGGACATATAATATCATTTCTCTTCCAGAGATTCAGATTTTCCTCTAACGCCACTTTCTTGTACAATTCTAGGATCATAGACTCAGCATGACAACCACGCGGCCTGCCACTAGCAAGCCGTGCTACGGATCGTCGCATCTCGGTAGGGAGCCTATCGGAGCTGAACATTATATACGCGACATAACTGGTTATCGCCATAAGTAATCCGATTAGAGAGAGGTAGATTAACTTTAGGACGACTAAGAGAAAGTCCTGCTTTCAAAAGATTAAAAGGTCTTGATGATTAGTTTAGTTTAATAGAATGAAAAGTTGTTCAAGTCAAGTCAATGAAGTTTATAAATTAAAAGTCAATGACTTGATTGTCATTAGTTAATGCCCACTAGGTTTTATTTTGTTATAAAATGAGTAGAGAATTACCATTTTCCAAGAAAAAAAACCAAAGACGATATCTTCGTTTTGAAGCTTGATGAAGCCAAAGAGCATTTCGGTTTCGTTACCGAACGATTTCTCTCACAATCTGGTGAGTACCGTTTAGGCCAGAGGTCTTGATCGTTGAGGTCAACGGTGACTGGTGAGAGGTGAAGAAAACAGAAAAAAGTGACGTCTTGAAGATTTGAAAAAGTGTAGCAACGTTTTGTTTTCTAGCGTTTAAGAGAGGGAAGAAATAGAGGAAGGCGAAGAAGAGAGGGAAGTGTTTTGAGGTGGTCGTGATAATGTGGTTTGGCACTAGCTAAGAGAATTGTAAGTAGTTTGAGATAATGGAAAAAGTCAGAGAACACAATATATAATTTGGAATAGAACGGTGGTGGACATATATAAATCGTCTGTTCATATTAGGGAAAACTAGTTCAATTATCTCTCTGATTATTTTTTGACACATAATATAAGGTACCTTCTATGAAAGAGGAGGAGAATTTGCAAACCTTTTGTCTCATAGAAATTTAGAAGACCTAGCTAATTGTGGGAATATATGTTTATATCAAGGGGGTGATTGGCAAGGGCTGTAGATGTTCTACACAACCAAAAATATATTATATACCCTCTATTAACAAATCAATCATGCTTTAGTTTTAAAAAACAAAACTACAGAAGAAAAAAGTTAAAAAGTGAAATATATTAGCTTTGAAAATCGTGTGTTTTCTTGTTTTTCCGTCATCAAGTCTTTCTATCTCACTATCAAAGATGGTGTCACTGCCATGTCACTGTCAAGGCAGAAGAACAAGTTGGAAAATATAAACAACACGGGTACATGTCCAAAGCCTAAGCCATGTAAGGGTTGCTTGGGGAGGAAGTTACAAAGATCTTTCCGGTTTTTGAGTATGGATGAGGTCAAACTGACGTAAAGACCTAGCTATTCATTTCAAGAAACCAAAGCCAAATCATAAATCATAATTGACCAAGTCTCACGACCAAGTCCCATCTCTTTTCTTCAAATTTTTATTTAAGAAACTTACACATTTTAATATATAATTCTTTTAAATAAAACCGTTCAAGAAATACTATTACCACTTAGTGTGACCAAGTCCACGGTGGTGATGACAGCACAAACCGACAGTGTTGAAAATTAAACTGTCATCGTAAAACGTATAAATCAAAGTTCCAATCTCGTTTCGTACGGCAATGATTAGTTTGTGGCATTAGATCAGTAATCAATTCAAATTAGCAACATAATCATCCCTCTTCGAAATAAAACACCACCACATAAATAGTGAAGTTTCTGAACGAAAATTTGATAGCTTTCTCACACCTTCTCCAATCGCCACCAAGCCCACAGTCTTCGACGATGCTGAGGTTACGACGGTCTCTATGTCTAGTCTTGACGTTCTGGTTCGTGTGTATTTCCGGTTCGGTTCAATTTGTTCGAGCCCAAAATCAAACCGGAACCACTACTCATCCTGGAGACGGTTTGTTCTCCATCTTTGAACATTTTGCAGAAATTTGATTACCATATTGGTCTTAAGCTAGTTTTCAATCCTAATTGCTAAAACCAACTTAAGAGAGAGGAGCTAATAAATAACATTGATTTTTATTTTTTTTTTATTTTTTCATGTAGGAGAAACCTTTTTTAATCTATTTTTAAGGTTTTTTTTTTCTAATTGCCGTTTCCTATAAATATCAATATGTAACGTTTTAAATTTGAAAGCAGCGCGCGCGCTAAACACGATTTTCAAAGCGTGGAATATAACGGCGATGCCTTCGTGGAACATAAGCGGCGAGCTTTGCAGCGGAGACGCCGTCAACGACGCCGTTACTCTGGAAAGCATTGATCATAACCCTTTCATCAAATGCAACTGTTATTTCGAAAACGGCACCGTTTGTCGCATCGTCGCATTGTACGTTTTCTTCTAATCCTCACTCTCTGGCCTTCCATGTGTTCGACGAATTGTCCCAAAGAAAACGAAAAATATCATTTTTTTTCTCTGGTTTGATCAGAATGGCTTATTGTGAATTTGTGATGCAATTTTGCTTGTGGGATTTTGAAAATATGCTGTAAAGGTGTAAACTTTGGTGAATGTAGCCTAGAAAGTTTCATCTCAGTCTTTTGTGGTGTTCTTGTGTGTGTCACAGGAAGGTTCAAGCAATGGATATCAAAGGATCAATTCCTGAAGAGCTTTGGACTCTGGTTTACATGACAAGTTTGTATGATATTCTTATTAGCAAGTGTATATATACATAAGTGCTTCACTTTAGCTACGCATTCCAAGTCATGGGATTTGATGTTTGCAAGTGTTTTTGCAGGAACTTGAATAAGAATTTCTTGACTGGTCCCCTGTCTCCTAGCATTGGAAATCTCAACCTTATGCAGTGGATGTAAATCAACGATTTTTCTAGCGTTTTCTTAGCTAATAATGTATGCATGTATGAGCATATTTCTTATCTGTGTGTGGATGTTCCTTGTGATGTAGGACTTTTGGAGTCAATGCATTGTCTGGACCAGTTCCTAAAGAAATCGGACTGCTTACTGATTTAAGATCACTGTAAGGACTTGTTAATATGACCACATTCTCAGCTTGATCATAATCCTTTTGGCAGGTTTTAACGATCTGTTTCTTCTGACCTGTTTCTACAGTGCGCTTGATATGAATAGTTTCTCTGGCTCTCTACCGGCAGAGATTGGAAAATGCACTAGGCTACGGAAAATGCAAGTCCCTGCAATGCATTTGCTAAATTACTGACCTTTACCTGCACTAATATTCCTTCACCAGAGTCTTGCTTTTCAATTTTCTGTCCACTTCAGTGTTTTTCGAGATGTACAAAGATTGATGAGACTCATGTTTATGACAGTTACATCGCAAGTTCAGGACTTACCGGTGAAATCCCTTCATCATTTGCTAATCTTGTCGAGTTGGAAGAGGCGTAAGCTATCTCTTCGCATTGATATTAGTTGAGTTATTTTTGAGTTTTTGCTACTCAACTCATAACTTTTGTGTTGATTTCCTTCTTTATGTTGTGTCAGTTGGATTAATGATATCCAACTCACAGGTCAGATACCAGAATTCATAGGAAAGTGGACAAAGCTTTCTGCATTGTAAGAGTTTAATTTGAAATTTTAGCTCTATGGGGTTGATGCTTGATGGCCATACTCAACATTTGACACAAGCTTCACTGGCAGGAGACTTCTAGGGACTAATTTGAGTGGTCCAATTCCATCGTCATTCGCCAACTTAATTTCTTTGACAGAATTGTAAGTGTTGGATAGTATGCTCTTTTCTCTTTCACTTCTCCACTTGTTCTTGATTTTTGACGACATTCCAAATTACAGGAGACTAGGTGATATATCCAATAGCAACTCCTCTCTTGAATTCATCAGGGACATGAAATCTCTTGGTGTCTTGTAAGACTTCTGTTTCACATTTTTTTTTGCAAAATCTTGCTGAGCTCTGAAACTCCTCTCATTCCTCTGTATCATGCAGAGTATTAAGGAACAATCATCTTATAGGCTCAATACCTTCAAATTTCGGAGAATATGTGCATCTGCGACAACTGTAAGTATGAGACAAGAGAACACAAATGTCTTCTTTGTTAGTAAAATGAGATGACTTCATATGACTACAAACAATATGCATTATTTTTCCTCCAGTGATTTGAGTTTCAACAACCTAACTGGGGAAATTCCAGCGTCTCTTTTCAGCTCAAGCCAACTTACTCACTTGTAAGTGTAGTTTTCCTTTTCCTCATCACATGCCTTTATTCAGACTTCGTGTAGTTTTCCTTTTCCTCATCACATGCCTTCATTTAGGTTTCTTGGAAATAACAAGTTGAGCGGTTCCTTGCCCACTCAAAAGAGTTCCTCTCTTGTCAACATGTGAGTAACAACTATAAGTCCGGTAGTGTGCAGCTTCCTTTTAGGTACCATTTACAGAGTACTTTGATAATTCAAAGTGCTTAAGCGCAGAGACGTCTCATACAATGATTTAGCAGGGAGGCTTCCTTCTTGGGTTAGCCTACCTAACTTGCAACTGTAAGTTGGTGAATTATGTGGTTAAATTATCCAGAACATGCATTATTTTGCTATAACCAAGTTTGTATGTTTTTCTCCAGTAATCTAATTGCCAACCACTTTACATTGGGAGGTTCTGACAGAAGGTAACTATCCAGTTTTTGTGTTATCTTAGGTGCTTGAATTATTTATTTCAAAAGCATACAAATGCATATATTCCTCATTATTGTACTTTTTGGTCTTTGCTAAAAGGGTTTTCCCGGGACTGAACTGCCTCCAGAAGAATTTCCGCTGCAATCGAGGCAAAGGAGTATGTAAGTGCAAGAAAAAAAAGGGAATGCTTTGAGACTTATTACATTTTTAGCTCTAAGTCTCTAACTTTAAGTTAATGGGCTAATGCATAGACAATGTTAAGAAGCCATATCTTGGTCAATCTGTTGGTAATATGCTTCTCTATTTATTGGTGTCCAGATTTCAACTTTTCTGTCAATTGTGGAGGTCCAGAAATGAGATCTAGGAGTGGAGCGTTGTATGAGAAAGATGAAGAAGCGCTTGGACCAGCTTCATTTTTCGTAAGTAAAGCGCTGAGATGGGCAGTTAGCCATGTAGGACTGTCTATTGGGAGTAACAGTAATCAGTCAATCGCTTTTTCTACTACACAATTTGCAAACACTTCGGACTCGGAGCTTTTTCAGTCAGCGAGACTGTCTCCATCATCTCTAAAGTATTATGGACTGGGGCTAGAAAATGGTGGCTATACTGTAACAGTTCAGTTTTCTGAAATACAAATACAAAGTTCTAGGACCTGGAGAAGTCTTGGAAGCAGAGTTTTCGACATATATGTCCAAGTAGGTCTCTTGTTCTGTGAGATTAAAACTTATCATATTGTCATCTACCAAGTAAAGAACATATGAAAGTATAACTCTACTTTTTGATTTATGATGTCTGACCTCTGAGTTTCTTTTGTTTTTCAGGGAGAACTTGTTGAAAAGGATTTCAATATACGTAGAACACCTAACCGAGTGGTTCAAAGAGCATATAAAGCAAATGTATCTGAGAATTACCTAGAAATACATCTTTTCTGGGCAGGAAAAGGGACATGCTGTGTTCCTTTACAAGGGACTTATGGGCCGTTAGTCTCAGCAATCAGTGCAACTCCAGGTAGAATCTGTGACTTTTAAGATCGTCTGGTCAGAGTCAAATGTCTCTTTTCTTCTCTGCAGATTTCAGACCTACTGTAGATAATAAGTTGCCATCCAAGAACAAGAAAAAAGTTGGTATTATTGTGGGGGCTATTCTAGGAGCAGGGATGATAATAAGTATCTTGGTGTTCGCTCTCATTCTAGTCATCCGTAGGAAAAGAAAAAGAGCGGCGAATGAAGAAGGTAAAAGCCGTGGCATTATTAATAAACTCTAATCTTGAAACAATAGTAAATTACAGACTAGTATTCTCTTTTTGCAGTGCTACTTAGTTTGGACGTAAAGCCCTACACATTTAGTTGCTCGGAGCTCAAAACTGCAACACAAGATTTTGATCCTTCGAACAAGCTTGGAGAGGGAGGATTTGGACCTGTTTATAAGGTAAGACTGAACACGGAGGTTATGTGAATTTTCCCCTTTGACGTATTCTGAGAACATAAAGTGTTACAGGGGAAACTCAACGGTGGAAGAGAGATAGCCGTGAAGCAATTATCAGTTGCATCCAGGCAAGGAAAAGACCAATTTCTTGCGGAGATTGCTACTATATCAGCTGTTCAGCATCGCAACCTTGTAAAACTGTATGGATGTTGCATTGAAGACGATCAACGTTCGCTTGTATATGAATATCTCTCAAACAAAAGTCTAGATCAAGCTTTATTCAGTAAGCTCATGAACATCTCAACATATGATGTTTTTCTAGATGCCACAGTTTCACTTACTCGTTTCATGATGATTGTCGTCACAGAGGAAAATAGTTTGCAACTTAATTGGTCAGACCGTTTTGGGATATGCTTGGGAGTAGCCAAAGGTTTAGCATATTTGCATGAAGAGTCAAGGCTACGTATAGTGCACCGAGATGTAAAAGCAAGCAATATCCTTCTCGACTCAGATCTGATCCCGAAAATCTCTGATTTCGGGTTGGCAAAACTGTATGATGACAAGAAGACACACATAAGTAGCAGAGTTGCAGGAACAATGTAAATTTCCTTTTGTTTTTGCAGAACGTTTCTCTCTTCTTTTAATTTCTTTGTTTACTTGATCGTTTCTTGATGTTACAAATGCAGTGGATATCTTTCACCAGAGTACGCAATGCTTGGACACTTAACTGAGAAAACCGATGTGTTTGCCTTCGGTATCTTGGCTCTGGAAATTGTCAGTGGGAGGCCAAACTCTTCACAAGACTTGAATGATGATGAAAAGTACCTTCTCGAATCGGTACACTATCCTCTTATAGTGAAATGTTTTGGAAAATCTTATTTTGGTGAAAGTGTAATTAGTCTGTTCTTTTTTTACTAACGTTGCAGGCATGGAGCCTACACCAAAGGAATAGTGATGTAGAACTAGTAGATCCGGATCTAACACTATTTGATGAGGAAGAAGTTAAACGTGTGATGGGTGTGGCTTTCTTATGCACACAAACGGAACATACAATACGACCAACGATGTCACGAGTGGTGGGAATGTTGATAGGTAATGTGGAGGTAAATGAAGCTAATGCAGAGCCAGGCTATTATGCCTCTGAGAGAACGTTTGAGAATGCCATGAGCTTTGTAGAAACAAGAAACCACTCAACCACAATCCCACTCAAAATCAATGATGCTAACGGTGCATTTTAGTTACTTAGTAAATGAAAAAATATGCAAGATAAGGTCATCCTAAACAAAATCTTATACGGATCATCGAGACTATAAAAATCTCCATATTTTTGTTGTCTCACTATTTAGTTATTTTTGTTATAATGATTTAGCCACTTTAGGGAATTGTTCGCCATTGTTAGATTCTCGATAACGTGGACACAAATAGAGTGCTAGTCGAATATATGGGAGGATATCATTCATATAAGATATGATCGAATCTACTCATATGAATGATATCTTATTTTTGTTCAAAGTTATTTCAATTTGGGAATCTATTCATAATCCTTTAGTTAGACTTTGAACTTGCTAAGTTGGTAGCAACACCACAAGCTAAACAAAATTAGCATGTAACTTAGTGGAAGATGTGTCAAATTAGATTTGTAACCGCAAGATAAATCTATATATAGCTGTGTTGTCCCAAAAAAAAAAAAAATCCATTAGTGAAAAATAACTACATTATAAAAACAGAGCAAAACAGTAACAAACAAAAAATAACATGAGTGTAAGAGCTATGAGGATTTTATGATGAGACCTACCTCTAATCTTTCTCTTTTTTTTCTTGATGAAAAAATATTCCATAAATGATTCGGTTATTGAAACTCCATCGTAAAGGAATTTACCTATATAAAAAGGCATTCATACCACTTTCTTCTCACTCAAAATCCAAACCATAGAACAGCAATTGAAAAAAACCCTAGCTATACGATATTTCAGCCGACCAAATGGATCCAACAGCTGAAGGTTTGTTTTACTTGTGCATCCATGCATACATAAATAAGTTTCATCCATGTCTGTCTATATATGTTTGCTCATCTGCATATAATCTATCTAGAAACAATAAAACATCAGCTAAAGGACCGCAAAAATGCTCACTTCATGTTAGTTGATGGAATGTCTAAGCTAATCACTAACGATGTTAACATGGCTCAGTCATCGGAATTCCATGTTTCTGGTCACAAATGGTGAGTCATTCGATATGGCACCACCTAATTAGACTCCGCAGTTTTAAAGTAACTTATGTGTGTTCTTTGGCTTTACATTGGCAATATAGGAGGTTGGTGATTTATCCATCTAAGAAAGACCGCACAGAGACAAAGGACCATTTGTGTTTTTACCTTAGGATCTCAGATAGAAATTCTCTACCTTCTAACTGGGAAGTCAAATGCAGTTTCAAACTCAGCATAGTCTCTCAGACTAAACATGTTCAGGATATATCCAAATGTATGTTTTTCGTGTACATATGAGTATGAATTGGTGTAGATATTGTGATATTGAAAATATATGTTTAATTAATTATCAGCGTTTGTGGAGTGTTATAATGCAACAGAAGCAATTAAGGGTGAATACAGCTTCATATTACACTCGGTATTGGAGAGGTATATTGTGAACGACAAAGTTGTTTTCTGTGCCGAGATCACCGAGTTCAAGGTCGAACCAAAGTTGCTTGTTACCTCTATCCCTCGAACCATGGGGACAGCGAACCGCCTTAACATAATGGAGATGCCTCGGGTAAACTCTAGATTTACTTGGAATATCACTCAGTTTTCCTCCTTCGATGGTGAACAACATTCGTCCTACAAGTTCACGGTTGGACCACGGCAATGGTATGCGAATCATATCTATATACTTGTTCCATTTCAATTTATAATATTAGACAAATGTGCATAAATTATCATTTATATTTAACAATGTAGGGATAAAACTAGAAAATGAAACAACAAAAAAATGCCAGAAAGTTTTATAAACCGCAACGTAGAGAATATAAATCATTAGATTGTGTAATATTGTAGAATTTTATCTTAACATTTTATATTTGTTTTCAATTTCAACCAGGAACCTAGTGATGTACCCAAAAGGAAAAGGAGAGGGGAAAGGAAAATGGTTGTCTTTGTTTTTGCATGCGTCCGATTACGTGACCAATGGTCCAAAGGACAGTACATTTGCCATTTATAAAATGCGAGTTTTTGACCAACTCCAGCGCAAACACTATGAAGGTGTATTTACTCAACTAAAAAAAAAATCTCAATTATACTTTCCATTACTTCATATATAAGCTGTTTGCTAATTTTAATCGATACTTTATTTGACAAAAGTCCCCGGACGAGATTGGTTTGGCTATAATGCAAGCAGAGGGAAAACCAAGTTCTTGCCGCTAGAGGAACTCTACGATCAACGAAGGGGACTTCTTGTGAACGATCAGATATACATCAGTATTGAGTTTTTACTTGTCCCCACTACTGAGTATCTCTGATGCGCATCAAAGGATTCGATCAAGACCACAAGAATATATGTGTGTTTAAATAATATCATGCAATTTATACAAAAATAAAATAAAGAGTAACGGATCAAATCGGCCGATTGTATTATATTACAATTTGTATTGTATGCCACGATGACATTTAATCGAATTCGTTGCTACACAGTCTCTGATAGAGAAAGCAGTTTCTGTATGTGTAGTTGGTGAAGTTGCTAGGGATCACTAAAGAAACTCAACGCAATTACTATAACGTAAAAAGAAGTGAATGAAAACAGAACATAAACCATAAAAAGAGATATATCTCATTTATTTGAAGAAATTTATTCATCATAGGAGCAGAAACAAAGAAGTGTTTATGCTTTATTAACTACTAAAACACATTTTCACTTATTTGCCTTCTCATTGGCATGGAGATTGTCAAAATAGGCCTTAGTGTTGGCCTCAAAGGCATCTCTAGAGATATTAGCAGAACCACCAGAACCGGGAGCAACCATATTCACTGGAGTAGAAGTAGTGCCACTGCTTGAACCGGTGCTCTGTGTCACAGAGCCAGCTTTAGCATTAACATCTTTCTTGTCCATTTTCTTTGGTATTTCGTGAAATGTGAGTGATTAGTATGAGGAGTAAAATGAGATTTTTGTTTTTGTAGTGAGAACAAATCAGTTGGAGAGGTGGGAGATTTTATAAATGGGGTTTGTCCAAATTAGTCAAATTAACACTTCCCAAGGTGATCACCATTTTGGTGCAAAAGCTTATCGTGAATAACATTTTTTTTTGTTAATTGCAAAAGAAATTAAATTGGAATTGGAAAAGGGCAAGAGACTGTCTTGGAAAGCAACAAGGTTTTTCGTAAATTGCATGTACGTACTTCAACATATATTCCTTTTTGTTGTTGTTGTTGAACATACTGTATATGCCTCTTATTTTCGCCTCTCTTTTATCATGCGAGAAACATAAAAGACCATTAACCTTCAAATGCCAGCAGCCGTTTGGTAACAGTTTCATGTTTTGCATGAATCCACTTGTCACTTCCTTAACGGCTGCTGCTTGATGTGGTGTTCTTTATTATCTGAAAATACGCAAACACCATACATACATAAACATTCAATTCTTACATCTTGTTCAGTTTGGATGAAAATTTGCTTAAATGCTAAAAAAAGCAAAAATTACTTTTTAGTTAATGTCATATACTTTATTAATTTATATTTTAGTACACGTAAATGTCAATCTTGATTTGACAATGTTAATCTCAACCATTTGATTTTATTTTATTTACTTCGGTTTGATCTATTGGTTATGAAAGAAAAAGAAGACATACATGTCTAAGCATGTGATTCTCTTTCTGTAAATTGGAGAGCTTCTCTTCAAGCTCAGTGTTCTTCGCCTCCAAATCTTTCGTTCTCTTCTCTAACTCGTTCACGTAAACTTTCTTCCTCTCCCTCGCTTGTTGTGCAGACACTCTGTTCCTAAGCAACCTTTTAAATTCCCCATAATACCCTTCAAGTCACCTGCTCTAGTCTAAATCCTGTAGGGACTTTTTCGTCAAAAACAGAGTTTTGTTATGGGCACGTACCTTTTTAGCCTAGTGCTCTCTCTCTCCGCTGGATCTTTCCTTCTGCTTCTCTGTCCTTCTCCTGAGGATTTAACAGCCTCCGATCTAGCAAGTGACTGGTCTCCGGTGGATTCTCCGGCGTGGAAATCCTGTATTTCTCCGATCTCGTTATCGCTATCTAAAAACAGAAAACAAAAATGTGTCATTTTTCTCTGCATTGTGGAAAACAGAGGAAAAATGTTTTTTTTTTTTTTTTTGGTAAAAGAAGAAAAATGTTACTATGGAGTTGAGAGAAAATCGAAAAATGCCAAAAACCCAAGACGAAAAATCTACTTTACGACAAAAGAGACGAACTTTACGAACACATTGGACAAAGAGTTAAAGAAAGTATTGAAATTTCCATGAATGACAAGACCTTCTTTGACATTTACTCGAAGAAAAGATCTCTCAGTAGTCATCAAATCTGTTTCTTGATCCTGTTCCTGTATATGAGTTTGATATGTGTACACGCTTCTACATTGGAAATGCATCTGCTTATATATAGTATGTAGTAATGTAGTATTGATTGCTTAAGAAGAAACATAAGTGAAAGTTTACTTTAGGTAGAAGAGGAGATGAATCTATGTTGGCTCGGTGAGAGTTGCAGACAGATATCAGAACCGATGAGCATCGTCGGATATGGTTCTGATCGGACAGCTATAAAAAGCTATACGTGGAGAGAATCTTAGCCATGGGTTTGAACGAGGTGAATGAGATATAGCCGTTAGATGAGAACTGGATCACGGATCCTACGGTTGAAAAACGAAGCTACAAAGACTTGAGATTTGAAAAAGAATTTAATTATAGACCGCCGCAAAATTATTTTTGATGGGATGTATCTTCAACTTTATTGTGTGCTGCTGCGGTTTTGCACCTCTTTTTTATTTTTAACAAAGTTTCAATCTACAAACGAAAACAATCTGTAAAGATGTCAACTTGCAGTTTAAAATGGTAATGAAAAAGTAGTTAGTTAATAACATTATGGTGAGTTTGTACAAATAATACAAATTTAAACATAGATGAATGGCTAAGAACTACAGAAACCAACAATATAAATAAATAAATTTAGTGTCTTTCACTTGGGAACCAAGCAAAATATGTGGTGCTTTCCTCTTTGGAAATTAGCAAAACATGGTGTCTTCCTCTTGAAAAAAATAACTAAAACGTGTATTAGAGTATGGTTTCTAATTAGAGTAAACCGGGATATTATCATGTTGGATAAACCGGAAACAGACTCGAGTATAAGAGTAACGTTGAAACCTCTTTTGTTTGGGATGATCAAAATACGGCGTCTTTTGTTTCTATTTCGTTTAAGGTCATTTAAGTCTCATTTAGTGTCTCTCATATGTTGTGTCTTTGGAGTTTATTACAAAACATAATAGAGCTGTGAAGTGTTTTTTGGAAGCTAGCTTGAAGTTAGTGGAGAAGGAGAACCAAGAAAATGAAGCAAACGAAAGAGAAGATGTTGTCATCGGCCAATGTACCGAACGAAATGAAAAAGGCGAAAAATGTGAGGTATCTCTGGAAATGGTTCTCAACGACCAAACGGCAGATCGAGAAATGCAATAACTAGGCAAAACAGAAGAAGCCTCATCAGCCAAACACCTGATAACATATAATGATAAAGACACTAAACGAAGTGAAGTCATGTCTTGAATTCATCATGATCAACCATAACACGCTTTGAACATGGACGTCAAAAGCAGTAGAATCACAAAATATTGTATCACTCGTATTTGTACGTTACAGGTCTTCCTCACTGTATGCATCACTTGCAAGACACGGTACGAGTATCATCGTATTTACCTTAACCAGAACCTCCTGTGTCCTCCTGTCGTAAGCCGTTTATTGGTATGGAAACAGATCCTCCAGGTCCTGATTCCGATCCGGAAGACCTTTAACGAGCACAACGTAACTCTTGGATCCAATCATGAGATTAAAGTAGGGAAATTTGGCAAAATACTCCACATTTACAGAATAGTTGTCCATCTACTCTTTTTTTGCCTAAACTTGTCCACTTACTCTTTATAAAAATTTAAACCCAATTTTAACCCTCAAATCATGTTTTAATAGAATTGGGATTAAATAATTAATTAAAAAATAAATAAATTAATTAATAAATAATAAAAAGTAAAGAGAAGTTTTAGTGTCGTCGACTCTTCTCTCCTTCAAACTTCTTCTTTACTACTTTTCTCCTTGTTGTATTATCTCATCTGCTTGTTTTTTCAATTAAGTAAAACTGCAAGTTTCTTAAGTGTCTCTAACCCTTGATTGTACTCGATTTCCATGTGCCACATGTTACATAGATTTGCAACATAGCAACTTAGAAGAAAAAACTGAAACAGATAATGGAAGAAAAAACTAGATAAAAGATAAGAAAAAATGGAGAGGAGGAAGAAGAACAATATGGAAGAAATGTATTTTTTTTCATTTTTCTGAGAAAAAAAATTAAAGGAAATGTTGTTTTTTCAAAAGATTTTAAAATATTCAGTTACCATTTTTACTATATTTTCTCAGATTTCCGTAGAAGATGCATTCTACCATTTCGTAGAAAACTGTGTTTAAGGTAGATTACAATTTCTACAAACGGTAGAAGGCAATGTTTTTCAGAGAACACACAATCTACAAATAGTAGAAGATAGTATTTTTAGTTGAACACGAATTCTTCATATAGTGGAAGAGAATGTTTATGGTAGAATATAAATTCTACCGGTGGTAGACAACCATGTATATCGTAGAACAAATGTTTTACAGTTCTACCAAGTCGTAGAACATTGAATATTTAGTAGAAATCAAATTCTACGATGGTAGAAACTATAACAGTCGGTAGATTTTACGCTCTACGGTGGATAGATGTGAGAGCATACAGTAGAAGACATATTCTACTTTGAATATTGAATTTGGTAGAAGGAAACTTTATTTATTTTTCTGAGGTTCAAATTTCAACAAAAAGCTTTAAAAATATTTTCTAAAATCTTAGAATCACTTTACTGAATTTATTTAATTTTTTGAAATTTTAAAAATATTTATTTCATATTGTTAGCATATACAAGGATATTATAGTCAAAAATTGGTAAATTTCAAAAAAGGTGTAAAGAGACAAGAGTTCTCTTTTTTTAGGGTATATTCACAAATTTCCCATTAAAGTATACATATGAGATAATATATTTTCTACAAAGTTCCTTATAAAACTTAACTCTTGTATGTTATATTATAGCTCGCTAAAGCTAGTTCGGGCAATAAGGTATTTCAAAATCTCTTGTGGGTTTGGGTTTATTAAGCTTAGATTAATGATCACTAAATGGCCAGAAAAGCAATACAAAAACGAGCTAGAGAGAAGAATTTTCTAAGAGGGATAACCACTAAAAATGATCATAGGCGCATATCTATATAACCTGACCATTGATGTATGTTCAAATACCTAATTACTTGCGAAAATGGAGTAGTTAAGTCGTCTAGATATAAGTAGTAAGTAATTAGCGTTGCGTAACTAGATTAACTATAGTATAATGATTCGAGTTTTAGAATTATCTAATTGATGTTCCAAGTCAATAACTTATACTTCTTTATGAATCAATCTATTGGAAAATTCTCTAACATCCAAGACTGAATTGTTTATTGATAGTTTACGGTTTAGTATTTGCTATAATTTTTAATTCGTTTAGCTAAAAATAAAACCATATAATAATTCTTGTCTTAGTTTAATGGGTTGAGTTTAATGTTTATTAATCTCGTAATTGCAAATGTGAGTTTAGGATAATCAGGTAACTAATGAAAAGATAAGGGTAAGTGCAACGAAAATGATATAGGCTTTCAAATGTGATCCATGTAATCGAATGGAGCTTAATTGTGTGTTTAAGTTGATATGCCCTAATCAAATGTCTTTGTCGGAATACACACCAAACTAATTTAACAAACAAAAATTTTCCATTTCCATATTTTTTATGGGCAGTAAATAATCTTTGTTTTCACAGTAAAAAATTGGGTACTCTTAAAAGGGATGTACTAAACGAAATGAGTGGAATGAAAAAAAAATGGGATAGTGAATTCTATTCATCTCATAATTCTCATTCATTCATCAACATTTTGGAAGTGGAACAGAAGGATTTGTGTTTTTTTCCCATCCAAAAATGGAATACATGAGATTATTTTACCTTTTAATTATTCATGATAACTGGTCATTTTTTTGGGATCTAACCTTAATGATTTACTTAAACTTTTTTTTTTCATTGACCAGAGAGTCCTTATCTTAAATTGTAGTCATAAACTGGTTTTTAACCACACAATTAATGATTTACTTTAACTTTATTTTCTTTTAGTTGACCATAATACTTGTCTTAAAGTTTTCCAACTGTATATATAAATAAATAAACAAACCCTTAAACAAAAACCAGATAATTGTTAAAGCGCCGCTTCTCTCGCCCCAAAAATAAAACGGCCCTCCCCCCCTCGGTAAGATTTCATCTATTACTTTTTGATAGAACAAAATCATGAGCTTTTCTGTGTAAATTAAGCTCCGATCTTTTGTAAAAATCTGGTGAATTGTGAATGGTTTAATTTGAGTTACAATCAATGTTCTTTGCGGATATTTATAGGTTTTGAAAAGTTGTCTGTGTAAAGATTTGATATTTTGTTACCAGTGTGTGTTAATATCTCATCGGTTATTATACTCTTTACTGAAGAATAGCTTTGGAAAATAACCACTTGGATTATACTTTGTTGAAGAACACATTGGAGAAAATCTGGTGACTTTTGTTTGATTGTTCTGAGTGATATATGTCCAGAACTACAAGCTATGTTCTTTGCGGATTTATATAGGATAAAGAAAACTTATGGTTGTCTGGTGAATTTTTGATTGTTTTGACTTGGAATTGTTCAGAATTACAAGGAGTGTTCCTTGCGGATATATTTAGGTTTTAGGGTTTTAAAATTTTCATGATATCTAGAAGCATTTTACCTTTTTCTGGTCATTTAAAGATGAGGGTTACAGTTTATTTCAGTAGATTCTGTAATGCAGCATGTTTGTGAGTCAAAGGATAAACATTTTGATGGTATTAATAAATTAACTTAAGATTCCATTTCGTTTCTTCTATGTGTGTACATCTCCGTTATCACCTTATCCTTCCAGTTTGTACATTTCCGTTACTAATGTATTTGCACTGTGATTTTGCTGTTGGTACAATTGAATTTGTGAAGGTTTTTTCAATGAAACTTTATATCAATCTTATTATTGAGCTGTATATTCGTTTTTTTTTCAAGCAGGTGGTCACTCCATAGAGCAGCTTCTCTCAGTCATAACATCTCTTCTCCGTTCTTGAAGAGGAGAGTAATTGATAAGGATTCTCCAAAATGGAATTTAACAAAGATGAGGCGGCTATGGCTAGAGAGATCGCAAAGTCAAAAATTTTAGTGAATGATTTAATGGGGGCGATGAGGTTCGCCATGAAGGCTCAGCGTATGTATCCCGAACTGGAGGGAATCGCTCAGATGGTGGCCACATTCAATGTTCTTCTATCTGCCAAGAACATAAAGCATGGAGAGCCAGATTACTATGGGGTTCTTGGGGTGAGTCCTAAAGCTGACGACGAGACAGTTAGGACAAGTTACGAGAAGTTGTCTGTTTTGATTCATCCTGACGGGAACCAGACGGTAGGTGCAGAGGAAGCCTTTCAGTTTCTCGCTCAGGCTTGGGTTGTGTTCTCTGACAAGGGAAAGAGAGCTGAGTATGACTTGAAGAGGCTCAAAAGAAGAGGTGCTTCGTCTTCATCATCACCAAAGCCTCCAAACAAGGCTGCTCAGAGAGTTGTGGACACAAGTGTTAACACAACAAGTGTTAACACAACAAGTATTATACGGGCGAGTGAAGCGTATACATCTGCATCTGCTGCTGCTTCTGTGGCTCGTAATACAACTGCTGGTGGTCGTGCAACGTTTTGGACTGGTTGCGTCACTTGCAAGACACAATACGAGTACCATCGTATTTACATTACGCAGACCCTCATGTGTCCCTACTGTAGTAAGCCTTTCAAAGCTGCGGAAACGGATCCTCCAGGTTCAAGCTCCATCCGCAAGGCCTTTAATGAGCTCGAGTTTGACTCTTTCCGTCGTGGCACGAGCACTCCTACTCATGCTCCTCCACAGACCGGGGCACCAAAAGACGAGGTTGTGCCTAGAATGTTTAACAAAAGAGCGGTTAGTGTTTCGTTGAGTAATGCTTCCAAGAGAACAAAGGCTACGTCCAACACTGTCAAAGACTTATCAAAGGAGGATATAAAGACTCTTCTGGTGAAGAAAGTTAAACCACTAATCAGCACAAAGCTTCAAGAACTAGTAATTGAAGCTGAAGTTGACGCAATGCTGGCTTGACAGTAAATACCCAGTCTATTCGCAATCAGGCAAGCAAGTTGCTCGTACAAATCCTTCAATCCCAAGAAGATTGAAGCCCTATGTAACTCTCCGGTGATTAGTAAACTTACATAGCTTTATTTGCTTTAGCTTTTTTTGATTCGTTTAGCTAAACATAAAACCATTAAAACCAAATGATAATTCTCATCTTAGTTTTAGCGGCTTGAGTTTAATGTTTATTAATCTCGTAATCGCAAATGTAAGTTTAGGATGATCAGGTAATTAATGAAAAGATAAGTGCAATGAAAATGAGATAGGCTTTCGAATGTGATCCATGTCGTCGAATGGAGCTTAACTGTGTGTTTAAGATGATCTGCCCCAGTCAACAAACAAATTAATATCTTCCATATCTTTTTTTCTTTAATTTGGAGTTTCAACCACAGTTAATGGTTTACTAAATTTTATTTTATTTTAGTTGACCACAATCATTTTCTTAATTATTAATTATAAACCGGTGGTTTTTATCTTGTTTCCAAATCCAGATGTATATATATAGTTTATAAACAAACCCTTACACAGCAAAAAAAAAAAAACAAAACAAAAATCAGATAATTGTGAAAGCGCCGCCTTCCTTTACATTCGGCTTGTCGGGTCTCTCTTTGTAAGATTTTCTATCTCATTGCTGTTTTTTTAAATAAAATATCTGGTTGTGTCTGTAAAGCTCTGAATTCTGGTTCCTTCTATGTGTTAATAACCACTCGAGTTATACTTTGTTGAAGAAAACATAAAAATCTAGTGAATTTTGAAGATTGTTTTGAGGGTATGTCTTTGCGGATATATTTTAGGTTTTAGGGTGTTTTTGAGGACATAATTGCTGACTTAATAACTAGAATTTTCATGAAGATTTTTGCAATTTTGGTACGAGGGTTACAGTTTCTTTCACTGGATTCTGTAATGCAGCTGTTTGTGAATCAAATGATAAATGTGTTGGGAGGATATTAATAAGTGCACTTCTCTCATCAAGATCACAGTTTATAGATTTCCGTTTTTTAATTAGTTAACTGACTAATGTATTTAAATTTGTGATATTCTTTGGAATTGTTGTTCAGAATTACAAGCAGTGTTCCTTGCGGATATAATTACGTTTTAGGGTTTTAAAATTTTCATGATATCTAGAAGCATTTTAATTTTTTTGTCCTGGTCATTTAAAGATGAGGTACACAGTTTATTTCAGTAGATTCTGTAATGCAGCATGTTTGTGAGTCAAAAGGATAAAGATTCTGATGGTATTAATAATTAGTCTTAAGATTCCATTTCGTTTCTTCAATGTGTGTACATTTCCGTTATCACCTTATCCTTCCGGTTTGCACATTTCCGTTACTAATGTATTTGCACTGTGATTTTGCTGTTGGTACAATTGAGTTTGTTAAGTTTATTCAATGAAACTTTATATCAGTCTTATTATTGAGCTGTCGATTCGGTTTTTTCGAGCAGGTACTCGTATCTGGTCACTCCATACAGCTTCTCTCAGTCAAAACATCTCTTCTCCGTTCTTGATATTTCAGTAATAAGGATTCTCCAAAATGGAATACACTAAAGATGAGGCGGTTTGGGCTAGAGAGATCGCAGAGATGAAGTTTTTAGCGAATGATTTAATAGGAGCTAAGGAGTTCGCCATGAAGGCTCAGAGTATGTATCCCGAACTGGAGGGAATTGATCAGATGGTGGCCACATTCAATGTACATGTGTCTGCCAAGAAGATAACACACGGAGAGCCAGATTACTATGGAGTTCTCGGTGTGAGTCCTGAGGCTGACGACGAGACACTGAGGAAAACTTACAAGAAGTTGGCTGTTTTGATTCATCCTGACGTGAACAAGACGGTAGGTGCAGAGGAAGCCTTTATGTTTCTCGCCGAGGCTTTGCTTGTGTTCTCTGAGAAGGGAAAGAGAGCTGAGTATGACTTGAAGAGGCACATAGGAAGAGGTGCTTCGTCTTCCTCATCACCAAACGATGCTGCTGAGAGAGTTGTGAACACAGCAACTATTATACGGGTGAGTGAAGCGTCTGCATCTGCTGCTGCTGCTGTGGCTCGTAAGACAACTGCTGGTGGTGGTGCAACGTTTTGGACTGGTTGCGTCACTTGCAAGACACAATACGAGTATCATCGTATTTACATTACGCAGAAGCTCCTGTGCCCTTACTGTAGTGAGCCGTTCAAAGCTGTGCAAACGGATCCTCCAGGTTCAAGCTCCATCCGCAAGGCCTTTAATGAGCTGGAGTTTGACTCTTTCCGTCTTGGCACGAGCACTCCTACTCATGCTCCTCCACAGACCGGGGCACCAAAAGACAAGGTTGTGCCTAGAGTGTTTAACAAAAGAGCGGTTGATGTTTCGTTGAGTAATGCTTCGAAGAGAACAAAGGTTATGGAGAATGGCGTTGCAGGTGTTTTTGCTTCTACCTCAAACACTGTGAGATACGTATCTGAGGAGGATATAAAGACTCTGCTGGCGAAGAGAGTTAAACCACTAATCAGCACAAAGCTTCAGAAAGCTGAAGTTAACGCAATAAAGGCTGAAGTTGACGCAATGTTGGCTTGGCATGCAGTAAATAACCAGCCTATTCGCAATCAGACAAGCAAGATTGAAGCCCTATGTAACTGATGAGATCATTTCTCCAACTTAAACTAGCTTCTCAACTGTTCTGCTCTTCTTGTTTATTTTCGTTTTTGGATATCATAAATCTTCAATCCTCCTGTTCTGATTGTTCTTCTTAGATTTCCAAAACATCATCATGTTGCTTTGTTTGAAGAAGCTTGTGATCCAAGTCTTTGTCAGAAGGTTAAAACTTTTAATGTTGAAGGCACAGAAAAGTGAGTCTTGAATTTAGGATATGTGCTGCTGTATAAGAGCACCCTCATTGGTGACAAAAGAGGGTGTCTTACTCTTTTTTTCTAATGATAATCTTAAGACACTATGGAAGAGAGACAAGTGAAAGTGGCTATGGAAGGACATGCGACAACTTGTAAAGAAGCCTTACCTCGACTCTTAAACAACACCCTAACTCATACGGAGCATCTATATTACCCATGTCTGCAGCCTCCACAAGCAAAGCAGCCTCCACTGTGATGATCAAAACACAATACACGTAAGACATAATATAACTTAAGAATAAAAAGGTTCTTCCAAAACGCACAAGCAAAACTTCCAGATTGTGGAAAAACAATGTCAAATTCAGTGATACTAAACGTAGTTTGTTCTTCTTTTAGTGAAAACGTATTGCATAAGCGCATGCAAAGGCCAATTTAAGTACAGTATCAACAGTATAGTCTGTTCTCAACTTCTCACCAAACCAAATATTTCATTCGTGATTGCAGTTTAACAGAGAATCAAAGAAGTACAAGCTCACTATTGATTTAATTTTTTAATTCGTTTAGCTAAACATTAAAACCAAACTTATTATCTTAGTTTTAGGGGCTTGAGTTTAATGTTTATTAATCTCGTAATCGCAAATGTAAGTTTAGGATAATCAGGTAATTAGTGAAAAGATAAGTGCAATGAAAATGACATAGGCTTTCAAATGTGATTCATATCGTCGAATGGAGCTTAATTGTGTGTTTAAGATGATCTGCCCCAGTCAACAAACAAATTAATATATTCCTTATCCTTTTTTCTTTAATTTGGCTTTTCAACCACAACCACAATGAATGATTTGCTAGATTTTATTTTATTTTGGTTGACCACAATCATTTTCTTAATTTTTAATTATAAACGGGTGGTTTGATCTTATTTCCATATTTCCAGACATATATATATACAAGCCCTAACCCAGTAAATAAATAAAACAAAAATCAGATAATTGTGAATGCGCCGCCTTCTACTTTCTGTCGCCAAAACCAAAGAAACCCCTTCCTTTACCTCTCCGGCTTATCAGGCGTCTCTTTGTAAGATTTTCTATCTCATTGCTGCTTTAAAAAACAAGTGTCTGGTTGTGTCTGTAAAGCTCTGAATTCCGGTTCCTTCTGTGTGGTAATAACCACTCGAGTTATACTTTGTTGAAGAATACATAAGAATCTAATGAATTTTGAACATTGTTTTGAGGGTTATATACACAGAGGCAATGTCTTTGCGGATATATTTAGGTTTTAGGATGTTTTTGAAGACATAATTGACTCAATATCCAAAATTATCATGAAGAGTTTTGCAATTTTGGTATGAGGGTTACAGTTTCTTTCACTGGATTCTGTAATTGCAGCCTGTTTGTGAATCAAATGATAAATGTGTTGATGATATTAATATGTGTAGTTTTAAGCAGTGGCATTGTATTACTTTTGGGAATACATGTACATTAATTGTTTTGCATTGTGGATGAGATTTTACTTGACATTGATTGTTTTACCTGTGACTTTACTCTAGGGCTGTTTCTGCCTTTAGTTATCTCATCATGATCACCTTAATCTTCCGGTTGATAGATTTCTGTTACTCTTATTATAGTAAACTTGCTACTGTGTTAATTACATTGTGATTTTGCTTTCGGTGATCCACAGCTTCTCTTAGTCAAAACATCTCTTCTCCGTTCTTGATATCTTGAAGAGGAGAGTAATAGATAAGGATTCTACAAAATGGAATTTAATAAAGATGAGGCGGCTAGGGCTAGAGATATCGCAAAAACGAAGTTTTTAGCGGATGATTTAATGGGAGCGAGGAGGTTCGCTCTGAAGGCTCAGAGTATGTATCCCGAACTGGAGGGAATCTCTCAGATGGTGGCCACATTCAATGTTCTTGAATCTGCCAAGAAGATAACACATGGAGAGATAGATTACTATGGGGTTATTGGTGTGAGTCCTGAAGCTGACGACGAGACAGTGAGGAAAAGTTACAAGAAGTTGGCTGCTTTGATTCATCCGGACAGGAACAAGACGGTAGGTGCAGAGGAAGCCTTTAAGTTTCTCTCGCAGGCTTGGGTTGTCTTCTCTGACAAGGCAAAGAGAGCTGAGTATGACTTGAAGAGGCACAAAGGAAGAGGTGCTTCGTCTTCATCATCACCAAAGCCTCCAAACAATTCTGCTCAGAGAGTTGTCAACACAAGTGTTAACCCTCCTGCTGCTCTGGCTACTCCTTTAACTGATGGTGGTGGAACGTTTTGGACGGTTTGTCACACTTGCAAGACACAATACGAGTATCCTCGTACTTACATGAAGCGGAACCTCAAGTGTCACAACTGTAATAGGCCGTTCATCGCTGTGGAAACGGATGCTCCAGGTTCAAGCTCGATCCTGAAGCCCTTTAACGAGCACGAGTTAAAGAAAAGCATGAGCACTCCTACTCATGATCCTCCACAGACCGGAGCACCAAAAGACGAGGTTGTGCGTAGAAAGTATAACAAAAGAGCGGCTGGTGGTTCTTTAACTAATGCTCCGAAGAGAAGAAAGGTTAAGGAGAATGGTTTTGCTGCTAACTCCAACACTGTGAAAGACTTGTCTGAGGAGGATGTAAAGAATCTTCTGACGAAGAAAGTTAAACCACTAATCAGCAGAAAGCTTCAAGAGCTATGCAACGCAGTTCCTGAAACTGTTGCAGTTGACTCAAGCGATATACCAATGGAAACTCAAGCTGCATTGGAAGCCCTTGAGTCCATGCTCATGGACTCCATTCCGGACACTTTAGTCACTGATGAGGATGTGATGGTGGATGTCCCTAACCCAGATTTCTGCGACTTTGATAAAGATAGAAGTGAAGAGTCGTTCGCTGATAACGAGATATGGGCTTGTTATGACTCCGTAGATGCGATGCCAAGATCCTATGTCATGGTAAGTAAAGTCATCTCTGCTGATCCATTCAAGGTGAGTATGGTTCGTCTTACTTCAGAGACAAGCAATGAGGTTAGCTTAACAAACTGGCTTGGTTCTGGTATTGAGAAAACTTGTGGAGGTTATAGAGAAAAGAAGACTCAAATCTGCAAGTCTCCTTACGTATTCTCACACAAGGTGAAGCTGGTCCAAGGCAACAATGGAGAGTTTCTTATCTATCCAAGAAAAGGCGACGTGTGGGCTATGTACCGCAACTGGTCTCCTGAGTGGAGCTATGTCAAAGAGAGCGTGGAGTATGATCTTGTTGAAGTCGTTGAAGGATACACAGAGGAGTTTGGTGTATCAGTGGTTCCTTTGATTAAGGTTGCTCGTTTCAGATCTGTGTTTCATCATCATGTGGATGCCAATGAAGTGAGAAGGATCTTCAAGGATGAGATTGCCAGGTTCTCTCATCAGATACCGTCTTACTTGCTCACTGGGAATGAAGCAGCCGATGCACCTAGAGGTTGCACACAGCTTGACCCTGCAGCAACACCGTCAAAGCATCTTCAAGTTATTATTGGTTAGCTTCTTCAAGAAGTTAACCTTTTTGTTTCGGTGTGACTATGGTTGGTCTTATCTCTAATTTTTTTTTACATCTCTTCCTTAAGAGTTTAAACTGATTTCTGCTATATTAGAACAAATTTAATCAGATAAAGAAACAAGAAGAGTCTTGATCGATAATCCATGGACAACAAGAAATGTAACCTTACATATATATATAAAAAAAACAAGATTCTATTTCGATCATATCACAGAGGTTTATTGTCTTGTTGTTTTGGTAACAGTTTTCCACATATTATCAGATTCATCCAATTCTGCTTAGCTTTCGTTTGGATTTTCAACGCTTCAATCTTCTCTTCTAAGCCAACCATAGCTTGAGAGTTAAGTTCCCGCTCCACCTCAATCAGAGAAGCAATTTGGTCGTACAAATCCTTCAATGTCAAGTAGGTTGAAGCCATGACTTCTTCGTTTTCATGGCCGGAACAGATGGAACAGCCGTCCGCGAGATCTACGTACCTCTTCTCCAACTTCACTAGAAACTCGACAATCTTGCTCATCCTCTTTATTGATTTTCGAGTATCATCAATCTTCTTGTCCTGATTGTTCTTCTTCGATTTCCAAAACATGATGTTGCTTTGTTTGAAGAAACTTGTCAATTTGTCATCCAATGTCCAAGGCACAAAATAATATACGATTTAGGATATGTGCTCCTATATATATATATAGACCAAATAAAAGGAACATCTATTTATTATTATTTCCATTTTTTTGTTATAGTTTCCATTTTCCGTTTATTTTTGTGTGCTTATTTTCCTTTTTCTATCCGAACCAATAAGATTTTTGGGTGATTATTTCAATTAACCGAGCATTTACTCGGTTCGATTAAAAATTGCAAGGAACCAAACGATACTGTTGTATAATTATACAGATTTGATGTGAAAGATGCAAGATTGTGCTTAATTATTTCATTTTTCCTATATGAACATGTTTATTTGGTTGATTGATTGTAACGTAGCGAATAGTGATTAGTATAAACTCGGTTTGTTATATGGATTATGATGAGTTTATTCCACGACCAACTTTTTTCTAGAGGAACAAGAAAAAAGAAAAACCTAGAAAATTTTCTGCTATATTCGAATAAAAAATAATAATAATCAAGAAAAGTAGATAAAGAAACAAAAAAGAGTCTTATAGTCGATAATACATGGACAACCAGAGATTTAACATATATATATAAAAAAAACAAGATTCTAATTCGATCATATCACAGAGGTATTGTCTTGTTGTTTTGGTAACAGCTTTCCACATAATATCAGATTCATCCAGTTCTGCTTAGCTTTTGTTTGGATCTCCAACGCTTCAATCTCCTTTTCTAAGCGAACGATAGCTCGACAGTAAACACCCCGCATCTCCGCAGTCGCAGAAGCAAGTTGCTCGTACAAAGCCTTCGTTTCCAAGAATTCTGAAGCCCTAACTTCGTCGTTTTCACGGCCGGAATAGATGAAAGAACGGACAGAGAGCCTTACGTATAGCTTCTCCATCTTCACTAGGTTGTCGACAATCTCGCTCGTCGTCTCTATTGATTCTCGAATATCATCAATCTCCTTCTCCTTCTCTTGATTGTTCTTCTTGGATTTCCTAAACATCATCATGTTGCTTTGTTTGAAGAAACTTGTGATCCCAAGTCTTTGTCAAAAGGGTTAAAACTTGTAACGTTGTTGTAGCTAGCAAATGTCGAAGGCACAAAATAATGAATACGATTTAGGATATGTGCTGCTATATAAAGACCAAGTCAAGTATCGACGTTGGGACTAATTTCCTTTTTTATTATTATTTCCTTTTTTTGTTATAGTTTCCATTTTCCGTTTATTTTTGTGTGCTTAATTTCCTTTTTCTATCCAAACCAATTAGATTTTTGGGTGATTATATCCATTAACCGAGCATTTTCTCGGTTCGATTAAAAAATTGCAAAACCATGACTCTAAAATCTCAATTTTCGTATAATTCTACAAACATATATATCTTTCTAGACGAAATTGCATTATAAGCTGTTTGATGGATTATAGCTCGCTCCACAAGAGCGACATAGGTGTACATATTAACTAACTTTATGTGAAGATGCATCATACATAGGAGGCACATTCGTTATCTTCTTCGTTCATGACAAGTTTCTCTTCCTGCTCCACTCTTTGTAGCCATTTCAGCCCGAGATCACATCCCGCTCTTGCTGCAATTTGGAACTGCTCTTTCGCCATCTCTAACTGATCCATCTCAGCGATTTTTTGCTTCCTTCTTACTCTCTTGGGCGGCGAAACCCCCACGCTATTCAATCTTGTTACAGATTCTGGGACTTGCACACCTGCAGAAGTTGAAATCATTAAGCAAGAAACCAAACGTGATGATGATGTACAAGAAGCATGGTTGGTCTGATGAAAGATGATTTTTACTAACCTCTAAGTAAAAGAGATCCATAGGCTATAGCAGCACCGGCATGTCCCTGAACATATATGTGAGTCAGTTTCCAAAACGTTTTGACATGACACAAAGCTTGTTTCGTCAATATTCCCAAAGTAGCAGATAGATATGATGAGACTTGCCACAGAGGTGCACATGAAGTTTGTTACCTTCTCTGAAGCCCTGTGGAAACACCATATAGCTGAATCCACATCTTGCTTGACACAATCTCCTGTCAGATATACTATTCCTAAAAGGTAGAGAGCACCTGGATGCAGCTGCAAAGTTACCAACTCCAAGTAAGATTTTCTCTGAATCAACATACAACTCTCCAAGATGGACTATACATATTCATTCATACCTGATCAACAGCATTCTCTATATAGTGAAACGCTTGTTGATCTGACTGGACATGATCATTCTGAAAGAAAGATTACAATTAGTATGAAATGATCGTTGGGGGATGAGTGGGAGAATGAAAGATCAACTAAGTAAACTTTCTCATCCGAGGAAACAAGTAGGCGTTTCTCAGCTAAGAGAAGCTCACTAAAGATAAAGATACGCGATAAAGTGACTCGGTTCTCAGTATATAACATTACATTCTCTTAGAGGTGGTTTACAAGCGACGAAATGTAAAGAAGCCTTACCTCGATTCTTAAACGACACCCTAACTCATACTGAGCATCTGCATTACCCATGTCTGCAGCTTCCACAAGCAGAGCAGCTCCACTGTGATGATCAAAACACAATAATAAAAAAAAGTTCTTCCAAAAAGCACAGACAAACTTCCAGATGATGGAAAAACAATGTCAAATTCAGTGATACTAAACCTAGTCTGTTCTTCTTTTAGTGAAAACTTTTTCCATAAGTATAGTATCAACAGTATAGTCTGTTCTCAGCTTCTCATCAAAACCAAATATTTCATTCGTGATTGCAGTTTAACAGAGAATCAAACAAGTACAAGCTTTACTATTCATCTACTTACATAGCTTTACACGCTCCCGGAACATGGTACTTCAAATGCAACTTCGAAAGCCAGAATCTAGCATGAGTGTTCAAATTATCAGCCTCCAGAGCCAGTTCAAAGTTCTCTTTAGCTCCCTGGAACCATAAAAAATCACTACTTTCAAACCAATTTGACTACACTAACACAACTCTATAAACCAAAAAAAGGGTTCGCAATCAAAAATAGAACGAAAGATTGAATTTTGGAACTTTAAGAGAGTACCCTGAGGAGAGGGATAAGTCGTCGATCATTGAGTTCGCAGTAATCGATAACTCTGTCCACTTCCTTAATCGCACTCCATCCTTTAGCTACGTACTCCATTGCCTTCTTGTTCCTGCTGTGTACTCCTCTCTAACCAAACCACAAACGTCAAATCACGGAACCGATACAAGAGTCATTTCCCAATAGAAAATCCACACAAAAGAAAAATGTCATACTCGCTGATCGAATCCGTGAAGACGACGAGCGAATTTCGATTCCGCTACGGCGGCGGAAGCTTCCCGGAGAATCAGGCGACGAAGCATCATCGTCTTCAGAGAAATGATTAGCCGGAGAGAAGAAACGGTGAGGAGGAAGAAGAGAGAAGATGGAAACAAAAGGGCTTAATGGTAAATATAGTTGAGTTTACTTTTGATCCCTCCAAAGCCCAGAGGCCCAATTCAGGCCCAATTAGTCTAATCTCCGGTCGTATCATCGTCATTTCTTCGTTCGCCGCCGTCAAACCAAACACCAACTGAGAATCTCCTCCGTCGAAGCTGAGATTCTCTGTATCACACTCATCGTCTCTGATCTTCTGATGTTTACAAAGAGAGCTTTGTTTCCCAAAGCTAATTCTGCTCTCTCTCTACCCAGCGAATGTCGTTTTTCGTCTGAAACCGTCAATAGAATCCACAAACTTCTGAGGAATCTCTCCACAGCAGTTCAAAGGTTAGATTTCGGTAACCCTAATGGATACCAAATCGAGAATCCATCACATTTCTCCGGCGATATAAGCCCTAGAGCAGGTGGAGAAGTTAGTGAAAGTGCTGTTCACACACAAAGTCATGATTGGAGTTCGAATCATGGAAGATACGAGCAGCCATGGCAGCAGAATTATCAAGGAAACTCCAATTCGATCAGCAGTTGGAGCAGTTATCGAAATGGTGGATCTTCTTGGGATTCAGGTAACAATACGACGTTTGATTACAATAACAAAATTGCGGAATTTGATGATTTTTGCGAGCGAGAGTATCTGAAAATGGCTCTAACGACTATGGAGTCATTGGAGAAGAAAGGTCATGTGATGGATTTAGCTAGGCTTTTAAGGATATCACAGCTTTGTGTAGAAGAAGGTGATTCTCTAGAAGGTAAAGTTTTACAAGAAGCTAAGGTCTCTATTCAAGGAAAGATCAGAGCTTTAGTTCACCTTTCAGATGCGAACTATGTAAAGTATTATACAGATTTCGTGGTTCAAGAGTTTGATGCGTTTTGCAAACACGGTAAAGTGAGAAAGGCCTTGTATACTATTGATACGTTGGAGAGTATGAGTCACGTTGTGGATTTAGCTAGGCTGTTGCGATTAGCGAAGCTGTGTGGTGAAGTAGAGGCTCCACAAGAAGCCAAGGCTGTTCATTGGAAGATTAGCTCTTCGGTTTCGTGTTTAGATGTGAGTTCTCATCATGTTCTGATGGAAATGTACTCAGACTGTGGGTTGGTTGATGAAACGTCGGGTGTATTCGAGGGAATGCCTGAGAAAGATATGGATTCTTGGAACATTATGATTAGAGGTTTAGCTAAGAATGGATTAGGAGAAGAAGCGATCGATATGTTTACTCGGTTTAAGAGCGAAGGAAACAAACCGGATAGTCAGTTGTTCAGAGGGATCTTCTACACTTGTGGTCTGTTAGGTGATGTTGATGAAGGGTTATTGCATTTTGAGTCGATGACTAAAGAGTTTGGTATCGTCCCTACTATAGAGGACTATGTAAGCATCGTTGAGATGTTTGCTTTGCCTGGTTTTTTAGAGGAGGCGTTAGAGTTTGTTGAGAGGATGCCAATGGAGGCAAACGCTGAAGTGTGGGAGACATTGATGAACCTCTCTCGTGTGCATGGAGATTTGGAGCTAGGAGATCGGTGTGCTGAGGCTGTCGAGGAGTTAGATCCTACGCGGTTGAATAAACAGTCGAAGGACGGTTATTTACCGGTTAAGGAATCGGATGTAGAGAGAGTGAGTCTGAAGAAGAAGTCAGGGGTTCATGGTCTTGGAGGATGTACAACTCCGCATCAATACCAAGCAGGGGATGCTAATCTACCGGAGCACGGTGAACTCTTCGAGCTGTTGAGGAATATGAAGATGCATATGGTGGAAGTGGGGTATGTTGTTGCGACGAAAGTGGTTTTGCATGATCTCGATGAAGAGACTAAAGAGAATGCACTTCTTGCTCATAGCGAGAGGGCAGCTTTTGCTCGTGGTCTTCTCAGCTCTGCGCCGCGTTCGACAATCACTGTGTTGAAAAACCTTCGCGTGTGTATTGATTGTCATAACGCGTTTAAGATTATGGCGGAGTTAGTTGGTAGGACAGTGGTCATGCGAGATAATAAGAGATTTCACCATATGAAAGACGGGGGTTGTAGCTGTAAAGACTACTGGTGATTAAACGACAAGGCGCTTGTTGAGGTATGTTCTATATAGTGTCTTGGTTTGAAAAGCTTTTTGGCTATGTTTTGTTCTGGTACATAATCATTTTAGTTTTACGAAACAGATTTGTCTTGTCTCTCTCTCTCCAGGTCTGATTCCTGGAAACACATTTCTCATTATGCATGTGTTGGGAACTTGAGCTGGATTAAAGAAAATGAAGTAACAGAGATACAAATTGTCATAAGCAGTATCTTTCATCCATGTTGTTGTCATAGATAAAAAAATCTCATTTTCTTGCTTGAGTCCGGGTTATGATCAGCTATGTCGTAAATGTTATGTATTGATTTTTCTCATCATATCATCACATGTTTCTGGGTTTTCGTGTTAGCAATGGAAAATGTAACACGAATATCAACACACTCTATATAGCCTGAATTTTAACATTTTCAATTCTTTATAAACTCTTTATAGTTATATTTCAACAGAAGTGTGTTAGTAATTTCTAGTTCGTTGTGTTTGATATTCAGCCACTGTCAACTCTCAACTCTCTCAAGAAAGATGGATTTGAGATGTTCCTCATGTTGAAAAAACACTTATTTAGCAATCACTGAATAGATTATGTAACTAAAAAGTGTGGTCGCAGTCGCTGCCGCAGCAACTTTAAAACGAACAGGGCCTCTATTGTTGTTCACCACAATTCAGCAATGACACTCCATTTCTGTAACTGTGTATGTAACAACATACAACCATCAGGTTAGTTTTTTTGTTTGACGGTTAGAACTTAGGATAGTGATGTGGGCATTTAATGATTCTTATGAAATTGTCGAAAAGACAAACATTCTGATTAGTTTTTGTTATAGCATGACTTATAAAAAAACAGAAAAGGTCAACTGGTTCCATAAGTCTGCTATAATTAAGAGAACTAGGTTTGAAGCCCGGCAAGCGCGGGGTTTTTGCGATAGTTTTCTGTTTAGTTTTATCTATACTTGTTGATTTGAATTATGATGGTTTTGTATTAACTTTCATGTTTTTTGTTTATATTTTGAGTTAACCCAATCACTAACATTAAAAATATGAACAATTTGTCTTTTATTTTATTTTATTAGGATGTTAACACTCCCACTTTATCTCGAGTTTTCTATTTCTAAAATTTTAGCATGTTATAAATATTATGTTTGTTTACTTCTGTTAGACTATAAACATGCATATGCATTGGACTCAACGTTAAAATTTGTAAGCATAATGTAAAATAGCATTTGGACCCGAAATAAGATGAAAAAAATAATATATATACTTTTTTACATATCTACTTTGTTGTGGTAGCATATGAGCCTCATAACCATTGATTATTTTCTATTATGTTAGTTTTGTAAATATTAATTATATTTTGAGACAAACATATCACAATCCTTAAAATTTTCATGTTTTTCACTGCAATTAAATTTACATATAAAAACTCGACTTCTATTTTTTTTAAATAAACTCTAACTCTAATTTCTCATTGGCTTTTTATTATCTTAATTAATTTATATTCAACTTTTTAACTTGTAAACACATTATAACATTTTGAAATAGGATAAATTCTTTTAATAAAAAGGTAAATATATACCATTTCAAGTTACATATATTTTTACTTATATTCAAACTTTTTGATAAATTTTAACATCAAGTTATCACATATTTTATATTAATTAAGTAATTTAGTTGTGTATTTTTCTTAGTTTTATTTATATTTAAAATATAAATATATGCAAAGAAATATGAAAAGTCATGTATTAAATATCTTAAAAACAATTTAATGAATTTTTTGTGCTGATGTGGACACTCTATATGGAGAGAGCAACTCCCTAATTATATATAAAAAATTTGAATCATTTTTATGTTAGAATTTTTTGTTTGACAGCTTTCAGTTTTATCACTTATGTTGAATTTTGTGAAAAAAAGAGTCTACTTTTGGATTTTTATCAAAGCAATTGCCCATTTTGAAAAATAATTTATGTTTTCATATCCTTTTAGCATCGCTGGTTCACCAATCACCATTGCCTGCAAAGACTAATTAAAAATATTATTTATTAATGTGTAGTCGAGACCATGTCTATGAGAAGTTGATTTTTTTAAAATCAACCAATTATCATCAATTGGAATTGGTGTTTATGTAACTAAATAAATTAGAACTCTTTTCAAAAACCAATGAAAACTCTTTGATATTTTCTTCATTTGCTCTTTTCCCCATCTCTCATGGCTTCTTCTTCTACTCACAATAGGAAATACCATGTCTTCCCGAGCTTCCACGGCCAAGACGTCCGTATAACATTTCTCAGTCATTTATTTCAACACTTTGAAAGCAAAGGAATCACGACATTTAATGACCGGGAGATCAAAAGAGGCAAGACAATCAGACCTACACTCGAACAAGCAATAAGAGAATCGAGGATCTCGATTGTGGTGCTCTCAAAGAAGTACGCTTCTTCAAGCTGGTGTTTAGATGAATTGGTTGAAATCTTCAAGTGCAAAGAAGCCTCAGGGCAGTTTGTGATGCCGATATTCTACTACATTGATCCGTCTGATGTAAGGAAACAGAGCGGTGAATTTGGAAAGGCTTTCGAGAGAACTTGTGAAGGAAAAACTGAAGTGGTGAAGCTGAGATGGCGCAAAGCTTTAACTGATGTAGCAAACATAGCCGGAGAACATTCTATAAAGTGGTATGCTTTCGTTTCCTTTTTTTTTATTTCTTGTCGCTCTTTCTTTAGCAATGCTTGGGAGATCGACTATATCGAATTATGAAGAAAGAAAGATTTAGAAGAATATTGATATTGCTAGCTACTCCTTTTAGTTTGCTTTCCATATGGCTATTTTACTTTTATTTGTGCACTTAATATGGCTACACACCTAATTCACCCATGTTTAATTCAGTTGTGTTTTTTTGTTTGTCCCACCAACATGATTTTGTTTCCTTTTGTTAGGAGTAACGAAGCAGATATGATTGAAAATATTGCTACAAATGTTTCAAACAAACTGAATATCACCCCATCAAGGGATTCTGAAGGGATGGTGGGACTTGAAGTGAAACTAAAAAAGTTGAATTCTCTGTTATGCCTAGAAGGTGATGAAGTGAAGATGATTGGAATCTGGGGTCCCGCAGGAGTTGGCAAGACTATCATTGCTAGAGCTTTATTCAACCAACTCTCTACTGATTTTCAATTTAAATGCGTTATGGGGAATCTCAAGGGAAGTTATAAAATCATTGGTGATGACTTTGACTCGAAGTTTTATTTACAAAACCAACTTCTGTCCAAGATTCTGAACCAAAATAATGTGAAAATACATCATTTAGGGGCAGTAAAAGAATGGCTACAAGATAAAAGAGTGCTCATAGTTATTGATGATGTCGATGATCTTGAGCAACTTGTGGCGTTGGCTAAAGAACCTTCTTGGTTTGGTTCTGGAAGTCGGATTATCGTTACAACAAGAGATAGAAATATTATGAGTTCACATTGGGTCAACAACTTTTACCATGTGGGTTATCCATGCAAAAAGGAAGCTCTTGAGATCTTGTGTTTGTCTGCTTTCAAAAAAAGTTCTCCACCTAAAGGTTTTGAAGAGCTTGCAATGAAGGTAGCAAAGCTTTGCGGTAATCTTCCATTATGTCTTTCTGTTGTGGGTTCATCTTTGCGTGGCGAGACCAAGCACGCATGGAAACTACAGTTAAATAGGCTAGAAACTAGTCTTGATAGAAAAGTCGAGGACATATTGAAAGTTGCATATGAAAAATTGTCGAAGAAGGAACAAGTTCTATTTCTTCACATTGCATGCTTTTTCAACAACGCACCCATTGGTAATGTCAAAACCTTTCTTGCTGACAAAAACTTGGACGTCGTAAATGGGTTGAAGACCCTGGGTGATAAATCTCTTGTGCATATATCCACTGTTGGACGAATAGTGATGCATTGTTTAGTTCAACAATTGGGTGCACACATAGTTCTTGAACAGTCCGACGAGCCCGGGAAACGTCAATTTCTAATAGACGCTGAAGAGATTCGTGATGTGCTGGCGAACGAAACAGTAGGTCCTTACCATATATATATATTCCCTATAGAGAAGTCTTGCATGTTGTTGCGATAGAATCTCACCAATCTTGTTTTGTCTTGCTTTTAGGGCACTGGATCTGTCTTATGTATATCATTTAATATGTCCAAGATCAACGAGTGTTCTATTAGTGGGAGAGCATTTGAAGGAATGCGTAATCTCCGATACTTAAAAATCTATCGGGGAAGCTTTAGTAAGGAGGTTACATTAAGAACACTGGAAGACATGAAGTATCTACCTCGTCTTAGGTTACTACACTGGGAATCATTTCCAAGAAAACGTCTTCCTCCAACGTTCCGGCCGGAATGTCTCATCGTACTCTATATGACAGACAGCAAGCTCGAGAAGCTCTGGGGAGGAATCCAGGTTGGTAATTCATAACTGATAAGTATCTTATATATAGTAGCACAAAAAAATAGATGTTTGTTCCAAGTCTATCGATGTCACCAAATTTAAAATTTCAAAAGCAGCACACATTTTTGTGTGATAACACTTGCATGTTTACCATAAATATTGTGTTTGCTTATATTTTTTCCCCATTCAGGTTATAGATTTCTTCCACTAAAAAAAAAAGAGCTTCCAGTCATTTTGATATTGAATATGTGCTATTATTGAAAAACTAAAGTTATGGTGTTATGTTTAGAATTTTAAATATGCTTGTAATGCTTCAACCTTAATATGACATTTCTCATTTGTTGGGTTTGACATGCAGCCCCTTGCAAACCTCAGGGAGATAAATCTGAGTTATTCCCATAAGCTGAAAGAAATCCCTAATCTTTTGAATGCTACTAATCTGGAGACGCTGACACTTAGATGTTGCACAAGTTTGGTGGAGCTTCCTTCTTCCATTTCAAATCTACACAGACTGACAAAGTTGATTATGTTCGGGTGTAAAAGGCTAAAAGTTGTTCCAACCAACATCAACTTAGCTTCTCTTGAGATGGTCAACATGTACGGGTGCCCACAATTGAGGAAGTTTCCAGATATTTCGAAAAACATCAAATATCTATTTTTAGAAAACCCAAAGATAGAAGAAGTTCCTCCATCAGTTGTTGAACAGTGGTCTCGTCTTCAGGATTTTTGCATGGACGGCAGAAACCTCAAGAGATTAACATATCTCCCACAAAGCGTAACTTACCTAGATTTAAGTTTCAACGAAATGGAGAGGATTCCGGATTGCGTCATAGGTCTCCCTCAGTTACGAACTCTTAGAATCCGAAACTGCAGAAAACTCGTGTCAATTCCGGATCTTTCCTCTTCTTCGCTTGAGTACCTCTATGCAAGCAACTGTGGATCACTTGAGAGGGTATGTACTTTCCACGATAAAGTCAAGGTACTTATGTTCCACAACTGTTTGAAACTTGAGGAAGAAGCAAGAAGACAGATCATACAACAAAGTGTTTCCCGGTATGTATGGTTACCAGGTAAAGAAGTCCCTGCGGAGTTCACTTACAAAGCTAAAAGAGCCTCCATAACCATCCCTCTGGCTCCGCGTGGCGAGGGGACTTTCTCTGTGTCGTCAAGATTTAAGGCTTGCCTTCTGTTTGCGCAAACCAAGGACTTCCCAGATGATGATATAATATGTCGTCTAACAATCAAAGGTGTCCAAATCAACAAATTCCGACATCGGGTAGTGATCAGAGAGGAGTCTAAGATTCAAATGGAACATCTGTTTATATTTTCTGATGACTTGTTTCAAGAAAACACACACGTAGATGTGACTCCCAGCAATATTCTGTGGAGTACAGATCGATCTTGATCAAGGAAGCTGAGAGTAACATCATCAGCGAAGATGAGTACTTTGACTGCTTTGAAATATAGGTAACAGCGACCACAACATAGCTGGAGAAGCAGAATATGGAGCAGAAGCTGTTGAGGTAAAGTCTCAAGATGAAAACATTAGGAAGCTTGGTCAGGGAAAGAAGAAGAAGAGGACCGAAGCTGCATTATGATTTGAAACATCTAAGTATTTTTAACTATGTTTGGTTTTGCTACAATCTGTGATTTCAAACATCTAATTATTTTGTGCTGTTGTAATTGTCAAGTTTTAATAAAGGGTATAGCGTGCAAATAGTCTAAATATTAAGTGAAATATAATAAAAATAAAAAGTATATTCGTTTGCATAAATTTGCTAACATCGCTCATTACGCTAAGCATCGTTTGTAAATTTCACATTTAACGTGAAACCCTAAATTCCCCCAAATTTCCCTTACGATATTTTCTGTTCACAATCCCGAGAAATCCAGAGACAAATTCCAAATTTCACGGTGATCGAATCTGCTTCAGGCTTTGTAGAAGGTAAGTTTCTTAAGCAAATCTTCTCCTTTTTGTGCTGTATCAATGCTTCTCTTTACACCTTGACCACCACGAAAGTTTCTGCGATTGATATTCTTAATTGATTTATTGATTCGTTTTTTTTTTTCCAATCTGCAATCGTTTCGGATTCCTCTAATTGTACTATATCGGTCGGATTTCTCCGAACTTAATTTGGACTAATTTTTGGTCAAACTTTTTCTACTGATTTATTGTAGTCGTTCGATGTTTTCTTCGATTTGTGTTATTGTTTTGGATCCCTTTACTGAAGATCCGCATCCATTCGAGTTTATCATACAGAGGAATAGCGATTGAGATTTATCTAAAGATTGTGTGATCAAATTGGTTTTGTTATTGTCACACACTTATTTTGATTGAATGCATCACTCACTTGGCGAAGTTTCGTTTTTTGTGTGTGCAGATATTATCAACCTAATTGAGTAAAAGCTATCATGAGATTCAGGAAAGAAAGCAAAGTTGAGGTTTTTAGCATCAAAGAAGCACCTTACGGTGCGTGGCGATCCGCAGAGATCATATCAGGTAATGGTCACACTTACAGTGTTAGATACTACGCTTTCGGGTCTGCGAACGACGAGACATTGGAGGAGAGAGTTCCGAGGAAGATAATCAGGCCTTGTCCTCCGAGAGTAGATGTAGATAGATGGGAAGCTGGTGAGCTCGTGGAGGTTCTTGATAACGTTTCTTGGAAAACAGCTACGGTCCTCGAGGAGTTACCTGGAAGATACTACGTGGTTCGGTTACTTGGCGCCGCAGCAGAGCTCACTGTTCACAAAGTTAACCTCAGGGCTCGGCAGTCTTGGCAAGATGATAGATGGGTTATGACTGGAAAGGTAAGTTTTTTGCTTAAAAGTCTTTGCCTTTTAAGTGTATGGTTTTTGAAGATAATTGTTTTACTAACTTTCGTGTAATCGTCTTCTCTCAGGTATCTTCGTCTACGCTTACAGGATCAGATGTACACCAGAATATAAAGCCTCAGGAGAGTAGTGTTGTTTCTTTAAGATTGGTGAAGAGACCTTCACCTTGTGATTGGGCTGAGTCTGCGGAGTCGTGCACGAGAAGTCCTAAGAAGATGCGATCGATGGAGGAGGAAGAAGAGCATCAGAGCCGGTTTGCTCCCTCCTCAGTGCAGAAGGTGGATGCTTTTTCTTGCATTCCTAAACGTAGCGGTGGTAAAGTCGGTTTCCGTCGTCAACTGGTCAGGGTAAGTGAATTTGTTGTTGGTACAGGGAGCTCAGTCTTTAATGGTTGTTATGATGATACTGATGCATCCTCCGTTGGTAGTTGTAGCCCTATTAGTGACTTGCTGACTTCTTCTCTAGATGGTTCTTCTAGTCAAGTCGCCGACGACGCTTGTAGTAGTGATGCTGAATCTTCAAAAGAAGCATTTAGCTTCAGAGAGGAAGGAGCAGTGAGATCCTGTAGGTCTGAGCTATACACTTACCGCAATACGCTATGGAAATTATTTGCTTCAGGGCCCTTAAGTTGGGATCAGGAAGCATCACTAACGGATCTCCGGCTTTGTCTGAATATATCAACTGATGAACATTTGATGGAGCTAAGAAATCTAAAGTCTGTTGGTACTTAAATGTACATTTTGTTAGTATCAATATTCTTTTTTGATACCTTAACAGTCTTATCTTCAGGTGTTGGCCGTACCTCACTGCAATGTGGAATCAACAGTCATGTATTGTTCTTTTTCCAGATGATTGTGTATATAGACAGCAGAAGGGAGAAGGGAAAGTTTGTATGGAAACTCCAATCCCCATTGTGATGTTCTCTTCTTATAGTCAGCTTAATTTTCTTTTGTTGTACTTTCTGGATAATGAAAAGTTTAAGTGAAGTTACAGTTTATATGCTCTAAGATAAGTCCTGGTTTGGAGGATTGTGTTGTTCTTAAGTTTGTCTTTTATTCATACACGTCTTGCTACATTTTTCAGGAACAGTGTAGCCATGCCCGGTGCTAGCAGATCTTTGCTTGATTCTAGAGATCTTTCTCTGATGCATTGGGTTTGCTGAATGGTGCAAAACACAGTGCCCTTTCTTCTTCAAATACATAACTGAAATTGTTCTGTGTTTTTTATATTTTTGGCTATACATAACTGATCTATTTCAGGTGTTCTTGGATTGAATCTATGGCACAGGCTTTGAACTGTTCATCTCCAAAGGAGAAACGTTTACAGTCTTGTTGCGGTAAGTGTTAAGTGCACTATACGATCTGGTTGCGTGTAATAATACTTGGAGAGTTGTCTATGCTTGTTAGTTTGTTGCATGTGTGTTTTGGAAATCCTTTGCTGCAATTGCACAGGCCATCAAAGTCTACATCAAAAACCTGTAATTAGTTGTTTGAAAACTTAAAGTTACGGCATTTCAAGCCGGGTTAGAGAGAGAGTTATGTCGATTCAGATGTGAGCATATCGAACTTATCAAGTTAAAGCAGCTCCTCCGCTTGTCAAGTTCAACGTTTGCCTTGTAACTGAAGCTAAGAAATTGGAAAGACGAGGAAGAAGATGAAGAAGCACCCGCTTTGTGAAAATGTATCATTCAGTTAAAGAAACTTTTTCTTTGTAATACACGCATACTTTCGAATTTGAATCGAGGTTATCTACCATATATTATACGAACTAGTAATTGACCCGCGGGATTTGGTGTCGCCTTGATTGGAGCCAATCATAATATTTAATTAAGCATAAAATGAAGCAGCGAAGGCTTCAAACTGCTCGATGGCCCACTGCTCTCAAAATGAGCTTTTCAACAGCACGAAGCATTAGAAATTGCTAAAAGTCATTAATATCCCTAGTTTTTTTACGTGGTTTTTACTTTTTTTTTTTTGACATATCATGTCAATTTTGGTAATTTGGCATGTAAAAGCTCCATTATAGGCTCTTCCAATCAAGGCCAAATTCTATTTCATGTTAGTGAATGACTATTGGAATTTATTTTGTTGGTTATGTTATTATTCTTTGCCACCTTCTTGGTGTTTTTTTATTTTTGATTTTTTTTTTAATTTTTGAATAAAACTATTATTAGAAGTTGTAGAAAATCATATATTTTTTTTTTCATAAATGAAATAATTCCTTAGATATAACTATTTTTTAATATTTATTTTTATAAACTTTTATTTATTATCACTTGATCAAATCGATGACCTTCTCTTCTTGTTTTGTTGTTCAAACTTTTCTTTTCTTTATCCCAAACAAATTTTGTTGCATCATGTTTGTATTTTAGTTTTCCATTCTTTATAAAGGCGGCCATATGTTCTTAGACATTTTTGAGTATTAACAAAAAGCATATAGTTATAACAGTATGTAGAACACAACATTGAAGAAACTAATAAGTTTTAATGGAGAGATAGAGAAGTATAGATATTGGTTTTGTAAATTTTAAAGAGAAATAATTTTGGTTGTTGGATTTATATATTTTTTTTGAGTATTAACTATTAAGCATAACGAATGAACATTATTCATATTTGTTTTTTGAGTTGTTGTTTTTGGTAGATATATCATGGAGAATGGTTGTTAATTATTAAAGTTTGATTTCGACATGTTGTTGGCAATATTTGCTATGAATTTTGTTTAATTTCCAACAGATCGATGTATTGGTTAAATACTTAAATGTAATTGTTTTAGTCCTATGGGCCATATTTTTAAAACCAAAACGACAACGCAATGCTTCACTATCTCGATCTTCTCGGCTCATTTCAACTGTTGTTCGCTAGCTAAAGTTGTACAGTTTCAGAGTTTGATCTTCATATGTATCAATTGCCTGAATAATCTTGTCATTTTGGGAGCAATTATTTCCGCTAATGGTGCTGTTAAAGAATTACGGGAACGGCGGCTATGTATATCGAAGCTCCAACACCAAGCCGGCGACGGAAGCTCTTCCTTGCATCTGACGGGTGTTGATGAAGGAGGAGAGAGATTCAAGGTGGAGGAATCAGAGAAATCCATTTTCATCTTACATCCTTATGTTCCTTCAACCTAATCACTATCCGGAATCATCTTCTAACTGAAGGAATCTCTTTGATTGGTGTTAATAATTGTGAAACAGCATAAACTTGCGTTAAAATACAACAAAGACGACAAAGGCTCTGATAATCTGAACAACTTTTGTGTTCTTTGCCTCTTTTGTGTTCTTCTTCTCGCCATGGACGACCCCTCCCTCTCGATTGAGGTAGATGGAACTTTGAACTCCTTAATTTTTCCAGAGTTGTTTGAGAGATAGATGGAACCTTCACTCAAATGCTATTGATTGAACTCGGCCAAATCCACCGCATCGTTCCTTATAATCTAGCCGACGATTCTCCAGCGGATTTGTATACCTCGAGTTCCTCCTCTGGGCAATTTGTCGCCACTGTTAAGCTTTCTCTATTTTGGTAAGATTGTCTCATTCTATGATCCACTTCACCGAGTTGACTCGCGTCGGATCAACTCCTTCCATCACCTCTGAGTCGTCTCTCGCCGGACAACTTGCTTGGCTGGTTCTCCCCATCGGAAACTGGAGACCGGAAAAGGAGGAATTTTTTTTTCATGTTTCTTTTTTTTCGGAAGGAGAGTGACGACACCCAAGAGACACATCTCCGATGGAAGAAGAAGAAGAAAATGAACGGAATAAACAATGAAATTTCGGTTTACGTTTTCTTAGACTGATTCAAACGTAACCGGTCGGTGGAGAATAAAATCAATAAAGCAAAACCGGGTGATAACGTGGCACCTAAACCAATTAAGTTGACTATATTAATTAGAATGTTTTGATTGGCCAAACCTTATAAATGATGTGTCACTTTTTCCATACTTGAAAAAACTGATGTATCAACTCCTCGAGCAACACAAGGGGGTTTTAGTGTGTTGATTTCATTTGCCATAACTATACTTTGTTTTTACTAATGCTTTGTTTTCAGTTGGTGAGATCTATACTAAGAAACTAAATGACAATTAATCAGTATTAGTTAATAATAAATGCATTGAAAAACTGAGAACATTCATCTTTAAAAAAATAAAAATAAAAGAATATGGGAAAATTATACTTTCATAAACAGGGAAAATTGCACACTAAATAAAAATAGTTTCATAATAATTATAAGTTGTTGAAAATGTGATCCCAAAACAATCGCACATAAAATTGAAAAACATGTACAAGTCTCACCCCCAATATTTTACCATAATTAAATCTTTATTATGTTATAACTCGAGATTGACAATAGTACATATGTGTGGATTAGAAATTCATGTCAAAATTTATTTTATTTTATCATAAGACTTTAATATTATTTAGCATGAATTGAGATTTATTATCAGTCTAAAATCTGCATTTGCACCCCTCGATTCTAAATTCGCACCAGCATGATTGCCCTGTCTTGCTCTTCGCAGCCGGTCTGCAATAGTATTTCATGAGCCTTGGTCCCCACTCCTTCTCACATAAAGTCTTACACTCCCCGTGTAAATCACAACGGTCAAAATTAGGACAACAAAAGCAAGGGTTGTTTCACTTTAGACCCAAAATTGTGGTCAAATGCAAAACTAACCTCCTGTTTTTTCATTTTAAGTTTGTCCAGTTTTTTCCAATTAATTACACGAATGCCATTACTTTTTCGATTGGTAGACCGATATTTAGGTCTACCAGATCTGCTGAAAGACCAAACACCCCTCATCTTCTACACTTAATTGCCAAAATGCCATTTCATCAATGTTGACAACCACCATTTTTACCCAATTTGGAGCTGTTAATGCTCCGAAAACTCACTTTGGAGCTAGCATTTCTCCTTCTTTCATCTCACAAACTCTTATTCTTCCATTTTCTCTCCATTTTCATCCCAAAAACTTAAAAGAAAACTCAAATCTTGGGTCTTGGCATTTCCAATTGTTTAGCTTAGTGATGACCGGAACTCGTAATTGAAGGCCTAAATTGAAGTTATCAGCCCTCGAAGAGCCTTTCTCCAACGGCCAGGTAACTTTTCTTTCAAAATTCTAAGAATTTCAGTTTTGGTCTGCGAAGGTAGACTGAAGTGTAGGTCTACCATTACATAGTAGACCTCAGTTTAGGTCTACTGGTCAACGCAGAGTTGACTGTGCCATTTCCTTTGCAAACAAAAAAAATGAGTGGTAGACCTACACTTAGGTCTACTCCACGTGGAGGGTTAGTTTTGCAATTGATTGAGAAAAATGTTTTTTTTGAGGTCTACCTTGTCGGTCTACTCCACGTGGAGGGTTAGTTTTGCAATTGATAGGAAAATGTTTTTCGGAGGTCTACCTCTTAGGTCTACCTAAAAAAAAAAGTTGGTTTTGCCGTTGACTCAAGTTTGACTTTCCTCAAAAAGGAGAGATTTTGCGTCATTGAGGTCTACCGTGTAGGTCTACCATCCGGTAGACCGCAAGTGAGGTCTACTGGTCAACGCAAAAAACTGAGGTCTACCACGGAAGTCTACCCAAGAAAGTCAAACTTGAGTCAACGGCAAAACAAACTGTTTTCGGTAGGTAGACCTAAGGCGTAGACTAATTCAGAGGTCTACTTTTTTTGGTAGACCGATTGAGAGGTCTACGTTTTCTGGTAGACGTACACGGTAGACCTCGTGTAAAAGTCAACGTTTGGTCAATTGCAAAACTAACCCTCCACGTGTAGTAGACCGACAAGGTAGACCTCCAAAAAAACATTTTTCTCGATCAATTGCAAAACTAACCCTCCACGTGGCCGTCCACGTGGAGTAGACCTAAGTGGAGGTCTACCGTGAACGTCTACTCCGAACGTCTACGTTTTAGGTCTATTATTATGTGTTTTTTAAAATGTCGTCAAATATTTTGAAATTTATCTCGAACAGTTAGTTGTTTTTATTTGTTTACTTGCTTCTGTGTGAGTTTGAAATGTTCTTTCGGCGTAATTAAGGCTATATTCGGTTTTCTTTTGAATTAGGTATCTAGCTTAATTTTCTGGTAGACCAAATTGTGGGTCTACCTGTCGGTCTACGCCTTCTGTCTACTAATCCATTTTGTGGTCTGGTTTGTTTTTGTTGCAGTAATGGTTTGTCTAGCTTCCGTTTATGGAAAATGGGTGGTGATGGAAGACAAGTCATGGCATTTTGAGATGGATAAAGGAAAAGGAGAGAATGTTCTACTTACGGGATGGTTGTACACATGAAGGAGCCTCTTAGAATGGTACAAGCTGACTATATGTTGGATATGGAACCAGACTGGTGGAATTATCTTATCCATTACCAGATGTGATGCTCCATCAAATGCCCTCAGACTTTCCTCATATGTACATCACCAACGATGGACAGTTCATAGCTTGATAGAGTTTATAGTTGTTCGAAGTGCAGCAACCGGGACATCCGCCTTCATTGCGTAAGCTAATGACAACTCACAGTGTGTTCATGGTTTCTGTTTTTTATTATATGAGTTTTAAAAATTGGATTTTGAACTGATGTAGATGAACAACACAGAGATAGACTGAAGATAAGGTCTACTTTGGAAAGGTAGACTGAAGAAAAGGTCTACTTAGAAGTAGACTGATAATAAGATCTACGAATGCAATCTACAACTGAGGATCTACGTAGTAGTCTACTTTGTGCTGTTTTCAAGTTTTTTTACTATGTCTAGTAGACACTTATATGGTATAAACAATTACTAAAGCTATGATATTCATTACCACTATTGAGTTAAGTCTTTATGTGTGTTTATTTTCTCTTTTACTCAAGACAAAATCCAATTTAAGCAAACTTTTTCATTAATAACCTAAAACATATCTTACATCATACCAAAACAAGTGATACAACACACACATACATACACAACAAGAAACTAAACTACAATCTCAAATGTATAATTTTCTTCATCTTTGCTTTTGTTTCCTTCACACCTATATATCCAAGTGCAGACTATATGGTCAAAGCTTCACCCTTTCATTTTACAACATCGTTTTCTCAATAGCTGCATAAATAATTAAAGAACAGACACAATTAGTTTGAATCTTGAGCAGAGATATCACAGATCACAAAAGATGATCATAATGAAACTATGCTGGAAAAATGAAACATCACAGATAACAAAAAAAATGATCATAAACAGCCTCTCAAACTTTCATCAAGATTAATAATGAAACTTTAAGCAAGATTCTGAAACAAGAAGCATTATAATGACAAAAATCACTTCAACAATCAAGCAATTCTAGGATTAAACAAGATTTATATTATGAATACCTTTTCATGGTTTTGAATTGGTTCTCACACTAGTCCTAGTTGACTCTTTCTTCTCCACCAGCTATGCTTCCTTCACCAGAAAGATTAAAGCATTAAACAAAGAGATTAAAAACACAGAAAATTGTCAATCAAAGAGCAAATTCATGGAGGATTTTTCTGGAAAAGGAAACAAAGAATTTCACTAAACTTTCGAGGTGATTTGCGGATGAAATATACCTCTGATTAGACAACTGAAAGAAGATCTGGAAATTTGGGTTCGAGATCTTCAAAACCGTATGTAGATCTACTCCTGACGACTTATATATCATCGGGAAATTGCTTCACAAAAATAAATTCTGAGATCTTAAAACAGATCTGACGTCTCAAGAGGGAATATCCATAACTCTCTGAATATAACTCGGTTTACCGTGATCTCGGATGTTTTGGAAAGCTGAGAAGACGATCTTTCCGATGGTACCAAAATAAGCTTCTGAAACTTTATGACACGGCTGGAAATCGCCCCGTAAGATCCGTTTCGGATTCTGGTTTTCTCCCTTCTTCTCCTTCCTCACTTCTCCACGGGTTTGTGTCTTCTCCAATATCAACCAAACACTATCACAATTTTGATGGATTTGTTCCTGCCACAAAAATAAATAGGTTTTTTTCGAATTGATTTCAATTGAAGCAAGGTAGGATTTTGGAGTGGGGGAGAAAAAAAAGCTTACAGAGGATCTCTGGCGGATTCATCGGTGTTTTGGCAGTTTACTCGGGCTGGAGGAGAGAGCTGGAGGGACAGGAGGATCGTGGGAGTCAAGAGTAGAAGCCTTCGTGAGCAGGTCTGAAGGGGAGAAAGCAAACAGCGTTCTGGATCTGGATCTGGATCTAGAGGACACATATGAAGAAAAAGATGGCGGAGTTTCATGGAGAGAGGAGAGGGAGGCGCTGTTTTAGAGAGAGAGAGTTATTTTATTTCTAACACAATTAGGTTAAATCTTTCTTTATATATGAAGGTTAATTTTCCGGTTTACTTATTCGGTTTAACTCGAAATTACCAAATTTTTTGATAATTTCTGGTTCCCGCCGTTTTGGTTTAAAATTTTGGGATTCCCGCTAGGTTAAAATGGTTGGTAGACCTCCATTGCGGTCTACTGGTTAGGTCTACAGGTTAGGTCTACTGGTGAGGTCAACTTTACCCTAAACCCTAAATCGAATAATTTAGATACAATTTTGCAACGATTTGGTTGCCATATTGGCAATTTACAATGTATATCACAAAGAAACGAACATTGAATCATAAAACCAATCAAAAACAGTTATTCATATAATTTTTTTCAAAACCCTACAACTTACACCATTGAACCCTAAACAATCTACTCAAACTCTTATTCTTATGAACTATATACTCATGATATTTATAGATTCATGAATATTTCTGATTTTTTATTTTTAATAGATATTAAATGTCTACTGTTTCGTTATTTGTGAAACAAATATTGCAAATCTTTTTTTTTTTATTTAAATTTAAGATTTGATGATTTAGTAGACATACTTGGTAAACCTCCAATGGTTTTATAGACTTTTAACCTAATTTATTTTTTTCATAGTTCAGTTGGTTCAAATCTATGAAATTATATTTTAGATAGATGCAAGTTGTCTGTATTGTAATTATGTATAAATAATTTTCATCAAAGTATTCTTTTTTAAATTTTTATAATAAAAATTTAAATTTAATGATAAAGTAGACTTACTCGGTAGACCTCACACATTTTTATAGATATTAACCTATATGTCTTTCCTTATATATAAATCATTCATTTGTATGCATTCATATTTTTTTATATGATAATGTCTATATTAGAATTATTCATACTTGTGTTTGTATAAAAATATTTTTTATTGAATTGTTAATTAAAATTTAAGATGTTATTACGAGGTAGACCTCTAACATTGTCTACCCGGTAGATCTACATGCTCCGGAGGTTATAATCGTAATTGAGGCATGCGTTTTTTTGTTTGGTCATGAGGGATTGTGAGATAAATTTACTACCCAAAGAGGTTAGTTTTGCATTTGATTCAAATTGTGGTCTAGTTGACTAGAAAAAATGAAATTGTGGTCTAGATTTGGCAATTCCCCCACTAAAGCATCTATTTCTAAGACATGCTGCTTCCGCTCCTATAACAATAATAAATTAAAACATAAAATATTAGTTGATAACGAAGAAAAACATAGATATAAAAATATAAAAATAGGTTTTCTTTTTAATTTTTATCATGAAGATATTTTCCTGAAAATGTAACAGAATATATTTAATAAAAAGACATGATATATTAAAATATTTGAATGTATCATATGAATATATTAAAATATCGTATGTAAGAGAGGAGAGTTATTGTACGTGAGAGAATGAAGAGAGAAGTATAGAGTTTCTTTTGTATTGAACTTATGTTTAATAATGTACAAATTTATTTATAGAAGTGATAATGATAAGGGAGGAAGACGGTGAAAGAAACTTACACCATAAGTAAATAATAAAATATGAAGGGATAATTATCCTTTCTAACACTCCCCCTTAATTATCCGTCATGTATTATGTACGGTCTCGTTAAAAAACCTATGTCATAGAAAAACCCAATGGGATAAAAACTATGACTTAGGAAAAAGAGTACCGTAGCATAATCTCCCCTGGAAAAGATAGAATCTTTTCTTTTCACAAGTTTTGTAGACGACGCATTCCAATACTGTGAACATGCTTCTTGAACACTGTAGTAGGAAGCGCCTTTGTAAAAAGATCGGCTGCATTGTCACTTGAACGAATATACTCGATGTCCACTTCTTGATTTTTCTGGAGTTCTTGAGTGTATGAGAAAAATCTTGGAGGAATATGCTTCGTTCTGTCACTCTTGATATAACCTTCTTTGAGTTGTGTGACACATGCAGAATTGTCTTCAAATATTTTTGTTGGCTCTTTCTCTGTGACTATTCCACTTGATTCTTGTATGTGATGAGTCATAGACCGGAGCCACACACATCTCTACATGCTTCATGGAGAGCAATAGTTTCTGCATAATTTGAAGACGTTGCAACCAAAGTTTGCTTTTGCGAACGCCAGGAGACCGCGGTTCCACCAATTGTGAAAACATAACCTGTTTGTGATCTAGCTTTGTGTGGATCTGATAGATATCCTGCATCAGCAAAACCAACTAAAACACATTTTGAGTTTTTAGGATAAAATAATCCTAAATCAATTGATCCTTGAAGATAACGAAAAATATGTTTTATTCCATTCCAATGTCTGCGCGTAGGGGACGAACTATATCTTGCAAGCAGATTAGTAGCGAATGCTATATCTGGTCTAGTGCAATTTGCAAGATACATTAGTCCACCAATAGCGCTCATGTAAGGTACTTCAGGACCTAACACTTCCTCGTTATCCTCACAAGGACGGAATGGATCCTTTTCAACATCAAGAGATCTATTAACCATTGGAGTACTCAAAGGAGTTGCTTTGTCCATATAAAAGCGTTTTAACACTCTTTTAGTGTAATTTGACTGATGCACAAATATACCATCTTGGAAATGCTCTATCTGGAGCCCAAGACAAAACTTTGTCTTTCCAAGATCTTTCATTTCAAACTCTTCTTTCATATGAGTTCTTGCATCATCAATTTCCTTTTGAGTTCCAATCATGTTCAGGTCATCTACATATACAGCAATAATCACAAATCCTAAGGAGGATTTCTTAATGAATACACAAGGGCATATCGCATTGTTGACGTAATTACTCAACAAATATTCACTTAAGCGATTATACCACATGCGTCCGGACTGTTTTAGTCCATAAAGTGATCGCTGTAATCTGACCGAACAGATCTCCTTAGCCTTTGATTTCAAATCCTCAGGCATTTTTAATCCTTCTGGGATTTTCATATATATCTCATTTTCAAGAGATCCATATAGATATGCTGTCACAACATCCATGAGATACATTTCAAGATTTTGAGACGCTGCTAAGCTCATCAAAAATCTGAATGTTATGGCATCCATTACCGGGGAATATGTTTCTTCATAATCAATTCCCGGTCTTTGAGAAAAACCTTGAGCCACAAGTCGGGCTTTATATCTTGTGACCTCATTTTTCTCATTTCTTTTTCTTACAAAAACCCATTTGTGCCCGACGGGTTTTGTATTCTCAGGAGTTGTGACAATAGGTCCAAAAACACTTCTTTTATTGAGGGAGAGTAATTCAGCTTGGATGGCCATTTTCCATTTCTCCCAATCAGGTCTTTTCAGACACTCTGATATTGTTTCTGGATCTGGATCATCACTTTCATGATCAATTCTTTGTATACAGAAAAAGAGAATATTCCATCATCATCTTCTATTTCATTTCTTGTCCATACTTTTCCATTTTGGGCGAAGTTGATGGAAATCTCAAATTTTTCTGTATCATGTTCGTCTTCTGGACGAATCTCTTTCTCTGGTTCTTCAAAAACCATTTTGTTTATGTCTTCTAGGACATATTTCTTTACAAGGTTCTTCTTGAACCTTTTCTCCCAAATTCTTTTTCTTTCGGGGATTTTTATCTTTAGAGCCCATCGGCCTCCCCCTCTTTAATTGGACTTTGGGTGCATTTGCTATGCTTCCATCATTTTGTTCCTTAGAACATCTATCTTTGATGGAACGTTTGCAGCGGGTATATATGATTTCGTCACTCTTTTTGTATCTGTGAACGAATCTGGTAATTGATTTGCCATATTTTGTAAATGTATAATTTTCTGAACTTCCAATTCGCGTTGTTTTGTCGGGGGATCAAAGTGTAACAAATTCGGTGTACACCATGTGAGGTCTTTTGGAACCTCTTTAATTCCTCCCCCTAACGCTGGAAATTCATCTTCATTAAAATGGCAATCGGCAAAACGTGCCGTAAACATATCACCAGTTTGAGGTTCAAGATACCGAATAATACTCGGTGACGTATACCCAACGTATATTCCCAATCTCCTTTGTGGCCCCATTTTTGTTCTTTGTGGCGGTGCTATCGGAACATAAACCGCACAACCAAAAACACGGAGATGGGATACGTTTGGCTCCTGACCAGATGCCAATTGCAATGGGGAATATATATTATAAGCACTTGGTCGTATTTGGAGCAACGCTGCAGCATGCAAAATAGCATGACCCCATATAGAAATTGGGAGTTTTGTTCTCATTATTAACGGTCTTGCAATCAGTTGCAACCGTTTAATCAAAGACTCAGCCATGCCATTTTGTGTATGGACATGTGGAACCGGATGCTCAACATCGATTCCCAATGACATGCAATAGTCATTAAAGGCTGTGAAGTGAATTCACCAGCGTTATCTAATCTCACTTTCTTAATAGTATAATCAGGGAACTGTGCTCTCAACCTGATTATTTGGGCAATGAATCTTGCGAAAGCCGTATTTCGTGTTGTCAAAAGACACACATGTGACCATCTACTTGATGCGTCAATTAATACCATAAAGTATTGAAACGGTCCGCATGGTGGGTGAATAGGCCCACATATATCACCGTGTATTCTCTCTAAGAACACAGGGGATTCATTTCCAACTTTCGCTGGTGAAGGCCGAGTTATGAGTTTTCCTTGAGAACATGCATTACATATGAACTCGCCCGTTTCTAAAATTTTCCCGTATTTCAACGGATGGCCATTTGAGTTTTGCACAATTTTTCTCATCATGACTGAACCTGGATGCCCTAGCCTTTCATGCCAGATTTTGAATGTACTAGTAAACTTCGGGTTTACTGTAACATATGATTCAGTCAGAGTAATATTTGTGCAATATAATCCGGAGGACATCATTTTCAACTCTTCCAATATTTGTCCCTCCGATTTGATGCAAAGGATTTCAATGCCATTCTTATTTATAGTCTCTATGTGATATCCATTTTTACGGATATCTTTGAAACTCAATAAGTTTCTATAAGACTTCGGGGAATATAATGCATCATTTATTTCAAACTTTGTTCCCCTTGGCATTGAAAAATTGGCTCTTCCAGAGCCCAATATTATTTTTGCACCACCAGAAATGGTATTCACGCTTTCAACGGAATCTTTAATTTTGAGACCGGAGAAATATCTTTTATCTTTGAGTATTGTGTGCGTTGTAGCACTGTCTGCAAGACACATATCTCCATCACGAGTCTCAAATTTCGTCATTTCTGGATTTAACAAAGATGCATTAATAAGTATTAAACAATACAAAGCTTATATCACAAGATACAAAATACCACATTAAAAACTATTTTACAACAAAAAGATCAAACTTTTAGGTTATCTTATTCAGGAAGATAACTATGTATATCATGTCCTTTTAGTCGTCTGTTTTTCCGTTGATCTCTTCGGAGTCAACCAGAAAATCTGAAACATCAAGATGAGTATCATCGTTTAGGCCGTGAAAGGAAGGACCGGGTTCATTGGAGATGAAGTTAGTCTCACTTTCTTTCTCCTTTGCTTTTTGTGATTCCCGGTACAGATCGGCTAAGTGTCTGGGTGTACGACAAGTACGCTCCCAGTGATTTTTCATGCCGCATCTGTAGCAAACACTTTCTTTTTGCTTTTTAGAATCTCGGCCGTAATCATTTGCTCGAGATCTTTTATATTCCTTTCATTGTTGGACTCGTCGGGACGGTACTCTTTTCCTTGTCCCCGACCACGTCCACGGCCACGGCCACGACCTCGGTTTCGACCATATCCACGTCCACGTCCTCGTCCATTATTTTGGCTGGACGATGCTACATTCGCTTCTGGGAATGGAGCAGCTCCAGTGGGACGAGTCTGATGGTTCATCATCACAAGCTCGTTATTCTGTTCTGCAACAAGGAGAACTTCCATCAATTTTGAATAACGAGTATAGCCATTTGCCCGATATTGTTGTTGCAGGACTATATTTCCAGGGTGAAATGTGGAGAGCGTTTTTTCAATCATATCATAATCGCTCACATTTTCTCCACATAGCACCATTTGGAAATTATTCTGAACATAGCAGAATTATATTCAACAACACTTTTATAGTCCTGAAACCGGAGATATAGCCACTGGTATTTGGCTTTGGGCAAATCTATATATTTTTGATGGTCAAATCTTTCTTTCAAAGATTGCCAAAGATCCGCAGGATCTTCTTTAGTGATGTATTCATCTTTTAAACCATCGTGGATGTGATGAAGTAGAAAGATCATGGCTTTCGCCTTTTTCTCATCGGATGTCTCTTTCGACTTGTCAATGGCATCAAGAAGCCCATTTCCTTTTAGATGCATTTTTGCACCTATTGCCCATGTCATATAATTGTTTCCAGAAATATCAAGGGCGGAAATTTCGAGCTTAGCCAAATTTGACATGATATCTGCATAGATCATAGATCAGTTCATTAAATATAAATTCAAATTCAAATTTTGCAAAAAAATTGGCATTATAACAGTATAAATTAGCAGAAATTTAGATGGCAGAAAGTAAATAGCGAAAAAGTAAATTACAGAAAAGTAAATATTCAGGAGGAGGCAAAGCCTCTACTCCAAGAGGAGGTTTTTACCATCAACTCTTATATGATCTAAGGTGACATAGTCTACCATATGATCATTTGCTCGGAGTAGGTACAACCTAGCATCCCGGCTTAAGAAATTCATTTTTCGATTGTGGAGACAAAGCTACCATAACAATCGGCTCGGAGAAGGCATAGCCTACCATCCCGGCATAGCATATAAACAATAAAGACAGAATATAAGAGCAGTTCGTGCTGATAACGTGTTATAAACTAAACTGTACCACTATATATTATGTATAGTGGATTGATTAATAAAGAACAAGATGTGAGAGAGAGATTTACTATGTGAGAAAGATGGTGGTTGGTTTCGTATGTGAGAGAGGAGAGTTATTGTACGTGAGAGAATGAAGAGAGAAGTATAGAGTTTCTTTTGTATTGAACTTATGTTAATAATGTTACAAAGGCTCCTCTATTTATAGAAGTGATGAGGATGATAAGGGAAAGGAAGAGGCGGTGAAGAATGAAACTTACAACCAAAGTAAATAATAAAATATGAAGGGGATAATTATCCATTCTAACATATATATAATAATTTAGATTTATCTCAAATATTTCTAATTTAAGATTTGTAATACCTCATATCCTGAATTATGGTACTTAGTTTGATCGAAGTTCATGGTTTTTTTCTCTATATGAAAGGTAAAAACGATAATTTTTTATTTTTTTGACAAAAATGTTTTTTGAGCTTCCACCATGCATCCTCTCTTACCGTAGAAATCATAGAAGTTTCAACTAAAATTAGTAAAATAACAAAAAAGTAGAAATTCTTTTATTAAAAAGCAGAGAATTCATTTGTAAAGGAAAACAAATGTATCTGTAAATGAATGTATAAATATAATTATGAGAATAGATATATGTAAGTGTAAAAATGTATCATATATCTATTTAATTTAGCTATATAATAAACATAATTTCAGTTGATTTAAAAATGATTATATATAATTTAACATCTTCACATAAGAGAAAAAGCGTCTGAAGATTAAAATCTGATACTTTTAAATTTAAGTTAAAGTGGTGGTATTCAGTTAAGATTGATTTGAGCAATATACCCAACTAAAAACAAGTGTTTAGTTTCATCAATAAGATTGATCTAAAACAGATGCATGCACGTTGACCTCAAAATAAACAAAGACACTACGAGTCCAAATTGTTGTACGTTCTAAACATGATTCGTTTTGCAACATTAAAATCACAGAAAATAACAATGAGATGATTGATTGATGATTCATTTTGGGAGCTTAATTTCCAGGAGGCCTAACGTAACTAGGCTGTTTTTACAAAGCTGGTGATGGACTGACTCAAGAGAGAGATGATGATGATTGTTACATTGATTCTGTTTACTATGTTTCTTTGATTTTTTTTTATTTTGTCTTTGGTTTAAAACTCTGGCGATTTCTTTGCAGCTAAGTATTAATTTCACATTTTCAGTAGCTATTTCTTATCGGATATTAGCTAGTGATGCATTCCTTCATCGGAGCTCATCTTTAAGAACCACATTGTTCTCTAGCCATATAAGATAAAGAGCTAGAGATGTGATGAATAGATGATTTGTATTGAGTTCTGTACTGTGTTACATAAATACAGAGATGGAGAGAATAACTAAGGTAATACAATATCCACAATAAAGGAGAATGAATGCCCTGATATACGATCCTATAATTTAGGCAATCATATCTCAATCATCTCATGATTGAGTCTCCGTAATAAGATGTCTATAGATAGGTTTTTGCCTCTGATGCAACTGGAAAATTGATATACTAATTCTTGGAGATTCTTGTTGTTGCTTGCGTTAGATTCTCAGTTTTGACAGCTCTGATTTTGGATCATGAACTGTTGTTTGGTAGTTTCGTATCTGATGTAAAGATGTGCTTAACCTTTAGAACTCGAGACTGTCTTCCAACACAACATCTACAAGCTCCAGCCGCTAACAAATTCACGAAGATAAGAATGGTGAGTCTCAATTTCCTTCACTCCTAACACAATTCGCGTACTTATCTTTTTGTGTCGTTTCGAACACAATTCGTGTTGATTTTTTTTTATAAAGTAGAAATCCAACGTTGTAGTTTGACAACACGTAGACGGAGGATGCAAAATAGCCACATTTTAGTTATAAAATGCTTAACGTTTTGTTATAACCTTCATGATATTTTGCACACTGCAACATGTGTCTGAAAATAGCCTCAAAATTTCTAATGGTCCAATCTTCTAATATTCAAAGGTCTAACTTTTCAAATGTTCATTTTTTCTAATTAGATAAAATGATTAAAGAAAAACTAGTAATTATAAGAGAACTAACCATATAATAAAAAATAAAAAAAAGTTATAAGTGTCCAAGCTTCTAATTCTCAGTCATTTAAGTTTTAGTTATTTTTTTAATTAGATAAAATCATTATAAAAAAAACGATTTTCTTTATATCATCTCACGTTACACCATGGGACAAAAGAAAAGATAAGTATCTCCCATTTCTTGACCAAAAAAAAAAAAAAAAAAAGATATTCTCCATAAGAAAAGAAAAAGGATGGTCATATATTCTCAAAATAAATATGCCAATTTGTTTGGAAACCCTTATGCCGAATAAAAACCAACTAACCCTAATTTACTTGCTATATTTCCGTGGCGAAGAAGTAAAAAAAGGAGGGAAATGGAAAAACAGTTTCAAGCTCAGGCCCAAAAGAAAAAGAAAAAAAGAGAAACATACGTAACAAAGAGGTATAAAGAGAAATTAGAAACCGTAAAAATCGGAGAAGATTCAAACCTCGTGTGTGTGTCTCCCCTCTCTTGCGACAACCAAATCACAATCTAAACGTGAAAACGGAATTTCGAAATCAAGAAGAAAAATCTTAAATGGATAAGAAAAAGAAAGTATGGTTTTGGGGAGAGAACGACGGCGAAGGAGGAGGAAGGTCAAAGGAGGAGGAGGATGACGTGGCGGACCGTATGTCTCGTGACGGAACCATGAGCCAATACAGCCTTAGCAAAGGTCTCCTTCCTTCTCTCGGAGCCACCTCTCGTTCCTCCCGTGACGTCATTCTCCGTCGCTTCATCATCTCTCCCTTTGATCCTCGTTACAGGTCCACTTTTCTTCTTCTTCTCTCTTCAAGACTTATGATGTGTTCTTCACGAAATTAGGGTTATAAAGAACGTGATTTATCCCTTTTTTTCTCTCTCTGAGATTTCTTGAAATTTGACTAATCTTTATCATACAAAATTATTTAAAAACAATTTGTTTGAAATCTTTACTTACATTCTAGAGATTTGTCTAAGATTATGTATATCCTCACCTATATGATGTTTGGAAAAAAATGTGAATATTTCTTGCTAAGTTTAGCTACATTGCTCACGAAGCTGCTTAATTTTCAGAGCATGGGAGACGTTTTTGGTGTTTCTAGTGCTCTACACAGCTTGGGCGTCGCCTTTCGAGTTCGGTTTCTTGCAAAAGCCACGAGCACCTCTCAGCATTCTCGACAACATAGTCAACGGGTTCTTCGCCATCGACATCATCTTGACATTCTTCCTTGCCTTTCTTGACAAGACCACTTATCTTCTTGTCGACGATCCAAAGAGAATAGCCTGGAGATACGCTTCGACTTGGCTTGCTTTCGACGTTGTGTCCACGTTTCCTTACGAAAGCTTCGGGAGCTTCTTGCATGAGAGCATTCAGGGATACGGTATCTTCAGTATGCTTCGTCTTTGGCGTCTTCGAAGAGTCAGTAACTGTTTCGCCAGGTTAGAGAAAGATAGGAGATACAGCTACTTCTGGGTTCGATGCACGAAGCTGCTTCTTGTTACTCTTTTTGTGATTCATTGTGGTGCATGCTTCCTCTACTCCATTGCTTCACATTATCCAGACCCGGCCAAGACGTTCATGGCACTAACAGACGAAAACTGGAAACAGTCTCCTCTCGCTGTCCAGTACAACACGGCCATGTATTGGTCTATAACTACATTCTCAACCACAGGATATGGTGATATACATGGTGTTAACTCAAGAGAGATGACTTTCATTCTTTGCTACATGGTCTTTAATCTTGGTTTATCAGCTTACATCATCGGTAACATGACTAACTTGGTTGTTCATGTGACCAGCCGCACAAGAAAATTCGTAAGTTTATCTATTTACATGTGTAGTATTTGCTAATGTGAAAGATGTTGTAACTGAGGTTTTGTTTTCAGAGAGATACCATTCAAGCTGCTTCAGGGTTTGGTCAGAGGAACAACTTACCAGTTCGTTTGCAAGATCAGATGGTGGCTCATTTGTGCTTGAGGTACAGAACAGACTCAGAAGGTTTACAGCAGCAAGAAATCATCGATTCGCTACCGAAAGCTATTCGCTCAAGCATATCTCATTATCTGTTCTATGAAGTTGTAGACAAGATTTACTTGTTCCATGGAATATCCAACGATCTTCTTTTCCAGTTGGTATGTTGATGAGCTCATAAATCGTCTAACGAAATGGTTCGCTTGAAAGTCTTTAAACTTTACTGTATATTTCATGTAGGTCACGGAAATGAAAGCAGAGTATTTTCCTCCAAAAGAAGATGTGATCTTGCAGAATGAAGCACCAACAGACTTTTACATATTGGTTACAGGAGCTGTTGTAAGTGTTTTGATTTCTAGTTTTACATATGGCGTCAGATTTCTCGTACTATCCCTTACGCATTCCTCTATCCCGCAGGAGATAATCGCGCGAGTGAATGGAGTGGAGCAGGCAAGTCTCATTGTCATTACACCNTATTGCTCACGAAGCTGCTTAATTTTCAGAGCATGGGAGACGTTTTTGGTGTTTCTAGTGCTCTACACAGCTTGGGCGTCGCCTTTCGAGTTCGGTTTCTTGCAAAAGCCACGAGCACCTCTCAGCATTCTCGACAACATAGTCAACGGGTTCTTCGCCATCGACATCATCTTGACATTCTTCCTTGCCTTTCTTGACAAGACCACTTATCTTCTTGTCGACGATCCAAAGAGAATAGCCTGGAGATACGCTTCGACTTGGCTTGCTTTCGACGTTGTGTCCACGTTTCCTTACGAAAGCTTCGGGAGCTTCTTGCATGAGAGCATTCAGGGATACGGTATCTTCAGTATGCTTCGTCTTTGGCGTCTTCGAAGAGTCAGTAACTGTTTCGCCAGGTTAGAGAAAGATAGGAGATACAGCTACTTCTGGGTTCGATGCACGAAGCTGCTTCTTGTTACTCTTTTTGTGATTCATTGTGGTGCATGCTTCCTCTACTCCATTGCTTCACATTATCCAGACCCGGCCAAGACGTTCATGGCACTAACAGACGAAAACTGGAAACAGTCTCCTCTCGCTGTCCAGTACAACACGGCCATGTATTGGTCTATAACTACATTCTCAACCACAGGATATGGTGATATACATGGTGTTAACTCAAGAGAGATGACTTTCATTCTTTGCTACATGGTCTTTAATCTTGGTTTATCAGCTTACATCATCGGTAACATGACTAACTTGGTTGTTCATGTGACCAGCCGCACAAGAAAATTCGTAAGTTTATCTATTTACATGTGTAGTATTTGCTAATGTGAAAGATGTTGTAACTGAGGTTTTGTTTTCAGAGAGATACCATTCAAGCTGCTTCAGGGTTTGGTCAGAGGAACAACTTACCAGTTCGTTTGCAAGATCAGATGGTGGCTCATTTGTGCTTGAGGTACAGAACAGACTCAGAAGGTTTACAGCAGCAAGAAATCATCGATTCGCTACCGAAAGCTATTCGCTCAAGCATATCTCATTATCTGTTCTATGAAGTTGTAGACAAGATTTACTTGTTCCATGGAATATCCAACGATCTTCTTTTCCAGTTGGTATGTTGATGAGCTCATAAATCGTCTAACGAAATGGTTCGCTTGAAAGTCTTTAAACTTTACTGTATATTTCATGTAGGTCACGGAAATGAAAGCAGAGTATTTTCCTCCAAAAGAAGATGTGATCTTGCAGAATGAAGCACCAACAGACTTTTACATATTGGTTACAGGAGCTGTTGTAAGTGTTTTGATTTCTAGTTTTACATATGGCGTCAGATTTCTCGTACTATCCCTTACGCATTCCTCTATCCCGCAGGAGATAATCGCGCGAGTGAATGGAGTGGAGCAGGCAAGTCTCATTGTCATTACACCATTTTAAGTACTCTGATTGTGTGTTCTTCTTTGACATTGTTGTTGTGTGATGCTTTTACAGGTAGTTAATGAAGCACAGAGAGGAAATGTCTTTGGTGAAGTTGGGGTGCTATGTTACAGGCCACAGCTGTTTACTGTTCGTACTAAGAGATTGTCTCAGTTGCTTCGTGTGAACCGTACCACACTCTTGAATCTTGTTCAAGCAAACGTAGGAGATGGAGCAATAATCATGAACAATCTTCTTCAGGTATGCATGAAGTTTCTCTTGTTCTTGATTAATCAAACTTGAGTGTTAAGATTTGGTTCCATGACACATAGATACGTTGTGGTTGATGCATGCAGCATTTAAAAGAGTCGGAAGATCCAGTGATGAAAGGAATCTTGGCTGATACGGAACACATGTTGGCTCAAGGGAAAATGGATTTACCTCTCAGCTTGTGTTTTGCTGCAGCCAGAGGAGACGACTTGTTGCTTCATCAGCTACTTAGACGAGGCTCAAGCCCTAATGAAATGGATAAAAACGGTCGAACCGCGCTGGTAAGTCCCCGGAACATCCTTCATTTAGTGTAGAAATACCAAACTTCCTAAACTTCTTTCTGTATATCTCAGCATATAGCAGCATCAAAGGGAAGCCATTACTGCGTCGTTTTACTTCTTGAACATGGAGCAGACCCTAACATTAGAGGTAAGTAATCGAAAACGTCTCACTGTGTAAGATCATGTAGTTTGTTCTATTGATAGATCAATATGGCTTGTGCACTGTTTGCAGATTCAGAAGGTAACGTGCCATTATGGGAAGCAATCATAGGAGGACACAACGCAATCGCTAAACTCCTTGCGGAAAACGGAGCAAAGCTAAGCACAGACTCAGTGAGCTATTACTCGTGCTTAGCCGTGGAGAAGAACAACTTAGTAGCACTCAAGGACATCATCAAATACGGCGGAGACATCACACTCCCTGACGGAAACGGAACTACAGCGTTACACAAAGCAGTCTCAGAAGGACAAGTAGAGATTGTGAAGTTCTTGTTAAGCAAAGGTGCTGATTTGGACATGCCGGATTCTTACGGTTGGACACCTCGAGGTCTTGCTGAGCATCAAGGCCATGAAGACATCAAGACGTTGTTTCATAATCACCGGCCTGTAGAGAAGAAACCGAAAGGTGTACCTGGAACACCTGAGACTCCTGTTCCTGGGACGAAGCCATTGATGAAGCATAGCAGTGAGCCTACATTGCCACATTCAGGTGAGATTCCTATGGTTCAAGAGGGAGGCCAGCTTGTTGTTTCTCAGAGACGGAAGCTAAGTAACTTCAGAAACTCGCTCTTCGGATTCATTTCAGCTGCCAACACAGGTAAATTGTCTCAGCTCTCCATTATATGATCTCTATTACAGGTTGCTTCCTATTCAAGTAACAAATAGGTCACATTAACCCTAAAAACTAAACCCTAACCCTAAACCATGGCTCCCACTTTTTATTATAAACCCTTAAATGGTGTGGTCGAAAGAAATTGGCTATTTTTGTCTTCTTGACATGGTATTGAGGCATTTTTAGATACTCAAAAACTTGGTTTCGTTTCCTTTTTTCAGGTGATGATGGAGGAGAAACTACAAGAAGTCCAGCACCAGCAGGTATAGGAGGAGGTGCGTTTTATCCGGTGAGAGTGACGATTAGTTCGTCGGAAAACGGTGAAACTGGTGGAAAAGTGATATTGTTACCGAATTCCATGGAAGAGCTATTGGAAATTGGTGAAAAGAAGATGGGTTTCGTGCCAACTAAAGTACTTACGAGAGAAGGAGCCGAAATTGACGATATCACTCTTATCAGAGATGGTGATTTTCTCCTTCTTGCAAGAGATTCTTGATTCACATGCAACTAAAGTACTTACAAGAGAAGGAGCAAACTCTCTTTCGGTTTTGTTTTATTTTATTTAACCCCAAAAAGAAATCTAATTTTGTTTAACTAAAGTCTCAAGCCACACTGGAGTTGGGATTTATAGTGGACAATGTAAGCGCCAATCAATTATTTGTTTTTGATGTGGCTTGACACCATTTTTTAGATTTTTGTTCGTCTGTATATACTGTATATATATATATATATATATATATATTCACATGTTACAAAACAACAATAACGTTTTCTTCAAAAACAAAATATTGAGATCTAAATGATTATATGTTCAAAAAGTAGTTAGGAATAACTGTTTACTTGCCAATTTTAAGTTACTATTTACACATGATTTTTAAACCCGAAAGATTAACAGATGAGAGATTCGAGATACAAACCCAAAAGAGTAAATGAAAAGAGAATAAATTATGATTATGTGAACTAGACATAATAATAATTATCTTCATCCCTTCTTGCTTCTTGATTCGCTTTTTCAAGTGCGACAAGTTTCGACATTTTCTCATCATATCGACGCGTTTCTAAATCGCTTTGTCTTTTCCTTTTGCCTCCTGGAGGTTTCTTGATGCATTGCACTAAACTTGGAACATAATAGCATATTTGTGACCAACACCCTGTGCCGACTTCGAGATCCACTTCCCTTACGTCTCCAGCCTCTCCAAAGATAATAATTCTCTTACGGCCAAAGCCATTGTCATCGAAAACCACAGCGAGTTTCTTCTCCTCGTCGATTAAGAAGCTCCTTTTATAAAATGAAATCGTATAGTCAACGACTGACCGCTTATCCACAGTCAAGAACTTTCTCCACGACAACTTACCGGCCTCAATCTTAGTCGTAATCCATATCTCAATCTCATTTGATCCCTCATGCTCAAGTAAAACCCCAAGCTTCTCTTCTCTAACACAAGATATGTTCACCGTGTCTACATCCGAAGCGTTAAACGGCGGTATATGCAGAAGCGGCCCAAATCTCTCGCGTGTAAAATCAAAACAAACCAAGTGATATGAGTTCTGTTCTCTAACACGCCAGTAAGTGGTTCCCTTGAGAGAAACCCCAAAGGAGTTTAAATGTGATATACGCCAGTGTGGAGTGACATCAAGAGTCATCCATAAATCAGAGTCAAAATCGTACATTTCATACCACGCAAAGCGGTTGGCTGCACTGCCGAGGTCTATAAACCTCAAGAGTTTGTGGCTACGACAAGATTTGTTATTCTTATTCACGTATCCAAGAGCGTACGTATACCTCTCCTGTAGGCCTCGTGCGAGGTCAGAATAATATCTGGGTGTTATAAACCTTGTTTGCCCTAAATACGGATTCCAAACCACAAGCCTAGAATCGCTTCTCAAGACGCATAACAATAAACCCTCGCAGTGAAGGACTTGAAATATCTTGACTTTGACTTGTTCGTCAAGGCAAGTAAGTTTGCCTTTAGGCTCTATAGTTGGAAAAACGTCGTTGATGACAACACTCATTAGATAAACATCGTAATTTACCTTGACAATCACGTAAGACTCCCCTTCCTTTGTGTGGTTTTTGGATAAAGTGTCCCATCTTTTGCAAGTTGATCTCACTGATCTCATTGACTTCAGAGGAACTCTCGAGAGAATCTCCTCTTCCAATTCCCTTGGAAGATCTGACATCATCGTCATCGTTTCAAGTTGCAACTAGGGTTTTTCTTTTCGCACCTTATATATGAAGAAGATTAATAAAGGTGGGCCAGTTATGGGCTTCAGCATCTACTCGGGTTTTTGTTTTATCGATGTCACTGAATTTCCAACTTAGCCAAGAGGACAGATTTAAGATGAAACATAAGTCATGTTTTGTCTGTTGGTGTAGCCTCCTTGCGACACTGCAATCAAAGAAGACGTACATAATACATTACACTTATGGATACGATTTCGACATGAAGGTATGTAAGATAATGAAGCAAGAATCATTAAAACAAAGTTAGTGAAGATAGGAGATAAGTTTGGTTTTATGACTTGCAAGGGAATATAACTTGATAACCGGTCGGTCTTACGGGAATAAACCGGCTATAAAAAACTTGCGCCAGATATTCTAAACCGGTTTTAAACCCAAATTGGTTTTTTTTTTTCAATTTTTTTCTGGTCTGGATATTTCGTCGCCGTGGTGGAATCAAACCGGTCGAGATAAAAAGTGAAAGACGACGCCACGACGGCCGGCGAAGAGGAAAATCAAAGATCACCAGAACCTCTTAACTTCTTCCACTTTTGCTCCACAACAGTCGCCGAGGCAAAGCGATGTCGTTTTGGTCTCTCGTGTTTCCATCTCCTCCTTCCTTGTCTGCTAAACCCAATCCTCTCAATGGCTACGGGAAAATCGATCGTTTTCTCGTCCGAGCTTCTTCCGATGTTCCCGATTTCCTCTCTGCTGATTGGTACAACAACTTCTCATCGTTTCCCTCCTTTGATCCCTCTTAACTCAAATTTCTTTCATTTTGCGTTCTGGGTTTCGAGCTTTCGGTGTTAATATCACCATACGCTTCGTTCCAGATATAAAAACAAAACTTTAGCTTTGATCAATTGGATTCGAAAAATTTGGCTCCAAGTAGCTAAACAGTGACAAAAATTCGATTTTTGCAAAAAGCATTTGACAATATAAAAAGTTCGATTTACCCTGGTTTTTTACAGGTTGGAGAGTCGTAGGAAACGTCCTTTTGGCCCCAGACTTGATGTAATGATACACTCTTTGCTTTGTGTAAGCAAGTAATATTGTTTTGGTCTCTGTTATAGTGTATTGATCCGATTGGTTTTGTAATAGTTTAGTGCGGAAGAAGCTGTGGGACATCAGCTTGATGCATTGAAGTATAATGACCATCCTCGTGATGACTATGGTATCGAGGTCATGTACAGGGTAAACAAATTCTTGATCACAAAACCTTCCTTGATCACTTGATGCTTCTTTTGTGAATGTTTTGACATTTTTGTTGTTGTAAAAAGCAGTTTGCTGGATTCGACCCGTTTGAGAGATCTACTTATTTCGGTCCTTTCTTTGATCTTGGACAGGTTATATACCTTGAATCTTTCTTTTGGTGATCATATTGTTGTTCGCTACTAGCTTAATGAGCTCATCTTATGGCTTGGTGTAGTTTGAAAGGTTTAGGCGTATCTTTCATCATTCGTCTTACCGTGTGTTGCTTGGTCACAAGGATAGGAAAATCTTGAGCAGTTTGTTCGTTGAAGAAGTATGATCTCTTTTCTTTGAAGATGTTACAATCACTAATTCACTATAGAGCTTTCTTGTTCTCTTTTTGATAACCTCGGCTTTTTGGTAAACTGGTGTGTACAGAGTCGTTTCAAGCAGAGGGTTTGGATTCAAGGAAATCGACCCGAGGAAGAAGAGATCTTTGAATTCACAATGTTCCAGGTTTGATTCCTCTTGTCACTGTAGAGAATGGTTCATAGTATGTGTGGACTTTTGATTCGGCAATGATGATGACGAATATATATGAAATCGATGGCAGCGGATAGGCGGTTCATGGGATGGTTATTGGTTGACAGAGAGCTTGCTTCACGACGGAGATGTGTTCTCAGGAGGCATGGCTTACTGATCTTCATCTCTATTTTGGATTATGGATTTGTAAATGCGTTCATATATGTAAATGTTGGGACACAGTCCTGTAATTAGATGTTGCTGTGTAGGAAAGAGTTTGTATATTTTTCTTTCACATGTAAAACTCAAGAACACGTACGTAAATTGACTTTTATGTTCATTCAGTGACCAACAACAAGCCATATACGAACTCTTATTCTTGGTCACAAGGAGAGGAAAAGAATACAAACATGAAGAGGTTGGTTTCTGAGAGTGACTTATTCCCAAGTTTGAACATCACCAAGAAGATATGGATTCAAAGAAAATCTTGATTACATGATCGATCACACATGGTTTTTCTCCTACACAAGCGGTATTGATATAACAAGGAAGAAGATAAACAAAAGATGTGTAGTTGTTGTTGGATTTTGCAAAAAGGATCATAAAAGGTATTGAAGCACATGTCCACAAGTTACCAGTTTATACATACATACTATTTTGTAGGCCATGTAGCTTGAGCTGACATAATGATCCCAACGATAACACCAAATAAACCGAGAGCACTCCCAAAGATCTCAATCACAAGAATCTTCACGAACAGCGTCGAGTTCTGAGCATCAGACAACGCGCAACTACTTCCAATGATCCCTACACATAGCCTACAAAAAGCAAAATCCCCCACTAACAGTGAGATCTCCAAGTTACAAAGGTTCAAAAGAGGAAATGAGAGGACGAAGAAGAAGATAACATACCCGCATACGAGGTTTGCGAATCCAACTATGATTCCAGAAGCAAAGATTGCATATCCAGCTCTTAATGACTCAGGATCATACATCTTTGACGATGGCACACTCTCCAATTTCGTTTGTAATATGATTGCAACAATAACACCGTATATTGCTACAGCTTCACAAAAGATTACACTGAAAAACATTTCAAAAGAAAATCCTGAAATCAAATTTCCTTGTATGATTACAAAATTCATATTTCAAACGCAAAATCATAAAGCCAATTTGAGACGAATCATATGGTCAACCATTCTTCAATTTTGCTATGTTACAATCTAATTTACACAATTTCTCGAAGTCTTAAAGCCTTGATCGAAGATAATACCTGATGAGATTCTTAGAAGTGATACGAGGAGCTTCAATGGCGGCCCCGATCAAACTACTTCCGGTAATGTAAATTCCCCTAAACGAGAGAGTAGACAAGTCCGTAAACAGAAATGCTTCGTAAATCTCAATTGGGAGGGAGAAGAAGACATGACTTTTTATTTATTTTTACCAGGCGGCGCCGAGAACGGAGACGCCGATGGAGATGGCGATTCCGATGGCGGAGAACGTGTACGGAGAAATCCTCACCAGAGCCGCGCCCCAAGAACTCGCATGAGTTAAAGCCACGCCGGACATTCTCTCTCTCTCTCTCCCCGATATGATCTGATTATTTCTTTCTTCTCTCTCAAACTCGGAGGAGAAAAATTTACAGAACTTCCGATATGTGATCTGAGATTGGGGAAGTGTAGATCACGCGCTAACGAGTGCGCGTGAGCTCAGCGTACCAATTAAGTCGTGGTATCGGCCACGTAAGCGAATATGAAAGGCTATAAATTAAAAAAGCCCATTTCATATTGGACATGGTGGGCTTCGTGCCTGTCTGTATTACCGGGATAGTTTCGGCATTTCGAATACAGTATTTGGACAAGATTTTGCACATATGGCTACATCACGAAAATGTGGTCACCCATCGAAAAGTCAACAAATAAGAAACTTCCTTCAAGTTGTGTCCGAAGCAATGGAGAAACAACGGTGAAATTCTTGGAAGTAGTCACCATTTTGCTACAGCTATGTTATATGTGCAAATCTAGGGTTTCATAACGTAACGACGACAGTAAAGCCTCGCATCTCCTCTGATGTTTCTTCTCATCACCAATTAGTTTCCTTCTCTCTCACTCTATGGCTCCTTCTTCTTCCTCCTATTCTCGCAATTGGGTATATGATGTCTTCCCGAGCTTCAGCGGAAAAGACGTTCGCGTAGCTTTCCTCAGCCACTTTCACAAGGAGCTGGATCGGAAACTGATTACTGTTTTCAGAGACGACCAGATCGAGAGAAGCCGGTCGCTTAGTCCCGAGCTTGTACAAGCGATCAAAGATTCAAGGATCTCTGTGGTTGTCTTCTCCAAAAACTACGCCTCTTCGAGCTGGTGCCTAAACGAGTTGCTTGAGATCGTGAAATGCAAGAAAGAGTTGGGCCAAGCTTGTGATTCCTATTTTCTACGGTTTGGATCCTTCCCGCGTGAGGAAGCAGACCGGAAGCTTCGGCAAGATCTTCAAAAAGACTTGCAAGAACAGAACAGAGGACAAAAAGCAACAATGGCGCCAAGCGTTGACTGATGTAGCAAATACACTCGGATATCATTCTAAGAATTGGTATGTATAGTTCTAAAACAAAGCATTTTATATGTTTATGTATATTGAGGAGTAAGTGTTACCAACTTGCCTTGGTACTTGTTGTTTCATTCTTGCTATGGACAATGAAGCAGAAATGATCGAGGAAATCACCAATGATATTTTGGGTAAGTTGAAGTTAACCTTACCAAAGGATTTTGATGACTTTGTTGGAATGGAAGATCATATCGCAGAGATTAGTTCGCGGCTGCGTTTGGAATCAGAGGAAGTGAAGATGGTTGGGATATGGGGTCCTTCTGGAATTGGCAAGACGACAATCGCGAGAGCTGCGTTTAATCGGCTCTCTTGTAACTTCCAAGGTAGCGTATTCATAGACAGGGCTTTCGTATCTAAGAGCAGGAACATTTATGCAAGAGCCAACCCGGACGACTATAACATGAGGCTGCACTTGCAAAGAAATTTCCTCTGTGAAATTCTAGGCAAAAGGCACATAAAAATCGATCATTTAGGTGCGGTGGGAGAGAGGCTAAAGCGCAGGAAAGTTCTCATTGTTCTTGATGATTTGGATGATCAAGTGGTGTTAGATACTTTGGTTGGTCAAACTAATTGGTTTGGAAGTGGGAGCAGAATCATTGTGGTTACAAAAGATAGGCATTTTCTAAGATCCCATGGGATTGATTGTGTTTATGAGGTTGGTCTCCCGGCTGAGAACCTAGCACTAGAGATGTTGAGCCGGTATGCTTTCAAGCAAAGATGTCCTCTCGCTGGTTTCACTGAGCTCGCAGTTGAAGTTGCAAATCTTTTTGGATATCTTCCTTTGGGTCTTAAGGCTTTGGGTTCGTACTTGAGGGGAAGAGACAAGGAGTCTTGGATCATGCATGGTCTTCGAAAAGGCCTGAACAAGAAACTCGAGGAAGCACTGAGAGTTGACTACGAAGGGCTAGGTAGCAAGAAAGATAAGGCGATATTCCGTCACATTGCTTGTTTATTGAATAATGTGGAGATCAATGACATCAAGCTGCTTCTTGAAGATAGCGGCTTAGATGTTAATACCGGTCTTGACAACCTACTTGATAATGCTCTAATACGTGAAAGATGGAATGTTGTGCATATGCACTGCTTAGTGCAAGAAATGGGTAAGGAAATGGTACGCGCACAGTCTAAGAACCCTACAAAACGAGAGTTCCTAGTGGACTCAAAGGATATTTGCGATGTACTTGGTGGTAACGTTGTAAGTGCTTCCTTTAATAACATACTATATAGTATTATATTTAAGGCCTTGTTGTAGTTACTTGTTAAGATAGTGATTTTACCTCTCCACTTTGTTTTATTTTTCCTAGGTTGCTGAAAAGCTTTCTGGTATATCACTGAATCTATCAGAGTTGGAAGAGTTCCGTATGGAGAAATACGCGCCTCGGGTATTTGCCCCCTAAACTCAGATCACTCTGTTGGGACAGGTACCCTTTGAAATGTTTGCCTTCAAGTTTCCGTGGTGAAGATCTCGTTGTGCTCAAAATGCGGAACAGCAAGCTCGAGAAGTTGTGGAATGGAGCTCAGGTAAGTTTGAAGAGAAATAGTTATTATATTTTTTTGCGTCATGCATGATATTTAGTTTTAGTGTAACTTTCTTCATGTTTGCTCTGTTTTTTTTTTTCTCCTCTACAGTCGCTTTCATTGCTCGAGCATATGGATTTGCGGGGATCTACATGGCTGAAAGAAATCCCAGATTTGTCAATGGCCACCAATCTCATGACGCTGGATCTCAGAGGTTGCCAAAGTTTGGTGGAGCTACCAGGAAGCATTTTAGAATGGAATAACTTGGAGCTTCTTCCAAGAAGCATCAACCTAGAATCTCTCTATCGGCTTGATCTCGGTGGATGCTCACGGTTTAGGATCTTTCCGGATATCTCAAGGAACATCTCATTTCTTATTTTGAACCAAACAGCGATCGAAGAAGTTCCTTGTTGGATCGAGAATTTCTCTAAGCTCATAAGCCTAGATATGTGGGGTTGCAGAAAGCTAAAACGTATATCCCCAAACATTTCTAAGATGAAACTTCTTGAAAAGGCTGATTTTTCAAACTGCGAGGCATTGACTGAAGCGAGCTGGCTTGACCATCCAAGTCTGGAAGTAAATACTCACACGAAGTTGCCAGTGCTCAATTTCATCAACTGCCTCAAGTTAGAGATCAAGAAGCTCTCATTCAACAATCAGTCTTCAAGTACTTGATCTTACCAGGTGGACAAGTGCCTTCATGTTTCACCACCCAGGCTATCGGAAGCAGCACTCTTGTTATCCGTCTTCTTCAGAGCTCTCTCTCTCTCAAAAGGTGTTGAGATATAGAGTTTGTCTTGTGGTTGATGCCCAAGAACCGAAGCGCACAAGGGATGGTCCTGTTACCTCTAGCTGGGTGTGTTGTCACTTCACTTGCAAAGATGGGAACACGTTTCCTTCTGCTAGTTTTCGAATCCCAATTGATTTGCCGCGTCGGATAGATAATCATTTGCTTATATTCGACTGTTGTTTCCCTCTGAGCAAACACAATGATCCGCTGCTTGAGCTTGATACAGAGATACATTTCACCAGTGACTCACTGTGCAAGATAAGAGGATGTGGTGTACGACTCTTTGAGGCTTTTCCATCGCTGAATCTTCGTGTAATTGTTTGGAAAGGAGATGCAAGTAAATTTAATAGTGTTCTTGGCAAGAAGACTGAACAACACGGTGAAGAGACAGAGAGAAGCAGGAAACGAATCAAGGTAACTAACATTTTTTTCAAGATAAGTGTTAACTATTTCTATACAGTAAGTTCACACTGGATTGTTCCATTTTGCAGATAACATGAAGGATTTAATCGAGAAAGCCAACCGCAAGGAACACAGAATGTCACTTTGAACCTAAGATGATAAAGGCCAATCCATATCTCCCCACAATTTGTCAATAAGTTTTCAGGTAATCCCAAAATCTCGCAAACACATCCTATGTTTCTGTAGTACCGTATCCATTGTGAGCAGATCACATTAACCTGTGAATCTGTAGACTACACAACTTCAAGAATCTGTAGACTGTAGTCTGTAGTAGTGGTAATTTTATTCCTGTGTGATTTTTGGCATCCTCTCATAGTGCTCCATGTGTTCTCTTGCCATGGTAAAAACTGTTACAGATTATTGTAGTTGGAAGGAGCATGAAATATCTAATCAAGAATCTAGAAAGCTTGCAGAAGCTTTTTGATTAACGCCAAGATGATATAGTTTGGTCATGAGAATGGTGTTTCCAAGTTAAAAATATGGATGAATCGTCGCAGAAAGAGGTGGTTAAGAGTGAGTGAAAGTGTGTATATATATTCTCTGCTTTATTTTGTAGCTTTCCTTGTACAAAGTTACGAGCTTTGATTGTGTATTATTAACGGATCTTAAATATATCTAACATTTGATTGTTGACCTTTGTATATTCGGTTTTTTTGTCAGGTTCAAATGCACTAAAATATTAACAAATTCGTGATCATTCACGGTGTCCTTAATTTGAAAGCTTCTACAAGATTTTTAGCTTCTTAGTTAGATATTTCATGCTCCTTACAACTTCAAGAATCTATAAAAATTCTACAAATCATATTTTTTTGTACTAATAGGCTGCCTATTATACGTGGACAGACTTAAAGGAAATAGTACAAATATACTTGTGGTCGTGTACTTATAGTGCTTCATCTCTTGCCAAACATGTGATCGTGCTTGTTTATATATCTATGAACGTACAAATACTTCTCGTATAGTTCGAGCCAGTAATTACGGCGTGTGTGTCTTTTACTCTTTGGGAACTCCATTGACCCTGGTTCTGATCTAGGGGGAAATGTAGATCACACGCTAACGAGTGCGCGTGAGTTTTATACCAGTCAAGTCGTGCATGGTATCGACCACGTAAGCGAATATGAGAGGCTATAAATTAAAAAGCCCATTTCAGATTGGTCTTTTGGTGGGCCTCGTGCTTCTTTATTAGAAGTACATGAAATGACCAAAATTCTAAAGAGAAAGTGTTTGGCAACAGATTTAATGAGGGTCAATTTAGTACATTGTAATGTTTGGATACAAGAATAAGAGAAAAAACTATTTGGATAAAAAAATAAATGGAAAATATTGTTTGGATACAAGAATAATAACTTAAAACAAACCAATGGTTTAGAAAACTCCCGTTTTCCAGCTCTTAAAAATCTGCAAAAAAAAAAGATTTAACATAATCTAACAATAATACAAAATCGATAGAATATGTTTTTTGGATTTTCGGATTTTTATAGACAAGTTCGGGTTTGGGTGAAAATCTTAAGACCTAATTTTATAGAGATATAGAAATTGTTCGGGTGCTTTGAAATTTTCTCTTCGGGTTGGGTTTGAGTTTGTTTTTTTCAGTTTAGGGTTTTCCGGATTTTTGGGATTTCGGGTTTTCGGGTTTAGATATATTAAAAAAGTTTGAGTATTTTAAAATTTTGATTAGGGTATTTGGGTCGGGTTCAGGGTTTTCAAGATTTTTTTTTATTTCAGATTTTTGGGTTTAGACATATTAAAAAAGTTTGAGTTTTTAAAAATTTTGAATAAGGTTTTCTTGGTCGGGTTCGGAATTAGGGTTTAAATTTTCTACACAAAATCAGAAAATCACACCGCACAAACGTGCGGGTACTCTACTAGTATATATACATTTCCTCGGTTGATGGTGAAGAGGCCATTTAAAAAGCAAAACCCTAAACCTTTTCACACAAGAAAAGAAAAAGAAAAACCTAAACGATACTGAGAGCCACCTTTTGGCGTTTATCAATGATGAAGCGTTTATCAAAGACGAAGATACCGGAACTTCCATGGGATTTGGTTGAGGACATACTCTGTCGAGTTCCAGCCAAATCTGTAACACGATTTCGATCTACTTGCAAACAATGGAACCGTTTAATCAAAGACAAGGATTTCGCAAGAAAACACTCTGGTAAAGCCCAAACACAGTTTCTAGCTCTCGTATTGACCCATGACTTCAATATTCATCCGTTAAGCATCAATCTCCATGGAACTACTCCATCCGTTGAGGTTAAAAATGAGCATCTTAGCCTACCTGATCCGCATTCTATCAATGTGTCAGCTCACTTCCAAGTCTTTCGTTGCGCTGACGGATTCTTGTTATGCACGTCTAAAGACGAAAGGAGAATCTTGGTTTGGAACCCTTGTACAAGCCAGACCATTTGGATCGAAGTCGGCGATCGTTGCAAGCATGGCCGTCACTTTATTCTCGGATACCACCAAGAAAACAGATACAGTGAAAAGATTTACAAGATCTTGAGCTTTACTCCTGGTTGCAGAAATTGGGAGATCTACGACTTTAGCTCTGATTCTTGGAGGTTTCTTAAAAAAGATATCGCTCCAGGCTGGGAATTTGGACACTTAAATAACCATGGCGTGTCTTTGAAGGGAAAGATTTACTGTTTTGCTACACGACTATATGAATATCAACGCGGCAGCATATTCTTGCTCAGATTTGACTTTTCCACAGGGAAAGCATCATCTGAGCATGTTGAGCCTCTTCCTTATTTGCATCCTTATCATCGTTATAGAACTTTGAATCTTTCCGTTGTTAGAGATGAGAAGATTTCCTTGTTATTAGAGACTTATGATACACCCAAGACTGAAATATGGGTGACAGGTAAGATTGGTGAGAACAAACGGGCGTCGTGGAACAAAGTCTTAGCATTTGATTTGGCCTATAGTTTTATTTCGGGTTTTGATAGTTTCTTGCTCGACGAGGTGAAGAAAGTCGCAGTGTGTTGTGAGAGAACCCACGACGTGGAAGACCTTCCCATACACAACGTGGTAGAACTTACCATACACATAGACAAGATACACATTGTTGAGGAGGATGATAGATTTACAACAATGGATATTGGAACCGGAGAAGATCCGGCGGATTTGTGTTTGCCAGTTATTATTCATTTTGTTCCAAGTTTGGCTCAAATCGAGCTGGTTGGAGGAGGCAAGACAAGAAACAGACTCAAGATGTAATCTCTTTGTCTCTCTTTTTTTTATTTTTTTATTTCGTGTGTTTCTTTGAATTTAGTCATGTTCCCTTTATTTTTATTGTGTTTTCTTAGTTTATCTTTAGATATGTTCTGTGAATGATCCATTGAACAGAAATTTCAATTGCCTATAGTGTTATTTGCTTCAACATATTTTTTGAGTTTCATGTTCAAATCATGTCTCGCGCAGAAAGATGTCTAAAGAATAGAGAGTTACGTTTGATTTCAAGCTTTTCTAGAAAAATGAACAAGTGATTCGTGATAAAAGCATGCATGTACAAGGCTTTCTCATTGTATCCAAGTGCTAAAGAGTATAGTCATCGGTTCTTTAACTAGATGTGATAAAAAGCAGGGGTTTCAAAAGGCTTAAACAATGGTTAGTGATTATTAAACTTGGAAACAGCTAGGGTAATTACTTTACTATTAGCGCCTAGTGTTGTAAACATAAGACTAAAGCCACTGAAAACAAGTTTATTTATCTTTATGACCATTTTTTGAACTTGGAAAAGTCTGAATGCAAAAAAAGAAAAAAACAAATTATGTTTGTGACAAAGAAACGAAGGAGAAGAAGAAATTTCGATAGAGATGTTTGTGGCCAAAGAAAAGAGAGAAAATAAAGATAAGAGAATGTTAATAGATAATCTTCAGCTTTTCGAGTTTTAGCATTGTCAATTTCTTTCTTCTTCCTCTTCTGAGTATTGCTTACATGTAAAAGTGATTAGATGGATTCTACAGGGCTGAGCAGGAAGTTCAAATCCAAGTCAACCACAGAGCCAAAGGGATATCCTGGGATGTGGCAGTTTCCTAAAGATCCGACAAGTGTTGCATCTACAGAGTCCCTGAAAGACTTCGTAGAGTAAACACAGAAGCATACACTCCCCAACTAGTCATCATTGGACCTCTTCACCATCATATGAAATCCCAAGCTCTCAGGTCTCTTGGAGATATCACAAACACAAAGTCAGTGGGCTACGTAAATTGGAAGAGCATAAGAAGATCTACCTTGCTAAATTCGCAGAAAGGTTTGATGGGAATGAAACCATTGATGGATTCAGAAGAACAATCAAAGAAGAGGAAGAGAGAATCAGAGAAAGCTACTCGGAATCAACGACATGGATTGAATCTTCAGAGTTCGTGGAGATGATCCTGCTCGACTCTGTTTTCATACTAGAGTTCTTTTAAGGAAGGGTTTTAGAATTCGTGGAGTGAAAACAGGGGATCCTCTCATTGACGAGCCTTGTCTTACAGAGACAATCAACAATGATCTCATGTTGCTAGAGAATCAGCTTCCTTACTTTATCCTCCATAATCTCTTCCATCCAATCTTCAGTAGATCGTCTCGAACAGACATTCCGCGAATAATCATCACTGCTTTGGATTCAAAATAAGATCGGAGACGACTCAAATTTCAGTCATTTCACTGATTTGGCCAGATGTGTCCGCGTTGAATCACTTCAAGGGCCTGCTCAACGGGAATTCAAACACTTTGAACATATGTTTAACGCGGATAAGCTACATAGTGGGGGAGTGAAATTCGAGGCGTTGGAAGAAGAGTTCCTGGAGGTGAGATTTGAGAATGGTTGTTTAAAGATGCCTCGTCTTTTGATCCATGATACTTCGGAGATGACTTTGAGAAACATAATGGCGCTTGAACAATGCCACTACCCTTACACCGCACATGTCTGTAGTTACGTGACTTCCTGGATTACCTCATCGACACCGATAAAGATGTCGAGTTGCTTGTCGAGAAAGGTAACCCTTTTATCCTTTATATAGGTCTATGGTGTGTGTGTGTGTATTATTGATTCGTGATTTTTGGTTTGTTTTGTAAGGGATAATAAAAAACTGGATTGGGGAACCCAGTTCGGTTGCAAAGATGGTGAACAAGCTCTGTTTGGGCACCATAAATAATGGCTCTTACTATTATGATATAGCGGTTAAAGTCAACGCTCACTATTCAAACCCACTCACTAGGTCACGCCCATCCTGAAACGCGTTTATTTCGGTAACATGTGGACTTGGGACGGCCACTGTCGCCGCCACGTTACTATTGCTGATGACACTCGTCCAGACGGTTGCTTCAATCATTCAGGTTTTGCAGAACGCTTAGACACGCCGTTGCATTTCTCTCCCGTTCTTCAAATCATTTGTGTTGTGCGTCTAAATAATCTGTTTGTGCTCATAAGTTATACTAGTATTATTGGGAAAATAAACTATTGATTATAGGGCAATACTCACATCTACCATGGACTAATTTATACTAATATTTGTAATACTAGATAACAGTAGCTCACTAAATTCTCTGTGAAGTTGCCTTGTTATAATTTTCTCATGTTATAAATTATAATCGTCGGACTTGCAGCAAAACAAATGAAAAATAAAATCAGACTGATATATCATTATGCAAAAGTATAGCAAGTTTAGTATGACAAAAGCAAATCCTACCAAACAAGAATTTATTGTATGCCGCCTCATTTTATATATAACTTAACTCAAATTGCAACAACTTAACAGAATGCGGAAAAAAATCTCCAAAACCCAAACTATAATAAATTTGTAACAAAAGACAGAACAAAACAGATAAATAATAAAATCATTCATCACCATCTCCACCTCCTCCAATTAGCTATCCAAACCATCCAAGTAGCTCTGTAAATCTTTTAAACCTTCCGCCGAGAAGCTCCTTTGAACCCTCAACCTCGGTGCGACCAAGTTCGGTGGCGGCTGCGGCTGAAGACAAACAACCACCGCCGTCACATTATCCCCACTCTTCCTCTTCAAAGCCTCCTCAACCAGTTCTTTACTACACATGACCGGGTCATTGTGCTCTTGCAGTCTCCTTCTAGCGAAATCAACAGCGTTCTGGCTCATGAACACATCCCAAACCCCGTCGCACCCGATTATGAGGAACTCGTCCTCTTCGGTTAGTTTGGTTGTCATGAGCTCAGGCTCTGCAATGAGAGGTCCACCGTTAGAACCGTCTTTCTTCTTCTTCATGCCTTCCATATGAAAGTCACCGAGCGCACGAGCCACATTTAGTTGCCCGTTTAGATACCCGTCGTATATATATCCACCTGATGCCTCAATGCGTCTTCTCTCTTTACTGCTCATAGGTTTGTGGTCTTTCGACATTTCAATGGCCTTTCCCTGACGGGACAATACTGCTCTACAATCTCCAGCATTTGCCACAACCAATGACCTGTGACACAGTAGAAAGAATCGGTTTCACACCGAGAAAAACAAAATAGTATCAAAATGACACAGGACTATAAGACCATAACTTGTATATCAAAGCTCGAATTAAGCAGAGGAAGAAATGTAAAGCTGAGACGATAACTAGCATATAGTCTCAGCTTCAAGCAAAAGAAAAGATGTAAAACTATCCGAGCATTGATATACAAACTTCAACCAAAGGAAGAAATGTAAAGCTGAGAAGATAGCAGCAGAAAATACAGGCAGAAAGTAACAACTAAAAGCAAATTAGTGATACAGGATTGTTCTCAAGGTCAAGATTATGCACACTACGCAGTTGAGGATAAGATGCATCTGTTCCTCAATACTTTCTTCATTACTTAACCTAAGTGCCTAATATAGAACAACTAATATAGGAGACAATGTCCTGCACACTGCGCTAGCCTAAGTGCCTAACTATGCCGTCTTTGGTAGTTGTCATTTAGAGTTTAGGTTATACGTAGCTGAAAGATAATAAGAGTTGAATGAGCAAGCAAACCTGCCAAAAAGAATAGCTGCAAGAGCAGTAGTTCCTGAAGAAAGGCTCCCATCTAATGCACAAGCCTCTGAGAAGGCCGTGTCTGTTTGAAGAAACGCCGAAGAAATCACCTTATCTATTTCACTAGGAAACTCTTGATCTTCAACAATGTACCTCGGTATATGGTGACACGCGAATTCCGCAGCATGCTTCCCACCATGTCCATCAAATACCTAACATAAACACACAAGATTAGAGATTCCATACCTTGAATGCTGAGAACATACCTAATGATTACAAGAAGAACAAGAATCAACAAACATACCCCGTAAAGGGCACTTGGTCCGTCTCCAGAGTTCTTGAGACCATAACTATCCATTAAATCATCGACGCATAGGTAAGCATCTTCCATGCTTGACCTAGAGCCGATATCAGACCATGCTCCAGAGCGCATAACAGGGACAAACTCAAACTCAGACTTGTTCTTGGCTAAAGTAAACTCGTTCTCAACAGATATATCTGACACCTTTGTCTTCACCTAACCAAGTTTTAGCAGTCAGAAAACCTCAAAAAACATCTCATAGCAACACATTAGAAACAGAGAATCGAATTCGGATGAAAGTTTATAGCCAAAAAGTACAAAGAGAGAATCGAATTGAGAGGCAAATACCTTTCTTCTAGGGTTTTCTTATAATTAACTTCGTGAATAATGTTCATAAACCCTAAGAGCCTTTTATACATTAGGCTAAAAAAAGCTAATATTTCCTATTTCGTGCAGTTAAATTCCATTGCAATTTGCAACGGATAGCTTCAAAGCAGATTAGGAAACCAAAAATGATCAAAGCCAAAAACGAAACCAATTTAATAACAAAATTCAACTAATTTAAAGCACTCAGATGTTGCATTTAAGAACTTCTGCTAACAAAATGTCAAAATCCGATTAATTGATGGCAAAGTTCAATGCAAAGCAGTAATAATAAATCCGGGATTATCATAAAATTAAGTTTTGAAGAAAGGAATCTTACGAGAGATTGGTGTCGAACCAGAGACTTCTTATTACACGGCGCCAATAAGCGCTCGCCGTCGAAGCCCTGCCGGTATACGGCGACGGAGGAAGAAGAAGAAGAGAAGGAGAAAGGATTCGGCGGTTTGCCGCCGTAACTCGAACTCCCATTCTCCGGATCAGAAATTTCTTTAGTTTCCTCCATTACGCACCATCATTGCATAAAAATTCTACAGCAATTAGCGAAAAGAGCAACCGAGTCAACCCTCCGAGTCAGCGACTTTATAACCGAGTCGTTTAAAGCGATTCTCTGAGAATGCAGCTAAGGTAAGAGATTCGTATACAGTGGATTCAGAAATCAACAACAAAATTGAATCAATTTGATCCAGAATCATAGAAATTCAGGGGTTTAAGCAAAGTTAGGGTTTTGTGGCAGAAATTAGACCACGCATTTAGAGAGAGAGAGAGAAGAGAGAGAAAACTGTTCGCCGGCGGAGGCGAGAAAAACGAGTCCGACGGTTATTTAAGAGAAAAAAGGAAGGTGCAACATTGAAACATGAAAACGTCGGCGTTTTTAACTTTGCTGAGATTTTCTTTTCTTTTTCTTGTGAGTTGTGACCGTTTTGAGACTATATGATAAAGAGATTAAAGAATCATCCGCGTGGTAATTGTTAGGAAATATTCGAATATTATTTCGCTATTAGAGACTTTTTGTGTAGATTTTTTCCGTGAAAGCGATGGTTTATCTTTTTTATTAATTAAATGGACCGACAGTAAACTGGTTGACGTGGGAGCATGTGATGACAGATGCTGATTGGCTATCATCCTCTAATTTATATATTTTCATGAGGCGTGATACGTGTCGTGTGTTTTTAATATATTGTTGAGAGGTAGCAAAAATATTCACGACTTTGTGTAATATGGGATCTAACTTTTCCAATACTATTGGATTGGGTCCATTCTTTTATAAGTTGAAGTTAGTTCTTTGGGCATGCACTTGAGCTTCAATCTGGGCCGAGAATGGGCCGACTTATTGTAGACTTTTAGTAGCAAGTACTTGAAGTTTTTCGTTTTGTACTACATGCATGTACATGTACTGCTTTCACTCGTTTCACATCCAACAGAGTACTACTCCAACACACAAAACTGAAAACTTCCAAAAATTATTGTGAGATTGAAAGTAGAAAAAGAGACAAAACTTAAAGGGCCCGATGAAAACTAATCCCACACAGTCATATACAGTATCTAACTTAAGAACTAAATAAACATCTATATTTACTTGGTCCAAATTTTTGATGTCTATAATAAACTTGATATGCAAGTAGTAGGAAATCAAAAAAAAAAAAAAAGAAAAAAAAAGAGAGAAGAGTTAGGTGATCCATATAAGAAAATACAATTCGATATGCAAGTAAATATTTCACTTTTAATTTATTTACAAAAGTTTTTCTGTACTACAATTTGTTTTTTAGAGGCTAGTTTTACACGTGGCTAAACACTTTCGCGTACACGTAATGAACTTCCAATTTACACGGAGAAACAAGCAGACCTGACACGTGTCACCACCGCACCGACCGGAGGCGCATCACCTTTACCAAGTCCGGCTAACTCCAAACGCCGATGACTCGACGGACGAGGAAGATTCTCCGGTACAATGGTCTCGAGCGAGTTCTCAAGCCATGGCGGACATGTCCTTTTGTCACTCCACCTCCGCGGTGTCACCTCTTTAACCGGAGCTTTAACAACCGCAGCTTCCACAGACGCCACGTCACTGATCTGAATCGTACCGATCAGGATACTCGCCGCCACGCCTAAAGCAAAAGAACCATTGTTCTTCCGTTGCTCTGTCTCATCCTCTGCTCTCCTCCTAAACTCGTAATAAAAATTAAAGAATAAAATGATTTTTGATATATGAACTGATTAGCGGCGAATAAATTGTTTTTGCTGAAGAAAAAAAAGAGATACCAAGAGATCCGTGATGTTGGCTTGACTAGTGGAGATGATGATTGTGTAGATTTGGAATCTATGAGAGGAAGATTCAGACAGCAGCTTATTCTCCCTGCCATTGTTTGTTCCTCTGTTTTTTCTTTTATTTTTTTCTCTTTAAACTGTGTAAAGCAAATTTGATGTCTCTCCCAATATATAGAGTGAATATGCCAAATCACAACCGTTTATTGTACAATTTGACTAGCGTGTTTCACATATTCTTCCGAGAGAAGCAACCACACGACATGTCAATGTTACTACCTCCTCCAAAAACAAAGATTACTAGGAACACAACCGAACCCGAGACTATTATCAAACAAACCAAAACGATTAGCAACAGCTCCAAAACTAGTAACACAAGCCTAGGAACTTGGATCCACTTGGTGGCAAGATGAGACAAATGTATTGAAGGAGCTAAGATGTGAACATGACTAATTAGGCTTTGACGCCACCTCCACGAATCAAGCAACCTTCCAACATTAGAACTCAGGCTGCCCACCAAGGCACTAACACAAGAAAATGACTTTAGAGCTTCAAAAATCAAAATGCATAAATTTTTTGGCAGGAGAACCATCATCAATCCAAAATGACTCTAGAGATCCTCACTGGTCATAACATAATGGAGTTTCCAAAATTTTAAAATATTGAGGGGTTAAAAAATTAATTACTGTTATTTCATAATTTGATTAGAGATTAGAGAAAGTTAATTATAGTATTGACAAAAACTCTTCTTCTCTTTCTCTCTCACACATCCGCCACTCTTTTTAGGGTTTTCTTCTTCACTATAACTCCGCCACTCTTTTTCCCTTCACGATAATAACACAGTCATGCTTCGCCTAGAGAGAGATCTCTCTTCCCATCACCGCCTCTGATCTCCATCATCGCCGATTCAGGTATCCACATCTCTTATGATTTCTCGCAATCTGTCCACTGTGAATTGAAAGTTTTAGATTTTCCTCAATGCTATCTTCATATTGATCTCGATTTATCCTTTACTTCTCTAAAGTATCGATTTTTCGATGACCCTTTTATTCATTTTTCATGTCGCTCTGATTTTGTTTCTCAAATTGCTCTAATCCATCCTCGAAATGTGACTACTGAATCCGCCTAGTCATTTCAATTTTGCAGCTTTCTTTGCTTACATTGCTATTGCCTGCTATGTCCAACAATCTCTTCCCTCAGCTATGCGTTAATGTCCCTCCTCCGGAGATGATTTCTAATCCGGAAGTGAGATTGTTCTCACAACCAATCTGTAACTATCAAGAACCTCCTGCAATGCAAGTAGGAACTCAGATCTCTGTGAGTCATGATCAAAACGTAATGATGCAGTCATCATTTGTTCGTAGTGGTGCTACTGTAGGATCTGGTTACATGGATACGACTCAGTTACTTGGTAAACGGAAATCGCCGGTGCAGCCTATCTTCAACGGCACTGCTTCTCCTCAATTGCTGTCTGCACAAAACAAACGGATGTTACCTACGGTGAATAAAGGCCCCGTGATGCCGGTGCAATCATCTTCTGTTTCCCCTAGAACACAGTATTTGCCTGCATCATTCGTTAAGAATGCTTCTGTTTCTTGCAACAAACCGGGGAAGCAAACTGCGGCGAGGGTTAAAGCTTCGCAGAAGCCGCTCCCGTCGAAGCATCAGAACGAATCATCGGAGTCTGTGAGGTCTAAAATGAGAGAGTCGTTAGCAGGTGCACTTGCAATGGTACAGTGCCAAATGGAGTCGAAAAGTTTACACATTGAGACTGGAGCTAAACCGCTTGAAGCTCATGTTAGTGAGCCAGTGTCCGCTGCTTCTGATGGAAGCACTGCAATGCTATCACTCGGTGATCTAAGTCCTGCGGGAGTTGGCTCTTTTCAGACAGTTTTGCCGGAGATTTTGACAAGTGGTGCTGAAGAAATTACTGGGGAAGGACCTGAGGCTGTGAAGCCTTTTCCGCAAGATAATGTTTCGTATAGTGACAATCTGTTTTCAAAAGATGATGATCTTCTGCAAGGGAATGACCTCTCTTGGGCTCTTGAGTCGGATTTAGAGTTTACAGAAACTTGTGGAGATGAAATGATTGGAGAATTGAGTAATGATGATGGAAGCCAGGAGAAATTGTTACTGGATCCGCAAGTTTTGGCGTTTAATATAGAGGCAGAGCTCTTTAAGCTACTTGGTGGAGTGAACAAGAAGTATAAAGAGAAAGGAAGATCTCTCTTGTTCAACTTGAAAGACAAAAATAATCCTAAACTCAGGGAAAAGGTTATGTATGGAGAGATTTTAGCAGAGCGATTGTGTTCCATGTCAGCAGAGGAGCTTGCTTCAAAGGAATTGGCAGAGTGGAGACAGGCGAAAGCCGAAGAGATGGCTCAAATGGTTGTTCTGCAGGATACAGAGGTAGATATCAGAAGCTTGGTGAGGAAAACACACAAAGGAGAGTTCCAAGTGGAAGTTGAACCAATGGATAGTGGCTCAGTGGACATCTCTGTTGGAATGAGTTCGCGTAGCTGGTCTCGACCAAAGAACACTAAGAAGAAAACCGCTTCCATCACTAAAGCACTTGGAATTACGAATGATACTAATGGTTCTAATGAGTGCACTGGCGCAAGTAACGGAGTCACAGTAGACGATGAGATGCAGGCTGCCACTGGATCTCTACCTCCAATTGTTTCTCTTGATGAATTCATGTTATGCATAGACTCAGAATCTCCATCTGACTCTTTGTCTACAGATACTGGAAAAAGTAATGATGCGGAGGCAGTTCTAACTTTGACACCACCCAAGGAAAGTGTTAATATTGATCTTGGTGCATCACCAGTTAAGGCTGAGGATGGTGACTTAGTATCGTCAAAGCCTTATTCTGATTCGAAATCTGAACTCACTCCTGTTTCCATTCCTGTGGGTGAACGAGTATGGGAAGGCGTACTCCAGTTTAGTGTTTCTTCTGCGAGCTCTGTCATCGGCATTCTGAAAAGGTTTGTAATCAAACCTATCTCAGTATTTCTTATATCGTTTGCATTTCCAAATTTTGGTTTGAATGGAAATGACTTCGCCATTTACAAACTTTCTGAGTTACAAGCTTTTTCATTGGTTTTCTGCAATCCATGTAGATACATTCGCATTGTAGGACAGTTGATTTATGTTAGTCTGTACATTTACTGATACAACGTGTAAAAACCTTAACTTTTTTTCTCTTGGCAGTGGCGAGAAGACTACTACTAAAGAGTGGCCTATGTTGCTTGAGATCAAGGGTAGAGTCAGATTAGATGCATTTGAGAAGTTCGTTCGAGAGCTCCCAAACTCTAGGAGCCGTGCTGTAATGGTATGACTCTTCTGGTGCACATTCATTGCTTTCAATTTTCACTTCCATGGAAAAGTTTTCTGCTTAGTTAAACTAGAAGTCACTGTTATGTCTGATAACTGTTAGCCCCTACCAAAGTTAGTAACCAGTGTAGTACTTAACCGAGCTTAATTGTGACCGGCTCTCCATTATTAAGGAAAGAAGAAGATGAGAAGTTTATCGGCTGATCTGATACTTCTTGTGAACCAGAACAAAGGCACAACTTATTTTTGGTAGAATAGGCCTCCATAGTCGAACATGTTGTGATGTTCATACATGTTTCTTCTTGATTCTATACGTATTATGATGAACACAGTTTCCCAGCATCTATCATGCGTACTTATATATATCTTCTCTTGTGTTCCAGGTTTTGTGTTTCGTCTGCAGAGAAGAGTGCTCCAAGACAGAACGAGAAAACATTTCCGAGGTATGAGCTTTTGGTATTATGTACAACTTATAGACCGATTTATATTATGTACTAGTTATTTTACTGTCTTCGTTGGTAACAGTTTTGGGGGTAATGCAGGTGGTGGATTCGTATGCTAAAGATGAGAGGGTCGGATTCGCCGAACCGGCTTCAGGAGTGGAGCTTTACCTTTGCCCGGCCCGAGGCAGAACCGTCGAGATTCTAAACAAGATTGTCCCAAGAAACCAACTTGATTTCTTGAAATCTTTAGATGATGATGGTCTTATAGGTGTTGTTGTATGGAGAAGACCACAATATAAAAAACCATCACTAGCATCATCTAACTCTCACAAGAACCACCATGAAAAGGGTTCTTCATTAACCACAATTAATACGTCTCGTTACAGAAACATGCTGCCACAGGTCAACAACCGCCATGACGATGGTGGTGGTGACGTGCCGCCGGGGTTTGGTCCAATGGCCATGGCTCGGAATGATGATGATGAGGATGACGACGACTTGCCTGAATTTAACTATTTTTCTCGTGGAGATGTTGTCATGAACCGGGCGAGACGGTCTGATTCTGTAAGAGAGCTTATTCATAAATATGGAAAATCTGAACCAATGTGGAACCACCAAGGTTTTAATGATGATGAAAATGACATATTACCAGAGTGGCAGCAGCCTCAACCAAACCCAAATCTTGGAGTTAATTATGTAAATGGTGGCTCGATGGTTAGACCACGTAGCGAGTGGTGGCCTCATGGTCAGGGTGGAGGATTTTAGTTGTTTTTTTTTTTGTTCCAGTTTTGAAATTTTTGTTTTGTTTTGTTTTGTTTTACTTTCATTGTAGCAGCACTAGCATAAATGCACTTCAAAATTGGTGATTCTGTCCTATCAATATACCCATTTATATAAGAAGAAAAAAAAGAAGAAACTTATCATATAAAATTGAATATGGTTCAAAACATCATCCGTCATTTATCGGATTTAAATTTTACCGATTACTCGAATAGGCGATTATGCCAAGAAAAAAATAAAAAAAAATGCGGACAATTTGAATTAAAGAAGGGAGGAAAACAATTAACACGCCAAAGAAGAAAGAACGCGCGCCTATAGGGAGAAAGAGCACTGTGGATCAAACTTGTATTGTCTCATCGGACTAAGTGGGATGCGATGAGCAGCGGAGGGAATTTCCCACCGAGAGGTCATCCATGGCGGACGCGGTGTTCCACCGGGAAACCGCGACGTCCGTCTTTGCTTTCGACACAGCGGCGGGACCTGATTTTGAACGGAGGAGATATCAGATTTCCAGTTCCACCGCCTATCAAATGGTCCTCCGTAGGTGCTGCTACTTTTTACACTTGTTCTTCTTCTTCAGCAGATGTAGCTTCTGATGCTAATTATCGATCATCGGTTTCCTCCAAACTCGACCCGGCGGTTCTGAACGGAGGAGCTATCAGATTTCCAATTCCACCGCCTATCAAATGGTCCTCCGTAGGTGCTGCTACTTTTTACACTTGTTCTCCTCCTGCAGATGTAGCTTCTGAAGTTGATGGTCTCGATGCTAATAATCGATCATCGGCTTCCTCCCGTTCCGACTCGGTGGATATTGCTTCTGTTGTTGATTCCCTCGACGCTAATTATGGATCATCGGTTTCCTCCAAACTCGACCCGGCGGTTTTGGCTTCTGTTGTTGATGCCCTCGATGCTAATTATCGATCATCGGCCGTTGCTGATTCTCAGCTGAAATACGATGTGTTTATTAGTTTCCGAGGACCAGATTCTCGTGATGATTTCGTGAGCCACCTCTACGACGATCTGCGTCGAGAAGGAATAGAAACTTTCATAGACAGTGAAAAGCTTGAGGCGGGAGAGGAGATTGAGCCGGCTTTATCGGATGCGATCGAGGGATCAAGGATCTCGGTAGTGGTTTTTACAAAGGAATACGCCTCTTCCAAGTGGTGTATGAGAGAGGTGGCCCAGATAATGGAGTGTAGGAGGAGCAGAGGCCAGCTAGTTTTGCCAGTCTTCCTCGGTGTAGAACCCAAGGAGGTTAGGTGGGAGACGGGGAGCTACGCTGTGGCCTTTTCTAGGCATGATAAGGCTCCCCAAGGATCACTATTAGCTGAGGAAGTAAAACGGTGGAGAAAAGCCATGAAGGAGGCAGCCAGTCTCTCCGGATTTGATTCCAGTGCAGTGAGGTACGATTCCATGTAAATAAAGATATTTGATTTTCTCAATTCTCATTATTCTTTGTTAATTATGTTAACTGCTGCTGATCCTATGAGTTGGTTTAGTCGTGAATCTCTCACAATTATTTCTTCACAAATCATCAGGTTCAGCGTTCAGGTTTTATTTCCTCACTCGCATTGTATCTAGTTTGTTTCAAGATCTTAGATTTTTTCGAAAACAATTGGTCTTTCTCTGTGGATGTACTTTGTTTAACTTGGCAAGCTTGTGCTATGTGACTAGAAGTAAGCATGTGCACCGAAGTCATCAATTACAGTATTTCATTTGCATTATTTTCTCAGTATTCTTTTTTTCTTTCTGAGTTTGTTTTTATTGTCTGTGCACTTGTAGGCCTGCTTCTAAGCTTGTGGATAAGATTGTTGCCCGCATTTTGGAAAACCTAGAGAGCAAAAGCTTGTTTGAAGATGAGGGCTTGGTGGGAGCTTATCCTCTGGTGAAGGAAGTGGAAAGGTTGTTGGAAAATGGATCAGATGAAGTGCAGACCATAGGGATATGTGGAATGGGTGGTAGTGGGAAAACTGCCATCGCTGGCGTTGTTTTTAATCGTCAACATCAAAAGTTTGATAGCTGCTGCTTCCTTGCAAATGTCAGACAAGAATTTGAAAAGCATGACCTTATTGGCTTAAGAAACAGGCTTCTCGGTCAAATCCTTGGTCAGCCTGATATAAACATATCTACACCTGACATTGGATCCGGCAATACAAGGAATCGTCTACGTCGGAAAAAGGTTCTTATTGTTCTCGACGATGTTTGGAGCATCACACAACTGGAGTTTTTGATGAAACAACCGACTTACTTTGGTCCTGGAAGTAGAATCATTATTACAACACGAGACATGGATATTATCAAGAATGTTGACGATAAATTCTCTATGATGGGACTATCTGACAGTGATTCGCTTAAACTGTTTTCATCTTGCGCCTTCAAACAGAGCTATCCTCCTGAAGAATACTTTCAACTGTCGATGAGGGCAGCTGATTATGCAAAGGGGCTACCTCTGGCTTTAAAAGTTCTGGGTTCTTTTCTCTGTAAGAAATCTGTGCTAGAGTGGGAAAGTGCACTAAGAAGATGTGTTAGTTCTCTAGATGAAGAAATCTTCAATGTACTCCGTGTAAGTTACGACAGACTCAATGATGAAGAGAAAACAACGTTTCTCAATCTTGCTTGTCTCTTCAATGGGGGAAAACGAAGTGACATAGCTGCTCTTTTGGATAGTTGTGGTATCTCTGCGGATATTGGGATACGTGCACTAGTTGATAAGTCGATGATTACCTTATCTAACGACAGGATTCAGATGCATGACTTGTTACAGAAGATGGGTAGAGAAATTGTAAAGCAGGAATCTCCTCGGGATCCCAGCAAACGCAGCAGGCTGTGGAACTTTGAAGAAGTCCATGGAATGTTTTTGGCTGATGGTAATTCCACCATGAACTGAAAATTTATATCACATTTTTTTTTTTTTTTTGAAAATGTAATGTAAAATTTATTCAAAAACCAAACTTTTGTACAAACGAGTGCAAACTAGTGACCGAGAGTTTCTTTACAAAACAAATTTTAGATTTTTAAGAGAGTTAGGCTCGAGAGCCAAACCAGAGTTGACGAGCTTCTTCATACTTGTAGTCCCTCGTGTCTCTGATAGATTGGATTCGGTTTCGAACAGTTTGGTCAATAAGTTTTATGAGTTGATTCGGAGACGAAGGGGCCTCCCCATGGCGCCGAGAGTTCCTCTCTCTTCAAACACTGTGAACCGCTGCTTGGAAAACGTACCTGGCAAGGGAAAGGGTAAGCCGATCTTGGCTAGTGTCGGAGAGGAGATGGATTAGATTGGTCCAGTCTGTTGTATAGCGACTTTTGAGTAGACCTTTGCTTAGCGCGTTCCAGACCTCTGTCGAGTATCCGCAAGAGAAGAAGAGGTGGTCTCGAGTTTCCATTGGGGCTTGGCAGAGGACACACGCGGTGTTAAAACCCGGAGCCCATACATGAGTTCGGTCGCATGTCGATAAGCGATTGTGAACCGCCAACCAGACACAAAAAGAGAACTTCGGAGTAGAGTGAGTGAACCAAACCCCTCTATATCAAGAACTCTCTACACCTCCTTCCCTGATTAACATGCACGTTTTCTTGGAGTTGAAAAACGACCTGTACTCGTCCACCTTTGTTTTCCAGAGGGGAATATCTTCCTTGTTTACGTCTCCACGTGAACCACATAGATTTAGAGCATTTGCTATCTAAGTTAATAAGGGTGAGCGGTGACGTCTTCTTCTTCGTGATGTTAGAGCTTGAGCATCTGTTGCATATCTAGGGATTCCCATGTCGATGAGACCTCTCTCTCCTGTGACTTGAAATAGCTGGCTCATGTGAGACCAGTTATCAAACCTCCATTTTGAAAAAATCTTTCGCCTTGTCTCTGTATTTCAGGAGCTTTCTCCACATCCAAGATCCCATACTTGTATTTTCACTTACCGACCAGAAAGATCCCTGCCGAATGAGATATGATTTGATCCAGTTGACCCAGAGCGAATCATGAGATGAGAGTATCCTCCAAACCAGTTTAAGGCAGCTAACCATATTAACTTCTTTCAGCGGCCTAAGTCCTAAGCCACCCTCCCGTTTTGGTCTACAGACCTCTTGCGAAGATATTTTCGCTTTGCTAGTGTTTAGTACCGGGCCCGACCACAGAAAAGCAGAACACAGTCCCTCGATCTCTTTAAGGCATTCCAACGGCGACGGGAGCCGAAACGCGGACAGCCAAAAGTTTGTCAAGCTTTGAATGACCGATGAGATTAGTTGCAATCTTCCCGCGAAGCAGAGAAGCCTTGCAGTCCAGGAAGTCATCTTCTTACGATTTTTTTTCTATCAATGGGTGATAATCATTTGAAGACATACACTTTGTGAGCAGCGGCAGCCCTAGGTGACGCACCGGCAATTGACCAGAAGTATATTGAAATCTCTTATTGTTTGTAAACTGTTATGTTAGACAATCACATGAAAATGTAAGAGAAAGGAAAACATGAGCACTTTTTACTTTTGGATTAAACACAGAGAGTTATTATGATTTATGACCATAACTGTGTAGATACTTCAGTCAGAACTAGCGAACCATTTTATATTCCCTACCTTTACAACGTAATTTTACATTTTTAACGACCAAAAAGGGCCAAAAGAAGTGAACAAATAAACAACCTGACCAAATAATAAAATAATTTTCTTTGTCAACAACATATGCTAATGACCAAAGTCACTAAACTAAACCTTGCAGTCCCCTCCTTTGCAACAAACAGCTTATCCACATTTATGAATCCCACAGAGAAAGAATCAACGCTTTTTTCAGTCTTGCGATGTAGCAGAGTATTCAAAAAGCAACCGTTTCGAAGGTGCGGATTGAAGGAGGACACGCAAGCGGCTCGTGAGCTGATAGATCAGTGTCCATTGCATCGCCATCTCAGAATCTTTCATCTGTCTTACCACAGAGGCCTGTAAACAAAAAAGACAACAAGAATCAGGTGGTTGCTTAAGGTTGGAGAAGAAAGAAGATTGTAAAAATGTTTAAATGCCTGACATGAAGGCGTTTTCCGAGCTGCACTTCTACTTCTGTTCCAAGTGAGATATTACTTGCTAGAGACTTGAGAGGATCAATAGTTGGATCAACAGAGAGTAAACTCGGGATCTGTGGAGCATACACCAACCTCCATCTCGCCTGACCAAACTCTCCTTTTCCTTCTATTCTTGGCATTAACGATTCGAGTGTCACGGTTGCGAGTTTTTTGAAAGCAAGTTGTCCATCTCCTTCTAATATCGATTCTGCTAATTGGCTCTCAAACACCTTTGCAGCCTGGGGAAAGTGAGATAACAAACAGAGAATGTCATCAAGAAGGACTAAACAACAAACATTTGCAAATTTTCAGCTACATTTTGACTTCAAAAATTTACCTCGGAAGGTGAGAGAGCATCCTGTTCCACAGAACGAGTTGAAGTCACCACAAGTTTGTCCTGCCAATTGCTGGCACGACTTTGGATCCTAAATTGCCATTCTGAACCTACTAAAGCTAAATCTAGCAGAGGATCTAGTCCATGTTCAGGCTCAAACTTTGCAACGTTGAGATGCTCTCTCTTCAGGCGTACCTGTGTTTTAGAAAACAAAATAGATGTTCATTACTCAGAGGAGCCTGTGCCAAGCTTTGCAAGAAATGATGGAATAAATGAAATGAGTTCACCAAGAAAATCAGAACAGAGATTTGGACAAAAACCTGAGTAGCTACAAGATTGACATCTCCATTCTCGAATGCAAGGATACCCTTTGGTTTGATGTATTTTGGATGAGCCATACCGTCAAGCTCAAGCTCACCGCTAATAGCAAAATTAAGAATCAAAGGATACACTATCCTCAACTCTGGTCCTAAAACAAGTTTCAGATCACTCAGACGAATATCCATATTTGGTTTCATTTTCAATTCTTCAATCTCCTTTTCAACAGCCTTTGATTCACCTGTTGCGGGTAAAATAATCAGAGATCACTACAAAACTTTACTTACAAAGTCCAAATACTATAAATTTTGCTAGTGGAGACATAAGTTACCCGCTGACTGGGAGAATTTCATCCTTGAAGAAGCCGGTTCTGTACCAAAAAACCGAGCAAAATATCGTGACGCAACTGCTTGATTAAAAGAAGCACCAGCAATCCTAGATTGATTAGCTGCCAATCTATTGAAAGGGGCAGCTCCACCACCCTTATCATGAGGCAGATAAGCTTCTCCGTGGCTTAATTTAATGTTTCCCGATATAGTTGGCTGCAACATTGATCCACTAATTTGCAGCTGAGTATCAACCTGACCACTGATTTGGCAACCCCATTACTCTCATTAAAAACCAGAAAATGTAACATGAGTCTAGAAGAGAATAATGGAAGAAATGATTGACAGCAGCATCGATTGCAGAGTATACCTTAGGAAATTCTTCGCTCGTACTTCCAGAACTTCACATTTGAGCTCTATTTTATCACCACTAGATGCTTCATTTGATCTAAGGGGAAGATTTCCTTTAACAACCAGCTTTCCCCTTCGACTGACCCTGCTTTCCAAAGAGGTGATACACAACCTGTTTGATTTGACATGTAAGGTCCCACCGAAGTTTGTGAGAGGTTTACGGAGCACAGGTGAAGATATAGACGCCCTGTGGAATGATGCAGACCCATCAAGCACGGGATTCTCCACTGTACCACCGACCTGCTCAGCGGGTAGGGTATGCATAAATGAATCTAGTCAGACTTTCTATAATGTTTAAGGACATGGACATATCAACTGAACTATCTAATGATGTAAAGATAACTTAACAGGAGCACAAGCTAATATTTTTTTACCAACCTGAAGCCTGATATCAGCATTGCCTTGGAGCCAATTAGCATAAGGAGATATGGCTGTCAACAATGTCATTCCCCCATCCTTGATATCTGCCTCCAATCTAACTTCTCCTGCATCTAGAATGTTCCAGTTTAAGCCTTTGAGACTCTCAGCTAGTTGGCTGTCCCATCCCTCTTCGCTCCTATCCCTCGAGGTTCTCTTCTCATCATCTTCCTTTTCTTTTGCCCAGCTAGGGATTTTCACTGCACCACTTCTATCAGCTTCACTGTCTTCTCCGTCAGAGGTATTTTTCTGCGAAAAGCTAACAGGAACACTTCCTTGTATATGCACATGACCATTTTGGACAAACGGTTCAAAGTTGGAGTTGAATAGGAAACGGCTGTTAGATGTCAGCGACGCAAAACCCTCGGCTCGTCCAAGGTCTATACCCCCAACCGCGCCATCCAACAATCTAACTTGTACATCACATTCTGGTTTTTCAAGGCTGCCTCTAAGATCCCCTTCCATGTGCAAGATGCCTTTGATTGGCGACAGGAGTTGCCTCAAAGAGTGAACAAGATCACTAGCTGATGATTCAACAACCTCAACTAAGGTAGGTATCAAACTAACAGGGAAATTCAGAACAGCAAAATGAAGATTTGTTTTTGGCCCCAATAAGGTCCCATCCGCATGCAGAGTAGCGTTTCCTTTCTGAATAAGCATCTCCTTAAGACGTAAACCATCATCATTGCTATATGAGCCAGTTGCCAGAACACGCTGTGTTTTGTAAGTCCCCCACTCCCAATCATCTCCATGAAAGTCAAATTCGGCCTGATATTAAGAGGACAACGTTTGTATTATAACCAAAAAGATTTATAAATTCTTTTCGAAGACAATTGAAAAACTTAGGAAAACCAATGGAGTCTCCTTTAAATGATGACAATCTTTACCCTTCCATTTAAAAAACTATTTGAAAAGGTTATTTTTTTATACCAAGGTGTCTCCATTGCCTCCACCACTAGCATCCAGTGAACCATGCCAATGACCTTTGAGTTCCGCTAAACCAGGAAGACTTAGATCTTCGAGAACGACTTCACTTTCTGGGGTATAGTACCCACGTACCTCCTGATTTTAGGAAATCATGAATTAGAATAGGAAAGAAAGAAAAACGAGATTAACCGTATCTACGCAATTTTTTCATTCATACTAAAGAGTAAAGAATATGTTTCATATGTCAAGAAGCCAGTTAGTTACTTTCAAATGGAAGGAAGGCACCATATTCGGTACATTACCTCAAGCAAGTCTCGTAGATTGTCAGCTTGTAGACAGAGATTTTGCACACTTTGGATAAAAAGATCCTGCCACACCAACCAAGAAACTCGCATAATCAGAGGCATCCAACTCAAAGAGGAGACGAGAACATACTTTCGTACTACATGAATATGAACATGCTGATGCAGGTTCAATTTTTCTTGAACCAAGATTGTAGAAACATGGCTACTCAAAATATAAGCATGTGATTTAGCGAAAAATGTTAGCCAACCTTTGATCTTGAGTGAACAGCTGGATCTGTACTTCTTGAAAGAAGCCTTGCAAGAGGAAGCATCTCAGCAACCTCTGCCTTGGGCACTTCAAGTCTCATTCTCCATCTTCCCATAGAAGATATAACACTTCCTAGATGACCAGTCATGGCTCTCATTAAGAAACTGCCAGCTTCCTTCTGACCAAGGTCCCGATCACGGGAGCCTGGTAATACATATTCACCTTGAAGCTCATACCGGCTATTGCTTTGTTCCAGAATAGTTTTCTCGACAGTGATCTTCAGGAAGAAAGACGAGAAAGGTAAGCAGAAATATCATAATGAAAATTATCATATAGCCTTCACAGCTATAAGAACTTATCAATTATACTCTGCTTTATCTCACTCTAACCTTTAGTCCTCTGAACAACATGAAACACTTATAACAAGTTATAAATCATAGAAATTAAAAAGGCTTGATTTAGTTATGACCTTTTATAGTGGCAAATAATGTACTATGATATTATTAAACTAGTCATCAGTTGCGATTATTCTCTAGATTTCTTAGAGAACTAAACCAAAAGAACAGGGATCTGTAGGGTTGTAATACATACCACATCACCGCTCCATCTTACGGCAACATCTAGAGCTTCACCTAGCACTCCACTAAATTTTGGCCGAATTACAGACAACAGGCCATGTCCCCTTCGCTTCTGAAGATTTAGCTGAATCTCTGCCTGCAAATAAAAAGGAAAGAATTTTCAATATCAGTGTGTAGAATTTGAGCTCTATGGCCTCAAAATTTAATAATAATCATTCCACAGTTTTTTGCCATCAGCAGTGGATTAAAGCCTTAGGATAGTTTGGCCCATGAGATCTTTATCGCCAATTTTCATGGCAATTTCCTAAAGTTTATGAATCGTCCCTATACTAGGAGGATGTCATCTTATGAACACATTCTATTAAGTGAGCCTAATCTTCGTTGACAAAGAAAAATCCTGAAAAGACATTACAAGCTGATGATACCTTTAATACTGTTCTCTTTCTGAACCTTCACTCAGTACTAGCACAAAATGAATTATTCGTATGAATGTGCTTACCCTTTGGATCACTCCTCTCAGCGAGGCCAACTCCAACTCATCAAGTGGAAAGTTGCGTATCTGCAAACCAGATATGGGGAAAAGTGTAAACCACCGGTTCTCAATTTTGCTTCAAACGGTAAGAAAAAACATATATTCACACAAGAGAAAGCAGTACCTCCAAAGTAGCGGATTGTTGTGGTTGATAACAAGCGTTGGCTCTTAGTTGTCCCTTTTGTAGAGAAAAAGAGAGCAACTTTCCACTTTGTACATTTTCCTCAGAATTAGGCTGTAATGGACCTACAAAGTCTAGTGTAAGACTTTCATCTGGCCGGCCCACGGCATCAAGCTAGATATGCAACAACACAGAAAAGATATATTAGTATAAACATCATGCATTAACCTCTGTCAACTACAAAATCTCTCTACCACATTGTTCAAATTAGATATATGTGACATACTGACACCATTTTTAGAAGATAGCTTTCATGACTTCACACAAAAACAAATTAAGAAAAAAAAGAAGCTTAAACAACTAGAAAGCTCGTATCAATCACATTTCTTTTACTGCCAGAGAAAAAAGGGTCTGTGCAATCATAATTAAGAACCACCATCGCAAGGATAGCCGCTACTACTACTCCTTGTGTTACTGATACTGGTGATACGATTCATTGAAGAAGGAAGAAATCAGTACAATACCTTAACATGATCGCGCGAAACACTCAAACGTCCAGCCAGTTGAGGGGCCAAAATCAACTGATTCAGCTTGAGACTTGAGATGGAGATTTCACCAACGAGGCTTGAAATTGCAGCTGCATCTTCTCGGCTGTCTGACTCAACGTCTCCCTCTTTTGTAGTGCTGTCTCGTTTTATCTTCCCCAGGAATTTGATCCTTCCGGTTGCTTTTAAATGTGTAGGTCTTGGTGAATCAAATGGATAGGAAGAGACCAAGCTGAAACACTCAAAATTACGCATACGTAAATCCAAATCAAGCCCCTCAACAACAAATGGCATAGCCTCCCCTTGAGTGAAGTCTTCGTGAGACAAACACTGGTCTTTGTATGAAGTATCTAATTTTGTGTGTAGATCAAAAGCGACAGATGATGAATTAACGATGATATTATCATGTGATATCACAATATCTCCTCGAGCATCAGTTAAGGAGCCATCGGCTTTAGGCGCGGCCCATTTGATGTCAAATCTCCTGCACTCAAAATTCAGATAGAGCAAATAAGACAACCAAAAACATGAGTGAAGACTAAATACAGCCCAAAAAAAGGAAAGGGAACCTTACGGTTTCAAGAGGGCCCCCGAAAGCTTTGTCTCCCCAGTTAAATCACCTAACTTCAGCGGCCCGGGATTAAGATGTTCAGGTATATAACGATGCAAAACCTTATCAAAACATATGTTTCCTGAAATGTTTACATCCAGTGCTGTATCATCTACCTCCCCCTGTAAATGCATATACAATTCAGCATCGAATAAAAAGAAGAATCGCAGAACGAGGTGAAGTTATTAGATTATGAGATGTTGCACATAACATAATATGCCAAGTAAGCTAGTGAAAATATTATTAGATTATAGCAATCATACCTCTGGACAGATCCAAGCGTTCCCTGCTCCACGAATCTCCCCACCGTCAACAAGGGTAGCTCTAATACCATACAAATCAGCAACCTATCAAATGAAACAGGCTAATTTGAAAATATTCGAAATGATCATACATAGACGTCTTCCCGGAGGTGGAAACAGACAATGAAAATACTTACACAGTTGTCAGTGTTGAATGTAAAATTAGCAGAAAGATATGAAAATGGAACACGGTCAAATGCAGCAACTGCACCAGCTTCCTTGTTTTTCAGCATTGCCTCATATGCCACAGATGAAGGAAGATCTGGAGATAGATAAGCTATCTTCCTAGAAACCATACAACTCCCCACAAAAACGGGAGCATCAAGCGGGCCTTGACAGTTGAATACAGCTGTAACAGAACCAGCTAGCTGCAGTCCAAGATGATAGAATGAATTGGAACAAGATAAATGAGTCACTAAGAAGCAAAAAAACAAAAAAAGACAATGAAAATACATCAAGGGCTAAACACATGGTGTAGTTTAACAAAAGATGCATACGGCAATAAAACAATACCGGGAAAAACAAGGGCTTCATTTTGAATGTTTTCATCAAAGCATTAATTTCCACATACGGAACCTGAAACAAAATATGGACAATCAGTTGATGGGAAAAACAAAACAAATCAGGCATTAAGAATCAGGAAAGTCATCTAATGTAGATAGATTATTGATCCACATAACAAATCTTACCTGACACATCAGATGAAATTCCCCGTCATCAGGATGTATACCGAAATCTCCAGAAGCCTCCAAAGGAACCTTACCAAACCAACCACTAGCATTATGAAGGAAAATGCGCTGACCGCGGAAAGAAAGGCTGGCTGAGACATCCTGCAAAGGTAGCCAGAGTCAGCAAGGGATATATAGGGACGGCATCCTGCGTTTCCCGCTAGAAGATAACGACAGAAGAAGCATTATATATGAACAGTTACAGAAAGCGTAAAACCTCTATAGAAACACATATATATAGATCTTGTAGCACACATGAAATATATCATCAAGACATTGAAAAGGCATATTCACGAAAGACTTAAAGTCAAGACTTACAGAAAACGAAGAAGGCGCATCATATATGTGGAAGCCTAGTCCTGTGACATCAAGCTGGCCATGTAGGTTTGGAAATATTTCCCCTCTAGACATACACAGATGAACCTGCAATGCAATAGGTGACAGTCAGGGAAAGAAAACCCAAGGGCAAACCAAATTTTAATTTCAGAAATTTGCTCGGACTCATCAACTTGTAAAAGAGAAGAAAGAACTCCCAAACTTGACTAATAGGAAAAAAATGTAAAGGTTGAAAACGTAAACCATAGACTATTAAAGCGCATCGAAAATGATAAACTTTAATTCATTAAGAGGGCACACAGTGGACATTAGAAAAGCACCTCACCAGTAGCTCTTCCCTTTGACCACTCAATTGGGATCTCTAAAAGTCTTTCAAAAATCTGCAAAATGGTAGAAAAGAGATAATCAGCCATTGCAATTGATACCAAATAAGTCATTTATTCCACCTGATACCTTACCGGGACAAAGAAGTTGGCGACTTTTAAATTTGCATGCCAATTCTGCTCCAGAGTATCAACGAAAACGTCAACGGACAAAAGCCCACCATCTTCAGATGTTACATCTGATCTCCACATACTACATTTTCCACCAAGTTGAACATACACACGACCATAGTGATTCTGAAACCTGACATGTCCATGGATGTTCCTCATTTCTCTACATGATAAATGTTGTTTACCAAAATCAGTCACTAAACAAGACCTAAACTTCACTCAGCTTGCACTAAGTAAGCAGTGCTTTAAAAGACCATACTGATCTCATAAGAGTGAGCTAAAAATTGAAAGTTGAATGTAAACCAAAGGCCAAAAGTAAAAGTGTGAGCTACAAATTTGATTATTGAAAGTTGGAGTTGGAGTAAAAGAAAGGGCATGGTAAATGTTTGATTTGGACAATACATTACAAAGATAGATGAGCCTAACCTGGGCTCTGTATCGCCATAAGCTAATAGCATAAGCGTCCCACTTTTAAACTGCACAGAATCAAGCATAAATGGTAGTGTAGCAGGCAGCTTCTCTTGTTCATCACTCAAGTGAGAAGCATTGTCAGCAACATTCGGATCTGCCCCTCCTGTTAACTTCTTCACCATTTCCTTTAATTTTATATTCCATGGCCCAGTAGTACGCGAATGATTTGCCACAGAGTGATTATCATGCTTTTTGAAAGTAAAGTCACGAGGTTGATTACCACTTTGATTAAAATATGGAACATCATCAGCCTTCTGATTCACAACATTCATAGATATATCCCCTCTCTGACTGCTTAAAGTCTCAGATTCAGTAGTACTCGCAATACCTTCAACATATGAGCTTCCTTCATTTTGTATCAGTGCACAGAGCCTATCAACAGTCATAAGGAATGGATCACGTGATACAGCGAACTTGTCTAGCGTTGTAGCCTTTTTTACAGCGACGAGCCTTATCCCCCTCCCTCCATAATCGTCCCCATCCAACTCATTAGCTAATGATTGCTCACCATACGGCACGTGACAATCATCTTCTGTCTCACCTTTCACTAGTAGCATATCCAAATTCAACTCGTCAGACTTTTCTTGTGATAGGCTGTGGAAATAAGATTGAGCTGCTGAAGCACTGCGTTCAAGAATTCGCTTCTTGGCACTAATATCAGACCCTGAATTACCGTTTGATTTTGAATTCCACTTAAACTTGTACTTCCTCGGCCCCTTTAACATTTTGGACAAGAACTTGAGCCCTGAACCTGGAATCTTTATGCCAAACGATTTCTCCAACTCAGCATGCTTCACGTCATAATCAATTCCTGTGTCCATACAACGTTGATCTGCTGAATGCATATTTTCATCCATGCAAATAAAGGACTTGGAATTTGCTATCTCAATAAAACGCCTATCTTGCTTTAGAGCATCATCATTAGCTTGAGAAGGAACAATATAGCCCACCTCAGCAGCTTTTCTTGCATCATTATCCCTTTCACTATCCCAACGGATCCCTGCCTCCTCCCTCGAGACTCTTCGAGTTTTGGTACGAAAATCGATCCCTTCTTCAGAGGACAAATGACTATGCAAACTAGCTTCAGAAAAAGGTATCCCTAACCATGTAAAATCCTTCTTTTGTGCAACCAAGACTGTTGAATTACTCAGAATCGCATCAACCACAATCTTTCCCCTTCTCAGACTAGCAAAAGGACGGACACAAAGCTTCATAGTCGGAACCTCACCACACGAGAACTCTTCACCGTGAGTCCCCGCCGAGCAAGCTTCAAGGGTAATAGACAATGGTGAAACTCTTCTAACCTTTCCAAAATCAACCTCACGCTGGATACTCTCACTAACCATTGAGCAAACCGACGGCAAAAGCTTAGTCTCGACGAAAGCACGAGCTTTGTTCTGTCCATACCACACCAACAAACAAACCCCAGAGATCACAGCAAAGAAAACAGAACACCTCAGAAAAAACAAACCTTCCTCCCAAACAGGTGCCAAGGACCTAACAACAAATCCTCTGCTTTTAACAAAAGGCTCTTTCAAACATTTCACTTCACTCATTCTACTTCTGGAATCAAGAGACTTCCTCAAAATTTCTACATTTTCCCCACAAAATCTAGAAAATTTCTCGACTTTTGCTAACCAATCATTCTTCTTCTCTGAGCATATACGTTTCCTGAGGAATGCTCTTCTAACACGACTACGTCTATCATCAAAAGCATTGGTTTTTTTGTTGTTTCTACCATTTAAAGAACAATGAAGAAGAGGAGTACCAAGAAATGGGCTTTGCAATCTCAGACTCATTATCGCCACTCATCTGCTGGGGACCAAGAAGTTGAAGCTCTTAGTCCCCGAAAGCTTCAGAATTTAAGAAGACCCACTTTCTGGAATCGTGACATAGATTGGATGGCTCTCTGAGGCGACTGTACAGTAGCTGAGAAATTAGGGTTTGTATGTTACAGCGACTCAATCCCAAAGAGACAAAAGTTTTCTGCGATGACAAAGAGGATTATCAATAGAAATGAAAGAGCTTCGGAGCTCGAGAGAGGGAGAGAACTGAGGCGCAGAGAGAGATAGGAAAGAGAAGAAACTTAAACGGCGTTTGAAGTTTCGTATCAAAGTTTGTGAATGGTTAACAAAACTGATGCGTGCGTTTAAACCGCACTAAACGATTTCTGTCAGTTGTGCGCTTGAAACGCAGATATAGTAGATAGTGATAGTATAACGACGATTAACGAACCACGATTTCTCCTGCAAGGATAGTAAGAGTTCTCGCAAGGATTTGAATTTTTGAGTCTCTCCAATCTCTGGTTAAGTCGAGTATACGTAATTTGTGTGGTTCTGTTTGTTTTAACGATACGGATCTGAATGTTGTACAGTATACACGAAGGTTTCTCCATAAGTACTATATACAAGAAATGGTAAACTGGTGTCTTCATGTACAGATCACAACTATCTTAAGTTGTTCCCATTAGTCCATTACATTGGAACTAAGGATTATGAACATTTGACCAAAAGAAACAAAGAGGTGAAGATGGTACACACGAGATCCAAACACCACAAAGCATACATCAAACAATACATAAGAAGATGACAAGAGAGAACGCAAAAATCATCGCAACTAAAAAGGTCTGAGTTTAGATAAAAACAACTGTTTAAAAAGAAATGAAAGTTTTTGTCTTTAGCCTGTTCATCGTGAAACGACTAGAAAAGAAAAGGATTCAATGTCTTTTTTACCTCTAAAAACCAGACACCTTCAAAAGATTTATTAAGGAAGAAGAGACTCATATGAACAATATACGGCGAAATACATGCTCATATTCGTATGTCCATCAAGATCAAAATGGTGGTGATTTTGGAAGATTTACCGCACAGGCTGTTGGTTATAGTGGTTCTTCTCCTTCTTCTTTGCAGCCGCCAGCTTCGCACGCCTTGCAGCTGCCTCCTGCGCAGCGGTTTTCGCAGCAGCATCAATCTCTTTGCTTGATTTCTTCTTCTTCATGGATGCAAACTTTTTCAGCCTCTCTTTCATATCCATTGCAGATTCTTCCTCTGTCGGTTCAGACCCAGCAGCAGCTTCAACTGTGGCATCAGGGTTGCTGTTAGCTTGTTGCTCTTGAGATTCTTTTGCTTCCTTTTGCTTATCCTTCTTTTTCTTCTTCTTTGATGCCTTTGACTCCCCACCTGCTGCATTCTCTTTCTTCTCTCCCTCTCCATTGGCGTCTTCCTTCTTTTCTTGTTTAGCCTCTGCGAAAGAACATGCAAGGTATCAGTATTAGCAAGATAGTGACACAAAACAAATAGAGATGATACAGCAATACGGAACAATTAGTTGCTTTGCCTGTGCCAATACACGTGATTAGTACTATCAAAGATGTCACAATTGAAGGAAAAAATTACCTTGAGAGTCCTCTTGGCCATTAGTCTCCTTAGGGGCAACTCCAAAATCTGCTAACAGAGCCTCAAGCTCAGCAAGTTCCTTCTTTTTCTTCTCTTTCTTGGAAAGTTGCCTCTCTGCCTCTTTAGGAGGCGCAGGAACCTCAGGAGCTTTCTTCACCTCAGGCTCTGGTTCTGGATGAACCTGCACCTCTGTTTCCTGCTCATGCTCTTCCTCCGCATCATCATCACCTTCATCAAGAATATCTTCCTCACTTTCACTCTCCTGACAAATTAAACGAGAGAATCTCATCAGAAACCATGAAAATCACATATGCAATCTGGACACAAACTCACGCAAACAACAAGTTAACCTGAACAAATATTAGGCATGCCTACGCAAGCAAATGCAAGGAACAACATGTGCAACTATAACAATTCCTATTCTTTCACAGCCAAAACAACCACAAAACATAGACTGATACGTTTGTAACAAATTATCAGAGAAATCAACAGCAAAGCATAAACAAACTCTTAGAAAACTCAAGCCACAAAGAGAATGGTTAAGCAATAGAGTGAGGGAGCCTATTTGCTACCAGCAAGTCAAAATCACAACCAATTTAGGGTACCAGAGAGACAATTCAGGTAAAAGAGAAGCCCTGATTGAAAACAAACTCATTAGATTGAGAACAAAAAGCATTCATTTTCAGTGAAAAGCTGATAAGCACAACCAAATCATATATAGTTTTGACTTCTAACCTCAACGTGAGTGTCTTTTGCATCAACATGTGACGGCTCAGAAGTACCCCAGCCAGACTGTAGAGGAACAGTGGTGGCGTAGTAGTCATCATCTTCATCATCATCATCAATATCAGCCCAAGACTTAACTTTCAACGGCGTAGGTGCCCAGAAAACCTGTGGCTCAGGCTCCTTCTGTGTAGCTTGGGACGACTTAGAAGACCCTTTGCCTTTACCTGCCTTATCAGTAGTCTTCTTCTTCTTCTTGCGAGTGTCCAACGCAGCAAACAAGTTAGTGCTCTGGATCTTAATCGGTCCTTCGTCTCTCTTGTTTCCACCTCCAGCCATCCTTACACTTCCTCTCAATCAAATTCGATTCAGATAAAACAGCAAACAGCTCAAAAACCCAAGATCAAGGTAAAGCAACAAGCTTTCGTCTTCTCACAAAAACCTAATTCACGATTTCACCTGGAAGTCTCGACGAATAAACAAAGGGGAAAAAAACCTAATAGATAAAAGCAAAACGAAATCTAAATCTGGGTAGATTTCAACGCAATAACAAAGCTTTAATCGAAAATCCTAGACTCGAGACTAACCACTAGAGAACACACAACCCGATGGATTGAAAATTAGGATTCGAGATGAGAAATCATAAAATTCACCGGAAGATGAAAGAGCGAGAGGAGGAGAGAAGAGAAGCTGTGTTCAGCGATAGAATTTTAGGGTTTTTGCTTCTTTTCTATTGAGAATGAGGAAATCTGGGTGAAGCAACCGTATAGGTTAGGGCTAAATCGAGAAGGAGATAACGCTAAAGAGAAAGCCATTAAAACGCTCGTGCCTCTGAATTTATACGAGGAAATGTAAATTTACCTTTCGGTACCTAACAAATTTTGGCTTGCTTTTCTTGGCCCAAACTAAAATAATTTGGTCAAAATTTACATTAACTAGTTTGAGACAACGGTTTTATGATTTGGGAAATTTCAAAAATATAAATTTTGGGGTATTCATTTTCAAGGAAGAAAAAAAGTTCACAGTTAAATAATTTTTTTTTTTTTTTAAATTATGGTAGACAATAGACAAAAAGTCAAAAACGATGGAAACCATTTAATGCATTATGCATTAATACGTTTTTAGAGACAAAAGAACATGCAGATTGGAATAACTATCGGTATACGTGTTTGTTCATTTGAGAATAAATGTACGATTTAGTTTTGTTATCAATATAACATTTTCACAGGAAACAGAATGTATTATGCTTATAGGTGGAAATATCAACCATCTTACATATTCATAAGTATGTACAACTACTTATATGAATTGTGATAACTTTATTATAAATAAAAAACTGAATAGTTATGCTACATATTTAAGTGGATGATTCATCGAATAATTTCGAAAGGATTTCTCAAATGCAACTTTGATAGTAGTTACTCTGTGGAATGTGAATTCATGACAGTAGGATGGATAATAAGGGACCATACTGGGAGGTTTCTTGATGCAGGCTGGTCTAAGCTCCCGAAGGTGGATTCGCCGTTGCAAGCAGAGGCATGTGGATTCCTATATGTGACCCAACGTATATGGAGTAAAGGATGGCGAAACGTGTGGTTTGAAGGAGACAGTCTTGAGCTAACAAAGATAATCAACCACCAGAAACGAAGTATGGATCTAGGTAACATACTTTGTGATATTAACTTTTGGATCCAAAAGTTGCCATTATGTTCCTTAGGCCATATAAATAGGGAGAGAAATCAGGCAGCGGATGTATTAGCCAAAGCTTATGTTAATTCGCAAAGCTGTTGTATGTTTTACTCCTCCCCACCTCATTGGTTGAGGAAATACTTGTACTATCCCTTTACATTGTGAATTAATAAGATAGATGTTACAAAAATACAAAAATGAGTTAGTAAAATGCAAAAACAATAAGCTGTTAATCGAATACAAACATGGTACACTGATTTGTAATCAAACAAATGTAGTTACAACAATGCATCAGAATATTAAAACAAAAAAGAATACAAATAACAAAAAATGCACTCAGAATGATAATAAATATCACCCAAAAAAGTCAATCAAAAGCATAGAAGAAGAAAGAAGATTCAAGCACGTTCATCGGGCGATCGGACTGAGTCGATTTGTTGAGGGAGGCCGTTCTCGCTCTCGCTTGGCTTGACCTTCTTGTAGTTCCTCAACCACAAAACTCCCCACAAAATACCCGAAACCAAAAACCCTATAGCAGCATTTGAGCTCAAAGCAACAGCCGTGCAAACAAGCATAACAAACGCATCTGCCTTTGTGTTCATATCCCTAGCAGTCATTGCAAGCTCTATCCCAGCAAACAGCAACAAAGCCCCAATCATACCAACCGGAAACTTCGCCATTATACTCAACAACGAACCTCCTAAAACCAACCCTAATATCAGTTTAGCCATTCCCAACAACGCCACACACCCACCACTCCTCCCACCAAACTTGTACTGACCAGCTAACCCTCCGGCTCCATGGCAAGTAGGCATTGCACCAAACCAACATCCCACCATGTTCATCAACCCAACAGTCATCGAAACCGACGTCGCCGAGAACTGCTTCTCAGGGAACAAATCATACGAAAGCTTAACCACAGCCACCACAGAGTTTAAAACCGAGAGAGGTAACTGCGGAATCGTCCCTTTGATAAACCCGTTCTTCCATGCTTCTCTGTCTATCTTCACTATCTTCATCTTCGAAGGGCCAAACTTCATGTCGTTTATGATACCTGGCCTCCTTACAAACGCCAAGACAACACCTAACAAGAAAATCAACAAAGCAGATGGCAGACTATGCATGACCTTCCTTATCGAAACCCTTCTTCTTCTTCTCGACCCATCATCGCTCTCTTCCTCCTTCTTTTCTTCCTCTTCACCATCTCCATTCACAACAACTATGAAGAGAACACATATCAGAGCCAATATCACACCATCTAGCCCTAACCATGGCCTATCACCAGCACTCTTGTGCTTAGCAAAATCTTGCTCATTCCTAATATACTTCACCGCAGACATGGCAAAGGCTAAGCCCTGTGACAACTGAATCCCTCTAACAATAGATAGAGGGATTATGTTGAACACGTACTGCATCAAACCAGAGATCCCTAGCAAGAACAAGATCCCTCCGGTGCAGATTCCGGCAGCCATCATCTCCGGTATGCCGAAATCCTCGTTGGTTGATGAGATCGCCACGGCTGCTATGGACTTCATCGGTTGGACCGGCATGGGGACGCCGTAAAGCGCTCCGGTTAAGAAGTTGTATATGCCGGTGAATATCAGGGTTGTGCCTAAATCCAAGTCTTTGGCGAGAGTTAAAGCGAGGACGATTGGTATGTAAGTGCCGAGATCACCCATTGCACCGCTTATTTCGGCGAGCTTTGACCGGAAAACAAGGTTGGCCTTCAGCGTTTGGAACATTCCGGTGATGGAGTACGGAGAACGCCTTGGGGATTCCGGTTGACTAGTCTGAGACTGAGACTCCATTGTTGGTTGTGTTGATGGTGCAACAGTTTTGAGTTTTGGAGTGAAGATAAAGAAGGGTGTGTGTATCTGCTTTTATACTATCAAAGCGTTGACGATTAAAATGATTATTTATTTATTATTTTTGAAAAGGTCGATAATAGTATCTGATTCTTAACCATTGTCCGTTAAACATTTTCCTTGCGCTGTTTTATTAATGAGTGTTCCAAACAAAAAAAAAACATATTTTCCTTGCTGACAAAATAACATTCTCCTAAGTATTTTTTGGGTCGACAAAATTGTTTATGAACTAAATACTGGCGCATCTTTCTTTTCTTATGAATATTTACCACCCACTCGTTAAATATTGGCACATATTTTTATATCTTCAAGTGACACCCCTTCACGTTGTTGATGCTTTCTAAAAAATGTTGGATGTGCATTCTAAAAACACCTTCATTTTTTCTCACATTGGATTCCACCATTTAGAGAAAAAGTCATCTGAATTTTACAATAGTAGAAATTGGATCATAAAAGTTCTACAATGGAAGTTTTCTAAATGTCATAGAAGATATATTTCTGAACTTTAATTGGCTGAAATATGTAATATAGTAATTTGTATTTGTATCTCTTTTTGTCAATCAGCTTCTTGAGTTTTTGGATAATTGGGTCAGTTTCTGATTTTTTTAGTATAAATATAATTACACATGATATAATAAAAATAGGTTATCATTTTCATAGTCTTAATAATTTTGTTTTATCTGCATATTATGCAGGTTCTAATATAGTCATCAAACAAAATGAAAAGCTTCGATGATGATTCTTGTTGAGTATTTTTATATAAAAACAAAAAATGATTCTTGTTGAGTGTTAAAGAAAATTCCTTTAATTCATAATTTTTTTTGCTTTGATATGTGTTAAAAAAATATATGAATTTAATATTGGCACATTTGTATGTTCAATTAGCACTTGCGTGTGAAGCTTTTCTATAATTGTCAGCAATAATAAATAATCTATTTATGAAATATGTTTGTATACAAAGAGTCAAGATTTAACCTACATAATAATTATGTATATATTTCTTTTCGCTTCATAAATAATGTTATTTTACAAGCGTTCACACATATTAAAAATAATTAAAAAATCTAGTTTCTGTATTATTTTATCCCAAATAAGTCAATATACTAAAACTAAAGCAATAAGGTCAAAAAATATTTTTTACTGAAAAAAAAAGAATGATATGTTTGTGAAAAATACATCTTTGTGAAATGCAAGATGTATACTCCCACCGTTTTATAATAGTTGTCTTTTTGGTATTAGTTTTTTTTTTTTCAAATTAGTTGTGGTTTTCAGTTTTTAAATTTAATGATAACTTTTACAGTTTTGTCCATACTTTTTAGTTTATGAATTATTATTCATATAAAAATAAAAATTGTAAGTAGGGATAAAATAGAAAATTTCATTGTTTTCTTAGTTTAAACAACTTAGTATGAAAACTAATTTAAACGAAGGGACTATAACATTAAAGCTACGATTAAAGAAATGGGGCATGGGAGCGAGTAGGTGTGGTGCACAGCAGTATAGTATTCCAAACTTGTGGGTTTATTGTGTTAGTATAAAGCTGGAGCTTGACCAAGTGTTAGAACATTCAAAAAGCTGGAGCTTGACTAAGTGTTAGAACATTAAAAAGCTGGAGTTTGACTAAGTGTTAGAAAATTAAAAAAGTTGGAGTTTGACTAAGTGTTATACCGATTTTTGACCAAGTGTTAGAACAATCCAATTGTTGAAATTGTGGAACCCCGGAGCTATTAGCTACTAACAACACTCCACATTTCCTCACAGCGTGATAATGTGTATGCTTACAAGGTCGATCCCACGTAAAAGTTTGTTATTCCTCAGTTTCCATGTATACTATATGATCCGAGAATGGTGAAATGGGGCAGGAGAGGACATGGGGACGAATAGGTGTAGCGCATAGCAGTATAGTATTGGAGAACTTGTAACTTCTTATGTTTAAAATAAAACGCTGGAATTTTTTACTAAGTGTTGAATGAGTAGTTAATCTCTACTCTCCATAAGATTAGGCTAAATATTTTATAAGCTGATTTTGACATTGATCTTGTGTATCTCGTGGTATGACATGTTCAAGACGTTAAAGAAAAATAATGAAATCATTGAATGCTAAGTTAATTCAGATGACATTTCTAGCCTGAAACACAGCCAGGGGAGTCGTGGAGATCGGTGGTCTCTTCATCGGTGGTCGTCCATGTAATCATGTACTCCATTTTCTTTATTTTATCTCTACTTGTTCATTTCATTCGCTTTATAGTAAGCTTCAGTTGTTGAAAAGTTATAATTTAAAGAGATTCCACATCATTCAAGGTTGGCGTTTATCAAAAGTAGCTTAGGGAATATATAACTTAAGAGTACTTTCAACACAAGAAAATACATAAATTAGATATCATGAGTGAGTTGGTGTTGAATCTAAATGTGAAGGACAACATTAAAGGCCCGTATGATATAATAGGTAAATGAAGGACGACGTGAGGGACTAACTTCTTTGCACATTACAGGCCTGTAAGATACTAGCTTTCTCCATGGTAACTTTCAAAGTAGAGTAATTCAAATTGTAAGGCCATCGAACATAAAAGGAGAGAAACACCCTTAACATCGCCTCATTTGTTTTGGAGAGCAACACTTATACATGTTTTAACGAGCAGATGAGTAATAAGTAGTGGGACAAGTAGCAACATTTGGTAAGTGCTAAATAAAATAATGATACTTGATCCGTACTTGCAAGCAATTAAATTTGGTTACTTGTTATTGATCATAGCAAATACTTTACTGCAACCTCTTCAAATGGGCTTTCAATCCCTTTAACATTGTGGACTGAATTTGGGGTGAAATCCAACACCAACATTATCTATTCGCTATTCAGATCAACAAAACATGTGATACTGTCGTTGTTAGATCTCATAACCTTGTGTACATACTACTGCATGTGGTAGATTCATTAGAAAACATACAAGTAGGGGATTCATCAAGGATGTTCATCAGGCTGCGTCAGTGCGTAGGGGAAGACCGCTCGCGCTTGGCTTGACCCTCCCATAGTTCCTCATCCACAAAACAACATACAAAACAATCCCAGCAACAAACCCTATTGCAGCATTTGAGCCCAAAGACACAGCAGCGCAAACAAGCATAACAAATGCATCTCCCTTTGTGTTCATATCCCTAGCAGCCATTGCAAGCTCTATCCCTGCAAACAGCAACAAAGCTCCAAGAACACCAACAGGAAACTTCTCCATTATACCAACCAATGAACTTCCCAAGACCAATCCTAACAACAGTTTAGCAACTCCCAACAATGCCACACACCCACCACTTCTCCCACCATACTTGTACTGACCAGCTAACCCGCCCGCTCCATGACAAGTAGGCATTGCACCAAACCAACATCCCACCATGTTCATCAAACCAACAGTCATCGAAACCGATGTAGCCGAGAACTTCTTCTCAGGGAACAAATCATAAGACAACTTACACACAGCCACAACAGAGTTCAAAACAGAGAGAGGTAACTGCGGAATCGTCCCTTTCAAGAACCCGTTTCTCCATGCTTCTTTGTTCATCTTCACTACCTTAATCTTCGAAGGTCCAAACTTAATGTCTTGTACGATACTTGGCTTCCTTATGAATGCCAAAACAACACCCAACAAGAAAACTAACAGAGCAGATGGTACATTCGCTATAATCTTCCTTATCGAAACTCTTCTTCTTGAATCATCTCTCTCTTCTTCCTCTTCTTCTTCTTCTTCACCATCTCCATTCACAAGAACTATGAACAGAACACAAACCAAAGCCAATACCAAACCATCAAGCCCTAACCATGGCCTATCACCAACACTCTTTGACTTAGAAAAATTCTGTTCCTTTCTAATATACTTAACCGCAGACATAGCAAAGGCTAAGCCTTGTGACAGTTGAATCCCTCTAACAACAGATAAAGGAATGATATTGAACACAAACTGCATCAAACCGGAGATTCCTAACACGAACAAGATCCCTCCGGTGCAGATTCCGGCGGCCATGATCTCCGGTATGCCGAAATCCTCACCGGTTGATGAAATCGCCACGGCTGCAATGGATTTCATCGGTTGGACCGGCATGGGGACGCCGTAAACCGCTCCGGTTATGGCGTTATATATGCCAGTGAATATCAGAGTTGTGCCTAAATCCAAATCCTTGGCGAGAGTTAAAGCGAGGACGATCGGTATGTAAGTGCCGAGATCACCCATTGCACCGTTTACTTCGGCGAGCTTCGACCGGAAAACCAGATTGGTTTTTAGTTTATGGAACATTCCGGCGATTGGAGAACGCTTTGGGGCTTCCGGTTGACCACTCTGAGACTGAGACTCCATTGTTTGTTTGTGTTGACGCATGCAATAAGTTTAGATTTTTGCATCAAAAACAGAGCAACTATCTCTTTTTAAGCTATAAAAAAAATCAAAGCTTTGACAAAAAAAAAACAATTAAATAATATGAAGAAAAAGCTTTTGATGGCTATTAGTGACAGTATCTGATTCTTATTGTGTGTTAACCAAAATTTCGTTTTTATTATATCAAAACTTTCCGTAATATCTTGTTTTGGGTTGTACTTATCGTCAACTACTTTGTCATGAAATTGATTACCAGCACATAGTTTTATATTTTCAATTAACACCTCTTGCGTGTTGCAGATGTTCTATACATGTCAGCAACATAAATCACATATTTATGGAAAGATATCTTGGTATAAAAAAAAGTAGTCTTCACGGGCACTATCTATTGCAAGAGACAAAAGAGATATAGTAATAAATCATTATAGATAAATCACTTATTTAATTAAAATCTCCATACAAACCATTCATAGAAAGACCCTTGAAAACAGGACTCAGAAAAAAGAAAATGGAGTGGTTACACAATCCCTTTCTTGCAACCAACACACTCTCTTCACGACACTTATTCGGTTATGATGATCTTAGTAAGTATTCTTCAACTCCGATATCCAAACATATATAAAAAAAACCATTACAAAATATACAAAAAGAAAGCCTGCCGACCGATCCATCCGTGGCTGCTGCAGCTGATAATAGATGCGCATAAACACAGCTCTTTTGTAGACGGATGAAACCAGTTTTAGTGCCAAATGTTACCTACCATTTGGCATGACACTAGAGTCAAATACATATATAATAAAGTCTTTTAGGTAGTTAATAGACGATGGTCCGGGTCTATAAAAGCTCGTCCCATGGCAGCCGTCGCCTTATTAGCCGCTTCTTGTTCAAAAAAACTTCTTTAAAGACTCGTGCATAACTACGCACGAATCTTCCATGTCCTCCTCCTCTACCATCATCTCCTCCCAACGACACTCCTCGCTGCAAAACCCTTTCTCTCTACATTTCATCACCACACAAACATCACAACGTTAATCATGTATGTATCTAAAATTCCAAATCTATTATGCATCTAAAATTCCAAATCTATACTAAGTTGTGAGACTATAATCATCCTATGCAGATTTGTGTGTGTTAGTAATGATTGGAAAAGGAGCACAAACCTGTACATATATATGTCTTCGCCAACATCAAGTTTCTTGTTGCAGAAGTTACATACGCTGAGGAAGTTATCAGAGGGAAACTCTGTTTCGATATGCTTCTCTTTGTTAACATCATCTTCCTTCAACTCATTCTTGTGACACTCTAAAACTCGGTCACCGTAAATATGAGTCGTTTTAGGGTTAGGACCGTGTGAAATGATACAAGTGTAATCCTCTGACATCTCCATCTCCTCCTCAGATACACAACCGGAGAACACAATGTCTCTTTCTGCGGCCAACTTGGATCGAGACAACGTGCGGTTCCTCAACCCGATTGGCTCGGTCTCGGATAAGTTGTCACCGATTTCGAAAATTCCACCAGATCTTTCCTTCTCTTGAATCTTCAAAGATTTGGGAGTGTTGTTATCCTTAATCTCAGAAGACTTGATCCTCAAGGCAGGTCCAAACACAACGTCTGGTGACAAAACCCGATCATCGCCGAGAGAATCCACAATGCTTAACCCAACTTTTGATGGACCCCAGCAACAGTTGAGATGTGCAGTGAGTGATGATCTTGGAGATCTGAGGAAGAATGGCTCGGCCACCATTGTAGACAACATCCTGAATTCAAGAGGAGACTTAGGGCTTCTGACAAAATCAGAATCTGAGATGCTGCACTTGTTGTTGTTGTTCAGACCGATCAAGAGACTCAAAGCCAGTGGACTAGTGATCGCTTTGTTGTTGTTGTTGTGTCCGATCGGATCTGATTGATGAGGATCCACAGATTGAGATATTGCTTGATCTTTGTGGCGAAATCTTGATCCTGTTTTCAGCATTTTTACGGTTACGGTTCTTCAATCTGTGCATAAAATCAAAACGTATCAGAGATACCAAGATTCATATGTATAACCACAAAATTAGACCGATAAATTAGCATCAGATAAGTTTAAATCATAAAGTACGGTACTTTTTGGTATGATAGTTAATCTAGTTTGATTTGTTTATCTTTTTACCATAAAAAATATTTTTATGAAATATCTAGAAGGCACAAAAAATGAGATTTTCCAAGAATATGCCAAAATTTATTTGAATGAATTCCCTTGTGGATTACACAGCTTGAAATCAGCGGAGAAATATTTGCAACAGACACAAGAATAAGGTAAATTTTGTTTTCCAATAAACCATTCAAAATTAATTTATTAGCAAAAAAATAAAATCAAGTTATTCCACAATTTTAGTTACTCTGGTTAGATTTATTTCTTTATACAACAATTCTATATACCAAAAAATAAGATTTTCCAAGAATATGCCAAAATTAATTTGAATAAATTCCCCTGGATTACGCAGCTTGGAAAGTTGAATTCAGCGGAGAAATATATGCAACAGACAAAAGAAAATGGTAAATTTGTTTCTTAAAAACCCTTAAAATTAATTATGAAGTTATTCCAAGAACTATGACGCAGAAGAAAAACCATGCAAACTTTATAGAGACCGACAATTTATCTACAGAGCAAATTCGACAGAGATACATAAAAGAACTAAAATTAAACACTAAGCCTTACATAAATTAAATTATCAAACACAATTAAACATAAAAAACTATATCTCAAAACCATTTTTCTGATTAAGAAGAAGAAATTAGCTTTTTGGTGAGAAACAAAAAAAAAAAAAAAATAGCTTCAGGGTTTTTAAGGGGTTTCAGCTTCTTGTTAACCGAAAATCAAATTCTGAGATGGGTTTCTTACATGGATCTTGCAATCTCTCAATCTTGAAAAGAAAGAAAACAAAACCAAGAAACACCCGGAAGCTGAAGAACAGGCACTTATGAAAGAGAAATTAGACAAGAAGGCAGGAAGAAATAAGAAAGAAGACTGACCCGATAGGATCCTGGATTCGGATCTTTAGACGGGTCAGGAGAAAGATCCAAAAGCGCGTGGAGGTGAAGAGCTCTTTTCTTCTCACTTTCACTCAAAGTCTTGAAGAAAGAGAAAGAGTGAGCTTTTTTTTAAATACTTGGCTCTCTTCTCACTCTTCTCTATACTTCTTCAGAAGTGTCGGTTTCATACGCTCTTGTTTCGAAAAGAACCAAGAAAATTGCTATATTACAAATTAACCAGACTTTTCTTTTTACTTTTTCCAACCATATGAATATGTTAAGTTAGGTGAGAAGAGTTTGTCACATTTTGGGCCTTTAACCACTTTTGGAGCCGAATTGAAAAGAGAGAGAGAGAGAAACAACATTTACTTTGGAAACTTAAAACATTTTGATAGAAAATATGCACAAACGTTTGCCTCGCAATAGCATCTACTGTAGTGATATAAATACGGATCTTTTACATATGCTTGTAAGGATCTTTTACATATGAAGATTAGGTACTCTAAATTGAATTGCATTCAATATGCTCTAGTTGCCTACCATCACGTATTAAGGACTCTATATTACACATAAAAACCGTAATTTTATCAAAGAGTATATTTGTACACATACAGAATGATGAAAGTGTCATATAGTAAATTTACAAAATAAATGTACTTATTATAGTTAATTCAATAGGCATGCAAAAACTAAAAAGCTATATAATTATTCTCTCTCGACCAAAATGTTTGTTTTTATGCTTTTGATACATAAAATAGATGAACTAAGCTCTTTAAGGATTCTTTTTTTAAACAGTAGATGATAGAAGCTAGCTTGAGAAGACAGAAACGACACCATTGTGCTACTTCTTGTGGGAAGACGCGTATACGCGGAGAAAGGTTCATAGATATTGTCAGGATCTCTTTCATGATTATATATGGTAAAGTCTATTCTTAGGATGCAAGCAACTGATCATAAATGCATCGGAGTTAAGTCATAGACTCATTCATAGTCGTTGAAAAGAAACTGCTAGCTAGAACATTAGGATAAAATATTACTATTTTCTGATTTTTTTCTAGTGACCATTTTGTTTTAATATAAATAGCTTTTGGAAAAGTTGTCCACAGCTATAGCTTTTTGAAATTAAGCACATATAAGAATAATCTAAATATTGCAAAAACTCAAAAGCACTCGAACTAGGTAGTTGACGAATGGTGACGGTGGAATGCGGTACATTCTGTACTTTGACAATTGTCACCGTTCATGAATTTTTGTACCATTTATAGTTTGTGCCGTGGAACGATTGTGCGATTCACGGTGTGTACGTGCTTCAAATTTTTCCTTTTTGTTTGGTCAAGTTTTCATGAACCTCACTTGAATCAAAGGCCAATCCCTGAAAGAAGGCCGTTCAAATTTTTTTTTTCATCTACCTGTTGAATTTTTTTAAAAAGGTAACATTCATACAAAAAAATAAAAAAATAAAAGGTTGAAAGAAAATATAGTTTTATCGATTGAGAACATTTGAAGTACTAAAACTTCAGTCAAAGTTGAAATGTATTTTAACCATAGTGCACTAATTTTATTTTAGAAAATTATTTTATCCAAATATTCAAAAGTTTACTATCCATCTAACAAAATTTATAATTTACTCACGTTGAACTATATCATAGTAACTGTCACGTGTCAAAATGGCAGAACTATCCCCTGACGGCTGACGCATTACGACATCATTCTCCTCGCTTGCACTTTACATTTTTTTTTTTTCTTTGGCTATAATTTTTGGCAAACTTTAAAGAAAAGAGTTGTCGTTTTCCGTGTATTGAGACTTTTGCCAGAACCAAGAACCATGCACCGACACGAGTCAGTATCACTGTTCTCGTGGTTGAGAGAATCCAACGGCGAACAACAAAATGTACCTCGATAATCAACGGTTAGTTTTTTATAGTTGGGTTTTTGTTTTTGTTTTTTCAATATATTTTTTGACGCTCCTTCATGTCATAGTGCTCTTGGTGAACCCCATGAATCTCCACACGTGTGATTCTTGTGTCGGCTTGTCCACTACTCAATCCTAGATTCTTGAAACCGTGTACGTTTTGTTTTTGTTATTATTTTGTTACTACATTTTTCAACATGCGTTATAAATAATTTTTGTGTGGTTTTTCATAAAAGAAAACTCATGTAGACTAGTGATACATCAAAAACATTTACATATAGTTTAATAATGTATTCTTGGGAGTTAATCACAACAAAAAGGTAAATTCATACCCAAGCATCGCTGAGTATGAATTCGTACGGGATCAGAACAATGTTAAGAGCTAAAACACTCACCATCCTTGTAATCAAGAATCACATTTCTCTATCTCTAGCTAGTTGCATTGATCAAAAACCTTAATCAAATTAAAAAAAAAAAGAAAGAAAAGCAAAATCAACATCTTCACATTCGTTGAGAATCAAAGCGAGACGGATATACAGTTCAAGAGATCACATGGTTCGTGGTGTGTAAGCACAATAACATTCGACCGTTCAATCACCCCTGACATGAACATGAACATTCCACCTTTACCTAAATTCTTCTCCAACCTAACCACCGTGCACCAAATTCTCTTGTTTCTAAATAGATTTGTACGCCCATTCTGAGACTTGACCTTCTCGTACCATATAATCACCAGTTCCCACCATTGTTTACTAATTGAATCGTTCGGCTATGATCATCAGCAATCTTCGAATACAGACCTCCAAAACCCCGAACTACTTTTGACCACTTTCCACAGCTTAAGTCATAGTACCATATGTACTTACTACCTCCATGTACTTTAAACACTCCATTTTCTATAACGCACCAATGTTTTCTACTGATAACGTCCCAAAGACACAAACCAGGAACCAAACCACTAACCAAATCCAAACCAAGCTCTCGTGTTTCCTCCCATATTCCTCGGTCATATACATAGGTTTTACGCTTGGAAATAACGTATAGCCTTCCTCCCAAAACTAAACCTACGTGATCGTTCGGGTCGAATCTATCGTCATTAGGGCTAGGCAATGGCTTCCACGTCTGAGTCTTTAGGTCAAAAACCTCACCCCAATTCATGGAGTCCTCTACATTTAACCTGTTTCCTCCCATTACATATATCTTCCCGTCCTAGAAACAACAGTCGGCGCGTTTCCTTCCCACCGTCATGCCAGGAGCACGACGCCACGTGTGAGTCCGACAATCAAACACATGAACGGCTTTGGATAGTTCTTTTTTCTTGTTTTGTCTGCCGATATGGTAGATTTCGGGACCGACGGTTACAAGCGTTGACGCAAATAGTGCAGGAGAGTCGGAGGAAGACGGTGTTATCGGTACTAAACCTGACTCTCCCTTAATCTTACCGTTTCTGATTATTTGGGTTTGAGCAGGGTTAGTGAGAATGAACCAGATACGATTGAGTAACTGTAAACATACATAGAAGCGAGGCTCTGTGGCTCCGGTTTGTGATCGAGCCGCGTAGTCTCCGGAGAGGAGAGGAGAGAGTAGAATCTTTTGGAGACTGAGCAGAGGGAAGGGTATTCAGATTTGGAGATGCGTGCTAAGCAATCCACAATGATTTCATCTGGGAGTGATAACAACGATGGAGATGATGACTGATGCAACAGAGGAGGAGCAGGAGGATTCGTCGTCATCCTCGGTGGCGTCTATAGCAAGTTAGCAACGAGACAGTAGTTTCGGATTTAGGCTTTAGCCTTTTTGTTTTCTTTTTCTTTTGTTCAGCTACGAAAAATCCAAACCTTTCCTTTATAGGGGATGTTACATTATTGAAAAACAAATCCCCTTAAAATTGTAAATTTACCTCTTTAAAAAAAACCAATGTATGGAAATTTGAAAGGAAATATTAAATTTACACTCTTTATAAGCTTCATTCTCATACTTTTGTAACACCAAAAAGAATATAGGACTAGTTTTGAAAAGCCAACTGCAAAACAAGCCGAAAACAATCAAATTATTAATGAACCCAGAATATTTTACAAGTGCACATTTTCTCTATTTTGTATCACAACACAAAAAGCGCTTTTGTATAACCTCATATCTTCATAGGAGAGATTATACCATTTCCACCAGGTTCTTTTAAATAACCTGCTCTTAAAGTTCTAAAGCAAAAAGTCTTATAAGACAGCTTCTTTTTTGCAAACAAAAAAACCGAGTTGGAAAAATATAAGGCAAGACTATAAAGTATAAACTAATCTGCCGAAAAAGATATTCACCTCAAAAGTTTTCAAGTTGGTTTTGACCAAGTTCGTGGAGAGAACAGGGCTTCTTTACATGTATTGTGCTAGCCATTGCTTGCACATGTCGAGTACAGTGAGCGAATTGGCATGTAGGGCTTGATGAGCAACATATTGAACATCAGCCACGCTTCCGCTTTTGGCTGCAATCTGGAACGCACTTTTCAGACGACCACATACCACGCAAGCCAGCACCTTTCTGCACTCGTTTACAATAAGACTTGTGTTGATCAGACTAATGATCCCGCATGATTGTATAACGCTTTAATGGTAAGTTAATGGCTTCATGAGATAGGAGTGATAGTGGAAGGCAGATCTAAAGAATTATGACTGCACTTACCGATGGCTACTTGTTAACATGTCTATGAGACGGTCAGGGCGCTCTTTGTGCTTGTTGGCATATACACTGATGGCAGCACCCAGGACCTGCAACATTTCACAGACATAATAAGAGTGTCATAAAACAAGCTTTCCCTGTATAGAATATGTAAATCCAAATACTGAACATCATATGTACCACTGGCTTAAACAAATTCTTTTGGCCAATCAACAATAAAATGCTTCTGAATTCCCAAATAAGAGAGTTTTATGTAGGACCATACCTGATCCCAGTCGTCATCTTCGATTGTTCCTTTAACGTTTTTGAAAAGTTCAGTCAACTGACCGCCTTTCTTCCTATCGGCTAGTGACGCAGCAACACCAGCATATATATCAACAGCTGCTTAGAAGTAAGAGAAAAGTCAGATACCTTGGAAAACAACATTTCACAGATACTAAACATAAAACAGATATGGGCACCTGAGAGCTTGAATTCATATATAACTTGAAAAGCCAAGTCAAAATTCTTCTCAACAAGAGTCTCCACTATTTCACATCGTCTCCTGAAAGTAAGAGCGAAGAATACATATCATCAGCTGGACGTTTTTCTTCCAACTTTCACCAGAGCATATAAGATCATTTACTTCGGTCTTTTAAGGATAATAGGTCAGTGTGGCACTGTTACTAGCTTTCTGTCTTTGTACTATATCAAGTTTTGTAATCTAAACATACATATTGCTTAACCTTGTGTAAAAATTTGTTTAAACGATAATAGGGAGCAAGTTGTATCAACAAATGATGGCAACTTTTGGCAAGAAAATTATCTTATAGGACAAACCTGGATGTCTCTGAATCATTTGGATTTCCGAACAAGGATTGCTTCCATGGTGCACCTTCAGAGTCACTGAAGGACTTCACCACATCAATCTGTAGGAATAAAGAACCCACAACATGAAAGGTGCAGATATAAATATATAAAGCCCCTACTCATCAAAAGAATGACAAAACCTGTGTTAAAAAAGTTACCTGCATTTTCACCCGAGTAGCCAACGTAAGAAGAGCTTCTTGACTTAGCTTCTCAACGGCACTTTTCCCTCTAACACCCTTTGTAACAAGTTTTTTCGAGTCTGAACCTCTAAGACGTGCTGTCAATGCTTCGTCGAAGTGTGCCTGTACCCAGAGGTTAGTTAGAGACAGATGTGCCAAAACTAACAAGACTAACAAGCAACAAAGAGTTCATCATAGTTTTGTGCAGCACTGCCATGATATGATTGCAGGGCGATTCTTCGTTTAGGCCCCAAAACAAGATGTGTATAGAAGTCATTTATATCTCTGTTTATATAAGTAATAAGTACTTTTATGAAATGGGTGGTGGGGAAAGAGCTACTGGGTGCTGACTCTATACCTGTGCATGCTCAAGATGCCTTACAGCTTCCTCCTGAGTGTTCGAATTCATAAAAAGCTGAATACAGCAATACCCAGAGGTGACGTAATCTTTCTTGAGTACCTGAACAATTAAGAATTTTTTTGAGTTTATTAGCATTACGTTTTAGAAGCCACTTGTCCGTCTTTCCAGAAACAGAAAAGAACACTTCTAAGTCATGACCAACAAAACATGGTTACATGTACTAGATTTAAAACTTAATACTAATACCATAAATGCATAGCCAAATTCGTAAAGTCATACGAATAATCTCTTAAACTATAGGATCTGGACTTAAGGATGCACTACAAACTAATTTCAAGCTTAGTGCATGAAATTAGTCTCTTAAACTATAGGATCTGGTTCAGATTGCAGGAGAGGACGTGCAAACCAGAGAGCTGAGAATGTTGGTATAAGATGCACATTTTGGTATCAAGTGAAAAACTCGAAGTGAGAGCAACCCAACAAAATAAGTTGTAGGCAAATTTAGAGAACCATGACAACAAAGATGTTCTCACCAGAAACTTGTATAGGTAATTGAAATGCCGGTTGGTCTCAAAGAAAGCACATATACGTGTAAGGGCTCCAGCTATGTACTGATTTATGGCTTGATCTTGCTGCTTTGTGGATCCAAGTCTTTCCGTAATTACTTCTTCAAGGGATGAGATAGCTCCATAACCAACACAAAACTCGCACAGATTTTCAATGGTCCCGTATTCAGTTGCCAAGGGATCTGTTCGTTGAGGTGATGAAGACGAGCTTACTGCACCCACAGATGAAGTCTGCAAAGGAAGGGGAAGAGCACTTGGGGGAAAGAATAACATGCAAGCATCTTTAAAGTGACCATGCCGGAACATAAAACCAAGCAGGTTTGGTCGAGCATGCTGCAGAATCAGAAGAATTTTTTTTTAATGAACCAAAACAAAAGTAAAATGTAAGATAATTACCGGGTCAACCTAAAGACATGTTCAAGACAGAGAAGTATATTGTGAGGTAATTTCAGGAGAGAAAACTTGCAAAATCCAGAATGCACTAGAATATTATGGCCTTACTTCCTGCAAGTAATTGGTACACTCAGAATAGCGAGTACTATCCAAGTTGCTTCGGGGCCCATCGTCAAAGTCTAACCCGGGCACAGAGTTATTCTTTTCTGATTCCAAAGATCTCCTCGACCTCTCTGAACGAGGGAAAGTGGATGGCATATGGAGAACATTCAGGTATGAATCTGCTGATAAAGAATCGTCCAAAATTGTTGGCGCGCTTTTAGCCAAATGGTCATACCTGACATGCATCAACAGTCCCAAGAATAAGATCAAGTGGTGCAACAACAAAGATTTCCAATCTCACCAATTTTATAATTCCGTACATAACTCATTAAGCTGCTTTTATGTACTTACAACATACGATCGATATGTATATGTTCAACTATTGATTAAACACTTTCCTGTCCTGTGACTGGATTAGCAAGACATTTCACAAATAACCCATACTAGGAATAGAGATACTTACATGGAACGAACAGTTGACACATCCACAGGGGGACCTCCTTCTATTGTATTTATTATCTCCTGAATAACATCAGGAATGTCTTCCCCCTTTAATTGAAACGCTTGCCTATAAAGCACATAACAAGAACATTACTATTGCATGCAACCTGAGGATACAATATGCAGTAGAAGGTTATAATTCATGTGTATTGCTACAAGCTTTAAACTATCACGTACTTGAATTTGACTCGAGCTTGGGCATAGCGCTCCATCCGTAACAAAGCAAGACCCCATGCTTTCCACACGGGAAAAACATCAATCTAAAATTAATCAGGAAAACAAGCAGGGTTATTGCGATGAAGTGGCTTACCATGGGGTGAGAATGAAACTATAAATTTTACCTTGCATTTCTTGCACATATACACCGCCATACTATACCGTTCATCAGATATTAATCTGTCCCGTAGACATTCGGATGACAGTTGATCAGCAATGTCATCAAGAGACGCAGCAATTCCAGACCCTAGTAGGCTCTGCAGCAACTCTGCACGCCCCAACCAAATTTCCGCAAGTGAGAGAACTTCGGGTGGTTCATCCGTTGACTGACTGCCAACACTGGAGCTGCCAGTATCAGAAGATATATCATCAACATCTCTACTTCTTTCAATGTTGTTATTGGTCAATTCAGTGGCACCCAGAAGCTTCCTCAGCAAAGATTTCGCATAAGATAAACCCTGCACAAACAGCAAACAACATTTTTTTTAAGTAATCCAAATCAGCAACCACTCTCGGGTAAAAATATTATAAGACATACAAGAACGACCATGTATGCCCATGTAGGAAAGACGCCCTCCAAATCTGATTCGGTGGAGGGCACTTAAACCAAAAATTGTCATACCTGAACAAATGCCTCCGTCGCATGATACGCTCGGCCAATTGTTTCAACAGATGCACCCTCTGACAGCTGCTTGGAGCTCAATACATTCTTCATTTGATTGATGCATAAGTCAATGGCACTTCTTGCTGATACTAGCTCATCTGAACAAAGTGAGAGCAGAGCCTGGAAGAAGAGTAATGTCATATAAGACCGAAGCTTACACTTACTGCCATAGGTGTAAATAAGAACAGCAATACCTTGAAGAGAATAATATCTGGGGTGCTTTCATATTTGTGAGATGCACGTACAGCTTCATCTTTGGTCGTTTGACCAGTTAGCATCCATTCTTCTGCAATAGAAACTGAAGGTAGCCTATCTTGCCCGTCTGCCGAATAAGATGATCCCTGTTCCTCCTGAATACCTGTCATAGCCTCCCAAGCAGCCCTCTCAGGTGCCCCCAGTCCGGAGTTCTTTCTTTTACGATGAACATCCTTTGACGTTGTCCTGTTTTCAGCATTACGTGGAGTCCATGAAAATGCTCTTCGAGCCTCTCTCTGAAAATTGCTTAAACTACTGGTGAAGGATGCTTTTGCTGCTCTTGGCTTTTGTCTGAGCCTTGATGCAGACACAGTAATTCGAGGTTCTCTTGGCGGTGGGTTAATAGTAACGGCGATAGCTTTTGATGCATAGGCCATGATAACATTATTATCTCTTAATGCTGGGAACTCTTTGAGTATCTGAAGGAAACATAAAAGTACATCTCAGAAAATCATCAAGAGTAAACATAGCAAGGAAGAATAGAGGAAATCACTTTTTTTAAGGATATGCATACGTGAACAAGAATTATAGAGGTGAATTTCACAAGAATAGAGATGATATGCTGAATATAAGCGAAATGAAAGAATCATGCAAAATTCAAAAGAAGATTGTCTCTAGATTTACCAGTGAGGCATATTGTAATTGTTTTCTCATCAGCAGGGCTTCAAATATTAAATGGGGATGCTCATGAAGTGAAGAGCATCTCTGTTGCCAAGGAAGCGGCAATGCAGCTAACACTTTAAGACCTAAAGCCCAGGAATTAAGCCGGGCAACTTCAGATTCCGACAGATTGCTATCTTTTCGCTTCAGAAAGAAATGGACCTACAGAGAAGATGAAACAAACATTTTTCTGAAGCCAAAGGCGAAATATGACCTCGTAACGCCATAAAAAGAAAAAGTTATTACCAGGAGCTGTTTCGAACGTAGGTCAGGTAATAGTTGCATTGCACCCATAACCACTGGTAGAGCATCAGCCGAGTCTTGAAGTGAAGATAGAAACCGAGACGCTTCTGCAGGACCACCACCATTGAGTGGATCAGTGGTTAGAAGCTTCACAAGCTGTCGTCCTTGTAATTCTCTTCTAAGATCTATTGATAATCCTGCACTTTCAGCCACTTCCAAAGCAGCGGAAACAGCTCCTTTCCCAGCCAATCTTAGAGCCAAGCCCTCAGGATCTTCTTTACATTCGGCTTCTACCTGTTCCCCATTAAAAGCTTTTAGAGTGACACCTCAAGCACATACCAAGATCCAAACATTGATCTCAATCAGTAGGGAGAAACATAACCTCTTGCCAGCTATTATGACGATCATCTGCACTAAGTATATGGCTGTACTTCTGCAGCGCTTGTCTCCTCTGCAACACCTATAAGCACATAGAAGAATGAAAATAAGTCTTGATTGATCGAATAGGGTGATTGAGAACATGCCGGAATAACTGAAAGTAAAACTCCATTATACCTCGTAGCTTATTGGATCGCTTTCTAAAAGATGACAACTACACATTGTAAGAACATTTAAAGCTGCATCAAGCTCCCACGTATGCATATACCTGAAACCAAGATGTACCAAAATTTCATTACTAATCCACGATAGAACAAATACATTTACCAAAACCATGGTAAGGCATTAAGTAGGCAAAAGAAACATCGGATGGTATGGTTTATAAACCTCAAGGCACCTAACTTTAACTGAAAATCTTAATTTATTAATTATCACCTAGGTACTGGGTCAGGTCAAATCATTAGCTGAGTCGGCTTGGCCAAATTATTTTTCAGAGAACCAAACCAAAATGCATAAACAAATCTTCCACTCTCAACGCAAGTGGCATATAACTAGATCATGCTGCACATCATGATTGTTACAGAAATAATAAGTTAACTTACTTAAGAGCTAGCGTTGCTGCCAGTTGTTTATCCTTTAGCCGCAGGCAATACTGCCAACTGTTGCTCCAATTGCTCTGACCTCCATATCCTTGGGATCGTTCTAATGTTGAAGGATTTTCTTCACTGCTTTTTATTAGGAGCTGAAGTAACAAATCAGAAGCCCCATTCCGCAAGAATCGGTCGGAAAGTGCCAAAGCATCCATTAGTTTTCCTTCATCAATTAATCTAGTATAATTCAAACAAAACGAACACTTATTGATGTCAAAATAACGAAATCCAATAAAGATAATCCAGAAAGTATTAAAATATCAATCTGGAAGACTTTTCACAAGCCGATGAACCAAAAGAAGATGCAGACATACCTATTTACAGCTTTCTCATATGGCACTTCATTCTCCCAATCAAAAGAAAGGAACACTGTAGGATCAGTTCTACCAATTCCAGATTCAAATGGTCCACCATCACGACCACTACTGTCTGTTAATGCTGGTTGAATATTGTTCGAAAAAACCTCTTCTGCATCCGATTCCGAGTCACTGTCATGTTCAAGAAGTCTCTTGATCCCAGTTCTTTCATCAGGTTTAATCCGCGTGTCATCAGGATTTTCCTTAGGCGTCACAACAAATTCAGAAACTCGATGAAGGTTGGTCTCCATTTGTATCCATCGGTTTAAGGTGGGAAACCTGAGGAGAAAAAAAATATGAACACATCACATGATCTGATGGAATGTGGAACTGAGTTGATTCTAAATTTAAAGGAAAGATAATATTTTGGCTTGACAGTACCTCTCAGACTGATCAAGAGAAAATTCATAAAACAATCTGTCTTCATCAGGGGAACTGGTGAACTCATCGTTCAAGGAGCTAGATATGACAGAATCACTGCCATTGTACAATATACTCCCACCAAAAACGCAAGCTAAAACTGCTCGTACTGGGGAGATTTTAACCAAATGCTTGATTATATCCAACTGAAGAGGATACAGAGGGACACCAGGTGTTGCCGAGGAACGGACGTAACAGTTGGGTTTAGCCTCTTTTGAAGGAGAGAGCACTTTACTCTCTGAGTGAGAAGATGGAGTGGTTGGAATGACGGGAATACAAGCCCATCCATGACCAGAACGTGGAGGATAAACTGGGGGAACACATGCAGATATCACTTCATGAACAAAATCGGCAGACATGACCTCAGCAACTTTCGCAGCTGATTCTGTGCTACTTCGATCAAACACCAGACGCGTCAACAGCTGCAACATGCACCAGAAAGATATTTGGATTCATGGTCAAAATATTTCAGCACTGCGGTTCATATTGAGTAAATTCCAGAGGCCAATAACTCCAAGTAGAACATCATAGGATCTTAAGAGGCTAATCCTCATACTCGCCAAGATTATATAGTTCATGAAAATAGAATGCTAGATTTAATAGTATCAAGCAAAGCGGAACTCTGTGGTTTTCTGAAAATGAAAGCAGAATAACAGGTTTGGCCACTACAGTTATCTCGTATGAATGATAAGGAAGAGAATTCAAATGACATATCGTCAGAACAAAAAGCCAAGAAACACTTACATCTTTAGGCCTTTCATAAACAAGAGAGAAAAAGTTGAAATCATGGGTAGTATCAGTGCCGTCTACTATGTCACCAATAGCAGCAATGTAGAGAATGAACTGAGATAGATACGTAGAGGATTTGTTGCTTAATGGGCCAAATGATCTCTTCCCCTTGTCTTCGGTTTCATGGGAAACAGGATTTCCATCCACATCTCTATTTGCTGAACCAGAAGGACTTTGCTTTGTATATTTTAGCCCAAGACCAAGAACTCCATCTTTCTCAATGGTCATGTCTGTTCCATCCCCTGTGAGTACGTCGACTTCTGGTTTCTCATCAGCGATTGCTCTAGCTAGGTTATGAAGCTTACCTACAGTTTGTTAGAAGACCAGTTAGAGCTCCAAGAAAGGTCTTAAATACATAATTAGTAAAAAGCAGACAACTCAACTGCATACTACAGCTAGAACAGATAGAGATGGTAAGAAAGAAAAAATAAAATACCACTCAGGAACTGTCGCTTGCCCCTATGAGCATCCTCAATCATTTGATGTAGCATTGCAAGAGCACGATCTTTTTGTCCCTGTCTGTGAGATTCCGTGCAAGATGAAATAATGGTATCTCCACTAAAACTGGCTTGAAGAATTTGAGGGTTATCCTGAGGCATGACAGTTCAGGAAACTATTAAAAAATAGCAACCAAGAATAAGAGAAAAAAAAAACATATTTTTGTGCGCCTGGGAATTCAAATATTCAAACAAAATACAAAAAAGTCTCATATGGAACTAAACGAAAGTTGTGACTTCAATGCAACTTAAAGACTGACCTGTTCAAGGAATTCCTGCAGACGCTTTAAAATCCTTCGCAATACAGAGATTATTGCAACTTCGTGGACCTGATCCCAGTAAGTAAATCCCACCTTTGGAGATCCTCCAGGATAAATTTCAGATAACATAACTTGAGACTGCATACAAAGCGAAAACTACTTAGAAACAACAGTACGCATATTTTCTTGAACCTTTCAATTCAATGAAACAGCATCACTTTTTTTTTACTTTTAACCAGCCAATATCCATTAAGGCATTAACCACGGAACACTGTCCATATCTATATGCAAGCCACGCCCAATATTACCCCCAAATCTTGCTTGTTCAGTCCAAAGCAATACAAAAATGTATAAGGATGTATGAAAAACAAGATTCCCAAAATGCAATTCACCAATTTTATATTGGCAGGGAATGCAAATAATGAGAAGATTAGAAGACAAAATAAATAAACTGAGAACAGAGATCAAGTACGAATAAGAAGCTAAAGGTAACCAAAAGGTTACTGTTTATAGACCAAGTTAAAGTGTACGGAAATAAAATACACAGCTTGCCTTATCCAAAAGTTGTTTGGAAATTGTTGGAGACTTGGCAGAAGAAGCAGCCGCATCTATGCAAAGTAGAATCTGCCATCACAAAAAGGTAACTTAAATTTTGATTAAAAGTTGGGAAGGCAATTGATTGCAGGTCTTGTCAGTATCTGCTTACGTAATTGTATGGATAGAGAGAAAAATTATATTGACATGGACTTACCAAAGCCAACGGACTCAATTGAGAGCCTAAAGAACGAAAATCTAAATCTTGCACGGCAGATTCTCCCTCAGCGGCACGGGACATCACATCTTCTACCTGAGAATAACAAGGAATGGAGATATAGGTACATAATCTCCGTTTGTAATCAAGGTAATCCACTAAATGACTAATCCTCTAAAATAGCATCAGACCGAACAATAATTAATTTCAATGACATCGGCCACATCTTATGGACAGTTTACAAGATGCATCCCAACGACCTAAAACAAGAGCACGACAACAGTATATACAATATACATACAATCCTCAAGGCAAAAGAAAGAGGCCTCGTATCAGAATACTATAATCCAATTATGCAAGATGTAGAGACATATATGGTGATATATATGCAAGAACTGTAATGTACTGTTACGAAAGGTACCAGTGTTCTGTTGAAGGCATTATCGACCCATTCAGCTAATTCAAGAGTAGCTTTGTCCTCTGCTGATAATGCAAACCGATGAACTGCCTGTTCTCCAATGTCATACTTAGCTCTTTGCATACATCTGCGGAATGAGAGCTAATGTCTTAAAGAAGTGGCACAAGGAAGCGAAGTATAAGTCAAGACAAATTAAGGAGACAAATGGGAGCAACTAACAAGTACTGATATCATTTATACAAACACAAGGAGACAAATAGATTGATCTTTTTAACGTTTCTACACATACAGAGATCATTCTGCATTTTGAACATCCTAGAGGATCTAGACTAACTTTGAATTGGTTCCCTAACATTTAAGAGATGAAAATGGAAGTAAAAGTAAGGTGGCTAACATCAAAATAAAATTCTACTCACAGGTTAAGCAGTTTTTCAGGTGCCGCCCTTAGAACACTCAAAACCTCCTTTAAACCCCACTGACGTTCGGAAAGTGGTAGAAGATGCTGCATAACAGATAACCGCCATTCACAATCTTCAATGAAACGCCTTGCCAAAGATACTCTCCATTCTAAAGCCTGTCTTCCCTCAGCACTGTAGTTACCATCAAGTTGACACTCTTGTTCAGTCAGTTGTGATGGAAGATTGCGGCGTAAGACATTGAGGAGCTGTCTTGTGAAAGATATAACTATTTCCCTTTCCCCTTCTGAATCGAGATCATCATTATCCAAACCAGGTGTGTTACTTTTCTCCGAAAAGCACTCTGACGAGAAACGTTGTGTAGAACTGAGACGGATATCGTCAATATGTAAGAGTGAAATAACTATGTTCACCATCATAATCTGCAACCAAATGAGATATCATGTTAAAAATATGTAAACTGTAAGCATTGAAACAACGTAACCTTTGCTAGAGATCACACTATCTGTAAATGTATCGTGAGGCATATCATATATTATTGTAATCTTTCATAATAAATAGTAGCATTCAGTTCCCTTTTTTTTCCAACATCGGGTTACCACAAACTTGACCACAGAAGCCCGGCTTCCTGTAAACTAATCAATGCATATAGGTGTATTACCTTGCGCGGAACACTTTTAATGGCCTCCAAATGGCTAGTGAGGTCTTTTAAATAGTAAAATACCACACCATGACCAGCATCCGTTTCATTTTTCATGATTTCTTCCATTGCACCAAGTGCTAAAACGATAGCCTCCAAAGCATAACGCATGTGCATCAGTTCAATATCTTGTACCCTACAATGTACGAAGACATAAAAAGTGAAACCACCGAGTACGGACAACTCACCCCAGCGTACGAAGACATAAAAAGTGAAACCACCGAGTACGGACAACTCACCCCAGCAAATTAAAATCCAAAGTGCATTTAAGAATACACACCATTTGAAAAAAAAACAAAAAATAACACCGCATCGAAACTAACAAACAGACCAAAATCAGCGTGTTAATGCAACAACTACTGTGCATATACATTCCTAATGAAGGGACACAAAGTTTTCGTCAAGAGACAGGTGCTAAGATCTAAACACTCTGACTGAACTGACCTCTTCCAGGCTTCTGCAGTTGAAGCAATAGGTTGCATACTAATCAGTGAAATAGCTTCTTGGAATTTTATCCCCGGAACAACGTCAAACAATACCTACATGATGGTAGGCCATTACAACTTGTCCAGTTCAAGAGCACCAAGAAAATGTGCTGATGATGATAAACCCATTGATAATAGTACCACTACACTCAATCTAACAGAGACAATTATACATGAGCAAACCAAGACAAAACACATGCCACTATGCAAATAACCTACAAAAACAAAAGTTTTACGTAGACTGGCAAAAAAAGTTGAAAGAAAACTAGAGAGGTGGAAAGGGGATAGGAAAGAGGCAAACATTCAAATCCTTCATGTGAAGGTAAGCTACCGAAACGTAGACATGATACAGCTTCTCTTAATACACATACATGGAGATTTGACATGCTAAGTGCCAAAGAAAACTAATAAATTCAGTGGAAATATTCTCAAAAAAACATTTAGATATAAATTGTACGGCACTGATGGCAATGCCAGTGTCATTCCCAGGGACGACGTTTATTATTTCAAAATACATTACTGAAATTCAGTAGGGCAGTAATCTATGCTTCAGGAAACCTAGATGTATATTCTTTAATTTCTCAATACATTCCCTATTTCATTTGGTTTCTAACAGACATCATTCTTACTGTAAGCAAATAAATCTAACCAGATATCTACTGAATTTTTCCAATGACAATACTAAATATAATTATAGCTTTTTTTTTTTTTTTTTTTTGAACAACTAAATATAATTATAGCTTAGAGACGTTATTTGTACAGACTCTTTCAGAATACTTTTCCTGTGGGGACTGCCAAACATAGTGTCTGTATAGAGGATGGTTTAAGAAAGTCGTACCCGAAGTGGACTCTGCGCTGAAAGCCTTTCCAACACAAGATTTTCAACAAAGGGATCCACCTCAGCATCATCATGCTCAGATGTCGCATTTCCATGCATCAAGAAAGATGCTTTTGGAGTCCATGATTTACCAGAATTGACACATGCAGCGAAAGAGGCAAGCTCCAACTGATAGCATAATGTATCGCAGAGATGTTCCACACAAGATTTCTGCCCAGATCAGTGTGTCCTGTTAGGCTTTCACTGTCATCTTCTAAAAAAATAATAGATCCAAATAACAGTTTACGCAAAAGAAAAGTAAAAAGTTACTTCATCTGTCTGGTTTCCATAAAGCGAAGATTCTTCTAATCGAGTTGCTTGCGAGTTACTAGTCCAAAGCAGCCGCATCAACTTTCTACGGGTTGCAGTTTTGCCAGGCAGCAGATCCCAACCCATGGAAGCTACTAATGGGCGAAGTCGGGGAAACAAAGCAAGAACCTGTAACATATGAGCAGAATCTAAATGGGGCAGCAGGCAATCAACGATACTGCAGTAACATTAATGATTACGAAAATATGTAATTATTCTATTCCACCTACATCACTAGCGTCCTGAAGCTTCTCTTTCTTTACAGAAGACAAAGCAGCACACATAACACACTCAAGCACATGTGATCCAGAGATACGAGCATAATGATACATGTCTCTGAGGCAGGAATTAATAGCCTTGCTCATAGGAGAAGTTTTGTCCTCTAAATTTCTCTCAGTTTTCAGGTCTAACAGATATCGCCTGAAACACTCAAGAGGGAACGGAATTTGGTCATTGTCGAGAGATAAATGTAGCGGACTATCTGGGAGGAGCATATCATCTTGGATACCCTGCAGAGGAAAACATTGTAAATTACATAAGAGCTTATAGTAAAGCATAACTTAATCAAAGACACGCATATACATATTTCAATATGCACATAAAAGCATACCCTTAAACTCAAATCGACCACCAAACTAAACTACATCCAGGGTAAAATTCAACAAATATATAAAAGAACAATGCCAACTAGAAATTAAACAACGGATTCCAGCATGATCATATGAAAAAACGGTTATAGGTTCCTAATCACGACGAATAATTAGTTGTAGTACACATTAGCAGAATCTGTGAGCAACTTTTCTATTATTTTCAGGTCAGTAACCTGTACCAGAATATAGTTGTTTCTTACATGTGAAACTTCCTTATTAATATCAGCTTTTATGAAAATTATAACAACCTGGATCATCTGAACAAGATCTCCGCAATTCGACGAAAGAGCTTCTTTATAAATAAATAGCAATTTCCGGCGAACCATGTGCCAGGAGTCGCCATACTCATCCTTTTTCTCCATAACTCTTGAAAGGAGAGCTTTCAGAACAGCACTATCACAAAAGAAAAGAGAAAAATAATAATTGAAGTCAGTTCTCTCTTCGTAATTATGAGAAAATAAGTGCTCAGGTACAGAAAGACGAAAACTGAAGCAAGAAAAGGAATTGAAATGCAAGGCGATGCATGTCGTCATAAGGGTTTTATAAATCAAAGCACATACTGATAATTCTCTTTCTCTACTCCATAATCAAGGTGAAGATAACGTATTCGTTCGGCTGCCTTGTGCTCATCTTCCTCATCCAAACATTTTCTCATAGCATCCAACTGTGCTAGCTGAACATTCCTCTGTATCAAAGCAAACACATTATTGTTATCCTGCTCTCGAGAACCAATGCCTATCGACTCTTTCCTCTCTACTTCCTCTTCTTCTTCTCTCTCAACTTCATCCGCCAGACTTGTAACATACCCCTCTGAACCTATAAGTTGCCTCTTTATATTACAGCACAAAGCATCGAAAACATCAGAGTAATCCAATACTATACTCCTCAAAGACACAAATTCCTCTTCCTCGATCATATAACTCCCTCCACTACTACTTGTATCAACATCAAACTTCAACCTCTCAACACCCAACTCCAAAAACCCCTGCAAAACCCGTACACAATTTCTCAACCCACCATTTTCATCTCTCTTCTCCGATTCATCATTCTCACTCTCACTCTCCAACTCGACTCTCTGCTCTTCCCTAATCCTTTCCGTCACACGGTCGATCAAAACCTGAACCATCAACAAGAAATCCGCTCGGAAACTCAGAGTCTCCGAATCAAATCCCCAAGGCGAAGTAGGATTCTCGAATCTCAGAAGCTCAATCGTCGAGAGGAATGCTAAAAGAGACGGGGAAGAGCAAGACCGTGACCAGAGGACATTGTCGAATCTTCCAGCGTTGGAGACGATTGTCTGGAGAATCGTGAGCGCGAGGTCGGGGTTACGAACTCTGAGAGCGAGCAGCGTAGCTTTCAACGGCTCGAATTGAGCTAGGTGGAGGTGGTTCGCCGCGAGACGAGACAGAATCTCCGTTTCCTTATCCATGGTGGTTTTTTCACCGTTTCTGAATCACGGTCACTGGAATTCTAATAGGTACCGATCATCTTCAACCTCGCTCCGAATTTTGTTCTCTCTCTTTGTGGAATCTGAAATTTCTCGTTTCACAGTTCGATTTTTTTTTTCTTTTTTTTTGAAGAATTTTGGTCTGAAATCGTCAACGTAGCTGCTGAGCGTGGACGAATCGAGCTCAGATCATCGAGGCTGCTGGAAGAGCAAATGGATTTAACCGGTCGATTAAATCGATTCGGTCCTGACAGCGGTCGGTCTGGACCAATGGTTAAGCTTGGTTTATTTTAGAGATCGACTTGTCAACCAATGGTTTTTGGCCCGAGCTTGGTTTAGATTTAGAGAAAACAATGGTATTTAGCCAGATTGGATACAATCTCTATAAGACTCTGTTTATTGAATGAAAGCTTTTTTAAGTTTAATGATTGTAAATCATAATTTGATATAATTTAATTAAAAACTTTAAAAGCCTTTGTATACAAGTTTTCTCAAATATTTATACAAGTTTTCTTAAATATTTTGATATGTTTATTTTTGTCCATGCTGAATATAATTTCTAGATTCACCACTGCACAAAAGTTACACACCAAAATTAGTATAGCTTTTTTAACTGAGAGAGAGAAACAGTATTGCAACTTAAAGTTGTGAGGGATACTCTTAAGCAGTTGAGGCGATTTTCCAACTGCATAGATCCCTGTTTCGCTCCTTTTTAGAACACTCCTTAGACACCACATACTACGGGTTTCTATACTAATTAGCATTTCAGGTCACTTAAAAACTGTAAATTACTATCATCTTTCGCAAACAGTATAATATACCCATAACATTCTGCCATGGCAGCAACTCGGACATTTTGCACAAAGACCTTCAACAATTCTCCACAGCTTAAAGTCTGAATCGAACCACATGAGACCATATCTTCTTAAATAAGCGTAGAACACATTCTCGATCACCCAGACGCCCAAACTCCACCAATTGCCACCAGGCATCACGAAAGACTCACATGAACCATCATCTCTCGGGTTTGGTGGCATCACGAAAGACTCACATGAACCATCATCTCTCGGATCGTACCAAACTTGAATGTTGTCAGGTGGATCTTATCTACTGTCGCAGACGCGCACACTTTTTTCTTCAAGAACTGGTGCTTGATCCCAAGTTTGAGTCGTAAATGGCCTCCAATGGCGTAAATTTTATCACCAACAAAGCCCAGTGATGGGTAGTTACAGATCTTTTATACGCGGTCCTTCACAATATATCCCAGTTCGGGTATCAAAGATTAACAATTTGCTACCTGAAAGAAAGAAGATCTCAGTGGAAGCATTGTGACGGTCCCCAAAAAGATTCCCAAGATCGACGGAGACCAACTCATTCTCCTTCGGCCACGTAGCTTGAACCACGTCTTTATCACTTTTATGTTGGATTTGTCGATTGCTATCATGGAAGCACTTACGTAATTTCTTGCACACGCAGGAGAGGACTGGCTTATACCGTTTCAGGATGAGTAATAGGATTTCTTCAACTACTTGGTGGGGAAGATAATCTAATAGTGGGGCGGTTTGTCGGTATTCACCATTAAATTAAAAAGGAAAGGAAAGAAATGGAAACGGAAAATGATTGAACAGCTTTATTTATACCACTAGATGAAACATAGATAAAAAAGAAAAAAAAAAAAAAAAAATTGTCCACGACTAAACAAAATTTGTTGATGTAAATAAATAAAAAGAATGATTACAAAAAATGAAAGTAAAAACAAAGTAATAATATGTTAAACTTGAGGTCACATGATCATGACTAGTATATGTCAAATGGTAGTACTAAGAGCATGCGCTAAACAAGATTCCCCATTGGTTCTAGAGACAACGTCAACCCACTCTATCTCCCCCCAAATATCCCCATTTCGGCATTTTTCAATCGCAATTTCTGCACACCAAATTTTTTTCTCCTTATGAGATGCATCATACTCTTCCCACAAAACCACCATTTTACCACCATAATCTGTCAATTTAACACAACCACTTCTACATAACCCAGTGTTCAACTCCTCCAAAGCCTTCAAACTTGTCCAAAATCGTTTGTTGGAGTCATACCAATCAATCGTCTTGCTATTATAAACGTAGAACACATTATCTATCACACAATGAGATGACGAGAGACCCCATCCCGTATTCATCTCTATGTCTGCCACAAGAGGAAAGATAGCTGAGTCCATCATGAGTGCAAACAGGATGTATGTGCTAATTGCAGAAACCTGCAGAAATGAAGAAGATGAAAAATGTCTGCAGGTTGATGTCTCAGACAAAACAGAGCTATGGCACCATCGATATGGTCACTTGAGCTACAATGGCTTAACTACTCTGCACAACAAGGAGATGGTTGTGGGGCTACCAGATATTCAACCAGTGAAAGCTACATGTGAAGCTTGTGTGAAAGGAAAGCAACATCGAGTAGCCTTTCCTAAACAAACCAAAAGAGAGCAACTGAGAAGCTTCAACTCATTCATTCTGACCTGTGTGGTCCAATTACTCCATCGTCAAACAGCCAGAAGAGATATCTTATCAGTTTCATCGATGATTTCTCTAGGAAAACCTGGATCTATTTTGCCTTAGAGAAATCAGAAGCTTTTCATCATTTCAAGCTGTTCAAAGCATTTGTTGAAAAACAAACTGGAATGTTTATCAAATGCTTGAGAACGGATAGAGGTGGAGAGTATAACTCTGGAGAATTCAGGGAGTTCTGCGACAAGCATGGAATTAAGAGGCATCTAACCACTGCATATACTCCTCAACAGAACGGAGTAGCTGAGAGGAAGAATCGAACCATCATGAACATGGTGAGAACAGTTCTGCGAGAGAAAGAGATACCAAGATCATTTTGGCCTGAAGCTGTTCAATGGGCAAATCATGTTCTTAACCGGTCACCTACTGTAGCCGTAACTGACAAAACACCAGAAGAAGCTTGGAGTGGCAAGAAACCATCGGTAGAGTACTTCAAGATCTTTGGTTGTGTGGGACACGTTCACATCTCCGACGTCAAGCGAACCAAGCTCGATGACAAAAGTGTGAAATGTGTTTTATTGGGCTACAACAGTGAATCAAAAGCTTACAAGATGTATGATCCTGTTGAGAAGAAAATTCACATCAGCCGAGATGTGATATTTGAGGAAGAAAAGAAGTTGACTTGGGAAAGAAATCACTTGGCTGAGCAAGATGTCGAGCTTGAGTGGGAAGATATGAATGGGGAAGTAAATGAAGAAGGTGACGAGAATGATGCAATAACTGAGGAAGTTGATGCAGGATCTGAAGATGCAGAAAATGCAGGAGGTGAAAATGTCGAACCTGAAACTCAAGTTGGAGAAACCAGAGCTCGAAGACCACCTATATGGGCTGCTGACTACACTTCAGGAGAGGATTTATCAGATGCTGAGGAAGAAATCAACATGGCAACGATTGACATGGTAAATCTCGAGCATCTTGCTTTCATGATCATCTCTGATCCCACAAGTTTTCAAGAAGCAGTCAAACACCAAAAATGGAGAGAAGCGATGAATGCAGAAATGAACTCCATTGAGAAGAATCAAACATGGTCTCTTGTCTCTTTGCCAGATGGAGCTAAGGCCATTGGAGTTAAGTGGATCTACAAAACCAAGTTTAATGAGCTGGGAGAGGTGGACAAGTTCAAAGCGAGGTTAGTCGTGAAAGGCTATGCGCAGGAATATGGAGTGGATTACACGGAAGTTTTTGCTGCAGTGGCTCGCATGGACACCGTACGTATGATCCTTGCTGTAGCTGCGCATAAAGGCTGGACTGTCTACCAGTTAGATGTCAAATCTGCATTCTTACACGGAAAGCTAGAGGAGGATGTGTACGTGGAACAACCTCAAGGATATGAAGTTTCAGACAAGAAGGAGATGGTCTATAAGCTACACAAGGCTCTCTATGGACTAAAACAAGCACCACGAGCTTGGTTTAGTCGCATAGAAGCTTATTTTATCAAGGAGGGTTTCACAAACAGTCCAAATGAACAGTCTCTGTTCATCAAGAAGCTCGGAGGTAACATTCTGATTGTTAGTGTGTATGTTGATGATTTGCTGTTCACGGGAAACAATGATGAGATGTTGGAAGAGTTTAAGTGTTCAATGAAGCGTGAGTTTGATATGACTGACTTGGGGAAGATGAGATACTTTCTTGGTATCGAAGTGATACAGAAACCAGAGAAAGGAATCTTTATTTGGCAAAGGAAGTATGCTGCTGAAGTAATTGACAGGTTTGGAATGCAACATTACAATCCTGTCTGCAATCCGATTGTACCAGGTCAAAAGATCAGTCGAGATGAGTCCGGTGAGAGGATCGATGCAACACTATACAAACAGATGGTGGGAAGTCTGATGTATCTCACTGCATCACGACATGATCTAATGTTTGTGGTGTGCTTGATCAGTCGTTTCATGGCATCTCCGACTCAATTACATCTGGCCATTGCAAAGAGAGTTGTGCGATATCTGAAAGGAACATTGGAGTGTGGTATTTGGTACAAGCGGCAGATGATGAGTGAATTGGTGGCATACACAGACAGTGATTATGCAGGAGACATAGATGATAGCAAAAGCACGTCGGACTATGTGTTTATGATGAGTGGAGGAGCTGTTGCATGGTCATCTCGAAAACAACCCATTGTCACTCTCTCCACCACGGAAGCAGAGTATGTTGCGGCTGTAGCTTGTTCATGTCAAGCCATTTGGATGAGAAGAATACTAAAGGAGATCAGTCATGTTCAAGCTGAAGAGATGGTGGTGCTTTGTGACAACACTTCAACTATCAAGTTATCCAAGAATGCTGTGATGCACGGAAAATCCAAACACATATAGGTACGCTATCATTTTCTGAGGGACTTAACCAAGCAAGGTATCATCAAACTTGTTTACTGCAATACTGAGATGCAGCTTGCGGACATGATGACAAAGCCATTGAAGTTGGCTTCTTTTCAGAGAGCCAGAGCAGCGTTTGGGATGATCACTTTGAGTGAACTGAATCTCTTAGAGAGTTAAGTTCAAGGGAGGGTTTGTTGGAGTCTGTTTTATTAGTAGCTCTGTTTCTGCAATATTTTGCGTTTTATTTGCTTCTGTTTTGCTAAGTCAATGTTCAGTTTAGAGTCGTGGCATTAGTTGGTCCTAGTGGTTGAAGTTGTTTCCTGCTTTCTTGTTAAATTCAGTTTCTCTTTTGTAAGCCACTATAAAAAGTACTTGAAGTTCATTAATGAAACTAAGGGATTTCTGGTGCAAATCTGTTTTTCACATTTGTATCAAAAGCCTCCATCCAATTCGTCGAGTCGAGGTTCATGCAGCCTCCTGTTACATGTATTTTCCCATCAAGGACGCAAGCGGAATGGGACACGCGGGCCAGCCGCATGCTTGGGGCCTTGCGCCAAATGTGAGAACCACAGTTCATTACCATGACGCTGGACGAAGCATGAAGGCCTCCACGAGTTAGTAATCCGCCAATAACGTATATATGAGGACCAACCACTGCCACCTCAGACCCTCTGGGAGATGGAAAATCAGGAGATGAAATCGGGACCAAAACCATCATAGTCCTGATAGTGAAACACTTTTCGGATCTCCAACGGAGAGTGAACCAACATAGTGGGTTAGAGTCGGTCCTGCAGAGCCATAAACACACGTGGAGATTACTCTCGGTACGTCCTAAGAGGGTTCGAGTCTGGTAAAGCTCCGTTGAAGCAACAAGAGAGAGGAATCTCTTGGATACTAAGGAAAGAGTTGGGTGATACAATCTTGAGAGACGGGCTAAGCAGTTTAATACCAAATCATCAGGAAGCATCAGAATTGTCATCCGTCTTGTTGGATCTTTTCCGTTCATGATGCTTGTTGATCACTTTCACTTTTTTTCTCTCCTAGGGTTTTTAAGGTTGCTTTTGCTATAAGAAAACAAAAAACCCTAATACCGAAATCCAAAAAGGCAAAAACCAAAACCCTAATCGGAGAACTGGTACTTACGGCTCTGAAGATTTAGCTGATAATGAATTTGATTGCGATAATGGGATCCGAAAGATCAGGGTTTCGCAACTTATATAGCTTCGTGTCAGAAGACTTTATTTTCTTTGAGGATTAAGACGGTTTATTTATTTTATTTTTCCTATTTTTTCTAGTAATATTAAATCGACCCCTAGTGTAATTAATTACACTTTCCCATATATTTTTCCTAAACTTGTTTGGAATAGTACCACTCAAGCGTGAACACTCCTCCAACTCTGAAAAGAAAATTTACCGAGATGAGGCAATATCCATATTAGAAAAGATGCATATGGCATTTTTTGCAATTGTCATATGCCATTTTTTGCTTAATGGGTAAAGAAAACTCCGATCCATATCCTTTCTTAATTTCCATGATATTTCTTGTCATATACGAAATAATTTATTGAAAATTATGAAAACATCCTAAATATGATATAGCACATTTTATAGGTTCCCTCCGCGAAAGAAATAAATCAATTTAGTTTACCTAATATTTTTCTTAATTTGGAAATATCTAGTATATCTCATCATAAATAAATTAAAAAACAATGAAAATAAAAGAAAAGTAAACTTAATACAAGAGCAAGCGTGTTGCTCGAATCCGTGTGGGGTCAGCGAACCGTGAAGAGAAAGACCTAGCAAGATTCTCTGGCTCATCATGATCGTGCCATCCTGGCCCTTGATCGAAATTCAAAGAGTAATCGTAAAGCTCATAAGCCACCACCTTTGTAGAAGAAGAAGGAGAAGGCAACAACTTCATCTTCCTCAACAAAACCTTCCATTTTGGCAAGAGTCTCTCTTCCATAGATCTTCTTCTTCGTTGTTGCTTCTGCTCTCTACAGCTCTTACTGTATCTCCCAAGTACAATTGTTTCTCTGTAAGATGAAGCTGACGATGACACGTTCCATCTCAACTTGCTTTGAGATTCAAACATCATTTCTCTCTTCTGTTCTCTCTCTTTTTTTGACTGGTCGAATATGTGTTTAATTTATGTCTTTGTGAATCTCTTAGCTGTGTTTTATATTGTAGTAGATGGATATGGATATGTACACGTAAAAGAGAGACGAATTCAAAGTCAGCTTTCAAAGCCTTATTAGACTGCGTTATATAGCCAACTGTATAAATAATTTATTGGTTAAATGACGCTTTTAAATGCCGGCTTATCTGTCTCAACTGTACAATATAAGAGTCAAAGTGGACCTTTTTTCGTTGGGTCTGACTTATTTAGTCGTCGACATATAAGAAAAGAAAAATAAAAAGAATTGTGACGTTAAGTTCTAAAATACACTCGTGCTCATGCCATGGTAGATGTTGGCCAATGGCTTTTATGGGAGAGATTAGGAATTACAAATAACTGAAGAAACCATTATCTTTGAACATCATACAACACAGTTGCATTTCGGTTACAACAACGGATGAATTTTCTTACTTTGCTTCGAGATCTTGCATAATATTCAAAGAAAAACACAAACAAGATATAATTGAAAAATCATATATGTTTTAATCTTCCAAACCATGATCAAATAGAGAAATAAAAGCATCCATCTCACTTTTCTTCAAACACAGACCAATTTGCACACCACCTGTCGCATCTCTCATCTTAGTCTTAGACATCGACCAATTCTGAGACCGGTCAGTGGACACGATCTTAGAGTTACCCGGTCTCATGCTCTGCATAGAGTTAACGCTATGAATACTGATATGAAGCAAGACCAATATTGCTAGGAGGTAGTTTGGGCTTGGTCATGGATGCAATAGTTTAGCAGTTGGGACCCGATTCTATGCGAATGGAAGGCCCAATGGGTTTTCACGTGGACCGGTGAAGAGGTAACACTACACAAACTCCATCCCAGCGATCTCTAAATCCATTGATGGGGATGAGCCGATGAGATAATGCAAAAGGAGTTACATCAGGATCTACTACCTTTGCTATTAATGTGACCCAGTCGATTATAGATGCGACCCAACTTCTAAAAGATATGCGAAGCTTGGTGACGGAATAGATGAAGCTGTTTCTCCTTTCAAATGTTTATATGACTATGAGCAAGGCAATCCATACGGTAGTAACCATTCTCATCTTCTACATGTAACTCTGTTTCTTGATGAATCATCTTAAACGATTTGTTTTTGTGGTTTAGTCCCAAAACCACACAGTTCTGTGGTTTCAAAGAGAGAAGACTGATGCAGTTTCTTCCTCGGAGCTTTGAATTTTCTCTGGGAATCGGATCAAACAAGTTATCATTATGCCAATTAATTAATTACCTGGTATCTAACGTCATAGTGACGACATACATCTTGTTTTAGAAGAAAAAAACTGAGAGATGACTTGAGTTTAATGGTTAATGAAATCTCATACGTCACCTCAATCTAAGTGAGCTACTCTGTATTGAAGCTAAAAAAAAGAATAAGAAGATACATTAAAAAATACAAAGAAACAACATACATAATCAGTAGTCTACTTGGCATCTTCTTCCATAGATCATCTCCCTCGATCTCACACGTTTGATGTCCCATTTTTACATTGAATAGAGTAATAAGAAATTCATATAGACAGACATAAAATAAGAAAGGAAAGCAAGATACGTAACCCCAGTTATCTACTTGGCTTATTTTTTGAACCGATCAATTAAATCAAAAATATTGTTGCACAAGTGCATCATAAAATAAAGAAAATTGAATCAATCAAATGACTTCCACTTCTCTACACCTGAAAAATATAAATGAGAATCAAGAGTGGTATCAGATTACTTTCTTCATCAGTTTCATTATTCTATTTCGATTTTCCTCAGAACTGTATAAAAAATTCATAGTTCTAGTACATATATATTGATCTAAAGCAAAACAAACACCAAAACGATTATGTTTTTTCAGCATACATTTAATTCTCCAGCTAAACGGCAGCAGAAACTGCGTTTTAAAACATATGACATTATGGTAGTTTGGCGTCATTAATGACGACCTGTCTTGTCTTGTTTTAAAACATAAAGTACTACTTGAGTTTAATGGGTCATCCCCATTACGTCACATCAATCTAACATGTTCTCTCTAACCTACTCTCTCAACTGGAGCTTAAAAAAATAAAAATAAATAAATAAAATATTAAAAAATAAACAGATAAAGAAAAAGAACGATGCAGAATCACTAGTCTACTTGGCATCCTCTTCCTGGGATCATCTCCTACGATCTCACACGTTTGAAATTTCTGTTGCCCCGTTTTTTACATATTTTGAATTCTCTCTGATCCTTTCTCGAGAAAATTTAGGAAAAGTCGCCTGAATCCTCATATCGCTTCGCGAACACATTTCCCAATTGAATCTGTCTTCTTCCTTACTCCTCTTTTGGCTCACATGATTCCGTCTTCCTCCTTCGTTCCTTTTGTTTTCCTCGAGCGTTAGCCTTTGATTTTTGTTTTCTCTCAATTTTCGTGGACCAGTTTCTTCTGATTTCGCTTTCGGGACTAAACCAAAAATACAGATCGATTTTGAAATCGTTTGTAGTTGCTTTTTGATTTTTCGAATTACAAAATGGTGGATTTCAGATGGAATTCTCGGGGTCTGAGATCCGTGATCGTGGTTCTCGTCAATTTCGCGTTAGCTTTTGCTTTCGTCTCCGCCGAGAGAAGCTTCAAAGGAAAATCTCTCCTCAAAATTGATTCCGAAACGCGGGAAAGTGATGACGAATCCAGTTTCTTCCTCAACGCCGTGAATTCTCTCTGGGAATCTGGTCAAACTGGTTATCATCATTTCTGGCCTGTAAGATTTTCTCCGCCATCATCCTCAACCTTAATTTCAACCATAAACTTTGATTTTTTTGAATAAAATTTCCAGGAATATGAGTTTGACTGGAGAATTGTTGCGGGCACTCTCGTCGGATTCTTCGGAGCTGCGTTTGGTAGCGTAGGAGGTGTTGGTGGAGGTGGAATCTTCGTGCCAATGCTAAGTTTGATCATTGGGTTTGATCCAAAATCAGCCACAGCTCTGTCCAAATGTAAGTCAAGTAGCAACATTCTACATTTTCTCTTGATCTTTAATTTCTTTTTAATGATTTTGATCATTTTTTTGTGTAAAGGTATGATCATGGGCGCTGCTGTGTCAACTGTGTATTACAATCTTAAACTGAGGCATCCCACGATTGACATGCCGATCATCGACTACGATCTCGCGCTTCTGATACAGCCGATGCTGATGCTAGGGATCAGTATTGGTGTTGCTTTCAATGTCATTTTTCCTGATTGGATGGTTACAGTTCTTCTCATCATACTCTTTCTCGGTAAGAATCATATAAAGTTTCCGATTTTTCAGTCGGTGGTTAGAGTTTGAAAATGATGAAATTTTTATTCAATGTTTGTAGGAACATCAACAAAGGCGTTTCTGAAAGGTGTTGAGACTTGGAATAAAGAAACTATAGAGAAAAAGGTACAATTTTTAGTTTTTGGTTAGTGAGTTTTTTTGTATAATCTCTAGTAATTTTCCTCTGTTTTGTGTTATAGGAAGCTGCGAAGCGTTTAGAGTCAAACGGTGAGTTGAATTTTTGTGTGGTTTAACATTTTTGGTTTTAGTGGAAGAGCACTGATTTACCTTTTCATCATCAGGTGTATCTGGGGAAGAAGTTGAATACCATCCTCTTCCCGCAGCTCCGGGCACGAACAATGGAAACAGCAAGAAAGAAGAAGTAAGTGGCAATCTCTTCACGTCGTTACGGCTGGTTCTGTGTTTGCAAGTTTTAGTCATGAATTAAACATGTTAGTTAATGTACTACTGCAGGTAAGTATTCTTGAAAATGTATACTGGAAGGAACTCGGGCTTCTCGTTTTCGTATGGGTTGTATTCTTGGCACTGCAGATCATTAAGGTTGGTTATCTTTTCTTTTACCAAATTATACAGACTTCTTGTTCATGTTCAAACTTTACTGATACTTTTTTTTTCATGGAAAACAGCAAAATTTGGCTAATTGTTCAGTAGCATATTGGGTCATAAACTTGCTACAGGTAATAGACTTAATTACATTTTCATTTTTGGTATAGAGAGAGATTCATTTATACTGCTTATAGATGCTTAAGCCATCTTACCATCATGCAGATTCCTGTTGCAGTTGGTGTATCAGGCTATGAAGCAGTAGCTTTGTACCAAGGTAGAAGAATCATTGCATCTAAAGGACAAGGAGGCTCGGATTTCACCGTTGGTCAGCTCGTTATGTACTGTACATTTGGTGTATTGGCGGGTGTAGTCGGTGGTTTACTTGGTTTAGGTGGAGGTTTCATTATGGGTCCATTGTTTCTAGAGCTCGGTGTCCCTCCACAGGTGTGAAATTTCTTACAAACGAATCACTTGTTCTTGTATTCAACAAGAACAAGAACGATCTTCTCAAGTGGTTTTTGTTTTTGTTTTGGTAGGTCTCAAGTGCAACGGCTACTTTTGCAATGACCTTCTCTTCATCAATGTCTGTTATAGAATACTATCTTCTTAAACGGTTCCCTGTTCCATATGGTGAGTTCTCTTGCTGCTGTTTGTCTGTTACAGTTTCATGATATCCATCAATAATCTGTTTACTTTTTTTTGTGCAGCTCTGTACCTAGTGGCAGTGGCAACAATTGCAGCTTTTGTTGGACAGCATGTAGTCAGGAGGCTAATCACAGTCCTCGGCCGGGCGTCTCTCATCATCTTCATCCTCGCATCTATGATCTTTATCAGCGCGATTTCGCTTGGTACATCACCTCCCTCCTCTCCTAAACATTATCTTCTTTTGAGTCCTAAAAGTTGTCTGATTTTTGTCAGTGTTGTTGATTCTCTGTTTTGTAGGTGGTGTGGGAATAGTGAACATGATTGGTAAAATCCAACGGCACGAGTACATGGGTTTCGAGAACCTTTGCAAGTACGGTGGTTGATGTGTTAAGGAACATGGCTAAAATTTGCGTTTCTCTTGGATCATGTCGGAGACAACATCTAGGACTAGGGATTGCCATTGGTATTGGTGTTTTAGATATGTTTGTCTAAAATCTTATTTTTATATGTTCGACAACAACAACAACAATTACGTGTTCTGTTTATTTATTTATTTTTGTTCGTATTTGCTGTGTTGTTTAGGCGATCGTCTTAGCTTCTAAAAGCCTAAAGAAAATAGTCGGATTAAAAAACAAATGTATTTCTCTTCACCAAGTTATAGCAGTTTCGTATAATATGTCATTTTAGCAATCTCCTAATTCCTCCATATAATCCAGAACTCATAGCGCCAAATATAAGGTTAAAGACTTACAAATACCTTTAGCTTATATTGTACCAAGTAAACGATCGGACTTAATTCTGGTCCTACAAAAAATGAAAATGAAAGCTTACTTATAAATGCAAGCAACAGGACAAATTTTCATTCATTCAAATTTAAACTAATTTGGGATCAATACTTCTTTATAGTTTAGCCATTGGCTTCATATTGGTGGCTAATAGACCCAAATGATGAGTGACTACTGACTACTGTCTGGCGGTCTTGGTTCTTGTATATATGTCTATGTTTGGTCTATAAGTACCATTAATCTGAAATTTTGAAAACCGTGGAGTTCAAACAAATCATTAGACTGATCCAGTTGCGTAAGCAAGTTTTAAGAATCGTAAACCTGGTATCATCAATAATGCATCTTCCTTTTTTTATGCTCGACACAGTTTGTCTTCTCTTTAATATACATGATTTTAATCAAATGTAAATAAAAAAAGGGTGGTTTTCACACCAAAACATTCAACCATAACTTTATCCCCATCTTTCACCACATCTTTAAACATTTTTTTTGTTTGAATGAATGTAAAATTATATTCAATCAAAAGCCGTTTGTTACATCAAGTGTTTCTTGTTTGAGCTAGGTTGATACATTAGAAAAAGAAATCTGTTTTCTTAGTTCCTTGTAGAAAACCCTAAGAAAACCAAAACATGAGACTTCCTTCATAGTTGTCATCTCCCATTGTGCGGATAGAGCTTAACCGGTTCCCGATGATCTTGTCTATTGTCTTCACCGTCGTTGCCAACGGAGTGGGATCTTCTCCATGGTTTCTCCTATTAGATTTCTTAACAACTAAATTAGTTAAACTTGCACTTTAAATAAGAAAGCAATTCTTTATATATATATATATATATATATATATATATATATATATATCGTAACAGCATATTATTATAGATTTTTTTTTTTTTTCTATAAACTACCAACAATACTCTTATAGAGACTTTGTTCAAAAGAAAAACAACAATACTCTTATTAAGGTACGTTGGACATACAACACCATGATGATAGAATCAACTTGATTCAATCAAGTATCATACACGAAAAAAATACAAATAAAAGAGGATGTAAAGATTTCAAATTTTACCACACACAAAAAAGAAGGATGTAAAGACACACACAAATAAAAGAGGATGTAAAGATTTCGCATTTTACCACACACAAAAAAGGAGGATGTAAAAACACACACAAATAAAAGAGGTCATGTGATGATGATCAAGCATCCACCATTTCAGTCTGTTCTTGGAGGATGTGGTCGTCCATGTCAGCAACCATCTTCTCGACGAACTTCATGTAGTGGATGGGCTCTGGAATGTCTTCGCTGCGCTTCTGCCACACCATAGTGACTTTGCAGACGCAACCTTCCTCAGACTCGGGAATGAACTGGAAGGTTACAACATACACCTCTAGCTCCTCCATCACGTGACCATCGAGCCCATTGAGCGTCACCACCATCTTTTCATCGTCCATCTCTATCCTCTCCTTAAACATTTCCTCCTTCCCATCTTCATCACACATGCAGCAATTTTTTTTATTAGAGATAACTTGGAGAACAAGACATGCATGTATCTTGTGGACTAAGTACAGTATTATGGAGAATCAAAAGCCATATATTCAAATCCAATATAGAGAAAAATAGTATAGATACGGACCACGAGTGTAGTTCCAGATTTTAATAGTGCCAACATTTCTTGAATCACCCTCGTGGACGGTGACTCCTTGGATGTGATGGCCGATGGCGTCAGGGAAGAGGTTCTGCTCGCTTCTCCATCTCTTGTAGTGTTTATCTGCCGTTCCCTTCAGAGGTACATCCGTCACGTATGTTCCAGACATCGCCATTGATGAATCAATTAGTTGTCTTTAAAACTGTGTCGAGTGTTTTTGTTTGTTCTGTCTTATGTAAACACTTTGGTCTCGTCCTTCCTTTTATAGACACAAAGCCAACACCAGTAATACATTAACAACTACTTTCATACGGCTTTTCACGTTGTTGATGGTTGTCAATTATAGAGGTCCATAAATTTTAATAATTGTTGTATATGATGATTGAGTATGTAGATTGACGCGAAAAAAAAAAAAAAAATGTTATCGTTTACAAAGATGATTATAAAATTAATGCGATCATATCACAACATTCATCAAATCATTGTTTAGAAGATAAATATTTGGTAACTGCGAAATCATTTTCTTTTAAGAATCTCATGATCTTATCCAATATATTGATGTCGCATTATAATCTAACCAAAATCTTATAGAAAAAGATGCCAGCCATTTGCTAACTCACACAAATAAAATCTTCACTAAAAGGATACGTCAACTGTGTAGTGGTAAACCAGTCGTTAACATAATGATTTTTGAATACAATATAATAAGTTGAAAATGTTGAATGTAGTTTTCCTTTTTAAGGTTCTCTCTCGAATTAGAATATGGCTCGTGGTCGTGGAAGCTGCAATGGTATGGAGACTTGTGCAAGCAACCGTAACTTAGAGAAACTGATTTACGTTTTCACTTGCTCAGAATAAGAGCAAAGGCCTGTCAGGATTATAGTGCCAAATCGGATTTCCTTCTATCTCCATTGATCAAAGAAAAAGCCTAACTAATCTTCTATGCCTATCTGATTTATTTAAACGGGAAAAAGGTTCAAACTCCAGCAAAATATAGTTAAAGCTGTAGCTTAAGTAATTTTTAAAATCATGTATACAATACTTACAATTTTTTTGTTTTTTTGAATTTTATATGGTTCGGATGAAAGTTATAATTTGAAGAGAGAATAGGGAGAACCATCTTGATATTCCAATTTGTCAATACAACAACAAAATTTGCCATAATAAAACATCATTTTTCACAAACCTTCTGTTTTGTACTCGAAATCCTTAGTATTGTTGTCCATGATCATATTATTTGGAAATTGGTTAAGTATGCTTAATATATTGGGACCCTAATATATTTATGATGATGGGCCGGGTAATAGTTCCAGAAACCGGCCCGTTAATTTCCCAGGACGAAGACAAACGAAACGTTGTCGTCGTCTCTGGAAAACGCGGAGGTGGAGAAGAGAGAGAGTTCTCTGGTGGCGGGTAAACGTAAGGAGAGAGAGGGAAAGATGGACGACGACAGGATACTAGAGAGAGAAAGGCTCCAGATCGAGCAGATTCGCGAGCTTGATTTCGAGGAATTGCAAGTGGAGGAAGTCGAGGATCAAACTGATTCCGACGAAGACGACGACGGCCTCGCTGCATTTCACTCTACCTCCCACGCGCCTGTTTCGTAAGCGAATCCCTCTTTTTATCCTCTCACCATCACTTGCTTACCTCTCCTCTCTACATTTCTAGTGACTGTGTTGTTTTTTCTGCACTGCCATCGGATTTGAGAGTGTATCACTAGTTTGATTTTTCCAATACTTAGGTTTCATTGATGTTTCAGTATTTGATTTCATCTCACTGTTGCATTCTCTGATTTTACATTTCGGTGCTTTGACAGTGATAATCATGGTGCTGATGAGCTTATTTTCAACCCAGCTGTGGCTTCTCTACATACCTATCTTGGAGGTATGGATGGTTTTTCTCGCATCTCGTGTCTGTGTTTTCTTATACTTGACACATTTTGAGCTTATGAATTGATACTTGTTTTCACCAGAGGTTGAAGACACTCAAAACAGACTTGATTTCGTTGATGGAGGCACCGTGTTAAAGCTCCCGCTTTTCTATCTCGAAGGTATTCATAATAAAAACGATTTTTTGTAAGACAAGCATGATATGTATGCAAGGCATTGACAATGATGGTATGTGATACTGCAGGAGTGGTTCTATTTCCAGAGGCTACACTTCCCCTTAGGATTTTTCAGTCTAGTTTCTTGGCTGCTGTTGAGAGAGCTTTGAACCAAGCTAACGCACCATCTACAATAGGTGTGGTAGGTGACTTGCTTAAGCTTTTGCTTTGATTGTTTTGGGCTCTTTTTTATATAAAATAAAGTACACATCCAAAGTTTATCCTTTTATCTTCAGATTCGTGTTTACAGAGAAGGTGCTCAATTCAAGTATGCCAGTGTGGGGACAACCGCAGAGGTAATTTTTCTGAGTTTTATATTTCCTTTTTTTTTCAAATGGTTGTTTGGTGGAGTTTTACATTTGTTGCTGTGTCATGTCTCAAGAAAGCTTCAGGTTTTGGTGTACTTTCATGAGGTTCTTATATATTTTGATTCATTTTGAAATAGTCTTAGTTCGGTTACAGCATTTCAGACCTCTTAGAACATCTGCCAATTAGAAACTTATCTCCATAGTCTTTCTTATACTGTTTAGGGTATCAAACCATTTCTACAGAAAATGGACAAATACTGGAATTAGATATGATAGGTCCTAGCATCTTACAAATTAAAAGAAATAGATACACTTAATGTTTGACGTCCTTTGCGCAAAGTTTCTGAAGCTATGCTTGAGACAGGGGTCTTGATGTAGGAAGTTGGAAAATAGCATGACTGTTGTTTAATATTTACCGTGGGAAGAATTTTGATCTGCTAGCTCTTGTAATGTAACTCACAAATTTGGGTGGTAATCACAGATACGACAATACCGTCGACTTGGGGATGGTTCATTCAATGTAATTACTCGTGGACAACAAAGATTCCGTCTAAAGCGTCGCTGGACTGATGTTGAAGGATTCGTAAGGACATTTCTCTGATATATACACATAGAAAACTGCGAATACATCTTTGTTTAGTGTGATCAAAACTTATTTCTAATTAAATCCTTCTTGCAGCCTTGTGGAGAGGTTCAAATCATTGATGAAGATCTGCCATTGAGGACTCCGAGGGATGCGTTTGGGAAACTGGTACCGTTAAGCAACGTGCGAGGTCGCCACAACTCGAGTGCAATGTCTTTATCTACACATCTTAGAGATACCGACGAACAGTCTGTAGCAAACTCTGAAGAAAGTTTCGAAAGTGCTCTTTCTCCGTCAGAGAAAAGACTTCACTATTCAGCAGTTGACTCAATAATGGATGACTGGACGAGTAGCGATGATGATCAAGTAGTCAGCACATCTGATATCCAATCCAGTGGCTCTAATCCATACAGCTCTAGGTCCATTGGACGTTTAGCTTCTTGCCAAGACGAAGAAAAGGGTCAAGACGAGCAATCTCCAAATGGCAAGAAGCAAAACAGGCTGACGAGTTTCCGGGAAAATACTGATCTAAGCCGATTCCGTATGGCCCCAAGAGCATATTGGCCATTCTGGGCATATAAGATGTATGACTCGTATTGTCTTGCCCAAAGAGCAGCTGGTAAATTCCTTGTTATCTTTCACCGTCTTCATACAAGTCTCGCACACATTAAGAGTCTGCTAATGTTAACTTAAATACAATTTACAGATCTATGGAAGCAGATAGTTGGGGTTCCAAACATGGAGGCTTTTGTGAGTAAACCAGATATATTATCCTTTTCCATCGCTAGTAAAATCCCCGTGTCAGAGTCAATCAGACAAGAGCTCTTGGAGCTTGACGGAGTCTCTTACAGATTGCAGCGAGAAATAGAGTTGCTTGAGAGTTTTGATCGTGTTCGATGTAAACACTGCCAGGTATCTTTTATGGGATCATGGTAAAAAAATATCATTTCTACTTGTACCTCTCTGTTGTATGTTTGTGGTTTTAACCGATACGCTTGCATGTGAATGCAGACGGTCATAGCAAGAAGAAGTGACATGTTGGTTATGTCTAGTGACGGTCCTCTTGGTGCATATGTAAACCCATATGGCTACGTGCACGAGATAATGACCTTTTACAAAGCTAATGACATAGCGCTTACAGGTAGACCCGTTAAAAAAGACAGCTGGTTTCCTGGGTAAGAGTCTTTGTCCTAAATGATTTATGTAAAACAGTTTTTAACCAAGCTCAGTTACTATTATACAACTAAAAACTAGATTTGGTTTAAAACAAACTTGAATATCTGGAGCATTAGAAATCTGATTTATGTGTCGTAATCCACAGGTATGCATGGACAATTGCGAACTGTGCAACGTGTGAAACTCAGCTTGGTTGGCTTTTCACGGCGACAAACAAGAAGTTGAAGCCATCCTCTTTCTGGGCGGTTCGGAGCTCGCAAGTCGCGGATGACATGCGCTGAGGAAAGACTCACGGATCAATTCGAGCTTCAATACCAAATTACTATTATAAAAAGGCTTCCTCCAAACCGGTAGCATCCTAGTATCCTTTTTTGCTGAATATTACAAATATAGCTTGTTTGATGCACAAGCGGACTAATGTACAGAGATGATGCTAAAGTAGTAACAAAAGAGCTCAAGGATCCTAGTTTTCATCAATCTGCATAAATAGTTATATACATAATGTGTACACACATGCACGCATGGAAAAGACTTTTGTGTAGAACCCTAAATGAATAGAACGGTGATCTTTTTGTTGAACTCATCACACTCTCGCGTAATTTGCCGCTTGATCTTCGTTCGCATTACGTTGCGTTTAAGTTTTGTTTGAGATGAAGTTAATTTTTAAGTAAGAGGGTTCACAATATTTCAAAACTACATAAAATGTCAACGATTTTTAAATGATTTGTGGGGAACTGGTTTTGCTTCAAGCTTCTTAATTTATCATAGCCGTATCTGATTGGTGAATCGCAGAGTAGATAAGAGTATCACTATCTATATTCCTGCAAAATCACTGATCAAGTCTAAATTACTAAAAAGGCACAGCGAATGGTCAACAAACTTACAACCAGAGATAGAAGTGAACATAAGAGAAAGATTTTAGGAACACAACAAGGGCACACATACAAAAACTTCAAGAGAAATAAAAGTTCCATACAAGTGAAGCTACCACAGGCTTGACTTGTTATCTTCACCTCAATCTCAGCAGTACAGAAGCCAAAAAGATGATGATGATGACAGGTTTCATTCTTGAACCCAAATTGCCACAAATTCGTTACTTTGTGTTGGATTCCTCTCATAACCAACAAGTTCAAAGACCCGTTGGCTGTTCCACTCCGTGGTTCCTACATGATTTAACTGAAAACGGCATAAAATTCAGAAGACAAAAGCCAGAAACATCCATTTCCTGCTTCACCAAATTGTTCCATCTTCATTTCTGCCCACATACAATCAAACCATGGCTCTATCTCTCTTTTCTAATAAATATATATAATCCCATACTACACTTCCTTATAAAATTTAAATTCTTCAAACATCCAAGTTGGAAACAGTCGATACACTAAATTACAGCAGTAGTTAAGTAGAGTTTAGCGCACATCTTTCACTAAACCTTCCTTAAAGGTTCTCCTAAGTCCATAGCATCACTGATCACAATGGTTCTTTGTTTTTCTTTTTTCTCACTGAGCGGATGTATGGCAAAGCTAAATTGAGTTGCATCCTAACAAAAAAATCAGAACTTCATGAAACAGTTCGACCATAACACATAGATGAAATGTAAAGATTCTTGGCCCATTTCTCCTGCACAAGCAAGACTAGAAGTTAGTTACACTTACAGAAAGTTGGAAAATCCAAATAACAATAGACAAGGAAATCAAGAGAAAAGAAAAGTAAACCTTGACATGATTACTAGGAAAAGAAGAGGTTCTAAGAGTCTCTTGTGTCTCATCGACAGGCTTCCTTCTTGGAACACTAAGAACAAAGGCAGCCTGATCCAAAGTTGCAGCAACTGATGTAATACGGTATCCGTTATCCCATCGACGATGTATACCTTCACTAGGGTATAGAAAATCTAGTTCTATAACCTGCATCACAAAAAAAATTCCATATTCTCATAATCAATTCCAAATGCTGCATGCTTCTTCTATTCAAGGCAAAACCTTAAACAAAACAAAAACAAAACTTCACAAGACCTGATCAGAAAAAGCAGCTCCACGAGACATTACAATCCCCCATTTGCTTCCAGCAGTTGCCATTGACGTCACATAAAATCCTTCCCTCCACTTTTTATTTATCCACTTGAAGGGAAAAGAATCGCTGACTTTGTAGGATTGCTGTAAATACGAGGTCCCTGATTACAAAGGATGCAAAGCTGTGAAACAGAGATAATACGGAAACAACGGTTAAAGCTGCATTCAAAAGGAATATAAAACATTACCCTTCGACATAACCACGAATGAGCTCCCATTATTTGCTCCTGCTACTGCTGTAATATAGAAATTCTTTTCCCATTGGTCCATAATCCATTCCTACAAGATATAGACCAGATGGCAAAATGCACAGGTTGGAGAATATCACAAATGGAAGTGACATCAGCAGTGCAGGCATAACAAATTACCTTGGGGAGAAAGATTGGTGATAGCTGGTAAACTTGAGCCGAGCATCCAGTTCCTGCATCCATGATTAAAGCCCAGAGATCCGAGCAAGAACCCACACTGCTGATAAATAACCCATCCTCATTTCCTTTTTCAATGTGCTTTTCGACCCTTTGATCAGAAACATTATAATGATAACTGCACAAAGATAAAAAGATATGTCAGCTGCATGTTCATCTACGTACATACCAAGAACTCTCAGGTATAATCCGAGATGTCACCGTTGCTTCATTGGTCTGTGAGCACTGTAAACGCTGATCCATTGTGTTGCTGGCATTCCTAATCTGACCTTCTTTGTTGGTTGTTCGTCCTCTTCATCCATTGTTAGCCTTCCCCTCTTCTGACCCACTTGATGTATAAGCTTCACACCAGAAAATAAAATAAAATAACGCATTAGGCATTCTAGACTGAACCTAAGTACCAGCACTTCAGTAACAATGTCATAAAGGAGATCACCAAATCACCTTCAGTGCACCATCAGTGTTTATTGGCCTAATGTCTGGGTTTGGGCCAACTATTCCATCGAAAAGGGAGATATACTTAGCATAGTCAGGCTCCTCGTCAAACTTCAAATTGACCACATACTCAACAAACTGACGAAAAGGTTGGGGGCAGAAGCAGCAAAGAGTTTCCGGGGATGTAGCCATCTTCTTCTTGCAAACAAGGAAACCTTTGTTCTCTCCCTAACAAGAAACAAGTTAATAATTCGGCCTCGAAAATGAACAAGAAGGAAAAAATAAACAATAACCATAAGAGTCCTCTAACCTGGTACCCTTGCCATGGAAGTCGGCCTCGAAGAAGAAAAACAAGAGTGTAAGCAAGAGATTCCAGGTCATCCCTCCGACTA